>OY728153.1:499026208-499733075 GCA_963277665.1 Viscum album
TATGGACATAAGACTTTAATGTGTACATATTTCTTTCAGTGGGATACATCCAACGAAAAGAAATATGTCATCCAAGAAGTATTTCAGTTGGAATATGGATAGTCAGATGCAGTATGCATGTGAAAAATGATGGAGGAACTATTTTCTCTAACTCACACAAAATTAATGGGGCATCTACCAACATTTTTTGCAAGAATGAATTGGACAAATTCTTAGCACAAAGATCTCTAAACAAATGGAACAACCAAATAACATACACCCTTAAATTATTGGAAAAAATATGACAAATTGCTATTGGAATCAACTCATGCAGAAGGATGTGATAATCACGAGTCTTCAGATATTTTAGCTTCAACTCTATTCTGTTGACCCGTTTGGATATGTTTCTTGAATAGACATCAAGAACTTTAATAGTCTCTAGTAATTCCAGAAATTTCTTTTTTTTGTAGGTGTCATCACATAAGAAGCACATGGAAGTTTCCATTTATTTTCACTGATATGCACGGGATGCAATTCCGGTCTGACACCACAATCCATCAAGTCACACCAAGACCGTAAATCATCTTTTCTATTTTTCTTAACATTTAGAAGAATCGAAAGAAAAATTTCACATATATTTTTTTCAATGTGCATTACATCTAAGCAATGACGTAACAAATTGGTTGACCAATAAGGCAAATCAAAGAAGATACTTCTCTTCTTCCAATTGTAACAGGTTTCAGTGGAAACATTCTTCTCTCTTTCCAAATTACATGAGAACCTTACCATATGAAAAAATAAAATCTTTCAATTAATTAAGCACATCAATTCTAGATATACGCTGAGGTGGATCATTGGTCTCCATGGTATTGTCAAATCTTTGATGATTATTTCTATATGGATGGTCCATTGGAAATAATCGTCGATGTCCCATAAAACTGAAACTACAATGATATTTCAGTCTTTTGGATCGTATATTCTTCATACAAATAGGGACATTATAGTTTTCCCTTCATGCTCCATCCAAACATCATTGCATAAGCAGGAAAATCATTGATCATCCACATAAGCGCAACACACATCTGAAATATGTCTTTAGAACATGCATCGTATGTGTTCACACCCACATCCCAAAGAAGTTTCAAATCTTTTATTAAAGGTTTCATGTATACGTATATATCATTGTCAGGATAAGAAGGGACAGATATGAGTATACTCATAAAAGTGAAAGGTTTTTTTTATACACAACCGTGGGGGAAGATTATAAATGTGTACAAAAAATCGGCCATGTGTTGTGCGACGTAAGCATCTGCCCAAATGGATTAAAACCATCACATGAAAGACCCAACCTCACATTACACATGTCAGCTGCAAAATCCGGATATAGAGCATCAAATCTCTTCCATGCAAATCCATCTGCAGGGTGAACCAACTCATCATTAGTCTTCTTTCTCATGGTATCATGCTATCACATTTTTATTGATATTTCATCAGACATAAAAAGATTCTGGAGTCTAGGGATCAATGGAAAGTTCCAAATTACTTTTTGTGGCACATGGGATGGTGTTCCATCAGCTTTTGGCTTTCAGCGGGATGTGCCACATTTTATACAATCATTCCGTTTAGTATTTTCCTCCCATAATAAACTGCAATCTTTCGGGAAAGATTGAATTTTTTTTTCTTAAAAATCCAAGTTCTTAAACTAACTTTCATGCCATATAGTGGTTTGAGGGAATATCTATGTCATTTGGAAGCAAGTCCTTCAATAAGGTAAGAATGTAATCGATGGCAGTATTAGAAATCCCATACATAGTTTTCCATGAAACAATCGGATTAAAAATTACAGATTTTTAATTTTACCACATTGTCGATATACTGGGGTCGTGGTAGTATCATTCAATTTTTTCACCCTGAAAACATCATCATTTTCATTAGACACATCATGTGTGATCATATCTAAATCTTCTTGGTTCGGAATCCTTTCTTTTTCATGATGATGAATAAATGGAAACCGGTCATATAACAAATTCTCCAATCCAATCCTCTCATTTGGATCATCAGCAATTTAAGATTTCATTTTATCCCCATTTGATACCAAAAAAAGTAGTTTTTTTGAAAACCATATTTGGTTATGTGGTATCTGACTCTTCCAGGCTCAACCAAGGTCTTCCAGCACACTTGTAACAGGGGCAGTGTATGTGACCACTATCGAAAGCAGTGTGAAATGAAAAATCTGAAAAGCTCTCCAAATTGTTTTAAAAATTGCTTGAGATCTGATCGGTTTCATACATCCAACTTTTATCCATTCTGTAAAAAAATTATTATAAGTCATTTCGTCAAAATCAATTCAATAAGATTGAAGTTTCATCGAAAATATATTTAAGTAAATGAGAATTGTTCACTTTATATGAAACCATAATTGACACACTACTCTATATGAGAATCATAATATAAAAGACAACAAAATACTATATTTATAACAAAATATCTTTGAAGAACTACACATGAGTGTACAAGATCACGTACACTTGTGGAGGAGAATTATTTAGGAGTTGACTAAATTTTGGATTGAATAAATTTTATATTTTAGTAGATAATTTGAGTGATCACATACATTTACCAAGGGTGTGGGTGTCTAGGGGGGTGCGGGTGTCTAGGGGGTGGCGGGGCTGTCAGGGGGTCAGAGGTTTCCAGGGGGTGGGGGCTGTCTAGGGGGGTCGGGGTGTCCAGTTGGGCGGGCTGTCCACGGGGGTGGGGGCTGTTCAGGTGGGTACGGGGTGTCCAGGGGGTGGGAGGCTTTCCATGGGGGTGGTGAGGCTGTCCAGGGGGTAGGGGGTGTCCAGGGGGTGGGGGTTTCTAGGGGTGGGGGCTGTCCAGGGGGGTATGGGGTGTCCAGGGGTGAGCGGGGTGTCCAGGGGGTTGGTGGGGCTATCCAGGGGGGATACAGGGTGTCTATGGGGGGGGGGGGGGTGGGCGGGCTGCCATGGGGGTGGCAGGGCTGTCCTGGGGGGTGCGAGATATCTAGGGGTGGGCGGGTAGTCCAAGGGGGTAGACAGGCTATCCACGGGGGGTGGTCGGACTGTCTATGGGGGGTGACGGGGCTGTCCAGTGGGGTCGGGGTGTTAAGGGGGTGGGGGGCTTTCCAGGGGTGGGGGTTTCCGGGGGGATGGGGGTGTCCGAGGTTTGGTGGGCGGGTGTCTAGTGGGGTGGGCGGGCTGTCCATGGGGGGTGGGGGCTGTCCAGGGGGTGGGGGGTTTTCCAGGGGGTACGAGGTGTCCAGGGGGTGGGCGGGCTGTCCAGGGGGTGGCGGGGGGGGGGGGGGGAGAGTTCAGGGGGGTACAATGTGTCTGGGAGGGTGGGTGGGCTGTCCACGAGGGGTGGTTGGGCTATCCACGGGGGTGGCGGGGCTGTCCGGTGGGGTCAGGGGTGTCTAGGGGGTGGGGGGGCTTTCTAGGCAGTGAGGGGTGTCCATGGGGATGGGGGTGTATCGGGGGGGGGGGGGGGGAGTGTCCAGGGGGGTTAGGCGGGCTGTCCACAGGGGTGGGGGGATGTCCACGGGGGGGAGGGGGTGTCCAGGGGGTGGGTGGGCTGTCCACAGGGGTGGTGGGGCTGTCCAGGGGTATTGGGGGTGTCCAGGGGTGGGGGGATTTCCGGGGGGGCTGTTCAGGGGGTACGAGGTGTCTAGGGGGGTGGGCGGGCTGTCCAGGGGGTGGAGGGGTTGTCCAGGGGGTACAGGGTGGGTGGGCGGGTTGTCCACGGGGGTGATAGGGCTATCCAGTGGGTACAAGGTGTCTAGGGGCAGGGGGCGGGCTATCCATGGGGGGGGGGGCTGTCCAGGGGGGGTACGAGGTGTCTAGGGGGTGGGAGGGATGTCCAAGGGGGGTGTTGGGGCTGTCTAGGGGGGTCATGGGGTCCAGGGGTGGGGGTCTGTCCAAGGGGTATGAGGTGTCCAGGGGTGGGCGGGTTGTCCAGGGGGTGGTGGGGCTGTCTAGGGGGTACCGGGTGGGTGGGCGGGCTGTCCACAGGGGGTGTGCAGGCTGTCCACGGGGGTGGAAGGGTTGTCCACGGGGGTGGGAGGGCTATCCCGGGGGGTGGGGGGGTGTCTAGGTCGTCCAAGGGGGGTGGGGGCTATCCAAGGGGTGGGGGTGTCCACCCCCAAACTAGGCTCATAAAATCCCATATTTATCCAATTGTAGCATGATTTCAAGCCTATTATAGATGACGAGAAGACTGTAGATGTTAACCATGAATATCATACATATAAATCACAACACACCCAATTGTAAAAACACCACCAAATATTATACGTGGATCGGATTTTATGAGACATGTTTCGATGGGACACTACTCATAGGAGTATGAGACTTATTATATCATCAGGTAATATGGGGTTGTAGGAATGTTAAATTTGTATGAGATCAATATGGATAGTGGATAATAACCTGAGTGAGATTTCTTTGTAGAGATCACTTCTTCTTGGAAGGGTAATAATGAGTGTTGGTATAGAACTTCAAGAAAAGTCTTAACGTGGGAAAGAAACTATACATTGGTTATATTTGATTCTAATTTTTTTGTTGAGTATCGGAGTGAACAACCCACCCCCTCCCTGGATATCCTACATCCCCACACTCCTGTATCCCCCTACCCCCTGCACCCCCACCCGGATAGCCCCCCCACCCGGACACCCCCCACCACACCTGGACAGCCCACCCCCTCCTCCCTAAACAACCGACACCCCATCCCCCACCTGGAGATCCCACCCCAACCCCCCTTGGATAGCCCACACCCCCTCCCCCACCTGGATAGCCCACCCACAACCACCCATGGAAAACCCACCCCCTCCCTGGATAGCCCACACCCCCTTCCCCTGCACCCCACCGATAGCCCCCTAGACAGCCCCCCCCACCTAGATAGCCCCCCACCCCCACTGGATAGCCCCCTAGATAGCCCATACCCCCTCCTCTACCTGGAAATCCCCCCAGGACAGCCCACCCTCTCCCTGGACATCCCACACCCCCTCCCCTACAGCTCCCCCCCCCACCTGGAAACCCCCCCCCCCCACCTGGACAGCCCACCCCCCACCTGGACATCCCCCCCACTTGGACAGCCACCACCCCACCTGGATAGCCACCCCCACCTGGACAGACCACCCCCCTCCCTGGACAACCCACACCCCCTTCCCCCACCTAGAAACCCCACCCTGACCCCCCTGGACGGCACACACCCCTCCTTGGGGCAGCCCATACCCCCCTCCCTCACACCCCTATAGCCCCCTACCCCCTGCAGTCCCTACCCCCTGGACAACCCACCCCCACCTGGACAACCCCCCACAGCTGGACATCCCCCTACCCCTCCTGCAGCCCCCTTAGGTTATTTTTATTTAAAATCATTTTATTCATTAAGAAATACAAACTATCATGCATTACCCATTTCATTTCAAACAACCCATTCAATTTATCAAAACATGACAAATTCAATTTATCGAAACATGAAAAATTCAATTTATCAAAACATGAAAAATTCAATTTATCAAAACATGAAAAATTCAATTTATAAGGATCTATGGGTCACTTAGAAAATTTCATTGGGAAAAGGGGAAATCAACTACATTGTTAATTCCAATTTAAAACCTGGGTCAGCCACTTAGGAGGTGCAGTGGTGTCTAGGAGGTGTGATGGTGTCCAGGGGGGCTGTCTAGGGGGGTGGGGGTGTCCAAGGGGGTGGAGGGTGTCTAGGGGTAGGGTGTCAAGGGGTGGTGGGGGGTGTCAAGGGGTGGTGGGGGTGTCTAGGGGTGGTGGAGGTGGGGGGGGGGGGGGGGGGCTATCCATGGGGGGCGTGGGGTGTCTAGGGAGGGTGGGGGTGGGGGTGTCCAGGGGGTGGGGATGTCCAGGGGGTGGGGGGAGGGGGATTTCCAAAGGGTGGGGTGTTCAGGGGGTGGGGGAGGGGCTGTCTAAAGGGCGGGGGGTGTCCAATGGAGTGGGGGGTGTCCAGGGGTGGGTTGTCCATGAGAGGTGAGGGGTGTCCGGGGAGGGTGGGGGTGGGGGTGTCCAGGGGTGGGGGGAGGGAGTTGTCCAATGGGTGGGGGTGTCCAGGGGTGGTGGGGGTTCAGGATGGGTGGGGGCTATCCAATGGGGGGTTTCTAGGGGGTGGGGGTGTCCGGGGGGGGGGGTGAGGGTGTCCAGGGGGGGTGGGAGGTGTCCAGGGGGTGGGGGTGTTCATAATTCTAATCCATCATCCAACCAACACCAAAATCCAAATCCAAATTCCAACTAAAATAAAGTTCAAAAAACATAAAACAAACCCTTTACCCCCTGCACTAAACAAACCCCACTAAACAAACCCTTTACTATGTTTGAAGTGAAGAACAAAAAAACATAAAACAAACCAAAGGGTTCAGTACTCCAAAGACAGTAATAACTCTAATTTAGCCAAAATCAAAACAGAAAAAAATAGGAAGAACACTAAAACTAAGGTAATAGTTACTAATTTGAAGTGTAGAAATAAAAAATTTGTTTTATTGAAGAAGGATCTACGGCTGGAAGGAGTTTCGCAGATGATAAGACTTTTGGAGGAGCTCTAGATTAGGTTTTCAATCGGGCTGAGTGGGAGCTGGGGAGATGGGTATTTGGGGGAAAAATTTCCCAATGGTTTTTAAAAACGGTTTGGAAAGCCTCTCTTTACCAATGGTTTAGTAAAACCGTTGGTATATGTTAGAGGATATGAAGCTTTCCCAATGGTTTGAAAAAACCATTGGGAAAGATTAACTATATTAACACATTTTCCAACGGTTTGAGAAAATCGTTGGCAAATGTGGATTTTTTTACAGTATACCAATGGTTTCTTCAAACCGTTGGTATATATATTTTGGGAAAACCACCATTTCTAGTAGTGGTTTATAATCCTTGTAAGAAGTTTCAACATAATTTAATACATATTCAAGGTTCTATCAATATGAAATCGACATATGAATGGTGAAAATAGACCTGACATGAAAAAATTAATGGAATATTATCCTAGCGTGCCTAATAATTATGCATGTAACTATACTCCTTTCCCTAATATCATCAAGCCTTGGATGAAATAAATCCTTAATAAAAACAATAATAATAACTACAACACAACAAGGGAATCACCCAATAGTGAAATGATATCAATAGTAATAAGAAAAAGAAAAACAATAATTATAATTTAGGAAACTTGGCCTTTACCTTGAACATGGGTTCAAGATGCCCAAGAATAACTTAGGACCAAGTTACAAACATTGAAAATATCTAATATATTATCTCCAAATAGAAAAAACAAGAAATGATCCAATCTGATACCACTAGATAACATCTTGACCCGGGATCCACTTAACCCATGCCCAGAGCCGGTGGGTCATGTGTTTTCAAGAGTGCCTCCCCATAGGTTAGAAGCTGCCAACTTGAAGTGAGGGTGTAAATATGGTACAATGGGAAGACTATACCCTCATGTTAGAGTAGCACAGTGGATACAACCAATAATAAACAACATCAGAATCATATATAAATATTCAGAATTAATAAAACACTGAAGCATAAATAGATAACTGAATAAGTAAGAAAAAATGTAATAGATAACTGAAAAACTGAATAAATATCTCAAAATACTCTAAGTTTCTAATACATGGATGCGTGTTATTCTAATACAAAAAGGGAACAGGTAGAAACAAGAATGCTAAACGATAGTAAAAAATAAAAAAAAGTCCAAAAGCTTCTCCACATGCATCCTGAGCTAAAGATCAGTAATCCACTCCTAAGATCTATCTAATAAGAAGTATATCAACAACCTGTATAAGGGTGATTTCCCTTATCCATACTTATAGGCAGATATTCTCCTCTGGTACCAAAGGAATCCCAAGTTGGGTGTAAGATAAAAATCTAATTAGGCCACCACCAATGGTGTTTACATGTAATCCATCCAGTGCTCAAAACTATACAGTGTGCAGGTATAAGAATAATAGTAAAACAAAGCTGAAATAAATAACCAACCCACTCAAGTTTCTATAGGACACATGGGGGGTCTACCTAATTTAGCTCATGGTTGGAATGTGTGTCTAATCATGTCACTACATATATATAGTATTAATAATACATATATTTTAGTTATATATTTCATCCCCCTATATGAACCAAGTATGCACAAACATTAGTGGACATATACTTGGAATACTAGTGCTAGCTAGACCAGGGTGTAACTCAGACATCCATGACTAGTCTAACAAGCCTATAAGCACATGCAATAGGGTATATTCCCTATATCCTAATAGTGCGAGAGGTGTCATTCTAAACCACTCGATATATAGAGTTATCCATCATGGAAACAATCCAATCATGTAATATGGAACCTCATCCCAATATACATATAGTATCACTAGTTTGAGATTCCATACACAACACCTGATGTTAGGGAGTGTGATTATCCATCATGTTCAACACTCTTTACCATATTAAACAACCTATATAAAGCCGTATTCATTTATAGCATAAGTCATGAGGAAAAAACTCTCATGAAACATATTATTCAGGACCATATATATAAATAATGAATATTAATTTTCATAACATAACACATGAGGCAATTCCTCTCATATGTCCCATTAGTCAAGTTCAATTTCATTTAAAACATTAAAATTCATAATGAGAATTTTATAAAGCATAAAAAAAGGAATGGTCTCCCCATACATTATATGTCATTGATTTGATCCATTTAATTCATTTAAAAGAGCTGAATCCATCATGATTATTTCCTTATATTTAATTCAATCCATTTAATTCATTAAGACGTGAAAAAAAATTCCTAGGACTCGTGGTATCAATTAAAAGGTGTTATGGTCAAGTGGGAAAAATTATACAAGGAAAAACTCCTTATAAATCTAGTCCAAACACATAAGGGGTTCATGGGATCATTAATAATTTATATACATGAGGGAAAACCCATTTAACGTTTAATCCTAAAGCTAAAAAGGCATTCTAGGCATTTGAGAAACTAACCATTTAAGGGAAATTTAACCTGGCACACACACGGGGTGTCTATAAAAGGGTCATCCATCCTATAAACTCCTAAACAAGGGTCACTATGGGTATAACATGGTGCAAGGTCCAATTAGACATGAATAACTCAATATAATTTCCTTTCTTAGCCAAATCTGGTTTGTGGCACAATGACATAATTACGAAACATCAAAACTCAAAGGGAAAACGATGTGACCACCTACCTCAAGGTTGTAGATGATTCCTTGCTCGATTTCACCCTTATATTTAAAGTAGGTTGGAAGATATTTGAGAAATGGTCCAATAACCTAAAATAGGGTGAATGAGCCTACACCTAAATAGCACAATGGATGGAAACATAAAGTTAGATAGGAATTAAGAGACTTGGGGAGATTACCAAGAAGGTTCCAACTCTTCTAACAGATCAAGGATCAGACACCAGAGGAAGAAGTTGCTTCAAATCTTAGATTGAGGGGTTTTTTATCCCAAAATATAAGGAGGAGGGTGTTGTTCTATTGGAGGAAGAAGGAGAAAAAGAAAATAAGGTTTAAATATTAATTAAGGAAAAAATGGCTATTTCACCTCAAAATACATAGGTGCGTGGTTTGGCCGCACGGTTTGGCCAAACCATACACAAACCATGCTCAGTTCATTGCTAGTATAGGGAACACCACACGATTAGGTTCACTGTTTGACTAGCCATAAATAAACCATGAAAAATTTCTCTATACCATTCCTACAACTGGCCGCACAGTCATGTACCCTGGGTGGTACGGTTGTTAACAAACCATGTGTCCCAGTTCTTTCTTCCTATTTTGGGGATCTATGCTTTGAACGAGCCCCGAATGCACTTAGGACATCTAAGACATGATTATACTTCAATATTAGGACCATTTAAGGAATTAAAATTGAAAAACTAAGGACTCGTACCTTTAGGAAAATATGGGTCATTATAAATACCTTTGTTAAAAAACTAATATCATAAAAAGGGTTAATAAACCCTCTTCTTGAAAAGAGGGAAACAGATATACAAAGGTCATCTAGAATAACACATAAATAGGTTTCCAAATAGGAGAACATTAGTGGGTATTGAAAAATATTAATATGGAGTAACAAAATAATGTTTTAATAATAATGGAGAGTGACAAAGAACATTTATCACAAAAAATTGAATAATAAGGAGAAAGTCAATGACCATAAAACCATAAACCAATGAGGTGTGAAAAAGACCATCAATTCATCAGAAATGATGGTAATATGGTATTTTTAATTTCAAGATCCTTTTTATAAAGTTGAGGAATTTTTATACCATCTAGATTAAGAAAATATGGAAATATAATTACTTAAAAAGTAGAATTTCATCCTTTAATCAATTTCTATAAGAATATCATCTTTTTACCTAATTGATGCGTATTCAAGATGATTTTTTCATGCCTGAAGAACTAAAATCAACTCCCAATAGAACACATAATATAAAAAAGGATAATAATCAAGTCCACATATCATTAGACATTAACCAAAACTAAAATGGTTAGCACATGGTAAGATAATTTTCAAAATTAATAAACCTTCATACGAATAAATAATACATTAATCTCCAAAATTCAATAGCAATAACCAAAGTTCAAAATATATCATTTCACAAATAAATATCCATAAAATTATTCAAAATATTCCTTAATAATATTGAAACCTAAATATTATAATGATTTGATTACATATTCTTCCAACATATATTTAACATTTATCTCCAAATAACATCCATCACTCTTAAATTCTCATACCTAAAATGTATAAGACCTAATATTATAATATCCAAGATATAATAATCATTTACATAAATAACATGAATCACCATAAATCCAAATTAAAATCATATATTCTTCCAAAATACAATTCAACCTTTTTTCATCAAATACAATTACTTGATATTCTATTTATCTTAATTATATAACATTCCCCGAAATTATAGTGATATTATTCCAAAATTACATCAATCACTTAATCACCAAATCACTTTTCAATCTCATGGTTATATATATGATACAATATATGTTCTAAAAATAAACTAAATCTTTATCTATCAAATTTCTTAAGTAAAATAAAAAAAATCATACTGACCAGGACATCATATAGGCTAGTGGTAGGTACTGCACCCTTAACGCCCTTTGGTTGTGGGTTTAAATCCCACGACCTTGCTAGATGTGATGATTTGTATCCCAGCCTATGGGTTTTACTTTTACAAAAACTATATTAATATAATTTCTATAACATTCTCAAAAATTATGTTGAACATCCACAAAAATAACCTTAATAACTTCAGTGTTGAAGAATGTTTTAACCTCAATGCTTATATCACACATTTAATCTTACATCCCAAAAAAATGGAATATAATTTTTCTAAAATAATACTTCACATTAAACCTAAGGGTTACATATACCTCATCCATACAAAATGTCTCTTAAAATGTCATTAACCACCTTAAAATTTCATAAATTAAAACCTCAAAAGGGGTGTTTAAGCCTTTGAACTTATGACCAACCATAAAATCATAAACCCATGATGGTATATATAACTGTTAAGATAAAAACACATAAAAAAATGATGATATTAAAATTATTATAAACCCTACTCTGATACTAACTATAATATCCCCAAACTTGCACTCCAAGATTTGGTGCTGAAACATCATCTTTACATTTCTGTATTTGATACTGATAAATGTGACCTAATTGTAGCCATCCAAAACGTAAAAAATCATAGAAAAATATGGGATCACTTATATACCTAATCAAAATTTAGTTTTAGTGATTTATATAATTAGGAAAAACTCTTTCAAGTGGACATTTGTAAAAAATATCAATTTTCCCACAAAATGAGTTCATTATATAGGCATGATTTATTTGTTCAAGGTAACTTCCATATCTAGAACTTGAAAGTTGTTAAATTATATACACATACTTAATCCATATGAAAAATCATTTGAAAATATGGGATGATAAAAACATATCTCATCAAGGGATATAAAATTAAGAAATCCATTAGTTTGACGAAAAAAATGAAAACCCATAAAATATTTAACTTTTCCAAGTTATTCATTCACAGTATAAAATAAATCATATCAAATAGGTAAAACAAAAAAAATCTCTTGAAAAATATTTAAAACACATAAAAAAATTAGAAACTCTTTTAGGTAACTTAGATTATCATATCCATAACCCTTGGCCACTCATGTAACAAATAACTGGAGCCCAATTAATTCCATAGTAGAAACCACCTTGGTTAACTCCCTTCATGCCTTTGAAGACAATTAACATTACTCAATGCATTAGAGGGATATATCAAGCTCACCCATTATTATAGGTTGTATCGAGCTCAAACATAATAATATATAATTCTAAAGTACCATATCCTTAATAAAACAATTTAATCTTACACCTTTTCATCATAAAACCCTTAAAAAATCTTTTGAACCCATTTGGAAAATGCTGTCAGATATTGAAATACCCTTTCCTATTTAAAAACTCATTTAAAAAAATACCTAGAAAAAATGGAATGAGGGTATTTCTTTGAATGAAATATGGAATCTTGTAAAGGAATAAAAAAATCATAAAACATTTATGGTGGTAGGAAAAGTCATTGGCATCTTCTATGTTAAAAAAACATTTTTTTGTCTTTTGTAAAGCAAGTCAAAATGTTATGTAAAAAAGATTAATTTTGAAAACCTTTGTAATAAAGTCAAAAGAGATATAAAATTTCTTTTATAATCAATATATGTGCATATTAATTCATCCCTAAAATAATATTAAGAATATGTTCATGAAAGAAAAATATTATGAAAATAAATCTTTAAAATATTTAAAATGAGGTTTTTAAGGCAGTGTTCCTTGCCTCAAGTCCGAGTGATCATGTATCTTATTTATCTTCCAAAATAATATAATTATGTTAATTATTTACTTTCTCAAGAACCTTTTTCAAGCTTATTGTTCTTTGTATTTTATTTATTACCATGTTATATACAATTTCTTAATTAATTATGTTCACATAAGATGCTTTGAGGATATTCAACCCATATGTCCAAAATGACATCAGTTGGTTGAATATGGTAAAAGAGGTCATTATTTCATCATATATATAACAATAATTGTGATATAATAATCTTTTTTATAAATTAATTATACTTTTAAAATCAACAATGAATGATTATTATGAAAAATAAATTACATTACAATCACGGAGACGGTAGACCGTACGTACACATGAGTAACGTTTCAATTTTGTAAATAACTTGACAGAAAGAAATAATTATTTTACCTTTCCAAAAGTATGATTATTTCATAAATATCATATTATTTATTTAAATACACTTATATATAACATAAAATATCATTAATGACATTTTTGACACTATTGATTTTATTTGTCTTTAAAAACAACATTACAAAAAAAATATGACTATACACCTTTGAAATATATACAATATGTTATTTATATCTTTAATATTCACAGTACACTTTAAATCACCCCCAAAAAATTACTTTTCACATTTTTAAAATCATTTACTTTATTTTTCTACTGCTTGCATATGCACTGTGGTGTTGCGTAAGCATTTAATGTTATTTTTTAACTAAAAATTAAAAAAAAATAACAGAATAAAAATAAATTATATTGAGTTAAAAATAAACTTTCATATTCCTTCAATATGTATATTCACAAATATCTATGTCATAAAAACTTATTTAATATGTTATTTTAACTTTTCTCACCTTGCATAATCATTTAGATAATATTCTTATTATATAACTCAAAAGTTCAAAAATATCAATCAAAATCATCATTTATAAATAATATTTACTGAAAAAAATTAGGTAAATACTATTAATTCTCCATTATTATCATTACAATACCAAATTTAACTTTACCAAAGTTGTGCAAGCAATGCGTCAGCATTAAAAAATATTTTCATATTTATCATGAAATAAATTATAATTTATTTTTTTTGAATTATTTTTTTATTATATTTCTATTATATTATAATAAATTATTTATTACATAGGTTTAATAATTTTTTATATCATATTTATGTCTTGTAGATATCATAAAAGATATTGTATTTCATAAAAAAAATTATTTTTTACGATTCACTAAAAATATAACTTCATTAGAATAATATAAAAAATTCATACCGGAAATATTTGACTTGATGAATCCAAAAATTAATTCCATTTCATTAAATTAAATTACTATAAGTGGAAGAAATTACTTTTTATATAAATTCATAAAACGAAACGATGAACAATTTTTAGAAAAATGCATTTTTAAGCCAATAAAAGAACTTATGCCAAAAATAAAGTGTAAAGTTGATTCTCATGTAAATAAATATGTTTTTTAACTAAAGGATGGCTATATTAATTTAATATTAGATAAGTTTTAATTAAAATAAATGTTCTTTTTACAAAAATCGGTATTTTTCACTATTCACTAAAAAATAAAACATCTCAGAAAAATCCCAAAATGTCACCCTAAGATAATTTTGAAAAGTTAATTTTAAAAATGATTTAATTTTTATAAAAAAAAATTCTGAAAGTTCTTGAAATTAATGATAATATTTACTCACAAAAGAAAATAAAAAGAATTTGTGAAGAAAACATTTTTTGATGAATAAAATGACTTTACTGAAAATTGAGTACTTATTTAATAAGCATTAATCTATAAATTTGTAATGTGTAGTACCTTCATATATGTTTTATAATTCATTCAATATTATTCATACCCTACAATTTAAGCACTGGGTTATAACTATAACATTTAAATATTAATATATCGTAGTTTGTTTAAGCTTGAGGTTGCATGTTGTAAATGCTATCAGATATAGTGTTCTTTTAAAATATTGGGGTGTTACATATAATGTTGATTACAAATATTTTTTTGGTTTTTTATTAAACAAATATGGTTATTAAACATTTAGATGAATCCAAAACCGAATGGAACCTTCCAACCGCTCAATTAAATGCAACGAACCAAAAATAGTTTTTTATTATATTAAAATATAACTTAGATTCCAAAAAGTCAGGAATGAGTTTCCAAATTCAGCACAATACTTAAAAATGATTTATTTTACTCATTAAATATATATTTGTCCTATAATATTTTTAATATATTTTTATGTTATACTAACATTATAATGATGACATAAAAGTTATAGTATTTATAAAATTGATATTTTTTTAATTCACCCAAAAAGCAACCGATTCAAAAAAATCCCAAAAATACCACCTGAGATAAATTTGATATGATGATATATAAAAATATGACAATTTAATAAAATTAAAATTCTAAAATTAAGAAATTTAACTTTTAAATGAAAGCATATTTTACATTGGAAAACAATATAAATAAAAATTATTTTATCAAAAAACGACCCTTTTAAAAGTGTTCTTACTCTTATTTCATATCAATTTATAATTTGACTAATATTTAGAATTTTTATTATTGTAAGGATAGAGGGTTCCACATAAAGACGACTGAAAATAATGAAGGCCCAAGGTGCCAACCTTAAAAAAAATTACAATCCTTTGGGATAGAGCCCATACTATTAAATAATCTAAACGTGTCATCAGGACCTGCCTTACTAGCTAGTGCATTAGCCGCAAAGTTTACTTCTCTCTAAGTGTGACCAATATTTGGGCCATGCTCTAACAATCCCCTTCCCTTCCTAATGAGGTAATCCAACTCCCAAGGGCCTTGTTCCCTCCCCTGCAGCATCCCGACAAGCACTTTAGAGTCAAATTCCACTTCCGTTAGCTTGACTTCATGTAACTTGCATAATTGAACTCTACTGATTGAAGCCCTAACCTCTTCCCCAAGGGAATTTCCTATTCCATAAAATGCACTAAATCCAAAGATAACCGATCCCTTACCATCCCTGACCAGACCTCCTCCTCTCATGCGGCCTGCTATACACGACCCAACCACGTTCAGTTTCAGCCTAATAACTGGGGGTGTCCAACAAACCCATGATCCCTTATTCCGACTTAAATTACCTTCAGCTGCTATAACCGCACTTGGAATTATTTTCCTAAGGGTGGATAAAGAACACCCCCGATCATGGAGACCCCTTAGCTCAGCCACCAAGGATCTAGCTTACACCTGCACATAAGACTAGGAAAAACCACTTATTCGGTGCCTCCCAAATTACCCAACACCCAACAGTAAAAATCATACCTCATGCCCTCGCCTCCTCATAACCAAGTTCAGATCTCTGGAACCAATTGGATAGAAAATCTTCCATGTTTTCTCCTCTTCTATACACCTGCATGAATGTCTCCGGATAAGTCCATAGATATGTCACCACTTCACTTCTGAAGAAAAGATACCAATATGATTCCTGGCTTGGCTTGCAGCAAGACCAGTATCTAGAGGCTAGAGAGATCCCCTTTTTCTGAATGTTATCCTCCATCGGTAAAGCTTGGTTCCACATCCTCCATATGAGAAAATTCAATTTCGTTGGAATCCATTTACACCACAAACGAGCTGCCCAATCATCGTTACCAGATCACACATGGAAGGAATCCTGAAGCTCGCTGCCATTGAGTCATCCTGATTTTGAGATTGATAAAATGCATTTATCAATATCGTCAGGTAGGGTGATGTTGTCGAACACTTCATGCTATTTATGGTCAAGCATGGATTGAATAAGGATCCGGAATTTAGAAGCCTCTATGAAGGACATATTTTGGGTCGGATAGCCCGGGAAGAACAGTGGAGTTCCACTCCAGTTATTTCTCCAAAAACTGATCTCACCATGTCCCACCACCCAGCATACTTAATCTTCTAGGAATTCTAAAATCTCGATCACAAGTTTTTCCAAATTCGACGGCTTATTCACACCCGCCTACCCATCATTCCATCTCTCCTCATATCTTTGTTTTATGAATCTTGCCTAGAGGGACTGCCCTTCAATGATTTCCTAGGCAAGCTTCGCTTGCATAGATTTAACAGTCTCCGATAGATTACGTAGGTTAACTCCTCCTTCTATTAGTCTGGCCAATATCTTCTAGCATTCCCAATGGTATCTAGCATTATCATTGGCATCCCAAATAAATTTTGTCAAAAATACTTTCTATACGATCCTTTGTACCTTTTGGAGCATTGATGAATGAAAGAACATGCATTGGAATTGAAGCTAGCACACTGTTTATCAACGTTATGCGGCCACCAAAGGACATGAACTTGTTTTTCTAGTTGCAAATACAGAGAGTAATTTTCTCCAAAATTCCTTCAAACATGCTCTACTTGATTCTGCTATTTGATATTGGTGCTCCCAGATACTTCAAAGGAATCTGCCTCTCATGTATGCCCAGCTTATTTTGTATATCCCCGACTCTTCGGCCTGCACACTTATTGGAAATATAAACTTTACTCTTTTATAAATTCATTAGATGCCCACTTTGCTTACTATAAACCTCCATCGTTATCCTCCATCCCTTGATATATATCTTCCTTCGATTAAGAAAAAATAGCATGTCATCAGCAAATGAGAGATAATACTGTCACCCCTCTTTTTTTGTAGGGTAAAATAATCCTGTCCTCCAATAATCACTTCATATTCCTCGATAAAGCATCATGAGCCATGATAAAGAGACTTTGGGATAGAGGATCACCCTGCCACAATCCTAAGACTATTTTGAAGAAACCAAAAATCTTTCCCATGGAAGATATGGACAACCATGGAGATGCAAAACATCTAAAAACCATATCACAATACCAATACCTCAAGCCAAATCACCTTATAATTTTCAAAATTTCTCCCCACTCAAGCCTGTAATTTGCCTTGTCCATGCCCACATTGATTATTATGTTCATTCCTAATGTATTTTTATTAATATCTTCCACCATTTCTTAAGCAATCCCAATATCACCTTGAATACCTCTTCCTTGAATAAACTTGTGTTGTTCCTCCAACATAATTCTCGAAATCAATATGTTAAGTCACTTATTCAAAATGCTTGATAAAATTTTATACACTAAATTGCATAAGCATATAGGCCAAAATTGGATGATTGATTCAGGATGCTTGAATTTGGGAACACGAAACACTCTTGAGGAACATGTTGTCCTCGGGAGAGCCCCCTTTAGAAAATTCCAACACTAATTCATTAACCTAAGCACAAATAACCTCCCAGGTATCCATAAAAAAATCTCCAGGAAATCCAGCCAGTCCCCATGCACTATCCGCATTTAAGATAATAACCGCCTCCTTAATTCCGTCTTCATCTGACATCCACTCCATGCCTTCATTACCCCTCTATTCAATCATCATTAGATGACACTACCAAAACCCTTCATCCTCCTCTGTATACTATCTCCAATCCGAGCTGGTGGGTTCAACCAACAAATTCGGGAAAAATTCCAAGGCTAAATTTCAAGAAAAATCTACATCATTAGTATAGGATCCATCTTGAATTCCGATATTCACTCGACACTTACTTCTCCTTAATACATGACTTAAAATATGATGTGTTCCTATCTCCCTCCTTCAGCCATGTGGCCCATGATTTCTCCCCGCAAACCCTTTCTATCTCTGGAAGTTTGTTTGCAAGTAAACATTGCTTGTCATTGAGAGAATAAAAAAACTCATCCTCCCATGATTCTTGCAATCAACCTTCAATCCTTTCAATTTCTACTTGAATCATCTCCAAGGGAATGACACCATTTGAACTGCATCTATTCCATTCCAGCAAATCAATCCTCAACCTCTGAAGTCTCTTCACCAGTCTCTCCCAGGGGTTTCCATAAATCTATTGTAACCAGGAATCTCTGACCTTGAGAAGGAATGCTTCAACATTCAACCAACTCCTTGAGTATAAGAAATGTTTTGGTCCTCTTTGCGAACACATAATATTGATAACTAAAGGAGATTGATCTGATAATGTTCTAGGAAGATGAAAAATCAACGTCTAAGGATATGAATCCAGGCACCGGAGATGACCCAAGAACCGATCAATTCTGCTCCAAATCATCCTTCTACCTTTCCTGTTATTACAGCAAGTAAAACGCCCACCTGTATAACCCAAATCATACAATACGTTACAAGCAATGAAAGAATTAAACTCCTTCATTGTAGCACTTGAATACTCTACACCCCCTTTCTTCTCCCGAGCCTCTGCAATTGTGTTAAAGTCACCAACAACAAACCAGGCCAAGTCCCCAACATTGAAGTTATCTAAATTCAGCCACAACTCTCTCTTGGACATCACATTGCAGCGACCATACAAAAAATACACAAATAATTCCAAGCCTCCCATTTTCTCTTTAATGGAAATATGCTGAGATGAAACATCAACCCATTCCACCTCAACAATGAATTTTCAGAAAACCCATATCTACTGATTGCATGGATTTCCATGCATTGATTCAAAAAAACCCTATACGATTTGTATAGAGATTAATACGATCCACCAATTTTTCAGGTTCCAGAACAGCAAGCAAACCAATCTGTAACTGACAGGATTCCATTTGGATGTACACACTTTTTTCCCTCCCACCCAATCCCCTCATGTTACAGACCATTAAGGAATACATTAATGATAGAACCTAGGCACTTCCTGATAGAGAACCCCTTTCCACCTAGAAAACTCTTCACCATCCGAAGGGGGTCCTGGAAGACTCAGCTCCTTCCCCAACCACTCTGGTCTCCGAAACCTCATGCAGAAGTCCTAGGAATTCCCTTTTTGGTAACAATGGCTACAGAACCTAGGAACCACCTGATAGAGAACCCTTTTTCACCAGGAACACTCTTCACCAACCCTTAGAAGAACACGAGCCGAAAACTTCAACAATAGATCCATTTCCACACAAATTCTCAGAGAGGGTGCCAACTATAAACACCTGGTATCATCATCAAGTCATAGAAAACTACCCAAAGCATTTCCCACCAATTGCAAGAAAGCTGGGTTCTGAAACGGCCGAGGTAACCCCAGAAGCCTCACCCAGAACACCGCCAGACTAGATTCCTTACCTCTATGAGTCGCCCATGACCATCGAAATAAAAAAAAAGACTAAGAACTGCAACGTATCCCATCCCTAGACCATGATTTGACAAAATCATCCCTAGATAAAAGGTGAATACTGAAGGATAAGCTTGAAAGAGAAGACACTTCTGCTTGCTGATTGAGTCCCCAGGAAGCCACAAAGGACCTAAAGAATTCCAATGAGGGTTTTTCATGACCAAAAGATGCCACCAAGTTGATGATAGCTTAGAGATGAAGGTTATGAAAGCTGTTTAATATTCATATAATGATGAGTAGAAATTTGACATGTACATATCACAATCAAATGGTTATAAAGATTTTAAGTGTTGGTAGAAATTCTGAGTTGAATTCATTGATGGAGAAAGTCAAGGTTTCAGGAAACAAAAGATGATTCTCAGAAATATGGAAGTTCCAAGAACACTGATATGAAGGTAAAAACCACTATAAATATTGATTTAAAAAAGTATGTAAAGAATCCAAGATTGAAGAATAAAGTATTATGAGTACACAAAAATTTTGGTTTAAAAAAAACATCCAAAATTGATGACTAAAATTGGGAATAAACATATCTGTCAACATCTGGAAAACAATGTATTTTCAAAGGTAAATATACATTTTATGGTTATTGTTGGCACTGTGGATGATTTATGTACATGGAGAGAATTTTTTAGTTTAATTAAATATATTTTTTATATTCTTATAAGGTTTGGGAGGATATTTTTTTGGAGTTATCCTACTCAAAAGATAAAAGAATAGAAGAAAATGAAAATTATGGACAAAAGGATGAGAATAAATTTCAACATTTATAATAGGTTTTTTAAATATGGTACCAGACTTGTCTCTTTTATGTATGTTGTTTCACCAGAATACCATACCAACTGAGTATGAATTGTGATACTCTAAAGTATTAGAATAATAAGGATAAAGGCAATGGAAATGATTTTGCTATTGAAGTTTCACTTACAACATCTAAAATGGAATGTACTTAGATTCTGGATAGTGGATTTTCGTTAAACATGACAGGACATTTAAAACGTTTTAAGGTTATTGAAAATTTCAACGAAGGCTTAGTGACCTTTGGAAATGATGTGTCACTTAAAATCAAAGGAGTCAGATAAAAAAATTTGGAAAGGAGACGTTGAAGTCCAAGAACACTTTATATGTTGATGGGATGAAACACAATCTGTTAAGAATATATAAACTATTTGATGAAGGTAATGAAATATTTTTACAAAATTATGCATTTTAGGTGAAGAGGTTAAAATATGGATGTGTATTGACAAGAGAACAAAGAACGGAGGGTAACTTGTTTCAAGTTGGTGATGTAAAAAAATCATACTACCTTATATTAAAAGATTAAACTCAATTGTGGCATCAAAGGATTGGTCATCTTCACCAAAAGAACATGAGTAATATTACCCTAGGAGAAAATGTTTTTTATGTTTCTATAATGAATATATTGATGAATTGTGTGTTCTCTATATGTAATAAGGGGAATATTGTTAATTATTTGCATAAGAAAGTTGAGAATCAAACATCTCATTTGTTAGAGATCATTCATTCAGATATTTTTGGGCCTATGAGGAATAAATAAATAAGTGGAGAGGAGTATTTTATTTCATATATTAATGAATTTACACATACCATTGGCATTATATTTATGAATAACAAGTCATTGTCTTTAAAAATATTAAAGAGTTTTAGGAGTGTTCAAAGGGAGTGTGATTTCACATGGGAAACACTCTCGATAAACAATGGTGAAGAATATACTAGTGGGATATTTTAAGAATATCTTGTGAATAATGGTCTTAAACATGAACTATGTTCACCATAGACACCATAAAAATGGTGTTTCAAAATAAAATAATAGAATATTGGTGGAGATGGCTCGTACTATGTTGATAGAGCATGATACTTCTTAGTACTTCTGGTGAAAAGAAATTAGGGTAGCAGTTCACATTCAAAACTATTGTTCATATAAATAAAATTTAGATATTTCATCTTATAAAATTTAATATAATAATACCTTAAGTTTTAAATATTTATGGGCATTTGGTATCCCTTATATAATTAAAGTAAAAGGTGAAAATCTTGAGAAGTTTGAGTAGAGAGAAGTTAATAGAATATTTCTTGGTTATCCTCAAAATGGAAGAGGATACCACTATTAAAATAAATATATAGGGAATATTTTTGACACTACTCATTTAAATGTCCTATAATACTTAATGAAAGAAAAATCACACTAAAAATAAGGTTAAAAAATTCAAGATAAATCCTTTCTAATTGAGAATTCGGGTGAAGGTTACGAGAATAATTAAAATTTAGATGAAGTACAGGTTGAAGTGTATTATTCATAAATATTTAGTGATGAAGAGTAATCTATATCTTATCATAAAAGGATGATAAAATATAAAGAGGTCCAAAATATTATTGGTAAATAGGGATAAGTGGTTTAGATTAAAATAACTTTTAAGAAAACAACACACATTTCATTATTCTTTCAAGTATAACCAAGAGAGGTGAAAGAATCTTTGAAGCATCAAAAGTGGATTAATTATAAGAATGAATAATTTTATTATATCGATAAGAATGAAACTTGTGAATTAGTAACCATGAAAATAAACGAAAATGTTATCAGAATAAATTAGGTGTTCTCAAACCAACTGAATGAAAGAGGTAAAGTTGTAAGAAATAAGGAAAAAATCATGTGAAAAGATACTCATAGGTTTAAGGAATTGATTTTTATGAGACCTTCACACTAGTTTCTAATATATGTACTATTATAATATTTCATTCTATTATAGTAAAAAGGTAATATAAATTTTCTTAAATGGATATCAAGTCTAATTTCCTCTATAGATAGTTGTAAGCCAAGGTTTACATTGATTAACCCAATGGTTTCTTGCTTGGTGAGGATAAAAATTATGTTTACAGGTTAAAGAAGGCTATATATAGGTTAAAACAATCCCCAAGATCATGTTATTCCAAGTTATATACTTTCCTGAATTGGATGAAGATCAATATTGGAAGAGTTTACAACAACCTCTATATTAAAGATGACAAAGAAGTGTAACTTATTATTATTGTCTATGTAGATGAAATCATTTTTATTAGATATATAGAAGGTGTTTGTGAATAATTTTATTTTAAAATGAATATTCTTGGAGATATGAGATACCTTTTAGGATTACAAATATCTCAATAGAAAGATCATATCTTTCTTTCTTAAGAGTAATATTTTTCAGAAATTATAAAGAAGTTTGTAATGGAAGATTCAAATCCAATTTCTAAACCAATTTCACTGGGAACAAAATTTAAAAAGGATAAAATATGAAAAGAATATGACCCAAGATAATTTTGTCTATTAATTGGAAGTTTAATTTATTTAAAAACTTTAAGATTGAATATTGTATATACTATTTCCTTTTGTTCTAGGTATTAATGTGCACTAAAAGAGTCTCAATTAATTGATAAAAATAGAATTCTAAGCTATATTAGAGGCATTATAAACTAAAGATTGAAATATTATAGTAGGAGAAAGCTTGATTAATTTGGATATTCAAATGTAGATTGGGATGAAAACATTGATCACAAAAGATCAACATTCTATGGATTTTTCTTTTTAAAATAATGGTGTGTATGTTGGCACATAATGAAACAAATCATGGGGACCTTGAGTACTACTAAATTAGAATATCTGTCTATTACTCAAGCGACAAACCAATTAATGTGGAAGAGGACTTAATTGGAAGATCTCCGGGTGTAATTGAAGTTACCACTACTTGTGGGATGTGATAATAAAATTACTATAAATCTATAAAAAAAATATAGTTCAACATTCTCTATCAAAGAAAAATGATATAAAATATCACTTCATTAAATATATTTTGGAAAAAAATTAATGAAGTTGTAATTTATTCCAATAAAGGAGAAAATATCCAATGTATTCAATAATATTTTTCCAAAGGAATCATTTTCAGATTGAGGCTGATTATGGGAGTTGAACTTGTTTCATATCAAGGCTAATGTATGGTATTTCATACCCTCTCTCACTTTTTATTTGGATTATTATTGTTAAACAAGGAGAAATACAATATAAATATCTATTTATATTTATCTGTTAACGTGTTAAGAAAAGTAGAACATTTAAATTGTGGAGAATTCAAATATATGTGTTTTACCTAATATGGGGGAGATATCTTATTTAGTGGGGGAATGTATTTAATGGTTTATTAAAAGGAGAAAGATATGACGTCAACATGTGTGTGAGATTTTTTTTTGAGCTTTGAACAACTTTAAAAAATTTGGCGAGCATGTATTTAGGAACTTGTAATATATAGGTTCAAATAACGTATTTTTGAAATGTTATAAGAGTGTTTCTCAGTTAGTTTTAAGAGTTGTCAAGTGAAGGAGTGGATGTAAGTCACTTTTTATGTAAAAAAATGTTTTATTATTTAATACTCTTATTTATTACATTGAGTTTTATCACACATGTTTAAAATTGTTGAATGATGATTCATTTATATGTGTGATGAGTTTTAAAGTGATTTATCTTCTTTAGTTTTCAGCAAAATATAATGGGTATTTTTTTTAGACTAAGAGATATTTTTAGGGAGATGCTGAGACCTAAAATGGCTATAACCTTTGGGGCGTTTTATCAAGACATACATTGATTTTGTTGACATATTTAATTGAATAAGTATCCCATATCTTTATGGTGTTTTCTATAGAACAATGTTTTTTAGAATAGATAGAGTGGATCCATTTATGTGTTGAATTTTATTTTCATCACCTAAATCATGTTAAAAATCACACATTAAAGGTTTATGAGAATTTGAAAAGAGTTTTAAAAAGTTTTAGATATATTTAGAGTTATTATATAGTTTTTTTGGAGTTTAGTATAATTAGTTATAAAATTTTTGTGAAGTTTGTAATGTGTGATTTTTTTCTTATAGAGATGTGTAAGATTTTTATACAGAATACTTGAAAATTTCACAAAGGAAAAATATTACTCAACACCTTTTTTATATTAAAAATTTAGAAAAGGTATGCACCTCTCATGATATATAAGATTATTATGAATAGGAAAAATCCTAGAAATTAGAAAATTTATAAATGTGTAAGTTTTTATATTTAATATGTAATATATTTATTAGCATTAAAAATGTAGTAAAAGGAGAAAAATACTTGAGATATATATGATATTTATGTGATGTGTAAGATTTTTGGCACCGAGTTCTCACTCAACCCCTAAAACTAACTTTTTCCTAAATAAAATATCAAAATTTAGGTCAGTGTAATATTTTATATTGATACATAAGTTTTTTTATGTGTTAAATTTGGAAAATTTATCAATAATAATGATAAATTTATAAGAATTTATAAATATTATGTGATATATAATATATTTTTGAATATGTATGTTTTTTATGCGGATGTGCAATATTTATTACTTTCTTAAAAATTAAGTGTGATGCTCTAAGAAAAAGTTATTATGAAAGATTTTGTATTTATTAATTAAGGATTTATAGGTTTTGAAACATATGAGTAGTTGACATTTCTAGAGGTTAATAGAGATATCTATAAATTAGTAGAGATTTTTTCAAAAGAATTATTTTCTAAAAATTAAAGGGGATTTTAAAATATTTTAAATATGATGATGTTGAAGTTGTTCATGCTTGGAAACTTTATGAATGAAATTCATAATACAATCCATTGGAGTTTCATGTTCATTCTATGAAATATACTTTCATGTTGTGATTATGAAGACTTTGAGAAGTGAAGAAGAGCCTTGTGCCATGGTGATCAGTGATGAAGAATAAAGTTCATATTGGTATGAGGAAGCAAGATGATATGCTCCATGAAAGAAATATGTCATGTCGTGAAAGGTTGAATTGGTTTGGGATTATTAGTCAATCACACTACAATTATTGAAGTCATATCATGATGAACTATATAATTTAAAAGGGTTAATAATGAAGTGAGGGAATTTTAAAGGAACTTAATAGTAGTTAAAAAGGTGGGAAATTTGAATTTTAAGGTGAAGATCACTTCTTCTGAAAAATTAAATATGTTTTTCTCTACTATGAAAACATATAATGTGATAAAATATACATTTTTTCAAGAGAGATAAAATTATAGAAAGAGGAGAATGGTTGCTAATGTTTAAGTAAAAGAATAAGTAACACTAAAAAAATAGGATGAAAGTCTGATCTTATCAAAGAATCAATTATTGTTTAATGAATTTCTATATCTTTTTATGAGTGTAGGATAACTTTACACATTTAAGATACTATTATGTTACATGATTTCAAGGATAAATTCTACATTTTTACAATCCACATAATGAAACTAGTGGACTGTATGATCTTGGGTGAATCTAGATTATGTCAAGGACTAGCTACTCATTTTGAGTATTGAACCCTTTAAAAAATCTATTATGCCTTCTCTTTGTTATTATTGGTGTGTGTGTGAGAGTGATAAATTTATTAACTTTAATCACTGAGGAAGGTTTTTTCTAAAATAAACCTAAAAAGGAGTTTAATTAAAAAATTCACCTTAGCTCTCAATGAATCCTCACTGATCTAGTGGGTAATTTTCAATGAGAAGCTATAAGATAGCCTATTATGGGTGCTATAATCAAAGGACAAGGATACATCATGAGCCGTAGCATCCATGTTTGAGTATATGTTAGAATTCCATATTCAATATACACCCCTATTCATGGGTAAGGTTGGTCCTTTGGCTTCTAAGCTTTGGGTGGAGGCTATGAAATCTATATTTGACTATATAAAGACAATCCTTGAGAGGAGGGAGAATATATTAACCTATATGTTTTGAGAACCATCTAAACACTGGTGTTATTTTTAGATGGATGATGAACAATATGCTGGGTTATCCTGAAGGGAATTTCAAACCAGGTTCTATGATAATTTCTTCTTGAATATGTTAAGGTAAGATAGGTCCCAATAGTTCATACAAATCACCCATATTGGGGGTGTAATTTATGGATTATATGGTTTTATATTCATAGCTTCTATGTTTTTCCTCAATTTTGGGTTGGAATGAGGTAGCCAGAGTTAGGTGTTTTGAGGATGGTCCAAGGTATGCTATTTAGGTATAGTGAATGTCTTTCTACTATCATCTTTCTCAAAGATTTTTGAGACCTCATATCTAATAGGAACCTGAATGATGTAAAAGTATTTAGGATTTGGATTCTACTTTGGGTACTGATATAAGGTCTTCAAGCAATATAAAGTGTCAATTTGATGGTTCACACCAAGGTGGTGGTGGATAGAGAACCAATGCGGTGGTTTATTTCTTCCTCCATAAGTTGAAGGGGTTGTGGAGTGTTACCAGTGTAGTAATGATAACCAATTCAATCTTAGTTCCACTAGAAACTGGTGGGGTTTTGATCATGTGGGAATATGGGTCACCTGCAATGTTATTATAAGAGCACCGAATAGTTTTCTGGTGGGATTTTTAGGATCATCACATGATCTTAAAAGTAGAAGAAACCTAAAAAAGTGTATTATCTCTCATAAATAAGGAAATATGAAGTATAAAGAACATAAATAAAACATTTCCATGCCTATAATATTTCATGATCCATATCTATCAAATTAAGAGGATTTTTCTTGATAGAGTTCACTGAGTGATACCTAATGAACTATCTCCTCAAAAATGATGACACCAGCCACTAGAGTCTTTATTCATAACAAGAAGACATCTAAATACCAAAGGTGTGTGCGAAATTTGTCCAAAAATATGAATAGTGCATCAAGATAAAGATATATTTCATTATGGATTGATCATATCATATGTACACACCCATACACACAAACAAAAGGATGTTATCCTTTATATATGTCCCCTTCATTCAATGGATGGAGTCAAACATTAACTATAATTGCATGGTATCCAACTTACGTGGTGATAATATATACCTATTGGGGATTAATAATTATTAAATGTTTCAATGATTATATCATATATATATATATATATAAATTAATGAACCTATAACCAATGATATACCATATGTAAGATGTGGTAGTGCCCATGCACTCAATATCCTATATTATTAACCTATCGTACACTATTATAGATAACAACCATATGATAAGATAGAGGCATATTCATTCCATATCTCTAGATATGATTCAGGTATCATAAAATATGAAATCCCTATTTTAGTCAATTTCTGAAAATCTCCCACTTGCACTAAAATCCCATAAGGAATTTATACAAAACTTTAAAACACATTTTAAATATTTCTAAACTCTTTTGGAAATGGTTTATTAAACTCTTCATTTTGGAATAAAAACTTTGTCCAAAATTTAATACTTATTTTAATTCCTAATAGTGAGACACTATAGGCCTTTATAAAATTGATAAAAAATATTAAATCCTTATTTTATGGATATAATAAAAAT
Organism: Viscum album; assembly: GCA_963277665.1. Taxonomy (NCBI): domain Eukaryota; kingdom Viridiplantae; phylum Streptophyta; class Magnoliopsida; order Santalales; family Viscaceae; genus Viscum; species Viscum album. Next base: position 499,054,668 of record OY728153.1, read on the forward strand.
CAGCCTCTAGAAAAACATCTATGCTAATCAAGCTATAAAGGAATCTAGTGTGATCATGATCAAACATACTTATATCTCTATTTGAATATATCCACCACAAGATGTATCATATACATTATATATATACCTATTTAACCCCTTTTCCCATTAAATCTAGTGACTAATAGGTATGGAATATATCAATATAGAATATTCCATCTCTTACAATCATGATTCTTTGAAATAGACTAACCTGATCGATGAATTCATCACATTTCATTCATTTAGAAAATGATAACATCACATGTCCCTTTTCCAAGAAACCAAGAACATCACATGTCACTCATCTAATCATAGTAATGAATTTCCTCAATCTAACTCAATCAAGGTCCCATATATCTTTACTTGTCATACGATTGGAAAAATCCCATCTTGGTTGAGCTCCAACCAAATACATGATCAATAAAAAATCCAACTAACCCTTGATTATCTAAGCCTCAAGACTTGCATAAGAAAGGTATCAAAGTATGAAGGATTTCATGTAATTTCCTAGATTTTTTCCATGTATTGTTTTATATATTATATGGAATTATTTCAAGACCAGGCACATAGACGACTTGCGATTCCGAGGCCCAATGTGCCTGGAATAAATATTTGAACAATATTAAAATTTAAATACCACACGCAAGCAGTTTTATTGAAAATTGGAATAGAATCTAAATGGGTTCTTAGATTAGAAATTTGAGGGCACCATTGTGTTTAGAGTAGTGAGTTTACTCTAGGTGAGGCCAAACATTGGTTGTCGTTGGTTGGCTGTGAAAAGTAGTTTTTGGAAGTAATAGGAATAAAAATATTTTAATAAAAATATTTTTTATTCGATGTGGTGACGTTTCCTTTAAAATACTATTTGTCAAGAAATTTAAGATTATCACCAAAAAACATGAATTCCTCTAATATTTTGTGAGGAACCCTCTCAAAAAATGTTGAAAATAGATTAAGCGAATTGTGGATCATCGTGAAAACAGAGTTAGAGGATCTTGTCAATGACGACAACACAAATGTTCTTTGTCAATGATCGATCCAAAATCTAGGTAGGGTGGTTGTTTCATTGTTGTTTTACCCATTATTTATATCTCATGAAGAACATAGATCAATCCATGAACATATTGATTCACAAATCGATCGTTGTGGGATGAGTATTAAATCGCGAGGTTTATTTTCAGGAGATTTATTAAATTACTCTTCATCACCCTTCTAACAAGGATTAATCGAGGCCGACAAGAATAGAGTCCATGATCTGTTATTTGGGTGGTCTAGTGGATTTATTATCTCCCCCAATTTATGGTGTTCTTCATGTGTTCTTCATGCTTTAAAAGCCCTATATGAACGATCGATCATTGCACCCTCGATTCATGGCGCAATGATCCAAATCTATGGATCTGAGTTCAGGATGACACATTGAAGGTGCAACAATAATGGCATGATGCGATTTAGCTGGGAAGGTGGCACATGGAGGTGCAGGTGGAAGCGCACAATGGTAGCTTGGGTGGAGGCTCCGATCAGTTCAGGTGTTTGCCAGCATGGGTCCAGGGGGCTGGTCCAGGCCGATGGTGGAGGTGGAATGGGGCACGGTAGGGGTTGCTTGAAAGAAGGCAGGGCTGACAGGTGTGGAACGTGGTAGGCAGCCATAGAGAGGGGTACTATGGTGGTGGAAATCCCAAGGCAGAGCAGAGCACGCAGGTCATGCATGGATGCGATGGTCTAACCGTGTGGGACGCGTTGCGGTACTGCGGGACCAGGGGAAGGTGGTCGGGGTGGACCGCGTGTGGTAGGTGAGCTGATTCACGTGCATACAAGCCATACCAAGGTATCTAGGACATGTGAGGTGGTCCAATAGACCAGGCCCAGTAGACCAGGTCGGGTCGGGTCAACCGGACTGGGTTGGTCAGCAAGTCATGTCGGGTCTAGTGGTTCAAGTCAGACGTAGACCGGACCCGGGTTAAACCTTTTCACTAAAACAAGAATATTTTTCAAATGGAGTGTCTGTTTGATACACCATCAGTGGTGTTCGGACCCTTGAGACAAGAAGGTATTTATGAGATCAATTTTGGGTTTTAAATTAGATATATTTCTAGCGACACGAGCCGTTTACATGGGCAATACTCAGGGTTTAAGGGGTACGATGGGTGTGACTACTACTCACCGTGCACCCTATACTTTATACTTGAATTGATTTCCTCATCCACCATATCTTGGATGTGTTTTGTTAGTATTATTTACCTTTATCATTTTCCTAAAGGTTTGTCGGTATCATTTCCTACTCATAGGAATATGATCCCTTCAGTAGGATTTCCAGCATATAGTTTTTGGAATCCCCTAAGAGGCCCAAAGTGGATCCTCTATTTATTATCCGTTACCTAGGTAGAGTCTTTGGTATTGACATGACCGACTTCATCGGGAATTGATACCATACATAGCGGGTTAATCCAAATTGAGTTGTTGGTATCACCTAATGGCCCTTGCTGTGATACTCATATGATGTATTGTATCTATTAATATCTTTTAGTGTATCTCTATCATGACAGTTCCCAAAAAATAGAACTTCTCATATGGACGTCATTAGTGCTATCAAACTCAATAGTGTGTTTTCTCAGATGTGTGCTTCATGGAATCTTTGGAAAGAATCTCTAGTGCTGGTATGTAGTGGTTATGATTTTCTCTAGACTGTGTGGTATGGTTTGAGTATATCTGGATATTCTTGTTATATGTTCTATAGACATATAATTTTGTAGAGATGACTGTATATCTCTCTTTGTGTATTGATTTGTGGTTTTGGGGTGTCTTACCAAGTATTGTTATACTCACTCCTGTACAGGCTTTTCCCGTATGTGTCATGTCTTGTGCAGACAAGCAACCTTTTGATAGAGTCCAGTGTGGACTAGGACCTGACAGAGCCCTGTGAGATCAAACAGATCGTGGTGTTCCTATGACTTCAAAAAGTATCCCTAGTACCTTGAATTTAGGTAGGGGTTTCTATGGATGAGTTTTAGGAACTTGTTTATAGACTTTCTTTTTGGTGGGATTGTATTTTGGCCCTGTTTACTTTCCATCACTTTCACTATTGTACTCTGGTTGTAGGTTATAGTGGTTTTCATGCATTTTTTACTTAGTTTTTTTTACATTTAAGCATTTGTGGGATTAAAGATGTGTGCATGCATACATGTATTAAGGAAATGCCTCCCATGTTAGTGAGATGCCTACTTAGTTCTAGTCACCAGACCTTAACATGTTGGAGGCGGGCTTGGGGAGTTGTGGCATAGAACCCTTTGGGACGAGTCGTGATAGAGTGGTATCAGAGGTGGTTGGTTCTACCTTAGGATCAATATTCTATGATATTGGTTTGGGGTAACAGTCTTAAGTGTTTTGAGTTTGGATTTCAGGCTAGGGACACTAGTGTTTGTGTGGCGGCCAACGTATCCATACACCAAGACTCTGATGAACTACTTTTCGACTCTGTACATGAGAAAACTAGTTGTAGGGAAAAAATGGTACATGCATCATATAGGAATGAGTTGTGATTTTCATGTCCTTTATGATTCATCTATCCAGATAAACTCATTGACTGTGGTATATCTTGTTTTCCTAAAAGATGCCTCCACGACGCATAACAACTAGGATTAAGCAGTTTGATCACTAGGATAACCCCCTCAGTGACGATGCTTCAATATAGGGACCAGTTTCCCAGATGTTACCTCTAGGTGGTGCACCAGCTCTACCGCCACCAATGGAGTAGCATGTATTATGTGCAATTTTATCATAAGAGAAGTGAAATTTGAGCACACTTCAAGAGTTTCAAAGATAGAGACCCCTCAGGTCTCGAGGCAAGGCCTACCCTTAGGTGACTGAGGACTATCTTGAGGCGGTGACCTGAATTTTCTATCTAGTCTAGACACATGCTGAGTAGTTTGTGGTCATGGTAGTGAGCCTTCTACAGGGTTCAACATGGAGATTGTGGATTTTGGCTACCCAGACTCATGAAGAGGTGACACTATCATGGGCAGAGTTTGATAACCTCTTTAGAGAGGATTTCTCACTAGTTACACTAGGATCTGTGCATATAAAGCAGCTTCTTCAACTCCACTAGGGAAGTATAATAATATATTATTATTCATCAAGGTTCACCAAAATTTACAAGTACTCTGTGGATATGGTCAGGGATCACTACTTCTAGTATTGGACATTTTAGAGAGGTCTACATAGATACATCTGAGAAAGCATTATCCCTAAGAGCATTACTACTTATGTTGGGGGTGCTTGAGTGGGCCTTGGTAGTGTAGAGATTTATGGATGAGTAGAGAGAGCTGATGAAAGTCAGCAGAGGACAGGAAGGTGTAGAGACCTCGGCAGTAGGGAGCCGATATCTGCCTCAAGGGTCCAAACATGGGAGATGTTTTAGGAGGAGGTCCCAGGATAGAGGATCTATATTTTAGGGTTCGCAGGGTGGATCCAGTATTCTTATGGATATGCAATGTTACTTATGTGATGGTAGGGGACATCTCACTCAAGATTGTCCAGCCCACCATGCTGTTGATAAAGAGACAGTGGATGGACCACTGAGGCGGAGGTAGAGGCAAGAGCAAGAAGATCCAAAAGGTGGAATACATGGTAGAGGAGCTAGTAGAGGAGTGAGAGGTGGTCGACATTTTGAATTTCAACCACCACCACCCCAGGTGGTCCGTGCTAGGCTTAGGGTGTTGGAAGATAGGGGCGGGTACAACTGCATGTGGTTGAGGCTTATGACCGAGGGGATCTAGGGATGATTCAAGGAATGATCTATGGCTTTTATACTTTAACTGTAGTGCTGATAGACATAGGTTCTAGTCATTTCTTTCTCTCTAAAAATCTTGTACAAGACCTTGAGATTTCAGTAGAACTATCTACTTGACCCTTATGCTTGGAGACACCTATAGGAGGAGACTCGATGATCACACGTCTATGCCGATAGTGTGACCATACCCTTGGAGGTGAGAGTTTCGGTTAAAACCACTTGGTGGTAGTGTCGAGGCCTTACGATGTCATACTTGGTATGGATTGGTTATCTTTGGTCTATGCCTAGATTGACTATTTTAGTTGAAGGGTGTGGTGTGTCTACAGTGATAGAATAAGGTTTTTATTTTTCAGTGAAAAGGAAATCCATGTATTATAGGATGGACTCATGCATAAGAGGGTGAAACCGATCACTAAACAATTAGCTAGCTTGAACTTCAGTGCATCAGATTTTATGAGTTTCTAGTTCCCAGTAGTAGTGGTGGAGTATCAGGACGTCTTCCTAGAAGATGTTTTAGGATTACCTCCCCTCCGGGAGATAGACTTATGCATCAACTTACACCATGGGATGATACCAATATCCTTACCAGCATTCGGATGGATCCTGTAGTGCTTTGTGAGCCGAGGGTGAACTTGGAGGATTTACAGAGTAAGGGCTTCATGAGACCTAGTGTTCCACCCCAGGAAACCCCAGTGTTTCTTTCTATAAAGGAAGATGGAATATTGAGGTTGTGTGTGGACTACCGGCACCTGAACTATGTGAACGTGAAGAAAAAGTATCCACTACCGAGGATCGATGACCTCTTTGACCATTTGAGAGGGGAACGAGGGTTCTCGATAGTTGAACTTCAATTAGGTTATCACCAACTATGAGTATGGGATAAGGATATACCTAAGATAACCTTTAATATTCCACTACGGTCATTATGAGTACTTGGTGATTCCCTTTGGTATGAATAATTCCCCAACAATGTTCATTGAACTCATGAATCAGATCTTCTAGCCATACTTAGACTGGTTTTTGGTAGTCTTCATCGAAGATATCATTGTGTACTTGGTGTCTAAGGAGGAGTGCATGAGACACTTAAGGATGGTTCAATATGTACTCCGAGATCACTAGCTTTATGGGAAACTCTCGAAGTTTGAGTTCTGGATTTAGGTGGGCCACATGTTATCTCAATAGATGGAGTGGTTGTGGATCCAACCAAGGTTGAGGAAGTGTTAGCATGGGAGCTACCTAGGAGTGTGATGAAGGTGCATAACTTCCTTGGTCTATAAAAATATTTATGAAGATTCATACCTAATTTCTCCAGGATATCAACACCTATGAAAACTTTGACCTGAAAGGGGTAGCCTTTCATGTGGATAAAGAAGTGCTAACATGATTTTCAGTAGTTGAGGCAGAGGATGAAGAAGGCACTGGAAGAGTTTGTTTATCGATGCCTTATATTCTAGTAGGTGAAGGTTGAGCACCAAGTTCTAGTGATTTTTTCTCAACACTTTGAGATGATAATGTGAAAGTGGTATGGGATATCGATGGACTTCGTGATGGGTTTACCACAAACGTCTAGGAGACATGATACCATATGGGTGATCATTGAATGACTCACAAAGTCATCCCACTTTATACCTATCTGGGAGCAGAGTTTAGTAGAGATATTGGGATTCCTTTATGTAAAGGAGGTAGTTTGACTTCACAAAGTGCCCTCAATGATTTTTTTTAATCATGATTCTCATCTCACATCTCAGTTGTTAAAGGGATTATTGGAGGCATTTTTGACTTAATTATGCTTGAGCATAGTGTTTCATCCCTAGATGGATGCCAAGACAAAGAGGACTATTTAGGTTCTAAAGGACACACTATGGGCCTGCATCTTGGACTTCAGTTGTAGTTGGGAGGATTTTCTACCACTAGTGAGGTTTGTATACAACAATAGATACCACTCCACCATTGGTATGAAACCATTAGAGGCTCTATACGAGAGACCCTGTAGGTCATCACTTTACTAGATTGACCCAAGAGAGTCAGCACTCGTGGGCCCAAAGTTGGTGAGAACTACTACTGAGAAGGTGAAGATTATCCAGGAGTGGATGGAGACTTCATAGAGACGAAAGAAGTCATATGCTGACTAGATATGAAGACCCTTGGTGTTCTAGGAGGGAGACCATGTGTTACTTCAGGTCTCACCTTGATGTGGGTTACATAGATTTTTCCAGAAAGGCAAGTTATCTATGAGGTTCATCAGACCTTTTTAGATACTATGTATAGTTAGAAAGGTGGCGTACCACCTATATCCACCCTCATAGTTGCACTGGGTACATGATGTGTTCCATTTGTTACAATTGAGGAGGTACATGAATGACCCATCACATGTCATCAATAGGGAAAAGCTAGTCATCGAGGATGAAGTGAATTTTGCTGAGTACCCAGTGAAGATCGAGGATAGGTTGGAGAGGATCCTTCATGGGTGAGTGATTCCCTTGGTGCATGTCTGGTGGAAGCATGGGAATCCCTAGGAGATCATTGAGGGTGGGAGGATCAGATTCATGTGTAGTACCCACATATTTTTGAGTAGCCTTATTTTTGTCTTTTCGGGGATGTAAATACCTATGGTTGGGATAATGTAATGTCACAAATTTTTTTTCCTTGTATTATTATAAATATTATATGGAATTATTTTGACACTAGGTGATGAGAAAACATGCAATTCTGAGGCCTGGTGTGTCTTGAATAAATGTTTGAAAAATATTAAACTTTAAATATCACCCCAAGAGGATTTCCAAAAAAAGTATAATAACATCTAAATGGTTCTCAGATCAGAAATATGAGGGCACTGTTTATTTCAGAACAATGATTTTACCCTAGGCGAGTCCTAACATTGGTCGGCATAGGGAGGCTATGAAAACTAGTTTTTGGACATAATGGGAATAAAAATATTTTTTATTCGATGCGGTGACATTCCCTTTAAAAAAGATTTGTAGGAAATTCAGGGATATCACCATAACCCTAGAATTATTCTAAGAAGTGAAGAGGAACCCTATAACAAAATGGACACGACGGGTCAAGTGGACCATGGATTGTGGTGCCAACGGAGTTGGAGGATCTCGTCAACGATAGGAACACAACCATTCTTTATCAAAAATCTATCCAAACTCTAGGGAGGGAGGCTATTTCATTTTTTACCCATTCTTTATAACTCATGAAAAACATGGATCAATCCATGAACAAATTGATTTGTGGATGCATTGTTATTGGATGAGTATTAAATTGTGGGGTTTGTTTTTGGGAGATTTATCAAATTCCTCTTCATTACATTTCTAACAAGGACGAATCGAGTTAAAAACAAACAAAGTCAAAGATCTATTCTTTGGTCATTAATTTTCATTTATTCTATCTCCGAATTTCTATAATTCTTCATGTGTTCTTCACACTTTAAAATCCCCATGCGAAGGATCGATCATTGCACCCCTGATTTATGGTGTAATGATCAGTATCTATGGATCCAAGTTTAGAATGACATAGAGAAGGTGCAAAGACGATAGAAAGGTGTGATTTGGGAAAGATGGTGGGGCATGATGGTGCAGGTGGAGGCTGAGGTGGCGGCTTCGGTCGATCTAGGTGAGTGGTGGCACAGGTCTAGGGGGCCTGTCCAAGATACCGAAGGAGGCGGAATGCGGCACACTGGGGGTCGCATGGGAGTCAGTGGGGATGATAGGTGTGGACCACAGAAGGCGGTCACAAAGAGGGGACTTGAGGCAATGGTGAGGCCATGAGCAGGCCGAGCACATGGGGCACACGAAGATGCTGTGGTTTGACTGTGTGGGATTCCATGTGACACCGCGGGACTAGGGGGCATGTGATCGGGGCAGACCACATGTGGAAGGCGAGCCGGTCTGCGTGCATGCAGGTTGGACCAAGGGATCCAAGCCATGCCAGGAAGCCCAGTGAACTGGATGGACCGGGCCCATCAAACTAGGTTGGGTTGGGTCGGCCAGTGAGTCAGGCCGGGTCCAACGGGTCGGGTCGGACCGGGACCGGACCCGGGTTAGACCGTTTCACTAAAATGGCCCATATCTTTCAAATAAATTGTCTGTTTGATGCACCGTTAGTGGAGTTTAGACCCTTTTCATGAGTCAGTGTTTATGAGACTAATGGCGGGTTTTAACTTGGATATATTTCTAGTGGAACAGGCCATTTACATGGTTAGTACCCAAGGTTAAGGGGTACGACGGGTGTGACTACTACTCACCATGCACCCTCTCCTTTCTTTGTGAATTGATTTATTCATCCATAGTATCTTTAATGAGTTTTGTTAGGGTTCATTACCTTTATCATTTACATGAAGGTTTGTCTATATTTTTTCCTACTAAGAGGAGTATGATCCCTGAAGTAGGATTTCTAGGATAATGTTGTTGGAATCCCCCAAGAAACTCGAAGCAGATACTCTATTCCTTCTTCGTGCCCTTGGTAGAGTCTTAGATATTGATGTGACCAACTTCACCAAGCATCGATCCTCTACTTATAGGGTTAATCTATATTGAGTTGTTGGTATCACCCCATGGCCCCGACTATGATCCTCATATGATGTATCATATCTATTTAGATCTTTCAGCGTATCTCTCTCATGACGGTTACCAACAAACAATACTTCTTGGATAGAAGTCATCAGTGCTATCAAACTCAAGAGTGTGTTCTCCCAGATGTGTGCTTCATAGAATCTTCAAACTGAATCCCTAGTAGTGGTATGCAGTGGTTATGACTTACCCTATACCATGTGGTATGGTTTGAGTATATCTAGATATTCTTGTTATATGTTCTGTAGAAATATACTTGTGTAGAGATGACTATATCTCTCTATTTGTGTATTGATTTTTGGTTTTAAGGTATTCTACTGAGTATTGTTACACTCACCCATGTATGGGATTTTCCCACAAATTTCATCTCTTATGAAAAAGAGATACCTTTTGACAATGTCCATGGAGAACCAGAACTAGATGGAGCCCTATAAGATCAGACAGACAGTGGTGTTCCTACAGCTTCAGACTGTATACCCAATACCTTTCCTTTAGGTAGGGTTTTCAATGGATGAGTTTTAGGAACTTTATTATAGACTTTCTTTTCGGTGGTATTGTATTCTGGCCCTATTTACATTATAGCACTTTCACTGTTGTACTATGTCTATGGGTTATAGTGGTTTTCATGCATTGTTTACTTAGTGCTTTTACATTTCAATATATTCGGGCTTGGAGATGTGTGAGTGTGTACAAGTAATAAGGAAATTCCTCCCATGTTAGTGATATGTCTACTCGATGCTAGTCACCACCCCTAGCCTATTAGAGGCGTGCTTGTGGAGTCGCAACATAGGACCCTATAAGATGGGTTGTGACATGTCATGATAGTTATCTCTCAAAACTTAGGTAATGGGGATTTATAATAATCATACACACCTATATATATATATCAATGGATTTATGAAATTTCATGTGATATACTTTGATGGGTCAGTCCAGATAATAATTATCAACTTCTTACCTCACGAGTCGATTATTTGTATATCATATACAATTTTTTATATTTACAAAAATATTATAATCACAATAATCATAAAATATCATCACAAATCATAATACTCTATGATTATCATCAATTAGGGAAAACTCAAATTCACACTTTTACGGGATAATCATCATTTCACTTCATAAGAAATATGTATCCAACATAAAGTAATGATAATGAGGAGATAACTTTTTATATATCATGACACATTTTATATTCTTAAACTTGTTTAAGAATACTTAAAAATCCACACATAAGAATATTTATAATATATCATATATGAATGAATCTAAAATTAGCCTTATATTTTTTTCAATTTTAGGGGATTTGTTAAACTCATTAAATCTTTATGTAATTTCTAACACATCTCCATGTGACCACATAATAAGAAACCTCATACTAAACTCTTTAGGTAGTAACATATATGAATTAATATAATTTAAATAATGATGAGATTTTGGAATCATATTCCTAATTTTTAACTCCTTGAATATATTCAAACTTATTAACTCTATAACAAAAAATTTTATGATGTTAATAACCTTTATTCTCTACTTATAAATCTTTTTAAGTTTATTATCATCATTCTTGGAACCCTTTCCATCAAACATTTCCCTTAAAATATTTTGGAAACTATTATAACTCTTTACATTGTTTTCTTATGAAAATACCCTAATCCTTTTCGGATATAAAGTTACACTTACTTTTTATTTTGACTAGAATAATCTTTTATTTGTTAATTTTGAACATCTCATAGTCTAAAAATACTCCCACTATCCTCATATAAAATATATTATCTTCAGAACATCGTGATAAGATACACAAACTCCTTTGTGTTTAGAAAATAACTATTATTTTATTTTAGTAATAATATTTAAAAAATATACTATTATTTCCATATTATATATGGTATTCTATGTGTTTGGAATATTTTCTTCTAAAAAGAATAAATTATTCATTAAAATATTCCACTGATGGGTAGTTGGAATACCTTCCCTCATATTTTAACAAACATTTGGATAATTTTTTTTATCTTGAATAATTTTTTATCTTTATCTCATTTTAAAACAATTTATACCAATGAATCATAAACCATGTGTATTATCTAATATTGTTCATAAAAACTCTTTTCTAATAAACAAATTCTCTTATCATATAAGATAAATGAGATAACTAGACAAATATTTTATGTAAAATCCATCTAATCTTGATATATTCCTTTACATTCAAAATTTTGATGTAGAAACTCTTTGCTTCATCAATTGAATAAAAAATACAATATTTATCAATTCTTCTCTTTATTTTGAACTCTTTTATATTTAAAATATTTGAAAAGTTTACATTTTCTATCATACACCCTTAAAAAATGGAGAATTAATTTCTTTAACACTAATACCTAATAATGAAATTATATACAGTTTTATAAGACCCTATAGGTATTCTGACTATTATATCCAATGGAATCATTATTCCTTCCCTTATTAATAATATTAGGTTTCAATTAACATAACTGGATACTAGAAGTGTCATTTTTAAACTTTCTAACATGCTTTTATTCTTCCAGTTTATCTTTTACCCACTTGTGCTATCAAAATATTATCAAAATATAGTCATATTATGTTTAGTCCATATATTATAATCACTTTTAAAATATTGGGTAATTTTCTTTGAATTTACTCATAGTTTTAGAACATTTCCATAGATGGTAATAGAATGAATTACACAACCATAAAAAGACTGAAAGGATATTTTCAGTCTTACCCAGTAATTGGAATATATGAGTGGATATTAAAATTTCTTAGGTAATTTTACATATAATTCATTTAAAAAAATAATTTAATCATTTTATACTTCCATAACAACCCATTCATTTGTTGAAAAACATTAAAATATTAGTTACTCTGGAGGGTGTTTCTCTATCACATTGAATTTTTATTACTTAATTTTTTTCTTAAGTTACCAATATTAGGAGTTGAATACATTAAGATTCCCCTTTTCAAGGGTTAATATCAAACATAATTATGATTATGATTATTATATTTATCTATAACATAAGATTTTATCAAACGGGTATAATGTTTTACAAACATTTAATAAGAAATTTTATTAAATGTACTCCCACCAAAATGATGAGTCTGTTCTAAAATTTCCTGATACCCATTAGTGGAAAAAACCTAATTTTATTATGAAATAAATATGTTTTGAAATTCCTTTAACCAATTAGTTATTTAGGTATGAAATTATCCCAATAATATCAGATATGATTCTAGGATAGTTGTGTTGAAATCCCTTTTACCAAATTCATCATATGGATAAAACCAACCCTATTCCTTTGAAATCATAACAGTTAGGGTTTCCCAGTTAAGTATATTTTAATGAAAAAACATGATTTGGTTACCAAACTCTTATGTTTATCCATTTTTATCATTCCTTACACAATATAATCAATGTCAACTCTATTTTAAAAAAACCAAATTGGCTGAATGATCGAGGTCTTGAGATTTTCCGTTTTGGAAGGCATCTAAGACTTAATATTTAAAAGGTGATTTAATCTCACTATATTATCCAATTTTATTCACTTTTTATGTATAAATACTTATAATCATTTAGTTTGGAATCCTAATCCATCCGCTAAACCAATATGTTCAAACCATATTGATATGAAACTCTATACACAACTCACAGTTTGCGTTACTCACCAAAGAATAGAAGGTAAATATATTTATACATATCCAAACACATCATATACATAAGGTATAAGAACTATTCATGAAAAGATCTAAAATTATATGAAATTATCAATCCCTACATGAGTAATCTTAGAACAACATATATCTAACTCCACCTTTCTAAAATAAGGCATTTGCCTATAGGCTAATGGGATGTCCGACCCAAAGTCACTCTACCAAAGGATACCTTACTCAAGATAGATTCATATTCATCATAACTCTAATACTTAATATTTATAAACTATATTCAGTAAATAAATTCAATATAATAACTTTAATTATAATATGAGGTCAGGGTAGATGGAAATTAAATCCATTATCATACCTATCATGTAACTCTGTAGATGTATGTAAGATAATTTATAGAAGTATTTTAACATATTTAAACTAAATAATATATAAAAATTAATTATATAACAACTATATATATGAATAAATTAGGGAAAAAAATTTACAATAAATAAAAAATTAATATATTTAAACATAAGATAAACATTTATGAACAACTCATAAATAAAGATAAAAATAAAAACTATATAATTTATCAAACCATATAAATATTCCAATTTTTTAGAATATAAACACTTTATATTTAATTCCTAATATGAACTCTTTAATATTATCCATTATTTTAAATTTACCTTAATTATATGATATTATATTAAATATCAACATTTTATATTCCAATTTTTATTATTCAAACTATTTACATAATCCAAATATAACATATGAATTATTATTTAAAACATGATAAAATAAATCATAAAAACTCATTTTTATGTTGTTTAAATAATTTATTTAAATAAGGCCTTTGTTTTGAACAATTCAAATTAATAATCATGAAAAATGAATAATTTTAAATATAATATTATTTTATATTTGGAATTATTTTTTAATTTATAAACACATTATAAATCACGCTAATAATTTCAAAATAAAATTTTTATATAAACAATAATTCATTCCATATAAGTTTTACTATTTTAATATACATTATATACATACTAAATCCAAAACAATTTCATTCTAAGAAATATTTTTTGTTTTATGTTTTATTCCTCATGAATTCATAATAATCTATAAAAATTAACTTATCTATTTAATTAGGTCATACGTAAAATTAAAATTGAATAACAATTTATATATATAGAAATTTAAATGGAATAAATAAATAAATAATAATTTAATTTAATTTAAAAACATAATATATTAATATGAAAAATTTATATAGTATTTTAGCATGAAAATATCCTATTTAAAATGTCCAAATATTACCTTTTATAAATATTTTATAAACCATAAGTATTTTATCCAAAAATATTAAATTTATTCATTTTTTGTTTAAGTTATATTTTATGATTGATTATATAATTATCAATCATAATATATGAATCGATTGGTTCTTATGAAAAGTTTTGGTATGAAACAATAAATCTTATGTGTTGAAAAATCCTTATGTATCACTTTATATTCTCTTCTGTGGAAAAGGGAAATGTCTTATGTTTAGGAAAATATCTTACAAATAAGTAACCCTTACATATCACTGGATATTAACTTCCATTGAAAAGGAAAAAATATTATGTATGGGAAAATTTATTACATATAGGACTATCATAATCCGTGATATATACCATGCTCAAGACATTCAAATCCATCACCCTATATCCTTCCGGAGAACCAGAGGTCCTCAGGATACTGAGGAATATATTGAATTCGTTGAGGGTATATTTGATCAAGTGGAGACTCTAGAGTATCTTCAAGTGAATTTGGTTGAGTTCTTACTTTAGAGAACCACTAATAGGTGGTTATGTGTGATGAACCATGTAGGAATACTTATAGGTTAAACATGGAATACCTTAAAGGACCTTTTCATTGAGGGATTATTCATAGGTTTGATGAATCTTGAATAAGCACACGAGTTTATGTAAAATTTTTATGGTATAGTGACAGTTCCATATTAGTCCGTATGTTTTATAGGATTACTTCGCTTTACTTCTATCTTGGTTGGGAATGAGACACATAAGTCCATAATGTTTGAGATCAAACTCTAATTAGATTTGAGGTGTCAGGTCAGGAGCTTAGACCTGATGAAATATACAGAGGTGCTTCATAAGTCCCTGATGATCAATAGGGGTATGGATGAGGATAGAGCTATAAGTCTTATTTCACCCTTCAGTGTACTTCATAGGGATACTTCTGGTAGTAGGAAGAGGAATGGAGATGATTCATGTTGGATCGGTGGTAGATAGATAGAGAAAAGAAGGGGTTATTCATTACCTTTTTTGGGATAATAAGATCCTCAATGTTTCCACTATGGATAGAGTGGGCATTATAACATTTTTTTTCCCAAATCCTCAAATCAGGTATCATTGGTGTGAAAAGATATGGAATCTTTATATTTTCTTCTTGAAGGAATCACTAACAATATATTAACCCATACTTTTCATAAATATATATTATATCTAAATAGATGAATATTATTTTCCTAATATAATTATCCATGCCATAATTTTATATTTCTAGTGTCTTTAGAAGCTTGGAAACATAAAAAATTATTCATAAAATATCTACATCATCTCTCACTTATTTCTTTATAATTATCACCCTTATTGTACATAACATACTTAATAACTTTCTTTATAACATGGGGAAAGGAAAAATAGGAAAATGGTGAGCTCATATGCTCAGTAAGAGTAAGAAATGTAGATATAAATCTATGATCATATGAAATAATAAGATAAGTGTAATAATATGATATCATGAACATAACTTGAAAAGTTAATACTCAATATTTCATAGATCATAAACATGATTCATGGTATAAAAATTTATCATTTCAAAAGATATAGATCATAAGATTGAAAAATAATCATGAATCAATCATGAATCATGATCTCATGTAATAAAGTTGTGGCACCAATATAGGCATAAAAACCATTTCATAATGTCAATCTTAACTACTAATACTATCAAACCATAATGGATCAGGCATCACTACCTGTATCCCAGAGTAGATTAGGGTCATCAACTTGGATCCCATAGTAGATCAAGGACATTAACTTAGATCCCATAGTTATATCCTAAGATATAAAACTTTACCAAATGCATTGGAAGGATATATAGGTCCCACCTATCACATAATGAAAATTATACATATGCGTGCAACAATATAATAAATAATATATCATATCATAATCCATGAAAAGAAATAGGTTTCATAAACATCTTGTCATCATAAAAATAAACCATATAGAGAAAGAATAAGGATGGTATCATTATATCATATTCCCATTAAATATTAAATAACATAAAAGGATTTCACCTTATATAGAAAATTATTCTAAAACATCACTTAAAATAATTCTTTAGGAAAATAACCTTTCCATTTTGAAATAATTTCTCAAAATAATGAATAATTATAAAGGAAAACATTTTACTTGAAAAGAGACTTATAAAATTATAAGATATGATTCAAATAAAAAATTAGTCACGATGGAAAGAATATCTATTCACTTTGTATAAAGTAGATGCTTTTTTTAACTTTTGTAAAAAAAATAAAAATATACCCCATTCAGAAAATGATAAGAATATTATTTTTGAACCATTTTGTAAAAATCCAAACATGGGTAAAAATGATATTAAAAAATAATATAAGAATATTAATTTTTTTAATATTTTTTATAAACAATGTATATGTAATAAAAATATCCCCCAATGGACACTTAAACATAGAAAATCTCGAATATAGATGAGATTGTGAAATAAGACCCTTATCACATGGGTATTTTGAACCTTAAGAATCATGAAAGAAATAACTTCAAATTAAACTTTAAATAAAATAAAGTCAAATATATTCATTATATCATATATCAAAGGGGAAGTATATACACCCCAAAAAAGAAATGAGTGGTGAATATGGCACATGTATAACAGAAGTAAAAGTTAGACGAGAAACCCTTAACTCAAATTCTCCTTGCTTCAAATTCACTCTAAAATCTTGTATAAATAATTTAAATTTATTATAATTAGTTAAAATATTCATTTTAATACTTATAATATCATATATTATCCCTTTATAACATTTCAAAACCCTATTTTTATCAATATTTTCTTATTAAAATTATCATTTTAGGGTGTTAAATATTTTGTTTATCATGGGTATTTCAGTTTAATAGTTTAGGTACATGTAAATTTATCTTGGTTACATAACCTAAAGATTATTAATAATGATATAAATATAATATATATTCCTTATATATGTATTTACAATTATGCATAATCTTAGATATAGAAAAATGAATTACACAATTCATGAAGACGGTAGGTCTTAGGTACCCATGAACGTTGTTTTCATTTTTGAATGGATGGAATGAAATAAAGGTAATTATTAATTTAAATTTATAGGATAATTATTATATTATATATTTCATATATATTAATCAAATTCTTCTTTATTTCCATTTATGTAAAGTATAAATGAAAAATTAATCACATCACTTCGTGGAGATGGTAGTTCACATGTACGCATGAGCGACATTATCATTTCCCAAAGGATTGGATGATTAAAAGGTACACATGATATTATCATTTAATAAGTAAAATTAAGTCATAAATATCATATATAAACATTAAAACCATCATTATTACCATCCATAAAAGGTGTTTATGAAAAGTGAATTGTATTGATATGTGCAGACCGTAGGCCGTAAATACGCATGAGTGATACTTTCACTTATTGTTTGATGGGAAAGAGGGTGTATAATAGTTTTTACATAATCATAATAAAATTTAATAATATTTAGTATAATTTATTTATTATTTTATGATAAATTTTATATATTTATAAGAGGCAAATAAGATTAGAAAAGAATGTGATCTATTACGTTGATTACCTCTTCTTTGAAATGATTCCTTTATATCTCCTTTAAAGGGATCTAGGGTTGGTGATTTGGGAACACAATAACCTCTATAATGTGTTTATTTATGTTTATAATATAAATTTTAATATTTTTTGTTGAGATATAAGGCTAAAAGTGATGCAAATAAGTGGGGGAGGATGTTTCATTTTATAATTGAGGCGAGTGACACTTTTGAAATTTATCAAAAGATTAAATTATAATAAATTAATTATCTAGAAAATTACTCCAAATATCCAGGTATTTGAATATAATGATGTATAGGGTTTTAATACCATTAAAATATATAATTTAGACAAGTTTTTGTTACATTTTAAACCTTATCATTTTGATTAAGCCACAGTTGACCAATTTTATTTTTAACTAGGGCAACAACTTTTTCAATATTAAGGGGTTGTAATTTTTACTTATAGGGTAAATATTGGCCCATAAATGGAAAATTTATAGCATTTTAGACCATATAATATCCATTTTTTTATTTTAATATTTTTATGATTTTTAAATAATTTAACAAAATATTATTTTGATAAAATATCATTATCGTCAATTTTGACACAATTCATTTAACTTAACATTAAATACATCAATAAAAATGGTGGAATTATAATATAATTCTTTCACACCACCCTAATATTTCATATAGATCTATAAAATTCTTAGGACACATTAAATCATTCAAATTTTATATATTTTTATATTTCTAAAATCATTTATCATATTTGTTTATTAAATTGTGAAATACTGAGTCGACACTGCTTAAGAAATTAAGGCCACTATATAATTACTAAAAAATATAAATAAATTTATATCATTAAAATAATTTTATTAATATAAAAACAAATACTTATATTGGTTCATAACTAGGTTTTTTCTTTATGTATACACATAAGAGACATTAAAGACAAAGAGAGTGACATTTTGTAACTTTATTTGATTTAAATAATATATAAGTCATTTTAATGGAAAAGTGTTTATTAAAAAACTAAATTTCAATAATAAGTTGTTAAGAGTTGAATTAAAATCATCCAATTATAATTATTATGAATAACTATGGTCTTCTCACTTATTGTTAATCTATATTAATTCGATTTATCCTTTACTGATGTGATAAATTTTATCATGGTTTTAATTCATATTGACCGAAAATGAAAAGGGTCTATTTAAAAAAAATTCCACCTAATTATAAATATTTAATTTATTTTTTATAATTCAATACCTATAAATAGAATAAATTAATTTTAAATTAAGTAAAAAAATGCGACAAAAACAACTTTTTAGGAAAATCCATTTTTAAGCATAAAAATGGATTTATTATTATCCTATTTCTAAAAAAATATTTTTTGATTATTTATAAAATTTTATTAAGTAAATAATATATGTATTTAATTAAAATATTTTCCAAATAGTGTTTAATTTAATTTATTAAGAAAAATAAATTGTTCCCATAAATTTTTTTTCTAGAAAAATATCACTTTTATTTTCAAATATATTTTTTGCTTTTAATTATAATTATTTGATAACTCATGAATTAATTTATAAATGTGTAGACCATATATTTTTCAGAATTTAGTTATTACTATTCATACCTTCTAATACAATTTCTTGGTGATAATGGATGCATAATATTTTAATAATGTTATTTAGTTAATATAAAATAAGTATTGTGTGTAAGGTAAGCTATAGAATAAATCAAATTATTTAATGGGAAATATTTCATAAAAAATCTCAAGGTGTTGTCAATGAGGTATATCAGGGGTTTTAGTCAGATGTAGGCATCAATCCATGCAACTATTTAGGGTCCTCAGTAGCTAGTTTAGACCCCTCAGATGATGATGAATAAGAAAAGTCACATACATCAGGGACATGTCCATGGATTTGAGGTAGAATAATTGTATGAAATGAACCATGTTTTAGAAAATCATGGAGAGGGACCATTAACCATTAAAGGTACAATACTGATCACATATACTCTTTTTACAATTCTATTTGATACTAGTTCTTCCCATTTGTTTATATCCACTCATATTGTTGATGGGATTGACTTAGAAATCATGTTGTTTTTGGAGTTACTTTATATTGACACACCCTTGGGATTAAAATTTAATCATCTCTATAGGTGTCTAGATTTTCCAATAGTTGTTTAGAACTATGATTTTTTTATTTCATGATCCTTGAAATGACAAGCTTTGATGCGATCATTGACATGGACCGATTGACTCATTATTGAGTGCACATTGACTACTATAAGAGATGAGTATCCTTTACTATGACCAAGGGGGAGAAATTTGTGAAGATAAATGAATGAGAAGTTGGAGAAAGAAGTGTTGAACCAAACCTAATACATATTGGATCTATTATGACATAGGTGGAAGCATTGGGTCTTTTATAAGATCCAGCAACAACCTATTATATCCTTACTTTGATAGTGAATTGTTATAAGGATGTTTCCCAGATGACTTATTAGGGATCTATCTAGATAGAGGAATTGATTTCAAGATTGAGATTTTTTGAAGGGCACAACTGATATAAATTCCTCCTTATCATATGTAACCAACTGATCTAAAAGAGTTCAAGTTGTAGACAGTGGATTTGGAGGAGAAGGGATTTATCAGAATGAGCCCATCACCTTGGGGGTGATCCAATGTTTTTTGAAAAGAAGGAAGATATAATTCTATGATTAAGTGTGGACTATAGAAAGTTGAACTAGGTGGATGTGAAGAATAAATAACCATTACTGAGGATTAATGAATTTTTGAACCAATTTCAGGGAGCTCGATGGTTATCTAAGATTGACTTAAAACCAAACTATCATCAGTTATGTTTTAGGGAGGTGGATATTTCTAAGGCAACATTAAAGAGTAGATATGGACTACATGAGTACCTTGTCACAAATTTTTGTCTAAAAAACATGCCAAAAATGTTCATGGATATCATGAACAAGATCTTCCATCCGTATCTAAACTTTTTTATTGTGGTATTTGTTGAAGATATCCTCTTACACACATGTACCTCATCAATACATGCAAGGAACATAGATATTTTACTAAGTATAGTTCGAGCATATCATATATATTCCAAAGTATCAAAGTGTCACTTTTAGATTCAGGAGGTTTAGTTCCTTGGTCTATCTTTGTTGTAGGAATTTCTGTGGACCCAGAGGAGTTAAAGGAAGTGATGTCTTAGGCTCATACATAGAATTTTTTTGAGATCAATAGATTTTTTGGTTTAGCTAGGTACTACATATGGTTTTACATGACTCTCCCATTTAATAGTGTCTATGATTGGAAAAATATTTTCAAAGATTCCTTCCTAGAGATAAAGTGAAGATTAATGAAATCCCATATTATGAAATTTACAAGACTAAAATTTAATATTCAATTAAATATGATTTCTCAGGAGTTTTTTTGGGGGACTTGTTGATATAGAGAGATAAATTGATTTCTTTTGGGCCACATAAGCTATGTAACCATGAGTGGAACTACCCGACATAAGACATGGAGATAGAAGTTATGGTATACACTTTGAAGTGTTGGTGATATTATCTCTTTAATGATAGGTTTTCTGTTTACACAGACCACAATATCCATTGATATATCTTCTCTTAGAAAGATATAAACTTGAGGTGGAGGTTATGGGTGGAGTATTTGTAGTCATTAAACTTTGATATGACATGTTCCATAGAGAAAGGTAATTTCATTGCAGATTCCCTCAGTAGGAAGACACCATCGACATAAGAGTAAGTGATCATCCTTCATAGGAGGAATAGAATCTGATGAGTTTTATGGAAGTGTGGATAGGGGATGCATTATAGGATCATGTTATGATGAAATGTGAACCTTTAGTGATTACTTCTTATTTGGTGGGATATGTGAAACGAGACAATAATCACACCTTAGGTGCTTAGTGATGTGGGAATTCTTGTTAGGGTAGGATTCTAATCTAGGATAGTCCTTAATTGATAATGACATGATCTATGTTCATGAGAGGGTATTTGTGATAGCCTCATTAAGAGAGGATATAATGAGATACTCACATGAATCAAAGTGGACAGTGAATCTTGGTTCGATGAATATGTACCCTGACATCCAATGTTAGTTTTGGTGGTTAGGTATAAAGAGAGATGTTTCTGGATTTACTTCAAGCTTCCTTAACAACTAGAGGGTAAATGCCAAGCATCATCATCCTGGTGGTTTACTCTAACCACTTTCGGTGTTTTTGTGGAAGTGGTATGACATGATAAAAGAATTTTTGATAGGGATACCTAGAACCCTAAGAAGTCATGATGTCTTTTGGTTGGTAGTCGATCAATACATGAAATGAGAACACCTCTTGAAAATATAAGAAAATCACTCTATACATGAGCTGAGAAATCTACATGTTTGAGAGATTTTATGATTACATAGAGGTAATTATAGTATCATATCAGACATGGATGAATGTTTCACATCATGTTTTTGTAAATGATTGTAGAATACTTTGGGGACTCAGTTGAAGATGATTATAACATATGATCTACATATTGATGGAAATTTGGATAGAATGATTCAGATCCTTGAGGATATGCTTTAGGAATGTATCCTGGACTTGTGTGGAGCATGGAATGAGCACCTAACCTTGGTAGAGTTTATGTAAAAAGTCATTTTCCAAGAATCCATTCAGATAGAACCTTTTGAGGCTATATATAGATAGCCACATTTCTCAATGTTATGTTAGTATGAGATGGGTGAGGCAATGGTTTTTGGGATGAGTACAGTGTGGTAGACCTCAGAGAGAGTGTAGTTGACCGGGAATTGGTTTGTTATCACTCTGACTAGGTAGCGATCATATGATGAAAATAGGATAATACCTTTAGAGTTTTCTATTGGTGACCAGTTTTTCTTATGGTTCACACCTCATTTTGGGAATCAACATTTTCGAAAGAAACGGAATCTAGAACTATGGTTTTATGGGACTTTTGAAGATCACTAAACACATCAAAGGAGTGTCTTATTGATTATAACTTACTACATGTTATCAAAGAATAAATTATGTGTTCCAAATTTATCATATTTATAGGTATATTCCTAATACTACATATGTTATTGATAGCGAGGATGTTGAGTTGGAACCATATACATATTTTGTGGAGTTATCAATACAGATCATTGACTATAGTAAAAAATATTTTCAAGGTAATAAAACTCAAAATTTTCATGTCTTATGGTAGAATATTTGGATATAAGAGGAAAAATGGGAGTGGGATTCTAATGTTTGAGCTTAGGGGCTTAATTTTTTCAAACATAACCACTAGAGATGCTTCTTGATGATGAGAATATATAGAGGGATATATTTTAAATCCTCATAAAATTTTTAGGTATGTAAAAGCCTTGTATCCATTCTTTCCTTATGAGTATCTGGGTTGATCTGGGATTCAGAGAAGATTAGCAGGCTTTGAGTAGATTTTAGAAGCTTAAAATTGGGTTTTACATTTTTTGGTTCAAAATGGGAAACACCACAACTTTAGTTCATGATGTGGTCGTCGCTGGTTAGTCTGGTGTAAAATGGGTAGAAAAAAATGGTGAAGGCCAAAGTGTGGCCATGGGCATGGATCAAAATAGGTCCTTAGTGGTCCATGTCTTAGGTGACCTCACCACACCCATTTTGGAGGAAGTGGTGAGGGGAAAATGGATTGAGGATGGGTGACATGATGTAGGGAAGACCATTTTAGGCTAGGTGTTCAAGAAATCCTTGAATCTGGCTAGGTCATGGTGGAAACCATGGTGAACATTGGTCTATATTTTGATCTATTGAAAGCATCATATTCTTCCCCAGATCTCATCCTATTCAAAGGGTAACCACCTGAAATCATAATTCTATATATTCAAGGAATTTTTAATTCATTTTTTACCTTTATTAATCAATTGAATCTCTTCTCTTGATGATTCCTTTAATACTTAATAATTCTATATGATATTTGGATAAAACCTGTGTGAGTTTTCCAAACCTACAAGAATTGAGGTTGTTTCTTTGGATATAATTTCTCCACTATACCCTCCTAGTGTGATCTTGATGTAAGATCAAACTATAGATGATGGAGGTTGTTATTTTTTATTTAGAATCACAGGAGCCTTGTATCTCGTCTCTTATTGCTTTCTAAGGGAAAAAGAATTATTCCATCCTTCAACCAGACTTTAGGACTATCAGTTTCAGTTTTTAACTTTGGTTAAGTGTTAACTCTACCTTCATCATGTCCCTTCTTTAATCTTTACCTAGAACCCATGTTTTTCTATGTTGGAACTGGTTCTAGGAAATTCTTTGTGTGAAATCTTATTTCAGTTAGAGAGTGAACATGGTTTGGGCAACGACACTCTTCCCAAACAACGATGTTGTCATCGATACATTTGAGAATTAAATTTCCTTACCATGTAGAGGTCGTGTATATAATAGTTTACATGAAATTACATTGTGTTCTAATATTATTTAGTCCATGTTTGAGTTTTAATGCATGTGTGTTCATTCACATCTCATAATACTAGTTTGATGTTTGTCACATGTGTGTGTGATTGCATAGCTTGTGAGACCATGTTTTATGTTTCATTGCACGTGTGTTCATGTTTATCCTATGATACAATGTTTTAGTATGATCACATGTGTATGTATATAGATACTAATACTCAATATTATTATTCTTGATGCACCTTTGTATGTTATTCCATATCACCATGTGATATATTTGGTATATACTATGTTTTTTTGTTCTATGCATGGTACCAAAGTGATAGGAGGATACTTCATGGATTGGTGGCCCTAGAGGGATGGCTTGTTCACATTATATATGTTACATGATGAAATTAAAATGTTAGATGATGGGGCATGATGGACTTGTGAAAATATGGTCTTGTGTGATATGACTTGAGAGTCAAAAATTAGGCATGATGGTTATTAGTGACTTTACCTAGGACACAGTGCTGGGATATGATGGCCTTGTGGCCTTACCCAATATAGTCTCAAGACATGATGACCTTGTGTCATGATCCATGAGAGAGAGATGTGACATGATAACTTTATGTCCTGACCCAAGGCATTTTTTCCTTGTGGCTACTGTGATGTAGATCTGGTGGCCTAGTGGTTTATTCTAGTTCATGAAATCTTTTATGAATACATTTCCAACACGGAGTTGAATCAGGTATGGTTGGGGGTTTCTGGTGGACTGATTAGCGCATGACCACTCAATATGTGATTGTATGTTTTTTATTACATTTTTATTTATTATCATGGAATTCACTCTTATATGTGTAAACTCATGTTAAGGATGCATTTTTGGTGTCCTAATGGGTTTCTAATCACACAATACATGGGAATATTGATGTGCATAAAACCATCATGATAAGGGATATAAGAAAGGGAATGGCCCTAGTAATAGAGAGCTAGGAGACGAAGCATAGTGTTCAGATGTGGTATTGGGGAAGACTCCATAGTGATCCCACAACATTTTATTTACTTATCTTTCTCAGTCGGAATGGCCCAAAGGCCTTCATTTTTTATTATTTTTTGATAATCCACCTTTCAAGGGGTGAGGTGGAACCCTTACAAGGCCCAAAGGCTTAGAGACAAATACATGACCCATAGGCATTAGAGGAAATCACCCTGACAAGAAAAATTGGAACTGATCCTCCCCAGCATATGTCATGATATCGGCACTCAACCTTCGCAGGGAAGGTCGACTAGCTATCCTATGCAAAGTTGCATAGGCCCAAAACCGATGGAAAAGCCATACCCTCTCATTCTTCCAATTTCGGTTAGCTCTGCTCTAGTGAATGTGCCTGCCCTGAATCCTCATCTGAATCCTTTTCCCTTGTAGTCCGACTGGTACATCTACATTCATGTGGCCTGAAGTCCTTGGGATGTCCCTAAGGCATTAAGGTGGCCTAAAGGCCTTGAGAAACAACTAGACCAAAGGCCTTAGGTGGCCCAAAATCCTTGCAGGACCTAAGGACCAAACCGGTGGCCCAAAGGCCCAGGTAGATGAATAACTCCGGCTGCTACAGTACTAAATAGTAACTTCCACAGTACTGCTACAGTACTGCTACAATAACCTGCAAATACGCCTCCCCCTGGATTTGATCTCGGGTCTCTTGGATGCACCTACCGAGTCCTCACTAACCATGCTGAGGCTCATGTGCTATTTATGTATCTTTCTCATACTCTTGTATAACCTTTCACTTTGGGGGTATTTGGTTTATTTATCCAGTATTACATGAGATATATCACATTCCATTCATTAAAACACTATTTAATTATTCCACTGTGCTATCATGTGTTACTATATATATTTTTATTTACTGGTAATGAGGGTATAGTCTTCTCACTGATAGTGTTCAGGCCCTCGCTGCTAGTTGGAAATATCTTTTGTATGGGGAGGTGCATATGAGGACATGCAGAACTCTAGCTCAGATTTAGTAATTTGGTTTGGGGAATTACACCGACACCCTCCAATATGAGGATTTTATCCTTTATATAGGGTACCCTCAATTCAATGAAGAGAGTTAAATATCGGCTTCCATCACATGGTAACTTGCATACATTATGATAATATATACTTGTTGGGGTTTAATAATCCTGTAACATTTTAATAATTATATCATGTGTGTATAGACATAAATTAATCAAATAATTGATTCATAACTGATGTTATACCATGTAGAATACATGGTAGTGGCCATGAATTTAATATCCCATATCACAAACCTTTCATACATTAGTTATATATTTCTCTAAGATTTATTTCTATTAGAGATGCATAACTTTGATATGATCCTTGGAATGGATTGGTTAGTTTAATATCATTCCCACATCACTTATTACCACTAATTGGTATCATTTTCATATGTATATAGTGGAGATTATACCATGTTGAGAATGTTATATCATGATCATTAGTTATATATTTCTCTAAGATTTATTTCTATTAGAGATGCATAACTTTGATATAATCCTTGGAATGGATTGGTTAGTTTAATATCATTCCCACATCACTTATTACCACTAATTGGTATCATTTTCATATGTATATAGTGGAGATTATACCTATATTGGAGAGTGGGTTCTATAAGTAGGATGTTTAGGACCTGTCCTTTAGTGGATAGATTTGATGAAAAGAAAATTTAATATTTTCATTATAGATGATAATGGGATATTCCAAGTGATCTTCTATCCTATAGTTGATTAGTTCCTAGATGTATTTCCTGAGTATTCTAGATTTTTCCACCTAATAAGGAGATTGTGTTTACAATTGATCGAATGTTAGGTACAAAGTCCATATTAATTAAGGAATATAGGATGGATCTTAATTTTTTTGAGAGTTAAAGTATCAAGTAGAGGTTCTAGAATAGATTTGTTTTATTTACCATAGTATGTCACCATGGGGTGTAATAATATTATTTTCCATGAATGGGGATAGTTATTTACATTTATCTATGGATTACTGGATGCTGAACTAGGTTAGGGTTAAGAACTAGTAACCTTTACCTCATATTAATAACCTCTTTGGTCAATTGAGGGGTTCAAGAGTATTTTTTAAGATCTAATTGAGGTTCAAATATCATAAACTATATGTGAGGCCTTCTGATATCCCATGTACTATTGGACTACTAATTTTTTTCCAATATATTCCATATACATTAGTTTTTTATGATCTTAAATATCCTTCATATATTACTGATTTATTTTTTTAAGTGTGTTTATTAGGTTTTATCATTATTTTAAGGATTTATGCGGTTAAAATATTAAAAACTATAATTTTGGATTTTTTGGATGAAATTTTCTTAAGTATGAAAAATCATATATGTAAGGAAATTTGGCTATATAGAGAAATGGCCACATGAGAAAATCAATTATGTCAATCACCAATGTAAAGAATTTCCCAATGTGAAATGACTATTTTGAGGAATCGTCTATGTAGAAATCACCGATGTTAATGAATCACCCACACGAGTAATTATCTATGTAGATCAATCAGATACATGAATTGGTTATGTGGAGAAATTAGCTAAATAATTTGAATACATAGTGAAATTGGCTACATGTTTATAAATGGTTATGTTATTAAAATTCATCTATGTTATAGTTTGGATACATGAATAAATTTGGCTACATAGACATATTTTCTATGTGAATAAAATTGGCTATGTGATAAAATTGTTTATGTGAAGAACGCTTACCAATTTTTGGCTATATATATAATTTAGCTTTGTGGATCAATTTTTCTATATGAATTAAAATCCATATAATTTGGCTACGTGGTGATATGAAATCGACAACATCATTCTACAACCTAGTATTTATCACAATTTTTGTACTCTCATTGAGTTTTAATGCTTACATTCATTCATTAGATGGTGGATTACCTCTTTATAAAAAAATATTATAATAAGAGGCATGTTATGAGAAATGAAGCAAGCACAAGGCTAATTTAATGGATGATATTGTTGTAGAGGTATTTCTAACAAAAGGAAGTGTGAAATTTAAAATGAAAACCCTATATTTTAAGGATATGTTACTATGATTTAAAAAATAAGTTTTTCATGCATTTAAAGAGAGCTATAAAGTGTAAAAAAGATATGCAGTAAGAATAAAATAAGAACCTACTTTATCATCAAATAACCCACTCTCTAATCTATGGTGAGAAACTATGTTTTACTTGAAATTAATAAGAAGCTTAAAAATTTACAACTATGTTATCTTGATCATCCTTACTGCTATTTTAGAATAAAATCCTTGAACTTAATTTTATTCTTATCAACTCTTTTTAAGATTTCGTCTCTTATGTCAGTTGAATTTTACAATTGTGAGATCAATAATAAAACACTCTATTTATTCCTTATTTCATTTTAAAGGTCACTATTGAAAGAACCATGAAGGTAATTGTTTTTAAAGCCTTATTGAAGACCAGTTTGAAAGCTCCTTCCACTATTATACCAAGTTTTGACTATATTCACTCAGACATACTGTCCCTGAAAAATGGACTGACAATCACTAATAAAGGGTCTTGTCAAGTGAATATCACCAAAATCATAGAGAATAGTGTTGGTGGAGTGTAATATGAGATTTTTGTTCACTAAAACACTATAAATATCTATGTTTTATATCTTTTCATTGTTATTTTATTTATACTATGTTCTTATGTTAGGAAAAGACAAGAAGTTAGTCATACCACAAAGAGGTTGGTTTTCTGATGGAGAAATTATTAAATAACTCAATTGACCCCCTCTTGCGTCATAGTGTAGTCCTATCAGGACAAAATTAGGTATCAGAGAACATGCTTGTTTAGTTATCCACTTTATAAGGTTAAAGTATAATGATTATATTCAAAAAAAATTCTAGGACAGGAAATAGAGAATTTATATTTATGGTAAGATCAACTAACTTTAATAGTGAGAATTGTGGTTTTTAGAAAGCATAGATGATAATATATTTGAAGAACCTTGGTCTAAAGGTCTTTCTTAAATCCAAGAAGACATATAAAATTCCAAATATCCAAATAGAAACATGGGATGATAACATTGAATTCATTCATGATCTAAATTCTAAAGGAATGAATGCTATAATATGTGGACTAGTTCCTAACGAGTTCAAGTAAGGTTAATAATGTCAAACAACCCATGAAATGTGGAAAACTATAGTAATTTCTTATGAAGGTACATACAATGTGAGATCTCTAAGATAAAATAATACCAACATTCATTTCGATACTATCATAATTATATATGGAGGAATTATCAATTATTTGAATTAAAGACATACTTCGGTGGTAAAAAATGCTAATTCTTTAAGAACACCCATTCCTAAACTAGATCAAGCTTTAAAAATTCTTAAAATTTTATATCCAAGATGATGTGTAATCTTAACTACCATTAGGAAATCTACAAAGGTTAATAATGTTAAAATAAGGGATCTTATTGGAAATATAATGATATGTGAGGCCAATATGCAAGACGAATTTAGAGAGAATATATTTTCTATGAAGGAGAATAATTCTTTAAAAAATTAAAAAAGGAATTAAAATACTTTAAATATGATACAAGTGTTTTCAATAAAGGTGAAAATCACTTGAATCAAATTCTTGATAATAATACACCTCATGAAAATAAGTTTGGTATAGGAATTCAAGTTGAAAAACCAAATATTTATAAAAACTATTTTATACCTAGTTTGAAGAACAAAAACCTCTAAAAAATCTTTTTTTCAATGCAGAGAATTAGGGAAATATTATAATAATTGTAGTTTAATAAACCCACAATTTTTTGGAGTCAAAAATGATTATTTTTTAAAATGTTTTCCAAAATTTAGAGATGGATTTTCTAGACAGCACAAATAGATTTGGGTTGCCAAATATTTAGTTACCAACATTGATAAAACCAAGAGATTATGGGTAACAAAAATATTTCTTGTTTTATTTGTCTATGTATGGAAAAAGGTCCAAGATAATCAATGTAAAATGGTATATAGTTTGTGGAATCTTAAGTAATATGAGTGGATATTTCTATAATTTCCACTTCTTATCAAAAATTGATGGAGGCTATGTCACTTTTGGTCATAATGCTAAAGGAAAAATTATGGGAGTTGGATCAGCTGGGAATCCAAACTCAGTGTTTATCAAAAAAGTTATTTTTTAAAGATTAAAGCATAACCTAATAAGTATTTCACAAATTTTTTATAAAGGTTATTTTTTTTATTTTTCAAATAATTTATGTTCTATTTTTAAAAATAAAATTATTAAATTTAAGGTTTCTAGAATAGATAATATCTATACAATGGATCTTAATTCCTTGATTTGAAAAAAATTAGACAACTTAAATTCTGAAAAAAAATGAATCATGGATTTGGTATACAATATTGGGACATTATAATGTCTATTCTTTGAGAAAATTCTCTAAAAAAATTTGGGCTCAGATTTACCAAAACTAAAATCGAATAAACAGAATCTAGGTGATGTATACTAAATTGGAAAACAACACAAGTCATCATTTAAACTAATTAAAGATGTTTCTAATTCTATACCCATAGAACATATTCATATGGATTTGTTTGGGCCATCTAGAACTCTAATCCTAAGAGGAAAATATTTTATGTATGTTATTTTTGAGGATTTTTCTAGATTTACATGGGTTTTATTTTTTAAGTTTAAGAGTGAATATTGTAATGTTTTTATAAGTTTTTTCAAATTGGTTTAAAAAGAGAATGATTCAAAATTTATTACTTTTATAAGTTACCACAGAGGATAATTTGAAAACCATGAGTTCAATTCTTATTATTCAAAACATGGTATCAAAAATACTTTTTCTACCCCTATGACACCTCAATAGAATGGTGTTGTTGAAAGTAGGAATAATAATTTATAAGGAATTTCAAGAATAATGTTATGTGAATATAACCTTCATACTCATTTTTGGGATGAAGTTGTAAATACAACATGTTATTCTACAGAAAGAGTTCTAATCAGACCTATTTTGAGAAAACACCCTATGAGCTATAGAATAACAGAATGAAAAATTTAGATACTTAAAAGTGTTTGGATTAAAGTTTTATATTCTAAACACCAAAGATAATCATGTTAAATTTGATATAAAGGCATATAAAGGAATCTTTCTTCGATATTCTACTATTCCAAGTCATATAAAGTTTTTAAAAAATATGAAATATTATTAAATAATCCAATAATTTGATTTTTTTTGAAAGTGATCCTTTTGATAAAAAAAATGAATCAAATTAATGAGATAAGTGATTATTTTAAAAACATGATATTTGAACCTCTCTTTGACAATAAAAAGGATGATGAGTTGTAATTTTATTTTCCATAACCAAATACTTAAAGGTTGGGTATTATTGAACTAGAAAGTGTGCTTCTTATATAGACTATACCCTTACGAACCATCCATAATAAAGAGTTATTGGAAGATAATATGAAGGTATTAGAACTTGAAGAATTGTATGAGGTCATATGTAATTTTCTATCATTTAATCTCAACTATAACTAAAGACTATGGAGTAATCCTTAGTTGATGAGAGTTGGGTTTTAGTAAAGTAAGAATATTTAAATCAGTTCAAGTGGAACAAGGTATCAAAGTTAGTTGATAGACCATATGACTATCCTATTATATGTAAAAAATGGGGTTTTAGGAATAAACATTATTATCATGATGTGATCACTATGAATGAGGC
Organism: Viscum album; assembly: GCA_963277665.1. Classification (NCBI taxonomy): domain Eukaryota; kingdom Viridiplantae; phylum Streptophyta; class Magnoliopsida; order Santalales; family Viscaceae; genus Viscum; species Viscum album. The sequence goes on from OY728153.1 coordinate 499,086,875, forward strand.
TAGACTAGTTTCTAAAGGGTATAACTAAGAATAAGGTCTAGATTGTGAAGAGAGTTTTTCACCTAAAACTAGAATAGAAGCCATCAGGATTATCCTAGGATATTCATGACAAATTAATTTTAAATTATATCATATGGATGTAAAATATTATTTTGTAAATGGTTTTCTTATGGAAGAAGTTTATGTTGAATAATGCATGAATTTTTATAATCATCACTTTCCAAATTTAGTTTTTAAACATACCAAATCTATTTATGGCCTTAAAAATGCATCAAGATCTTGGTATGAACATTTAATTTCTTTTAATTTATGAAATGGATTTTCAATAGGAACTATATATCATACTATTTTTAAGAAAACTCCATATTTAGATATTTTTTTAGTTTAGATATATTTTGGGGATGTATTTTTTTGTTCTACAAATAATAAATTACATAATGAATTTTAAAAACTTATGTAAAAAGAATTTGAAATGAGAATTATTGGTGAGTTAAAATTATTTTATAGGTTTTTATATTTATCTAAAAGAGTTTGGGAATGTGATAAATTAATGTAAATACATATTTGACTTACCTAAAAGATTTGTAATTGAAATTGTAAAAGTACATATTAGACCCTTTCACCTTTCTTGTACATCTCTTTTATTAGAAGCTGAACCATCAACATTAAACTCTAAAACATTGCTTGACCTCTAACCAACCTATATGTCATAGGATATTATAATAATAGAGGTTATGGAAGTTCTAGTTCATCTAATAGATAAAAAGGAAGTGGTGTGTTATGTTGAGTTCTCGTTGGGATGAAAGTCGATATGAGATGGTTAAAGAACACCATGTTACTACCGAAGAAGGTATTCTATTTTCAAGGTTGTGATTTTTTTGATGACAATTAGTTAGTTTATTTTGTTAAGGAAGATGTAATTGAGTTTATGAGGACCATTCATTTTCAATTTTCTACAACAAATGATGTTGTTTCATAGAATCTATATGGAAAAGTAGTGCTTGTCTCATTTGTATAAATGCATGAGATCTTTCATTATCCACATGAGGAGGTGTATAATTTTAGATAGACATTGGTCGGTACAAATTCAGTTAGACCAAAAGAAGTGTTCAATTTTCTGGTCAAAACCTATGCTTTTAAAAAGAATCTAGTGAAGGATCTATATGTCGTATGGAAGGTTTTTTCTGTGTTTTTTTAGAATGTTATTACCCAGAGATCTAGAGAGATAGAGAAAGTATTGTTTTAGAACATGTATGTGACACACCCGTATGTTCTATTTAGATTGTGTGTGTGGAAATTAGATTATAATTTCTTATTATCCCAAACTATACTTTCTATGATAGAGTAGTATAGTGGTAGTGTAGGTTAAAACCCACAGGGAAAGACTATAAGACCAAGAACTAGTGAATTTTAACCCTTTATATGGGATTCCTCACTAGTTGATTTGGGGTTGGGATTCAATTAAATCTATTGATATTGGTTTAAATATTCAGGAAGAAGATAGGGATCATGGTCAATTTTAGGGTTCTGGTAAAAAAAATAATCTCAGTCCTAATTTGGGATAGTCCTAGGGATTATGCTATGAATCTATGCATAAATAACTTGTTGATTGGTCAAAATAACTGATCTATCTAAGAATAAACTATTCCTTGTTTTGGATATAGAGAAAAACCTATACGAAATAAGCATAGATTCAATGGTAGAGAGTGTCACAAGATATTTCTCATTGCGTGCTCTACTCCAATGAGGTTAGGTTCGTTCATTTAAAAATCCCATGGTTAGGGTTATATAAAATAATTGAATAAAAAGTTAAATTTTAACCTGATTACTATCCTCAAGGTTACCAAATTATGATTTAGTGATTCATTAAGTTCATAACAACCCTTACTCTCGAACCTTACCAAAAGTGGTTTAGCAACTCATGACGGTATTAGTAAAAATCATAGAAAAATTGTATACATGCTTGTTAGATTAATAAAATAGTTTAAATAAGAATGTTTGAAATTTGTTTCTTAAGAATCAAGTATTTTTTAATCCATACAATCAATAAATAAATCAAACAATTTAATGAGTAATCAAGTAAGAACGTGATGCATATCTTTTGTTGAACATAAATGACATTGGAAAATAAATGTTGGACTAGTAAATGGAGATAAAAAAGATGAATAATGATCACATATTGATCAATGACACTTGTATTTAACTAAAATGGTAAAATTAAATGTTTAAAATTGATTTGGAAGGGAAAGAATGGAAGAAAAATGAGACAAAACAAGAGAAAAGATGATGACCATCATGTATATGCATGGAGATCTAAATTCTGTAGATTAATATATGGTAATTTACATGATGTGTAAACTATTCATGTTGTGTAATCTCAATCAAAGGTTTTCTTTGTGTATTTTGGATTTAGAATCTTTCATGGCCTAAAACTTTAGGATTCAAAGATATGAATCTATTCACGATGTGTATTGGAGACTCATGACATGATTCATCTCACGACTTGAAATTTAAGTGGATAGTGGCCTTAAAATTATACATGAAGTTTATTGGAGATTCATGTTGGGTATTATTTTCATGGCTTGTAAATTCTTCATGAATTTACTTTCCACTTTATACATGCTGTGAATGATTCCTACACACCGTGTAAGTATTCCACGATGTGTAAAGTCCAATTTTGTCACTTTTTAAAAGATTTTTTCCTTTCTTTCTTGGATAATTATTATATGAAAAAATCAACATATACCTAGGGAATTATCTAATAAATCACAAATAATAATTAATAAAATGAATCCAAAATGTACATACAATTTCATATTATCAGTATTCCTTATACATCCTGATCAATAATCTAAAACTGAATCATACAAGGTACATGACGTGTTTAATGTATCACTATTTCAAAGGAAAAGGTAAATTGAATTATTATATTTTTGGTAGGGTGATATATCTAGTTTTATATAATGAAATTGGATATAAACGATGGAAATGAAATAAAATTCCATAATATTAATACTTTTTTTGTTGTGTTATTCATGAAAATTGGGTACTTCCAGGATACATCTTCAAATTATTTGAATCTAGTTGGGTAGGAAAGTGTATCTTAGGGGGATCCATCCCAAACCTCACCAAATAGGGATACAAAACATACTAAGATGGTGCCTCCTAGGGAGGTGTATAAATTATAAGTGGCTAGATCAGAGTCTCAGTTACCTGAAACTAGTTCTTCTATGGTAGAGGTAGTGGAAAGAGGAGAATATGAAGTTCTTAAACATTCTATAGTAGTTCTTAATGATGGAACGATTATTGAGAAAACCATTCTAGCTCCTAAAGAGAGTCTATTTGGAAAATTTCCTAGTGTTTAAATTGTAGATGAATGACATAAAGCATAAGTTGAGAATCGGTCAATAGATCTATTTTATTTTGGATCTCCTGCTAGAGGATGTGGTGATGTGGTTATGGAGACTGTAGATCATTATCATACACCACATATGCCAAAACCTCCTCCTCCTATCATACATGATTAAATACCCTCATTTATTAAGAGTTTATATATTTAAAAAATTGAATCTTTTTTGTTGATATATTAATTGAGTTTGATAATATCAAATGAGATTATGAAGATTTGAAAAAGGAGTTGATTACATATAAGGATGAGATAAGATATCTCAAGGAGAGTTCTATTTCCAAGAATGATTTAGTAAAATTAGTTGGGATAATGTAAACCCAAATCTATTTGATCACAAATTTCTAGATAGTATATCCTATATAGTAAGTTATTTCCAAGATAAGTAAAAAAATAACTCGAGGAAATAAAATATCTAGTAAAATATTTGAACGATTCATGTCCTACCAAGTCAGAGTTCAATGAACATAGAGTATTAGTTGCATCTCAAAGAGACATGTTCCAAAACCTTATAATAGTGAAATTTTATATGTCTTATGATATTATTATTGAGATTAATTACTTCAGGAAAAAGATAAAAGAGAGCCTATATACCCTAAAGAGTGCTGTAGTAATCCAATTTGATTTCATTAATAGATTTTAGTTAACTACCATAGTTTCTACCTCTTCTTCTTTATTGGTTCCCGATTTTCAGAATGGAGTTGATCAGATGAATTCATAAATGAATTATGTGTCTTATCATATTCAATATCTATTGTGTGATATGTTCTCACCATTTCTGATGAAAGAGTTCAAGATAGATCTTTTGGGTGAGTTACAAGATACCAGATAAGCTATTAGGAAGCTTTGTATTGGAACTGACATGTCCTTAAATGAAATACTGGTATATTATAAAGAATATAATAGATTGTTGAGGTAAATTTTGATGGGTTGTCAAGATGTTCATGGGATAATTTATAGGTATCTCTGTCCAAAATCAATAAATCATCAATGATTATTAAATTTTTTATACAAAGTTTATTTGGTAGTTAAAGGTTTGTATTTTGACTCTTCAAAAGGAGAACCCAATTATGAGTATGAGGAAATGTCATTTATGAAAAATTATTTTATAAGTAATTGGTGGTGTATAGATCTCTAAAACCTACTAATTCCATCCAACCAACCCCTATTCAAGTTGCTACACCTATCCCTATGACACATGTTCCTAATTACCCTACTGATAGTGCTTTAGTATCTTAAGATCATACTAGTGGTTTTCAAGAGGCTTCTCAATTGTTATTAGACAAACTTTGCAATGTGTAAAAGAAGCTTCAATGAATGAATGAAAACATTTTTTGTGTTCAAATATTATTAAATTAAACTTTAGAGAAGTTATTTTGAGATTTTTTATCCATTTTGACTTATTTTAAAGATGATCCCATTTACAGTACACCTCAAAAATTTTATTCTGGCTAGATTTAATCCTTTAAAAGAATTTTGGGAAATTGAATTTACTCATTTTCTCAAATTCATAGATAAGAATCAAGTTTTATTATCATTTTTTGCAAGTCATAAATCATTATGAGAATAAACGTGTGTGAATATGATTTATATTATCTAAGATGAATAAGGACTCCTGGACATACTACTCCCAATACCTTTAAAGGAACTAGATAAAGAATTGATGAAATTTATGATCCAACTAAAATATATTAGAAAGAGAAATCAATGGTGGATATAGCCCTATATATTGATCGATTTTGGTAAGGAACTTCATCCTATAACCCTCCAAAGAATGTAACTTTTCATATGGCTAGATTCTATGGTTTCATTATGGATGAAGGGAATATTGAAAGAGTTATTGGATAACCTTTTTAGAGGATAAAAGACAAATCAATTTTTGGTAGTGAAGAGTGTACAACTTTCAGGTTTGGGAGAGTTGTGCCACCATCACTAATGGAACCTCCTCGTACGTCCAGAAACACACCTACCTTGAAGATACCCCCCTAAAACACCATCTCATTTTGACCCTATCAATAAGACTTTGTCTTCTGGCTATTATTTTGTACAAGTTTTTGTGGGTTTTGAGTGGGTGTATATTTTTATAAATTTTAATAATTAATAGCATTCCTATTTATTAATTTCTTATTTTTTTTCTTATAGATTATTTTCATTTAATGTCTCCATTATCTTTATTTTAATGACTTAATTTCATTCTTTCCAAAATGTAATATTAATTTTTTTCACTATAACTAATCATTTCATAACTATAAGTGATAAATAAAAATTATTTTCTTATTTTATTACCTTCTTTTCTAATGACACAAAAGGGGGATAAATATTTCTCTAATAAGTATCTCTTTATATAAGTGCCAAATTTTAGGGTAGAATAAAAGGATAAACACAATATTTAAAAAAAAATATATGAATTCATTAGTTTTCAACAAAAATTATTTAAAAGCCTCTTAAAATGTTGTGTTTAATATCTTGTGGGTTTGTGATCATAAAAAATGGGGAGATTGTTGAACTACTAATTTTGTTCCGAAAATACAATGTGATTTAGTTTTTGATGATCTCAAATACCCTTTATATATTACCAATAGTTTTAAGTGATTTTATTTGGTTTAACTATAATTTTAATCCTTTCCACTGTTAAAATCATTATGTCTGCAATTCTTGAATTTTTTTTTGAAATTTTCCTAAGTCTATAAAATTAGCTATGTAAGGCAATTTGGTTACATGGGGAAATGGATACATGATCAAATTGGATACATAAATCACCCATATAAAAGTTTTTCCTATGAGAAATGACTACATTATGGAATTAGCTATGTGGAAATTTCTTATATCAATGAATCACCTATGTGAGAAATTAGCTGCGTAGATTAATCGACTATGTGAATTGGTTACCTAGATTAATAAGATACATAATTCAGATACATGGTAAAATCAGATATGTGGTTACAAATGGATATATGATTAAAATTTTTCTATGTTATATTTTTTCTATGTGATGAAATCTGTCTACATGAAGAAAGTCATTTATGTAAAGAATGCCTATGAAAATTCATCTATATAGATAATTTGGTTACATGGATCAATTTGGGTACATGAATTCAAATCTATATAATTCATCTACATGGTGATCTTCAATCGACTACATTATTATGAAATGTATTATTTATTACCATTTCTTTACTTTCAATGAGTTTTAATGCTACTATGCATTCCTTAAATATTGGATTACCTATTTATGGTAAAAAAGATTATAATAAGAGGAAAGTTACAAGTAAGGAAAAAGTATAAGTATAATCTTATGAAAAATAATATTTATAATGTATTTCTAAAAAAAGTATGTGTGAAATTTAAAATTCCAATCCTAGATTTTAAGGATCTGTTACTATGAGTTAAAAATAGAATTTTTCCATGCATTTTTAGAGATCTTAGAAGTTTAGAAAAGATATATACTAAGAGGAATATAAGTTCCCACTTTATCGCCCAATAACTCACTCTCAAATCTCTAGTTCATTTCTCTGTTTCACTTGAAATGAAGAAGAAAATTAAAAATCTATAGTAGTTATTTCTATATCTTCCTTATTGTTATTCCAGAAGAACCTTCCTGATATGAATTTTATTCTTACCATATATCCTATAGATTTTTTCTCTTCTTCCAGTTATATTTTAAAATTTTAAGCTCAAATAGTAATCACTTTTTAATTTCCTCTTTCATTGTAATGGTTCCAATTGAAAGAACCTTGAAGGATATTTTTTGTAAAGCCTTTATAGAGACTATATAAAATATTTTGTGACTCTTGTACTAAGTGTCGACTAATTTCACTAAATCATGTAGTCCCTGAAAGAATGACTCATAGTCCTCGGTAAAATAACTAATCTAGTGAAAATCACCAAGATCATAAAGAAGAGTGTTAGAGTAGTAAACTATCTATTTCTGTTCCTCGAACCACTATAAATATCTATGTATAATATATTTTCTCTATGGTTATATTTTTAGTAAATACTTGTTTCAATAAAATATCAAAAGTTAGTTATATCCTAAATAGGGTGATTTTATAAGTGAAGAAATTTTTAAAGAAATCAATTCACCCCCTCTTTAGTCTTAGTTCAGTCCTCTTGGGACAACATGTATGGAATTTAGGAAAATGTGTGACCTATATGAGTACCTTGTGATTTTATTTGGTTTGAAAAACACATCGAAAATGTTTATGGACCTTATGGATAATATCTTAATTCTTTATTTATATTCATTCATTTTCATGTTCATTTATATTATTCTAATATAATCATAATAGTGAGAGTACTATGTTCAATAATTGGATATTTTTTTGAGCATACTAAGAGAGAATCAAATATATAGAAAACTATCAAAATTTCAGTTCTTGGTTAGTGAGATGCACTTCATGAGACATGTGATATCTATGGTAAGTCTTTCTAATTGAATTTGAAAATGTAAAGGCTATCTTATTGGGATATTCCCAAGAAAATTTTCAATATCCTTAGTTTCTTGTTTTTGGAAGGTTACTACTGGAGGTTTTTACATGGATTTTCTTGATTAGTAGCACCAATAATGACCCTAACCAAGAAGGAGAAGGAATACAAGTTGATAGAATATTTTGGGAGGACCTTATAGAAATTTAAAGGGATATTGAAAATGTTATAAAAATTGAACTTACATAATCTAATCAAGGGGTAAAAACTATATTATGATTTATAAAGAGTTAGTCTTATAGTGATTATGATGTAGGATAGTTGCATGGTTTCCTGTGGATCTAAGAAGTTGAGGCCACATGAGTGGAATTATCAAATTAATGATTTGGATTTATTGTTTTTAGTGAATTCTTTTAGAAGTTGACATCATTACCTTCTAGTAGAGATATTTATGGTGTATACATACTATAATATCCTAAATTATATTTTATTAAAGTATAACCTAAACTTTATACAACATAGGTAGGATGACTATCTTTAGTTGTTTGACTTTGAGTTGGCTTAAACCCTTGTAAAGGGAAACATCATCACTAATACACTGATAGGAAGACTCAATCTTAGGTGGTGTAGGAATTGATATGTGAATGGGAAATGATTGGCCTAGTCACTGAGATACATCTTGATGCTTATAAGTATCAAGTAAGAGTGATCCTATATCTATGAGCCTCGCCTCTTCACTCCTTGAGAAATTGAAGGTGAGCTAGATATCAGATTCTGAATATTTTGTGATGAGGTATATTAAATATGGTGGGGATCCACAAACTGATTAATATCTTAATACTGATGAGGTTATCTACATTATAGGTCATTTTTTGGTCCCTATGGTAATGTTTATGGATTTGATGTGAAACTTAAACACCTCAGGATAGGCTATTAACCTAGGGGTTACCAATATGTACAATAACATTCCTAGATAGTAATGGTATCCCTCAATAAATAAGGAAATTATGATATTTTTTTACATGGTGATCTAACTTTTAGTAGGTGAAGTCCAAGAACCGGCGACTCATCATTCTCTATTAGTTATTATCCATTCTTGTGTGGAAGTGGGATGATATGACTACGGACATTGTGATGAGGTTGCTGAGGTTTCCCTGTGGATTTGATTTAGTTTTGGTTATCATTTACTATTTGACCAAGGTTTCACATTTTATATCAACCTAAGAGATATTCTCTATCAATGACTTTGGAAAGCTCTATGTTATGGAGAGAGTATATCTACATGGGGTGATAAGGAGAATTATATCACACCTGAATTCTTCTTTTACATTTTCCTTTTGGTGGGGACTACAAAAGGTTCCTTACTATCAAATGGATTTGAAAAATTCTCATTATCTTCAAACAGATAGGTAGTGCTAGTATACAATCCATATCATCGAGGATATTCTAGGATCATGTGTTCTAAATTTCAATGGTTCATAATAGATTCCTCTTTCCAGGAAAACTTTTCCTATAAAAATAATTATCATGCTTATATTTAGAAGTATCCCTTCTAGGTATCATATAACATACCTTATTAATCACCTCCATGTTGGTTAAAGGTGGGGTAATCAGCTATTATTTTTCCAATTCTCTTACAAGAGACATCAAATCATACAAAGAAGACCAAGATGAATTTGTAGAAATCTTAGAGTAGGTAGAGATCATATGTTTTCCAATGTATTCATCCTGTAGAGTTTGAGGTGGGTGTCTGGGTATTCTTATGAATTTCATTCAGATTGGTGAATCATTGTATTTAGAGGAAAGGTATGTTTTCAGATCAGTTTATGGGGTATTATGAGATTATCGAGAGTATAAGTGAAATTGGAATATTAGTTAACTCTTCTTTAAAGTCTTGATTATATGAAGCAAATGCTTCATATATCAAATTATCAAATATATCATCCATATCCTTCCAATGTGATCTATAATTAGGATCTATAGCTGTATGTTAGCACATATTTTTATGAGAAGAATGTTCATATTGTGGATTTGTGTAAGAGGGAACATTTCAAGAATATTATTCCTCTAGTACAAGTGTAGTGAAAAAATGAACACATCTATAATGAGATGTGGGAGTTTATGTTTAATATACAATCATAGTGGTTATATATTTTCATTAATAAGGTTTGGTAACACTCATGAATAGGGATCAGAGATAATAATCCATATGACGGGGAGGTTTTATCATCACAATTATTTTCAAAGAATGAACCCATTTTATTTTTTTATAAACCTCACGTATTTTAGTTGCTTATGAGCGATCGAGGTGTAGGAAGGGGTCTAAGAGGACATTTCAAGAAGTTAGTCATTGTTCTGGGACATCTGTCTGGAAAACTAGTTATGAGTACCCTATGGATCTTATATGATAAGGGGTATTTATTACCATAATATTAGCCAACTTATTGTCATAGGATAGGTACATGGTTCCCACATACTTTTAAAAAATATATTAAATTAATTAATCAAATAACTTATTAAATTAAAACCAGGAGGGGTTATTTGTTTATTATTCTCCCCATGCACACATAACCACTATACATTCCATCTAATATCCATTTATTCTTTAAGTGAGAGATCCTCTATTACTTAGTTGTTTTGGGTTTCTTCTATCATAGGAGATCTATACTTGTAATACATAAGATCATATCATGATCATTTTCCTTTTCATTCACCATTTCTCTAGTTATCTCTTAGTAACCATAAATTATGGGTTTTTATAAGTTTATTGATTCTATCTATTTGGGATTAGTTCATTGTATTGAAATTTAAAATTTATTCCACACACTCTTCTATAAGACCCATGATACTATCTTCACTTATAAAACATATGTCAAGTTTGAGTAGAAATTTATCTCTATGTCAGAAGAAGAAGTTGATTGGATTTCCATGTGTTTCAAGACTTATCACACACTAGGAATTAAGATTCCTAAAAAATGTTTCCCAATACGATGGAGTGGCAGTGAGAACCTTCCTTCAGAAGTCAACATTGTATTTCAGAAATTTCTGATAAAGGTGTCACCGCCATAAAACCAAATTTTTATAGTCTTCCAGGAACTTTTTGGCATTATAAAACATCCTAATATGATTTATACACCATAATATGAGGGATTATTTCACTTTTCAGTCCTTGATTTTACTACTCGTGAAGCCCAAACAGACTTATGGATCAAAATTTATGACCATTCTAAGTCAATTTTTATTTTAGCCTAAATAAAAATTGAGAAATTCTAAAATCACACGTAGATATTTTCTCCAACTGCATACCACTTCAATCAATTCATGGATCTATTTTCATTTATGGCTTGATGGTGGTGATTTTTTCCATCACATAGAAATTTTATTCAATCGCATGGTGCTTTGCACAGTTTGTGGAACACTCATCCCATAAATAAAATTCATTTGTGGACTGAGGCGATATGCTTCAGCCTCACACATAAAAAATTCATTTTTTTCTAAGAAATCATTTTATGACTCCCACATAGAAAATAAAATACTTAGTGAAGCTCTTATGTGGTTAGCTCTTTGTGAGGTTACTATGTGAATATTATATGAGACAACCTATTGCTATATAGATGACTATTTTTGAAAATTAGCTATTCAATGCTGCCTATGAATATCGACACCCACTTCAGGACTATAGGATAGGAGAATAAATAGAGGACTCATTGGAGGCTCGGACTAGATTGACTCCTCCAACACTATTCAGGTAAAATTCATGAGTTTTAAATTAGGGGTGGCCTTTACAATTTAATCCCATAAAGGTCCTATATAAAGAAATATGTCATCATGGAAGTATCTTTGATAGGAAACTTTGTGAAATGCTATGTGAATAGCACAATGTGGGGCTCCCTCATAGATTTCCATGAGGCTATCCCTATGAGAAATTATATGCATCAAACCATATGCAAATGTCATTTGTGAGGAACTTATAAAGACAATTCCATTTGGATATCTCTATGTTGAGCTCCTATAAGGAACACCCTTCATGAAGCACTATGAATATGAGCCCATGTGTATGCCCCTTCGCAATGTAATCTATGGATTCTCCATTAAAAATCACCATATAGACACTCATATATGATCATTTGGTCCTTTGTGAACTTCTCTAAATACATGGGGCTCCTCTTTAGGTGTAATCCCCAACATTAACAATATCCATTTCTAATCTTGTTACCAAATAATGTGGTGGGGGGGGGGGACTATTATGGGGCCTCATATTGGGTGTAAGTCCTAAATAAACCTTCAATTAACATTGATTTTTTGATATTCCTCATGGTAATAATTATAACCACGATTCAAGATAATCTTGTTGGTTTCAAATACATGGGAATCCACTTTGGTGTAAGCCTCAACCAAACCATTAATTACCATTTAGTTGATATGCTTATCATGGTTTCAAATACATGGGCATCCTCTCATGTGTAAGCCCTGACCAAACATTCAATTCACCTTGAGTTGAGATAATCCTCTTGGTTCCGGAAATATTGGTCTCCTCCTAGGTGTAAGACCCAAAAAATACCTTCACTCGACCCACCTACTAGTTTAGGTACCTTAGGGTAGCTCATGAAAAATCCCCACCTTATTTCCAGCTGTCAACTCTTTTACGACGCAAGAACATTCTCAAGGTATTATTAGTGAATAATCCCTCATTTCAAATCTAATTGTACATTCTCATGAAAAAAGACTAATCATCTATTGTATCTTTTTTCTCAAACTGTTCATGAATCACATGGAAATAGATATATGTGGTGACCATCCCATTAGTATGATGAAAGTGCCACCATTATGGGACACCTTTTGAGGTGTAATCCTAGACCATTCAACTGAACTATATGGGTGCTAATTCCTATTCTTAGTAGGATATGTAGGACACCTCTTTGAGGTTCAAATAAAATTTCATTTCTCTCTTACCCATTCAATTGAGCTACATGGGTTTTACCCTATTTTACCATGATATATAGGACATTTCTTTAAGGTTCAATACTAACTCCAAAACATGAATTGCCTCCTTATATTGAAATAAACTTCAGAAATCCCTACTAGTCGAGATTTAAACCAAATAATCCTGAATTAATAAGTTTAATATGTGTAACCTCTAATACATATAGAGGTTTACATAAAACACATGGTTCTAATAAGATCATTGGAATATACATAATCAATCCCATATATGGATTTGGGAAGGATTAATGAATATGTCTTAAATATATAAGAGAGTCCCAAGGTAGGAAATAATTCACCCAACATGGGTGCATTGAGCCCAATATCCCATCCTATCAACCAATGTGAGTCCCTAAGAATCACTGAAAAAATATTTGGCGATTTACTACCTTTGGAAAGTAGGACCATATCATGGATGTGTGAACCAGTTGGTGTTTTTGGTTCCATAAATAGATCCAATTGGAAACTACTCCAAAAGGGATGAGAAGCACATTCTAAGGTTTCACCTAGAAAGGATTATATCATTACAAGGTGGTTGGTCCCTATCATTTTCCTAAGGATTAAGTTCATTTCCCGTCAGATGTTATGTGTGTTCATGATGGACTTGGGTGCTCAAACTATAATTAAATTTAAAATTATATCCTCTATTAGTTTAGAATGGTAAAATCATTCTGAATCCATAAGAGATTCACTGTAAATTGATATAAAAAATCTTGGGTTTCTAATAGTGGAGAGTCTTAATTAATTATGTGGGTATCGATGGCATGAACCCATAGGGTTGTCCTAGATTGGGATGTCTCCTAGTGTACCTAGGGTTAGTTTACCATTATTACATTAGATAGGGGAGTGTGAATTAGCAAAGTTAGCTTGGTGGTAGCCCTAAATAACTTGGGGAATGGGAAATTAAGTTTGTGTGGGTGATAAAAAACCTATTATGATCTATAATGAACTAGTTTTGGGAAATTTTCTAACCCTTGGGAACCTTTGTACCTCTCTATGTGTTCTTGTCTTGTTTAAAGCCTATCATTTAAATTTTAAAATGTTAATTATTCTATATGCATGTTTATACTTGGCTTATATATGGGTTATGTTATATGGGTTAGGATAGCATGCCAATTATGGTAATGTGAATATTATGGAATAGTTATATTGATATGGGTTATCAAACCATGCCAACTATGTTTATAGATATGATGTAATTGTAGGTTTTTCATCCATACCAACCATAGACATATGGGATGTGATGGAATAGGTTATGTGTAATGGGTTGGGAGAGAATTCGAACCAAGAAAGTGTGATTGTTATATAAGGGATTTTGTTGAAATGGGTTAGGTGGACATACCTACCAGGGATGCATGTGTTGTGATAGAAAGTGTTAGGCGATATGGGTTGGGTGATCAGAAAAACCATGGGTATGCTTAATGGATGAGTTGGGTGTCATGAAAACTATCACTGGTAGATGATAATATTGGGTTTCATTCCAAATGAGTAGAATAATTAAATGGAATGTGGTGGGTGTGTTTCTAATTTATATATTTGATATTCATGAAATGGAATTATGGGAAAGCACCACGTCGATCCTTGGGTTTGATTTGTGCCATGTTTAGACTTAACATAGGCATTAGCCAAAGAATCTATGGTTAGTCTCGGGTGTCATAATATAAAACTTAGATCAATGATGGTTAATTTTATTATTTTTTAACTTAAAATGCCATCATACCTTAGCATGTGAAATTATAAACTAGATATGTTTAGTGAAACCATTGGCGGTGACCCACTGAGTTGTACTCACACCCAGTCTTGGCACTATGGGTACCTAGTAAAACTTCATGGTTGTAAGTGTGGATAAGGGAAAGAGAACTATACTTGATGGTTGAGTTAGGTATATGAGTCAAAGTTGGTAGATGGGATTGAGTTGGGACTCGAGACTTGTTTGCGATTATCTCAAGTTATTTACACTTTTGGTTTATTTTGGGGACTATTGTATATGACTTACCCATGATAGGTTTTGATTATATTTATATGTCTTATATGAATTGTAATGTTTTTCATGTTTTTATAACATGGGTTATGGTGTTTAACTTTGTTGGCATATTGTTGTGACAATTTTCTGTACACTTCTTTTATTGTGATGACCATTGATATTATTTATTTCTCTAATATATAGGGATATTTTCACCATATGGTATAGTCTTCTTGTGTTTACTCATACACCCTCAACACTAGTTGAAAATATTTGGTGTATTGGGAGGTTCTCTTAAGATATATAGAACTCTGGTTCAGTCACAACAGAGGTGAACCGGCCTGAGCTCATTACAAATAGATTCAAACAATATATCCTTGGATTGTCTAGATTTACCAGAAAGTGTATCGAAGAAAAAATTTAAACATAATAGTCTACTATATATTTATAAATGAAAATTATAATAATACTAATCAGTGTATATTGTATTTCCATTAGATTATAGGTATTAAAAATAACTTATCATCTATTGTCTTGGCATCAAACGCTCTTACAATTTTTTTTGATTTACATATAGTTTGATCTTCATCGATTGATATTTCCTATATTTAATAAATATGAGGTGTTACAATTCTGAAAAAATGATCAACTAATCTAGTGACTATATATTTATAATATAAATATCTGAAATAAAAATCATACCATTATAATTTTAATAGAAATAATATAAATTTTTTTAAAAACAATGTTTTTCAAGATACCTCATATATAAATGTATGATGGAAGCTCCAAAAAAATCGTACCGTGGAATTTCATTTTCAATGAGAATATTGATAAAATTAATAGATACATTTTCAATTATGTCTTCTCTAAAATAAATTGTACATGCATTCCAATCTTTGAAATATGAATTTTCAAGGGACTTTAAAGCCTTTAGTAGTGTCAGGGTCAGTGATGGATAAAAATTAGTGTCCATAGTCTGCATCCATGATGAAACAAATAGTTCATTTAACTTCTTTGACATAGTTTTCTATTTACCCTCCTATAACTACATACTATAATTTACATATTTATTATTTACTATAAAATATATTGAGTGTAATATAATATTTTAATGACATATACCCCCATTATCTAGTGTGTAAATAATATTGATCGGTCATGACATGAATGTTATAATGGATTGTTCAACCATTATAATATTATCATCATTAATGGAAATAGGTTTTTCAATTATTATCTCATGATCTAAATGAATCCCTACTCTCACATGACCTATTGATAGTAGTGTATTATGTAGGGTATCTATATGAATATTATGAACCATACCTCTAGAAACAATTCAGTTCATGGGTTTTAATAGATAAAATTCTAAACTTGTTTCTTCCTAAAATGTTTAAAAACAACTAAATTACCAATCCTTGGTTACTATATAAATATAATAAAACATTTCTAAAATAAAATGAGTACCTATGGTATATTAGACTTATGAGGGGAAAACTACACTTAAAACTTAGTGTTATCGACCTTAGCTTTGGTGGCTATTTCACTGATTATCATTGTTACATTAATATCAAATTTTGTTTCATGAGTATCATGTATTTTTCAAACAATACTTCATTTTGTATCTAAATATTATTTTATAACTCTTAATATTCCTTATCAACATTATTTTGTTCCTATCATTTTTTTAAATTAGTTACTAGGTGAGACTTCAAAACGCACCCCTCTAAACCATCCATACTACTCCAGTCGATTCAAATGTAGTGGAAGTAGTTCTTTTTAATCACTAGTATATGAATCATCTCGTGTCTGAACCAGATAAATAAATAAATAATATATTTAATTATGTTTTAAAATATAAATTTATAATTTATTTCACTTCTTTTATACATATAAATTTATTCCACAATTTTTAGTATTTTTAATTATATTTTTTCACTTTTTATTAACACGGTCCTCCTTCCACACTAGTTAATATGGGATAAAGTGGTGGTGGTGGGGGGGGGTTGATTGATCAATCTATATTTTAGCATACATAAATCAATTATTTTTGGATTAAATTATTTTATTATAAATTTAAAGTTTATACCAATAATTTTTCATGTTCAACATACCCCATCATTGATTTACAATACGAGTATATCAAATCCATTTCAAGTTTCTTATTCTACGAACTCATTTGTTGTTTCAATAAAGTAATATATAGTAAATTGAATACTTCAAAAATGTAATGTTAGATAATTTGAAATAACTTAAAATTTACCATAAAAAATATCTTCCTCATGTTAATAATGGAAATAATTTCAATTTTAATGAGAAATAAAGCTAAAATATAACATTAGTGGGCGAGAAATGATGTTCCCATCAGTATCTATTATGTACAAAGTAGATAAAATTGTTTAGAAATATCTACTAATTTTTTCAAAAACATTTAAAATACAATCCATTCTAAATTATTATAATATAAATGTACTCTTTAAGAGGAAAAATAGTTAATATTTCAAGACTATATCTAAAAGTAAAATTATAGATTGTATAAAATTATGTTACTGTAATGTCCTCCCAAATAAAGAACTTAATTAGAGGTATGAAACTTAACCAAATATATATATATTAATTGGAAAATTAAATTTAATACTAAATCCAATATAACCAATGAATATTTATTTTTATGGATAATTGGATAACCACACTCATTCCATAAAATATAAAATTTATTACCTTTATGTATTTATTTAACAAATTTTATTAATACCATCATCTAACCATACTCTTGTTTTTGATATTTCAGATTAGTTTTAACATGTTCCTCACCTCTAGGATCACTAAAATATTGCTTATCTGGGTGAGTAACATCACCAGGTGGAGAAAGAATTGTATGCAACACAAGTTAGAAAAATAAATTGGAACACATAAACATCCTATTAAATATAAATCATATAAATAGACAATATATTATATATAGAAAAACCTGAGTGATAAAAACATGAATTTTAAGATATTATATTTTTCTTTACCGATTTAAGTGTTTCCCCCTCTATTGATTATCCAAAATTTCTCTCTATTGTTTCCTAAAACGTATAATAAATCATCTCCATTAGGTCCAATATGAAATTTCTATGACATTTTAAGGAACATATCATCCTCCAATGAATTGACACTTGATTCCAAAATTGATTTCATTTGAAAAATAACAGTGAAAAATTTCTTTGTAGGATCACATGTATAAAGAATGTACACTACCTGCGATGCAATTATGAAGGGATCATATTTCTTTCCTTATAGGAATTCAATTTTATGAATACTAATTCATCAATATTTACCAAAATCCAGTTATCTGTCCATCTACATTAGAAAATTTCCACTAGAAATGTTTTTTTAACCAAACTCCCATATTTTCTCAATGATTTCAAAGAAATGTTCAAATAAATTGGATTTCAATCCTTAATACCTAATACATGCATTTTATTTAGCATAATAGTTACTCCATTATCTTGTAATGTATTACATTTATTATGTTCCTTTGTATAAAACATATAACCAATAATTTCATATCCATTGTAAGATAATACATTAATGGTTGGTCCATTGGATAACCATCATAATTTTACATAGATGAATTTATGATTTATAGATGAATTTTTATAAATATGTTAAAGAAACCAACTAATAAACTATTGGGTGTATTTATTTGATATCTAATCTTCAACCCATATTGGATTCAAATTTCTATGAATTTATTTATGAGTTTGAATGTATGATACATCCTATATACTATTATATTAAACATATACCCATTGTCAATCCATGATAGATATTTTAAAAAAAATCCTATTAAAATTACTTAACCTTCAATATTATTATCATGGGAAGTTTTTATAAGACCAATGTTATCCACATCATATAGGCATTTAGTATATAATTCAATGAATTCTTCAACAATATATAGCTCTATAATAAAAATTTCTATTTTTATTTAATTTTTTATGTACCTTTCCAATATCTGCTTATGTAATTTAATAGGATAAATCCATTTGAAATTTATGGGGCCACAAAGTCTAACCCCCTTTACCAAATGAAACACCAAATGAACTATTGTATTAAATAATTATGACCGGAAGAAAATCTCTAGTTCAAAAAAAGTAAAAAAACCACTTTTTCAATTATTGGTAACTTTATAGGGTTAATAATTTTAATGGATATTTTTTTGAAAAAGAAAAATATATTAGTTAATGTGTGTCAATCATTTATTGAAAATATGAATCATACTTCCATGGGCATAAAATCTTGAATAAAATTATGAAATTCATGTGATTTTAATCATTTTAACTTTAGGTTATTCAATGATATGAAATTCTTGATATTTTATGAACATGCATGTGGGAAAATTACACCATTTTAAAAGTTTCAAAACCAAAATCATTCTTCCCTAGAAATAGTGAATGACATTAGAGTATGAAAAGTTCACCTCGAATAATTTAATTTCACTAGATCTTCCACGATTCCTATTTGAATCATGTCTAATCTTGTTTTGATGTTATATTTGGTATTCCATTATATATTTAGTAACATTATGATTACAATGTCACATAAATATTTCTTGATATGAATGATATCTAAAGTATGTATAATATAAAAATATTTTAGTAATTTAGTTTGAAAAAATTGATCACTTTTTCTAACCCACCAATGGAATGATTCTAGAGAAGGTTTTACCATTAATATTGATGAAATACTTTACCATATCAATTAGTTATTCATCTATTAATAGATAAGGTGACAATTTGTTTTACAATTATCTTTCAAATGTTTTCTTCTATGATTGGTTTGGATTTCATCAAGGTAAAAACTTTTTCTATCCCAAGAACATTGTCTTCACAGAATATATGAAACTAAGTGAGTTTAATGCTTCTTCACACATAGGACACCCTAATATTCATTTAATTTTGTATCATGACATATTATTGTAAATTTAAAATTCATTTATTATACCAAGAAACATGTCTCACAACAAATTCATCTTTCTTGTATTCAAAATATACTATTACATTTCTATTCCACCAAAATTAAATATTTAGTATGTAGATCCTAATAATTTTAAATATCATTACCATGATATTTCAATATTGAAATGAGAAATCAAAACATAATGAATTTTTTATTTATGAATAACCAAAATGGTAAATTATAATTTTCCAATATAATTATCCTTCTATTATGAGGGATTCTCTAGACACCACAGGAACTAATTCCACCAATAGATAACACAAGATGAAAGTTTCAGGACCCGCTCCCTAAATTAGGACACTCATTGTCAAATTTATTACATTAATCAGTATCTACTGGGTATTTTAGATTAATATACTAAACTATTTTATCTATTTTACAAGTCAATTGACTTATTGTCTACAAATTTATATAACATCATTGAAATATAGAAATGAAAAGAAAGTACCTGACAACATTTGATAAATTTTTCCATGTATTGAGATGCTTTACACTCAATAAATTTCTATAGAGATTGAAACCCTTTTCAAAGTAGTTGTTAAGGAAAGAATATATTTTTTCATAGATTATAAAAGTTACTTAGCTTAGTTTGTTTGATAATGAAACTAATTACTATATGAAATTGTATACTTCAATAGATAAAGTATCTCTATGAAATTGGAATAACTCCATCCATTTCCTACCTTTTGGTTGTATAGTTTTTGTAGTGTTAAAAAAAATTTATATTTAATAAATCCATTATACAATAACATATATGAAAATTTATTTATTTTCTCAAATATTTCTTGAAAATTTCTAAGTTAATATTCAACAACCATTATTATTTCCTAAATATAATCTACATCATCATATAAATTTTTACCAATATCCGACGATTCATAAAATGTACTATAATTCCACTTACTATATATATTTACTTCTTCCCCATGTTTGGAGTAAGCATTATAACTTTGATCAATTTCCTAAAAAATAAAATATTCTTTTAATTCAGTTAGACCATTTTAACCTAAATAATAACAATGTAGAGATGGAAACATTATTTTATAAGGATAATTTTCATAGTGTGTTATAAATTTGACAAACTCTTTTACAAATTACTCACACTCTTTGTTAATATGATTAGAATACATCCATTTTTTATTCATATTCATCTTATTTTAGTTAATAAATTATGAAACATATATATAACTAAAATACAGATGTATATTTAATTACACATAATTAGACACACACACATAGAATAAAACATATTAATATATATATATATATATATATATATATATTTTTTTTAAAAACACATACACACATATATATGTATGTTTGTATGTATATATGTATGCATGTATTTATGCGTGTGTATTATGTATACACACACATATACACAAGAATAAATATACAATACATATACATATATATACATACATACATACATATTCCAAACAGAGTATAAAATCACCTTTAAATATACATACATACATACATACATACATACATACATACATACATATATACATACATGCATGCATACATTCATACATACATATATACTATATAAAACACACACACACAAACACTATAAAGAACATATGTAAACATATGTATAAATTTATCATATATAAACATAAATATACAATGAAAAAACATACATATATTATAAACAAAATATGCAATTATATATACAACATAAATGAAAATATTATATATATAATATTTATACATAAATATTATAAACATATATACATACATAAATATATCAACATTTATATACACAAATAGTATAACATATAAACATGTAAATTATAAATAAAATTTATATAACATACATAAAAAAGTAAACACAAAAAGAATATATATATATATATATGTATAAATATGAATATAAATTCATCCATGCATGAATTCACACACACATACATATACCTATATACATACATACATACATATAGGTATGTGTGTGTGTGTGTGTGTATATATATATACATATATGCATATAAAAAATAGTTTATATATAAAACATATATGTATGTGTATGAGTGTGTGTGTGTGTGTGTGATCAACTATAATGAATAAAACCAAATAAAAAACATGATTAATGATTAAAAATTGAAAAAAATGATTTTATTGACTAAAAATCAAACTACTAGAATTATAATTTTTTTGAATCATATACAAGATTTTTATATTATTTTGAAGAATACAATCGATGAACTAAATCAGATATATCTATTTAGAGCATCAATGTGAGTAGATGAAGAATAAGGGAATAATTAAGGGGACCTATTATGGTTACATCACATGACCCTTTCTCAATTATATAAGAAAAATAACCATGAAAGGGGATTTTATTAGAACTTATTTAGAAAAAGAAAGGATAACTTCTAATATTTAATGTGACATTTTTTCCCAATGAATATTTCATGCTAATTTTCCACTTAATTTTTTTAAATATAATTTAGTATACTACTTTTTTGTAATTTTTTAATTTCAATTGTAAATTTTTTTACAAGAGTGTGTGTCTTAGACCAATATTGAGTAGTAAATTTTTATTAAAATATAATTTATATAGTTTGAGTAATGAATGATTTATTCTTACCATGATAATTTTATTACTTATGTTCACACTATTTACATGGTAATGTACCTCGATTATTCATTTTTTAAAAATATTATAACATTCCTTGACTATAATAAGAACCTTGGGATACTACGATAGTAATCTTAATCATATATCCTTTAGTATATATGAATTATACTGATATGATAATGATGATACATGACTATTAGGTGATGTTAGATCATTATAATAAAGAACTATTCTTATGAAGATCACACTTTGTGATCTAAAGTAATAGAGATCATGAGAGTTGACCCACCAATAAGAACACAACCTAATTTATGTTCTGTTTTATATTCGTATCTGTAGGCATGTGTTTTGGTATCTCAATTTGATATAATTATCAACATGTATCATTAAATCGTTAAATTTGATTCATGATGAAAACCATTATAGTTAATTTTTGTAGCAAGGTGTAATTAATCAGGTGTGTCATTAGTGGTATGAAATTAATTGAATGTTCAAGATAGAGTTTATTGCATTTGAATATTTGAAGAAGAAATCTTCGGCACCTTGATTGATATGGTAGTGTCTTGAACAAATTAATTTTAATTATAGGTAAATGAAAATATATCCAATATAGTAAGAAAATCCAAATAATGCATTGAAAGAATATGACACAAATTGTGCATACAGTTTTAGATGATATTTATAGAAAAAGTGATTATATTACATAGTCAATGTTTTTTGGAGGTTGTCATAGCTATGACTAATACTTATCTCTTTAGGTTCTCGGATGAGTTTCTTGAAGTTAATCTTATTATGTAACTATGACCCACTGACATCGAGATGAGGGCCTAGAGAGTTACATGTAAAGTGTAGCTGTAAGTTCTACCAATTCAGATGGATTTGTGTTTAAGATAAAGTGGGCCCTAAATTCATGTGTTGGTGGATATTTGATAATGAATGAATGAAAGTAATTAAATAAATAAATTCAATTATATTTTATTCAAGTTGAAAATAATAATAAATGAATTTATATCTCAAGGTATTCACATGTTATTTAAGTTAAAATAAGTGAATATAAGAAAATAGTTTTTTGAACAAATATTAAGTTTTTAATTTTAATTAAATTTATTTGGGAGGAAAGAGATGAGTTAGTGATTATTATTTCATAAAAATATATTTTGGAGTGTTATGTGTGAGTGATTAAATGTTTGTGACTTTATTTTATGTTAAATAATTCATATACATCATGATGGGTCAAAAGTAATATTTACGTTTCTTGAGGGTCCTTAAGGAAATTTTATGAAACTTAAATATGTCTATTTAAGCTCATTTCAAAGACATAAATAGTACCCAACCCAAAATTCATGATTTTTAATCTTCAAAATTCTTATATTAATGTTTTATATAGTTAAAGGAGAGATAATAATAAGATCAGATCAACCCATCCTTCTCAGATTTAGTCTTTATTCTTCACATGATTGTGCATTGGTTGTAAGGAATTTGGATTACTCATTATAGAATGTAGAAATCTATGATTTAATAACTAGGATCCACAGTGGAACATTTTTATAATTTTTTGGGTATCTCCCTTGGTTCCTTTAGGCTATGACCCACCCGAGATGAGCACAACATGCTAAGATCTTCAATATAAATGAGGTATCATTTCAATTTATTTATCTACACATAAATTTAAATTTATATGATTGGTCACATAATTATTTATAATATATTTTCAATATTATAATTGTGATTTTCATTATTTAGGGGTTTTAGTGTCCCATTATTAAATATGTTTTAACTTAATATATGTTTTGAATTCATTTTTAAAAAACATTCCAAAAAGACCAAAATACATTATGACCTAGTTGGAAAACATGTTCACATTTTTATCATAAAATTATACAAACCAGTACAATTTTTTTGATAAATGATACATTGGTCTCTAATTTACTCAGCTAGACCAAGATTTGGACACAATTATAATATAAGCAATGCGGCCTGCAATGAAAATAAATTCTAGGCAAGGTAGATTAGACACCCTTCTATAATCAGGCCATAAAATATTATAGAGAAGTTAAATCATGCTGATTCCTCCCCCATTGGAAATAATATATAATATAAACATTTATATAAATTTCCAAGTCAAAACTATGTGGATAAAGAATTAAAATAGGAGGTGCTTGTGTGTTCAAAAATATGTCGTGGAAAACTCACCTATACCCCTAGGCCATTAACATTCTTTTAGAACTCTCTTGTTTAAAATTTCTTTAAAACGGCTCATATACCTAATTTCAAAAGTAATATTGACTTTAGGGTGAGTTTTAAGTTCTTGAGATATCCATATTCTACACTTTTTCTATTCCATAGCGTTTTAAGCTCCATATGATCACCTAAGAAGGAACATGATGTAAGTTCCATGTTTCACATTTGTATTATATAAATGTTATTTTTAATTTAAGGTGTGTATGTTATTTTGATTCATAATCTTGTCTTATATAATTTATTTATGTGCTAGTATGTTACACTCAATCTCACATGATCATGTTTGGTGGTACCCATTAATGTGATGTTTCACACACCATTCTCCACTCATTCCCCCATTTTCAATAGTGGTGTTTATGTGGATCATATTTTTATATTGAAATCATATATATAATTCCATGGACATGAAAATATATGTCATGGTGTAACACTTAAATAACATAAAAACCTAGAAAACACATTGAGTTATTCACGCGTTTCCTTGGCGAGTTTCAGTTATGAATTCAAACACAAACCACTTATTCATCAGTGGTAATTGGTGTATCATTTTGTATTTACATCCAAACCCTAGGAGGTATAATAGTTTAGGATTTGTATAATTATGCTTATATGAATTTAAAATCAAGGATAGAATGATCTAAGCCCTATATCTTGAAGTGATAAAGGATGAAAATCAAGGGTTTCATGGGTTGATCACTTTCAATCTCATAAGTCAATATTAATTTTCTTATAATTATAATTTGTGTTCCATTCATGATTTATCCCAAAAATACACACTTATTCAAAACCTACATATTTCTTAAATAATAAATACATTATTTTAAAATTAATTATTTAATTATTTATTGAGAGACAAAATAGGATTCTTTCTATACTATAGAAATTATAGTAAATACAAGCATCTTATTTGATATGATCTATAATGCTATAAATGATTAATTTAATGAATAATATATATCCATGAGGAATATGTTATTTCATGTAAAATCTAATTGAAACTTTTAAAATTTACTTTTTTATGTTTTTATCATGCATCGAGTCCCGTAAATTGGTATTAGAGTGCTTATATAAAATTTTAAGTCAAAATTTTAATTTAATTCACTAAAATTCAAGTAGTGGGAGACCAATGCAGTCCCAGGGCTATAAATAGTTTTTAATGAAGTGTTAGATAGATGAGATATGGGTATATAAATTTTTATCAAAGATCTGGAGAGAGAGGATCATGGTGGAGCATGGCCACCACATGCCGATGGGGGTGGGAATCCATTGCCACAACTTTTGAATATAACAATATTAAAAATGGAAAACACATTGGATTCTTGAGTTTAACCCACCACCACCCTTGTTGACTGAGGTGAGACACTGAATGCTCAAGTAGTGATAATTAAGGTAAGAGGGAGATTATTAATTTTTTTAAAAACCTAATGTCATTGTGTTAGTGGAAGTTTCCACATGCCACAACAAAGTGACCTCTCAAAGAACCACCTCTCACCTAACTCTTATGACCTAAAAATGACAACCTAGATTCATTTAAGCCTTAGAGGCCCAATTTTGGTTTAAAAAGACCGAGAAAATTCCTTAAATATTGATAAAAATATATTAATATATTAGAAATTTGATAAAATTATTTCACGATTAGTGAGACTTATCATTAATTAATAAAAATATTTTAATGCTACTTTAAAGAATTAAAATCAACCTTGAGTGAGATTTTAGCTATATTAAACATTTATAATTTAATTTTATGTATGTGGACTGATCATGAGTTGATAAAAAACCGATGTATGTTTGAATTATATTTATTTAATTTTTGTTATTGAAATAAGTTTCATTTTATAATAATTAATTATTAAATATGTTTTTTTATTTATGAATCAATTTTCCCTCCTAAATAATATAAGGGCCCATGTTTCCATATTTAATGAAATTAAATGCAATTACCACACCCTATGTTTCCCCTCACTTACATGGGAGTATGAATTATAATGAATTGAGTCATTTGAAATGATACAGTTTGAGGGTAGAAATGGATTGAATCTAATCATGTGAAATACAAAGAAGTAAGACATAATCTACAATTCAAGTTTTTATAAAATTTATTGAATTCCCTGAAGGTCTCAGTTGATCCATCATTCACTCAATGGATTAGCTAATAATATATAAATCATGATTATGTATTTGTTTATATATTTTTATCATACATAGTTATTTTTTTGTGAATGTGTAGATGAAACAAGGTCACATAGAACAATTAATGAGCATGCATTGGTAAAATAAATAAAAGTAAAATGAATAATTTCTATTTATACATGAATAATATTATAAAAGAGATCACATAATAACAAAAATTATAAATATAATTATATTTCATTCATGTATAAAATAAAAAATAAAATAAAAATCCTTCAATGTAAATATTAATTCGTAAATTCCGTCAATCACTTAAGTAATAATGAAATCGTATTTTAGGGTGCCTCATTCTATTGAGGAGTTTTAATAAAAGTAACGAATTCAGTTAACTAAAATTGGAATCACACTACTTTATAACAATGCACCACTAGTGTCTTCCCCAAACTAGTTCCTTCCTTTCTCTTTATTCCTATAATAGGCTTCGTTGGCTTCTTTACTCATAGGCACACAACCTTTCCCCTTGATTTTCCAAGAAATGATAACTTTTTTTCTCCTAATGAAAACTATTAAATTTTTCCTCCTCACTTAATATTATTATT
The DNA here is from genome assembly GCA_963277665.1 of Viscum album. Classification (NCBI taxonomy): domain Eukaryota; kingdom Viridiplantae; phylum Streptophyta; class Magnoliopsida; order Santalales; family Viscaceae; genus Viscum; species Viscum album. The sequence continues at coordinate 499,114,216 of OY728153.1, forward strand.
TTATTTTTGTTTTACCTAATAATAGAATTAAATTGATTCCATCCATTCATAAAATAAAATAAATATAAATAAATTGAAAAATAATAGTTAATCAATCATTAAAATCAATTAATTAAACATTAAAAATATATGAATGAATTGTATCCATTACTCAATGCGTTGAATTTACCCTGAGTCATGGTGTTGTGTTTAAAAATTCTATATAATTTTAGCTTTTTTCTATGGTTAACCCCTTAGACTTGATTATTAGCCTACACTAACACCCCAACCACTTTGTCTGGGTCTAAAATCACACGGTTGATTTGAAATCTGGACCAAACCAAGAAACATAAATAAAAATTAATAAGTAATATATTCCATATCTAAGAATGACACTAAGGGTGTTATAGTTTACATCAAAATTTTATCATCAATGTCCAGTGAGTTATGAAATAATGATGGGGGAATAGATGGTTACGCCATGTTATCTCATAAACAAGAAGGTTACAAGGATAAAGTAAAAAAATGACTAATGATATTATCGATACACTACATAAGTGTAATATAGAGGATAACCTTAAACCTAGTACTTATATACTTAATATGATAGATTACATTGATCTATTAATATGGTTAATATTTAGGTTGAATAATGATATATCCATATATCTCATAATTTTATCTTTATCACCCATTTTATGAAATTTTGTTGAGAAAAATAAAATTAATAGTATGTAGAAAATACTTCAATATCTTTTCGATATTTTTTCTAAGTTGGTAAAAAAAACTAAAAGTGATAGATATTTGATTATTTTGGGGAAATATAAGAAAGGAAAGGTGAAAGGTCAAATAGAAAGTACTATTCCAAAGATACATTCGCAATCCATTTCAAGAAACCAAAGATAAAGAATGAGATAATTAAACATGGTGATATTTTCTTCACATGTTCTGAGAAATTTAACCAAAATAGAAACTTAATTAAATCAAAGAAGAGGAAATAAAGAGATTATACTTTAGGTATATTCATTATTTTATATAATATTTATATTTTTTACTTCTTGGGTATTAGATTTAATTTTTGACTCACAAATTTACATCCAAATATAAGAACCAAATAAGATAAAAATGATTAAAAAAGTTGATATGGATTTTCAATTTGATGACATAGATTGACTCTTATGCTTTTTAGAGAAGATTACAACATCATATTTCCTAATATAGAGGTTCTTGTATTAAAAATAATAATATTATCTAATTTTTGTTACCAAAACCATTATATTAGTGTTGAGTATATGAACAAGGGGAATTCATTTCATGTTTAGAAATAAATGTTATTATGGTGTGCTATAATTGAATAATGTATTTATTATACTTGAATTAATTATATCCAATCGTGGTAATCAATGATGAATATATTATATATGACTTAAATAATACCCAATTTTTGATATCTAATACACAGTGATGTAAAAACAAGAAGGAATTGTAAAATATATACTAAAAAGTGTTTTTAAATTTTTTAAAGATATTACTCTTAGGTATTTAACATAATTTCTTATAAGGTATAATTACTAAGTCACCTTATGGTATTAAAGAGTGATAAATTCACATGGTTTCATGAATTAGTTTTAAGTTACATGTGAACTATTTCAAGAAGAATAAATTAATAAATTATCTTACTTTATAAGATCTCTTTAATATATTTAAAAAATTTAATGAGAAGAAAATAATGAGCTTGGTAAAAAGATAAAAGATGATTTAGGAGGGTGATATGGTAAATATATTAACCAAGAATTCATTGATCATTTAATTTTGATTGGATCTTATTTGTAAACTCGCATTTACTTATACACACTAAAGTTTTGATGTTTTTAAAATGTGTAATTATACCTTTATTATCATGCTGAGATCAAGGATGAGGATTGTAAGTCTTCCATTATACTTTTAGTACATGCATCACAAATAATTTCATTAACAGTTATCCATATGCTAACAAAATAAAATATGGAATTTTATATGAGCTATAATATGAAATAAATGAAAATATCACAAGTTTTTGTATTATTATGTGAAGGTCTTGTTAAGGATTACTCTATAAATTAACTCACATAAAAAATATAATGTTTTTATAAGTTAATTTTACTTAGGGTTAATAAGTATATTACATAAATCCCTAAGATATAATGGTTATGGTCAAGTGAGAGAAAATATTTCTATAAGAAGGGGATCATATATATTTAGATAGTGGGAGAAATATAAATTTGGATAAATTCAAGGCTCTATATGTACATGTATTTTCATAGGAACAAGTTCCACATAAGTTCATGGAAAAATAAATTTATAAAGACACATACTATGAAGGAAAGTTAAAAACCAATGAGATATGGATTTTATAATCACCAAGTAAAGTGAGACATTATTAATTGATAATAATGAATTATTATCCTATAATAAATTAGTAAATAGAAAATAAGCTAAAAATTGGCAAGTGGGTATGAATTTATAATTATACTCTATGTACCAAATAAGTTAATATTTTGGTATAACTTCAAGAAGATTAAAATTACACTAAATAAAATAGGTATTTAAGAAATAACTAGAGTTGGATGGTAAGTTGAATAACTATAAAGAAGCATTGGTTGTTAAAGGTTTAAAATAATTCAATGTAATGATTGTGATGAAACCTTTTAACTAAAAAGATACTGACTTCTAAATGAGTTTAAAATCTATATAATCTTACCATAATTATTATATATAGTGATTTAATGTCAAAACTAGGAAAATTTTAAATATACCTATTCTATGAAGATTTGTGATATTAAAATTATCTAATATAATTGTATACACTAAAGGGATTCATTTATTGAAAAAATAAAGTATTAAATAATAAGATGATTATTTTTTCTTGTGCCTGTAAGATATTATTAGAAGTTACATGGGTTTCCATGTAATATATGTTGATAACGTATGAAAAATAGATATTATTATTACAATTAGGCAATTCTTAGTTGAAAATATTTCTCCATGAATGAATTAAATTATTAAACCAAGTTATAAGGAACAAGCACTTTTGATTTTGATCTATGAGGTTTGTTAGACCAAGTCAATGTACATACACTAACAAGGTATTGAAAAATATAAGAAGGAAAATTTTAAAAGGGATTTTTTTTATGTCACTAGGTTTAAATCTCTCTAAGATAATTTTTTAAGACACATATGCATATAAAGAATATAATTAGAAAATTTATACACTTTAATGACGGGATTTATCATATATTCCATGATATATATTGGTTTTAATATTTATTATTTAAAAAGAATGATAGGAAATCTTTAAACTGATATATGATAAATACATAGGGATGTAGGTATAACTATATAATACTATTAAAAGAATTATATTAGATATATTATTTGTATTTATATATTAATAAGAACTAGATATCAATAAGACATAAAATCCTGCCTTAAAATTGGTCATTTAATCTAGTATCACATTTTATCTAATTAAATGGGAAAGGAAACTAATTATATATAGTTGTAGACAATTCAACAAAACCGAGTCCAATATTGTTTCTAATGCATCTATTTTTTTTATAAAATGTAAATTTGTATAGGATCTCATAGTTGTAACAAAAAGTGATTTATTTTTATAGTTATAAATATTTTATAATAATTAAAAGTTGGTATAAGAACTAAGGATCCATGTTTATGGGATTAGGAAAAGTATATACGTGGAAAAATCATATCTTCCAAGGAGATGAAGCTAAAGAAATCAGGGTATTTAAAAAATCATATTCTATTTTTCAATTGATTCAAGTCATTCCTTAATGGAATCAAGAATACCATGCGAGATCTAAAAATTTATTTGTTAGTAAGATGACTCTTGTGCAAGTGGGAGTGTTTTAAGAGTGGGTTACCTAGTCCTAACTTGAGAAGTACTTTTTGATAATTTGAGTTATGCATGATTATTTCATATCACAATAGTGTTTTTACTTATATGTAAACTATTTACATTGTAATTTACATATATTATTTAAAGTATCAAAAGGTTATAATAGTTTCTGGTGATAGTAAGAACCATGAGATACCACTACTACAAATCGGTCCTTTAACGGTGCTATTAAAAGGGTTTTATTAGTGTTTTGAAAGAGTAAATATTTCAAAGTTAAAATCATACCATTATTATCACTAAAACACTAATAAAGGGTGGATTTAACAACACTTAAAAAATTGATGACAAAGGGTGACTTTAATAGTGATTTTTAGTGATAATAAAGGAACCCTTTATCAGCGTTGTTAAAAAATTTGAATTTTTTTTAATGTTTTCATACACCCCTAACACCAACCTTTCTTAGTTCTTTCCACTAACTACCCACCACAACCCCTTACTTAGTGCTATATGGCTACCCCAAATACTTATGTCCACCTAGATTTGATCCTAAGACATCCCTTATTTGATTGGATTCTCTTCACCACTCTAGTATGCATGTTTTGTTTTATATTTTACAACATTTCTATTTATTTGTATATATTTAGAAATGTATGATATATATAATTATATTTATTTAAATATATTATATATTATTATACATTTATATAAATTATAATATAAATATAAATATAAATATGTTTATCAATACATAAACACATGCACATATAAACATTATATATACATATTAATGAATTTTTATAATGTAAATAATATTCATAATTTTTTAAATTAAGTAAAATGAATAATAAATATTTATTTATATTTTATTTATATATTTAAAAATACATTTTTATTTAAATATGTATTTATACAGTTGATTTATTATATGTAAATATATGAAAATATGCATATATTTATTTATAAATAAAACTAAATTGTAAAAAATGATAATATTTTCAAACCATAATATCTATATGAATGTAAACCTTGAGAATAATTTCATTCCCCACCCGAAAATATTAGACACTTAAACAGGGAGGAAATTTCATTGAACGTTAAAAAATTGGCATAAACTGACTAAAACTGATATTTGAAGGCCTTTTGGACTTGAAAAACATGACCATGGGTTCCCCTATGTCACTAGGGTGTAGCGATCATCACAAGATTTGATTTGATATGTTGTAGATCCCAAACGGACACCCAAATCAAAAGTTATGTCCATTTGAAGTTCAAGTCATGTTTTTAACTTATCATAGACCGTTCATTAATTCATTTAATCTTTACGTCATCCAAGTATTATTAAATGACTATTAATCAATAATAATTATCAAATTATTAATTAATAATATTTTTAATTTCTTTATAAGTCATTTTTACTAAATATCATATATATTGAGTGTAAATTCCAATTTATCTATATCTAAAACATTTTTAAAAAATATATATTATATTTATATATTAATATATTATTTTTAATGAAATATATTATTTTTATTAAATATATTTCTTATGAAAACTAGAAAAAAGTGCCGATAAAGGCCTACTTTAATCAGTACTAGTAAAAAAGCATTGATAAAGGCCCCTCCTTCATCAGTTTTTTACTAGTACTCACAGGGGGGTTTATTAGCGGTTTTTTTACAAGTGATGATAAAAGGTGGGGCTTTATCGACTCTTTTTTACAAGCATTGATAAAGGTTCTCCTTTATCAGTGATTTTTTATTAGTGATGATAAATGGAAACCCTTTATCATTGTTTTTTATTAGAGATGATAAAGGGAACACCTTTATCATCTCTTTTTTATTAGTTTTGATAAAGGAGACCTTTATCAACCCCGTTTTAGGCACTGATAAATACCCCCCATTATAAGCACTTTTTAGTGCTGGTAAAGGAAAACATTGTTAAAGACCAAATATATAGTAGTATACTATGATAGTATTCTTAATCATATGTTCTATAGTCCTGATACATTATACTAATAGAAAATATATGATGACATATTATATGGTGTTGAGTGATCATAAGCATTGGTATTTCTTCTCATGAATTTTTCACCTGGTGATAACAAGAAACAGAGATCATGTGGGTTGAACCACAAATTGAAAAACTCCATGTTTTAGGTGTCATTGGAGGATCCTATATATGAGAATCTTCATTGGTCTATTGGCTTGATATCATTATCAAAGGGTATCCTTTAAACACCTACTTTGATGCATGATGAAATCCATGATTTTTTATATTTTTAGTGAGGTTTATTATGTTAGTAATGTTATTAGTAATTTGATATTGATTGAATGGTAAAGAACAGATTTATCCCTATTTAATATAGGAATAAAATATCTTTGAACATTTAACTAGGATGGTTGTTCCTTTATTAAATCTATAAACATGTTATATAAAGGGAAGTCTATCCAATATAGTAAAAAAAGATAAATAAAGAATTAAATAATGATGAAAAATTAATTCATCCTTACTTAGAAGATATCACAAGACAAAAAGATTATATTACATGGTAATTACTTGTAGGAGGTTGTTGTAGCTATGACTTATCCTTATCTCTATAGGGTACATGATGTGATTCTAGATACTACTCTTGTCTAGTGAGTATGACTCACTACTACTAAGATAAGGGACTAGAGGTTCACACATAATGTGTATCCATAAGTTACACCAATTCAGATGTAATGGATTATATGATAAAGTGAGCCCCACATCCTTAGGGTGGTGAATATTTGTGTGTTAATGATCAAAATTAAATAAATAAATGAATTTAACTATATAGTATTCATGTTTATAATATTCAGAGTTATATTTTTTATCTCAAGTTATTCACAAGTTATTTATGTTGAAATAAGAGAATATTAAAAAATAATTTTTTGAATTATTATTAATTATTTATGATTTTTTAAATATATTTTTGAGAAACGTGTTGATTTAATGGTTTGTATTTCAACACAAGACATATTAGACTGTTAGGTGTGAGTGATGAAATTTTCATGAGAATTATGATGAGTTAAATATGTTATATATAACGTTAATGACCTTACTTTCTTTAGAAACTTAAACCTAGTTATTTAAGTTCATTTTATAGCCATGAATAATACCCAATAACATTTTTATGAATTTTAATCCACTCAAGTCCTCTATAAAGGTTTATAGATAGAAATAATAGAAAATAAAATGATTGGATTAATCCCACCTTCTCAGATCATGTTTGTGTTCTTATTGAAATTGTGTTTGCATCATAAGCCACTTGGATTGCTTATTCAAGAACATGGGAGTCTAAGATAAATAAACCAAGAGATATGGTTCATGTGTGGATGATTTATATGGTTTCTACCTTTAGTTACCTTGAGTTAAAAAATTCCATGAAAGAGCGAATCAAACTGAGGTATTCAAATTTAATGATTTAATATTTTTATTTTATTCTTTTTATATTAATTTAATTTCACATGGTCCATTTTCTGAATTAGGAACAACCATTCTAGATCTATTATTTCATGGTACATCTAATTTAAAATATTTATAGTTATCAGTTTCATGCTTCCACTACATACCTAGTTCATTAAAAATTTTCTTTAAACTAAAAACTTAGAATAAATTGTTAGAATTTATAACCATTCTGCAAATATATATATAGGAAAAAATATTTTTAATGTAAAAAGTAACTATTAATCAATACTAAAAATTTCTAGTTTAATTTGACAATGTAAATTTAATGTTATCTGAACCTAATCAATCATTGGACTGGTTGAAAAAGTGGTTCATTGGTTTGACCCATGGTTTAATGGATGAACCAATTTGACCAATTTTGATTAAACTATTCAATATACATAGAGATGATGTTAATGGGTACCCATTAATTTGGTACCTAACTTAACTAACTGTAATTAACCAATCTTGATATGTTGAGACCCCACCCGAGTTGATGACAAGGCCGAGTGTGCCACCCTATGAATACTTCCAATAGTCTAGAGGCTAGTGATTGGCACTAAAAATGCATATCACATCATGGTAGGGATTTTTTAGAATAATACATACAAAAAACACATATCTTCAAACTAGGAAGTGACCGTCACATATCTACCACTATAATCAATGAGATAATATAATAAAAGTATTAATTTATATATACATTTAATTCTCAGTAAACAAAAAATAGTTTTTATATTATAACCTCCAAAATGAAAATAGATATTAATTCTAAGGAGAAAAATATAGAAATTATAACTCACCTACTCAGCAGATAAAAAATTCAATATTGAACTATAAAGACAATCTGCTGTCACCTTTCCACATATACTCCTCAAACTCTTCAACAAACTTAATCACCTAAGAATTATAGTTGTCTTCATAGCCACAAATAAAAAAATATAAGAGTTCCCATTTAGGTGTGAATAAAATAAGACTTAGTAGGATTTCCCAAGTACCAGAAACCAACTTAGCTCAAACACATATATGTATAATATTTAATAAATGAAACTATAAGACAAAATTTCGAACTCATTCACCAAAATTTTATTATAGTCATAACTAGGAGTGCTATATACAAAGTATTAAAATCCTACTAATTCATACCTAGTCTCACAAAAAAATAACTCCTCAAAAAATAAATTATGTGAGATCATACACACAAGAACAATGAGATACCTAGAACCACACCCTTATCCATGAAAATCATCAATCATCAGGTATGGAAATTTGAATATTCTTGGTAAATGGACTGAGGTAGAAAACTTGTGCCTCATCAAGGGCATGAGTTCATTAAGGGGATACATGATCTAACTAATGGGGGTCAAGAATTAACTTGGAGATTGTAATTACAGGAGGGATTATAGACCCCATTCCTTATGAGTGGGACCTACAAATTATCAATTATGGGGACACCTACCCCAATCCTGATGTGATGGAATTGTGATCCATTGAAAGAAAAATTAATTAGAAGGATACATAACACCATGAAAAATATAAAGGACCCATACCAGATCAAAGTGGTTTCCAAATACTTATAATTTCAAACAAACCACTTAAATTTTATTTAATTGTGTTACAAACATCACTATTGTGATCTTTGAAAAAAATGAGATAAATTAATTATTTTTATTTCTAAATTAAATATCAAGATGAAAATATATAATTTCTTTTCTAAAAAAATTGTATAGAAAAAATTCCACTATTGATTCTATGTGGAACATAGTAGAGGGACATGTGATATAGGGACCACACATGTGTATGTGAATATGCATGACCCATGTATCCCATGTGGATCACATCACATAACCTAGTCACTAATTGACATGGCTAGTTTCTATTCGATCGGTCCTCTCCCACATCCTACCATCCTAGTTTGTGGGTTGGACCAAGTTCCACAGTCCAATACTAAGCACTTTAATCCTATCATTATATATTTATTAGTAATAAAACGTTCATTCCTACCTCTTTAAAAAATATCCCACCATGTGGGGGGTGGAGTAGAACCTCCTAGATTATTATAAGATCATTAATTCTAATTCTCAAATATAACCTCTCCCATTATGTTGGAACCCTTGTATGAAAACACCCTTAAATTCCCTGTCATATTCCATTTAAGACCACCACAAACCACTTATAAGTATAGAGTCTCTTCTTATTCCTCCTTTTGAAATAAATTTATCATAGATGGTACTCCCCTACAATGAACTGTGGTGTACATAGAGATTTAGGGATGTAAGGATTTTTGTAAAGTTCCACCATTCTTTCTTTGGTCTAATGTATATCATGAGAGTGATTAGAGGGATTGGTGAGTTCCCATGTTAGCAGACATAGGGACGATCATAACTTTTATATCTTTACAACTCATGATGGTAGTGGAACCACAATGAATGAGGAGGGGAGATAATTTACATTTGACAAAACACCCCTTTTCTTCATCATATTAATTAATTAAAAATTAAAACTATAATAAATCATTAAAAAAACTTTATATTATAATGAAATTAAAGAATATATACATATAAAATCAGGGAATAAGTGAGAATCCCCAAAAAAATATATGGAGGGGGACCACCTTCACTCCAAAATAACTACGATTGAATCACCTTGAAGAATACATTAAATGACTATGAGTAATGTTAATTAATTATTTATAGAAAAAATAAGTCTGAGTTGGCACTGCAAAACAGACTAATTTTATGTCATTTCTAACCAAAATTAATCATCCCAAATAATACTTGGGTGATTTTTTTATTCTGAGACCGTGTTTATAAGATATTTTTATTTTTCCAATGAGGGTCCATGTTCATGAAAAAATATACTTTTTATTGTTATTTTATTTCTATACATTAAGTTGTGATTGATTAATCCATATTAAAGCTCAATGATGTAAACATGATCATCAATTAATTTAATAGAATACTTAAATGGGATTTAAAATTAAAATACACACTAAGTGATTCTATTGCAAACATAATGATCAAATCACTATGAGAGTGAATATGTGTGTTTAAATTTATTCTTTGATTGGATATTATTTTCATTTGAGAAAGAGTACATGAGATTTTAAACTCAAATTAAATATAAAAAACCTCAAAATAAGCAAACTAAAGTGTAGTTTCAAAATATTTTACTTGGTTCACCAAAAAAATGGCTATTACAAAGGATTATGATCCTTTGATGTTTCAATTTACTTTGAAATAAAAAATTCACTATCATGATTATAAGATTTAGGATCATATCGCTATTAAATCAAAGGGTCAACCCATATTTTTAAAACTCCACTCAGTTCATTTTGATAAATACATATATAATACAATATGTTTTATCATTATAATGTGTATTAAGAAAGATATCCAATACCCAAATCTTGAGTTTCTTTTTCACTTCAACTACATCTCCAAGAGTGAATCCATATCTTCAATAAAGTTTATGTTTTTTATAAATATCATAAAAAAACCTCTATATAAATCTATATTAAGAAAAATTATTTCTCCTTTAATATATCTTCTCTTACTATTCTACTATATTATCAAACTATATAAATAAAACATTAATATATTCATAAAAAGTTTAGAGAATGTTATAACACATTTCACCTTATAATTAGTGTTCAAAAATTTATTTAATGGTTTATTTAAATATCTCATTAAGAAATAAAATCTTTTCGTATATAAAATTTATTCAAACATTCAAAATATTTTGTTATCCAAGAAATCATGGTGTACTAATCGCTATTTTAGTGTAATTAACTTCGACTATAATATTTTTTAAAAATCATGTCTATATATAATTTTGAATCTCTAAATACACAAGGTTTGAAATTTTTGATTTTTCATAGATCCTTGTGATGAAACATAAGAAATTCATTACATTTTAATAAACTATATATAAAAAAATTCTTGGCTATTAGAACCAAATAAGGTAATGACCCTAAGAGGTGAGGGGGATGAATCAGGGTATATAAATTTTATTCAAACAACCCTAAAAAATATCTTATTCCAATACTATTATGAACACTTATATCCCTTAGAATGAATACGAAGTAATAAAATAGAAAGATAGATATATAAGAATTTTTTTCTTGGTTCACCTACATTGGGATATATCTAAGGAGTATACAACAACAATATTCCAATGTACCAAATTCACTAATCACACTACTTGTTCCTTCACAATATTGTGATGCTACACAAGACATCTATATTTATAACCAATGATAATAAAAAATGCATTGATGCCTCAATTGAGATGAATAAGCTACTCCTCTAGAATAATCCTCAGGTGAACTGAATCAATTATTAATTTTTTACACTTACTTTAGTGTTTAATGAAGATCTTATTTTACTAAATTTATGAATATCACTTTATCCCAAAAGTTGTTATTAGGATTAATATAGTTTTTGTGAAAATAATTATCATATAATTTTTTATGCAAGATTCTAGATCATAAATGTATATTACTGCACAAAATATACCACGTGTCAACCCTTTTTCACAAAAAAAAGATCATATAATTCTTATATGAAACTAGAGTGAAGTTTATCTAAAACTTTCCTATTTTTTATTTTTTAAAATGATGATATTATGGAAATGTTTATATAAAAAACCTCACTCATATACTCATCATCAATTTATTCCTTCATAGACTTCTGATTCTCACAAAATTCCTTCACTCAACACCCCCTTTGTGTAGAAAATTCATTTTTCCAATGATAATGGATTCATACAAATTCACATTTTCATGAGTCCACATACCTTTATACAAAAGCACATCAATTGATTCATTTTTATTTTCTAACATCCCAAACAACTTCAAAAACATATATAACAACTCTTTCATGCATGTGAAAGGGTATTAAAGGTCATAAAACATTGTTAACATGATTTTTTAATAAACATAACACAAAATTTCTAAAACAAATTGATGAATTTTTTCTATCAGTCTACTTTTTTGGGTTTACTGAAAATAATTCGAACTCCTTAAACACCATGTTGAAAAACATTTATCACTTTTTGATTAAAAACACCATCATCTCTCTAAAAATCTAGATAGTGATCAAGGTTTTACTATAAAAGTAATCTAAGATCACACAAGTCATGCCTTATGTGATAAACAAGTATAACATATAAATTTCATAAATAAACCACTTCATTCATCTCAATCGCCACAATCAAATGATAAATGTACTCCTCTTGAACATTTATCTTGAATTAAAATTGAAACACTCTCCCTATTTTAGTGTTTTAAGATCATCACCCCTTGAAATGTTTCATAAATCTCTTCCTAATTTTTGAACAATCTCTCACCCTTTATCAAGGAACCTAAATTTAACTTTTTTCTAGGATACAAGATAAAGGAAACAATAATTCATGAGATAATCTATAACATGGTTGTGTAGTGGGGTCCAAAATACACATTTAATTAATTAAATTTAGTTGAGTAAACATGAAGAGTTATCTAATGCTTGTCAAAAATCTCCTTTGGTATGACCTTTTTCATGATATCTATGATATGAGGTTGGGTTGGCGCATAATCCAATTTCACCAACCCATTATCATCATTATCCATTATGAATTAATTATTGATTTTTATGTGATTCATCATTGAGTGATGTATTATATTTTTTATAAGGTTCAGATTGGATTCCAATAAGACACTTTAGTTAAACTCCCATATCCTCATGTTGTTTCCTCATCCAGAATAGTTTCATGCTAGATTGAGTGGTTGAAATATATTTTTATTCTATAGTCCTCAACAAAATTAAATATATATTTTACTAATCCATGAAATGGAAAATTTTAGATGATAAAATACACCACCTAAAGTTGACCTTCTATCATTTTCAAGCTAGCCCAATCTTTATCTGTATATTATAATATCTCCTACCATGCTATTTAATTATAAAGAAAACCAAAACCCATTACACCTTTGATATACCATAGTATTATCTCTCTATTAAATGTATATTTATTTGGTATTACTTATATACTTTCTATTTTTACAACTATAAAAAAAATTGAGTGTTATCACTATTAAGTATAACATGCTTCCAATTATCTACTTATACTCTGTAATATTGACCTCTTTGTTGTCTTCATCCCTTGAAAACTTCAACTGGGTAGATATTGATGTTTTCTTGGCTTTTTAATCCTCTATTACATATATATTTGAAATAGTCTTGGTATATTTTTATTAAGAAATAAATTTTCCATATCTTCTTTATATCACTTACAAACTAAGAAAAAATGTCTAACCTATAATAATTGACATTTTTGACTCACATTTCATGAATTATTCAAATTAATTGCATTAAAATTTATTTGATTCACAAAATATTATGTCATCAACATATATAAGCACCACTATCTTTATATTTCTCTTCTTTTTCATAAATAGGTTATGATCAGCTCCACCAATATGAAACCCCAGATTCTTAATATATTAATCTCATCTAGAATACCATGGTATTGGTTATTTATTCAACCCATAAAAAACCTTATTTAGTAATCTTTTTTCCCACATCTTTATTCATAAAAAAACATCTGGATACACAATGTTAACCAATTATTTAAGTAATAAATTTATTAATACTAATTTGAAATCCATATGAAAAATCCAGAGTCTCTTTTGAACTTTTATGGATAATAATAATCTAATTTTTTAAAACCTATCCATGGAATAAAATACTTCATATATACTGATTCATTCAATATGGGAGTACCTTTTGCACAAAAATCATGTGTTGTTTCAATTAACTAATCCATCTCCATATTTTTTTATAGAAGACCTATTTTTTCTAGATACTTTTTCGGCCTTCTAATCTTGAAATAATATATCATATCAATTGTTCTAAATTTGGTTATGATATTCATGAAACACCTAAATATATTTATCATCCTTATCATCCTATTAAAATTTATTTGTCTCTACATGATATAAGAGTGAAGTTTTTTATCGAGTCATCATTCTCCTTGTCTATATTGGATATTTTTAATCACCATTTATATTCTACTCATTGAAATCAATATTTATTATCATATTCAGTATAGTTTTTTATCTTACTTCATCCCAATCATAATTTATGTCTTCTTCATAATCAATAAAACCCCCTTTCTTATCCCTCTAGTATTCTAAAATTCACATCACTATACTCAAACATTGTTTCACTATTTTTCTAAATATGCTTCTCATTTTCCACCAAATTGAAATCATAGAATTTGATAATATTTCTAATAATTTTATTAAATAATTTTTATGGATTTATTTTGGATGTGTATCCATGAAAAATCCCTTAATATATAAAATAATCAAATGTCATGTGTTTCTCATTATAAATAATAAAAAAATTACTTCTAATATTTTAAAATTATTTAAAAGCTGGATTTATCACATAATACATCTCACATTAATTCATTTCTTCTCCCTATAATAATAAACCTCTATTAATAATATATATTGAAGTTAAGACTACATCATTACAAACATTTCTTTAGTAGTTATTTATAAATAATAATTGTTCTGGATGTATTGATTATAATCTGATTTTTTTCTCTTAACTACAATTTTTTAAGAGTTCTCACTATTTGAACATAGTTCCTTATCCCATGCTTCTTTATATAATCCTCTTTTTTACTATTAATTAATTTCAGGACTTGTTTTGGTCATAATTTTAGAATATTATACTCAATAATATTTTTAACATTCCAGTGATACTGATCAATGAAACTGATGACCACAAACCTGTATGTGATCACCATAAACCATGTCATCTTTCTAAAATCATCAAAGCATAAAAAATAGTATTTTTTTCTATCGGAATCCCTTGGAAAAATAAGCTGATGAATATCAACATTCACCAATTCAAGAAACCTAGTTGATTTCATATCTTTTGAATTGTAATTAATTTTAATAATCCTAACTTTTTTTTTAAAAAATCACACCTGTGTATATGATCACATGAAATTATTGGGATTCCACATGCTTCATCATTGTTCACAAAACCATCCAACTATTTTTGGGTTATGTGGCTATGCCTTTAATTCCACAATATATTGTCTTCTTCCTTGGATATGAAACACAATTCTTCTACTCCATTGATGAGGTTAATATTACCCTTCATGAGATTATATTACATTAAAATTGAATCATTTATTTATTGAAAGATACAAGTATTCTTAGTGAAACTTATTACATGTTCCAAGTCACATAGTTGGCTGAAACATAGAAAATTGTAATCAAGGTATTTAAAAACCAATAAATTTTCATGCTTAATATCTTGGCATCTAATTATAAATTTCTAAGAGTAAATTATCTTTAATACATTTTAATTTCAAAATCATTTGAAACATTCCATGCCTGTGACCATATCCTTATTTCCAATAAAATAATAAGTGTATCCATTATAAAAAAATCAACGCTCCTCATCAATATTTTATTTTCATGTAAATCTCCACATCCTCTAAACTATTTAGTTATTTTCTTTTTGGTCAATTTCTTTGATTTTTAACGAGTGGTGGTTGATATATTTTATCCTCCTCTAAATATGATGGACTGAATTTATCTTGAAATTATTAAAATTGATTTTTTGTTTTTAACTCACTTGAAGATTCCTTGAACTACTGTATATGACCACTTTGGGTCTCTATAGTAACATTCATTCACCTATTCATTTATAAATACATATCCATATTCTAGTATCCACTACACTAAAAGAAGTAAATATCAAAATCATAGCTGAGATATTGATTTCTTCTTTGTTTCCATTGTTTTTGTTGTTCCATCCAATTAATCTTAGCTATAGAACACACATTTTGAGTATGTCCCATATTTCCACAATAATGAAACCTTACCTAATGAGAATTATTATGTTTTTTTCATTGTGACTATGATATATATTTGTGTATTTTTAGTGTTAATATTCAAAGTCATAACCAAATCAACCTTCAAATTTAGAATAGGTGCTTGTGGTTTGAAATAAAAAAATAATGCCTCTAGGGTGTGATCAAGCCCCATACTAACTTTTACTTTATGATTATTCTTTTATTTCACTAGAAAACACTCAAATTATCTTTCTCAAACCTCCATTCTCTCTTTCAAATTTTCCATAATCCATTAGAACTTATTTTTTGATGTTATATCAGGTGATAATAATTTATCCCAATCTTCAATGTATTTTCATAAGTTGATGATTTATCCTTCAATATTCTTATTACATTTGAATCAATCTTTAAATTTTCTAGTAAATCTATCAATCGTCAAGTTGTACTCTTAAATTTTTAGTTTATACTCAAAAACTATATTCTATAAAGTTTCCATATTATCAAATTTGAGAAACTTGATTCTAGCCTTCGACTTATATTTTTATTTTTCTTGATACTATATGTTGAGTTAATAATAACACACTACTCCATTGGATTTATTACCTTTTTATTTATAATTGTATATTTATTCAAAGGTATCCTATAATTACTATTTTATATATACTCTTCCCTCAACTTCAGCTTCATCATAACCATCACTATGTTATTCTATTTTTAAATTATCTACAACAACCATAAGAAATTATTATTTGAGTTATTTTCTATCCTAAATTTAAACTAATTATATTTCCTGTAATGTATAATCCCCTCATAAAATTTGGTTCTAATTCTTGAAGAAATTTTTCTTGGTACTCTTTCCAAATATCACAGTGTTTATATTTCCCTATGGGAAACTCGTCATATTCATCAACATCTTGGAACTTCTTGGGACAATTTATAGCGAGGTTACCAACCCTTCCACACTAAAATTATGTGAGTGGTGGTTTACCTTTTAAATTAAACTCCCAATTAATATATTTGAGGAAAAAAATTACATAAATTCATCAAATTCACTTTCTTTGGGATCATTATACATTGAGATATTCTTTATAAAATTGATATCCACTTACTTAGATTTATATTTTTTCATAACATTTTTATCATTGTTCCTCATATCATATCCAAAAATAGTTTTATGTAGACTATCTAATGTATAATCCTTTAGATCCTTATCCCCACATACAATAATATTTGTATTAAATGGATGTGGAAATATTCTTAGTATTATCTTCATGTTCATGAAGTCATCGATGATTTATACAATTCCACGCATGTCCTCTATAATAAAATTCACCAAATCAAAGAATTCATCAAATGATTCATTCACGTGCATCCAAAAGTACTCATACTTGTTCCAAATACCTAGTGTAATTAACCGAACCCAGTTTCCCTCAAACCCAGCACCCGAACCAATTCGTCACATACCCGAATGAAATTCCCAATCCCCATGGTCTGGCGACAAGAACCTGGTCATTGAACGAAAAAACTGAGGGAATGATTTCACCCAACCTGTACAACCACACAACATATATATAGAGAAATGAAGAAATAGTGTAAGACTAACAAATATACATGCCATTACTATAAGTAATACAACAAAAATAGAATAACAGAAACAATAGCTAAAAACTCCAAAAGACAAGTCCAACTACAAAGGACTCAAAACCAAATAACTTCTCCAATGATGGAATGGAAAAACTCCAACCATCTCACCACCAGCTATCCATCCCAGACAATATGAACTTCGCTACCTCACTATAACACCTTTCCTTTCCCTACAGTAGAAGACAAAAAAAGGTCTACACATTATCAAATCAGTGTTCAGGGTGTGAGAAAACATGCTCAGTAGGATCCCACCCAGGTGTTCCATAACAAGTATCTACATAAAAAATATTGTATGCTCATTTTTAAAATAAAACATGGAATGATAAGAAGTAAAGTATTTTTAATAGAAAACATGGTAAACATTCCACTTTCCACAGTTTTAAACAAAAGTACGTATATTAGTTTCAAAACACATTTACCATATCATTTTCGACAAGCATAAACATGCTTATCCAGGCTAACTCAGAAAGCCAATAAATAGAAAACAAAAGCATAGGTATCACAGAACAAAAAAATACTACAGCTCTAGGCAGCAAACTACTCGTACCGTACGAATCAAGTGAACAAAAACTGATCCTTTAACTATGGGCCTAGGAAGCAGAGGAATAATCCATGAGTAAACCCCCCAAAATATCAATATCGGTCCCCTAGAAAAATAGGTCTAGGAAACAAAGGAAACCCCCAAGACAAAACTCCTTGATAATCACAACGCAAAGGATGATGGCCTCAAGTTAATCCTTACACCTAAGTACCCAAGATAATCCATGTGATTTTTTTCACAAACCCTTCAATGCCTTGAAAACCATTCAAAACCATTTATAATCCATTTATCAAAAGCCAGGGAAAACCCATTTTTCTTTGAAAACCCTTTTTCAACACACACAAAAATCACACCAATTTCATAAATAAATTTCTAAAGAAATTTTAAAATAAAAAAAAAGTAATTTCATTATCATAAGATAGAGACAAAACCACCTACCTAAAATTTTGGGTCCCACATGCCCATAATAAAAACCAAAATCAAAGAAACCCAACAACACCATCAACTAAGGCCCTCTAGAATGAACATATGCTTCACCAAAACTAGACGAGAAACATACGTTGAGACAAGATCTCACAAAGGATCTAGAAAAGGATAATAATAAAAATACAACTTCAATTAGAGGATTCAATAATGCAAGGATAGGGTGCTATCACAATAAATCGCAAGGAATAATCCGAGAGAAAACATACCCATAAAGACGCACCGTATAAGAAATGATGAACTATAGCTGATCAGATTGATCCAAAAGGTCAGACACCTCAGAAAAATTCCTAGGATTAGTTTAGGGTCAATATCCAAGAGGTTCGGGAAGAAAAACGACGATAAAAATAGAAAAATGCGTTACCAAAACCTGGGCATGGGCCAGGTCATGATGTGTACCCATTGGTTATGATGTGAAGTACACAGTGGATAAGTTATGCCAAAAAAACCATCACCTTGGGTTAAGAATCCTCTATTTAACCCCTATATGACGTGCACCTAAAGTACATGACATATACAGGCTCAGAGAATGATCTCCCCATTCAAGACATGATATCCCAGTCTATGACATGCAACCAGCACAAAGTGCATGGAGTGTACCTATTTTTATGTCTACAGTAAACCCAGAAAAACATATCTAAGGATTTTAAAAATGAGAAGGGAACTTAGAAAAATATAAAAGATAGCCGATGAAGGTAACAACATGTTACAATATCCCCACTATAAGGACTTTCCATCCCTGAGATGTCTTGTGGAAGATGTACTCCCTGGAAATAGTTGAGGCTACTAATCCCTCATAAATGAATTTCATTCCCAAGTCTCAGGATAATTCGATCCTTGTGGCCATGGAACCCTGACCAATGAAATTGACCTCCCATGCAAGACTTCCATTTGAGAGTCAATTATCGAAAATGGTTTCTCTAAAATAGAATCATCCCGGTCGAGATCAATTTCTACCCAACTCAGAATGTGAGTGGGATTAGGGTGATACTTCCTGAGCTGAGATATGTGGAAAACATCATTAATTCCGATAAACTGAGCCAAAAAACTATAGTTGATAAGAAACCTTCCCAAGATGTTTAGTGATCTCAAATGGTCCAACATATCTCGGATCCAACATTCCCTATTTTACAAGTCGACGGTGACCCAACCAGGGAGAAACATTCAAGAAAACCAAGTCACCAATAGAAACTCCAAAAGAAGACACTGCCGATCTGCATAGAATTTCTGTCAACTCTGGGTTTTAATCAGACGTCATCTCACCTACTAAAACTTTGCCGACTTTTCCTGAACTAGACATGGTCCAACCAAAGCTACTTTGCCCACCTCTTTAAAAAAAATGAGGTAATATTCATGGGATACCATACAACGCCTCAAAAGGATCCATTTTGATTGATGAATGGAAACTATTGTTGTAAACAAACTCAACTAGTTCCATATGGCTATCCCACAGTCCACCAAAATCCAAGACATAATCACAAAGCATATCCTCTAGGATCTGAATTACACACTCCGTCTAGCCATTTGTCTGTGGATGGTAAGTTGTTCTTAACTTGACTTGAGTCCCCATAGCTTCTTGAAGACTCCTATATAACCTTGTAGTAAACTAAGGATCCCTATCAGAAACAATGGAAGAAGGACTCCCATGTAACCTCACAATCTCTTGCACATAAAACTTACCTAGATCTTCAACTTTAGTTGTGTCTTTGATCATAATGAAATGAGAATACTTCATCAACCGATCAACAACCACCCAGATAGCATTTTTTCTTCGAGGTACCCATGTTAATCCAACAAAAAAAATCCATGGAAACCTCATCCCATTTCTAAATCGGTATTGGAAGAGGATGAATCATACCATAAGGTTTCAAGTGCTATACCTTTATCCATTTATAGGTGTAACAATGGGACACATAATCTGCAATGCCATGCTTCATACCCGGCCACCAGAACCATCTTCTCATGACATAATACATCTTTGTAGAGCCTGGGTGAACATCCCATGAAGAGCTATGAAAATAAAAAAAACTAAACTTCTCACAGATTCAGGGAGGACAACTCACTTCCCAAAGTAATGTATGCCATATGAAGAAAGTGAAAAACCAAAAACTGTCTCCCCACCATAATTTTTTTACCAAATCTATTTAAAATCATCATATTTTTGTTGAATTTTCAATATAGAATCCAAGAGAGATGATGAAATTGAACACTAGTCAGAACCATACCTGAGACATCCTCCTGAGTATCCAAGTGCAACTGAGTGTAAAGACACATAATATTCCATGCTTCCTCTGATTCCAGAACAACCTGTGATGGTACCTTTCTGCTTAAAGTGTCTACAACTACATTCCCTTTCCTTGGACTGTAGGTGATGTCAAAGTCAAACATATGAATATATTCTACCAATCACTTTTGTCTGAGATTGAAGTCCTTCTAGGAAAATATATAGCTCAGACTCTTATGATTAGAGAAAACTGTGAACTCCTCCCCAAAGAGATGGTGCCACAAACATTTAAGTGCATGCATCACCGCAACAATCTACAAATCAAGAGTGAGGTAGTTATTCTCATGTAGTCAGAGTTGATGATAGTCATAAGCTATCACATGAACATCCCACATAAGGAATCATCCCAAACCAACTCCCAATGCATCACAGAACACCATGTACCCCTTATCGGGCTCAGGTAAGATCAGAACTGGTGCATATGTCATAAGTCGTTTAGTTCATCAAAGGAATACTGAAACATTTCATTCCATGAGAATCTTACCGCTTTCTTGGTAAGAGCTGTAAAAGGTGACACCATCTTAGAGAAATCCTTGACAAACTGTTGGTTGTATCCAGCAAGACCAAGGAAGATTCATATCTCAAACACATTTCGTGGTTACTTCTAGGAAAAAAACAACTTTTACCTTCTTTGTATCAACTGATAATCCATGATAAAAAATTATGTGCCCCAAGAACTTCACTTCTCGAATCTAAAAACTTTATTTTTAATGATTTCTATATAGATGGAGATTTATTAGAATCTCTAGAACCAAACTTATATGGTGCTCGTGCTCACTATCAGACTTTGAATAAACCAGAGTAACATCAATGAACACTACCACAAAAGTGTCAAGATATTGGTAGAACATATTATTCATCAAGGTCATAAAAACTACAGGATCATTAGTTAGGCTGAAAGACATACAATGATATTTATAATGGCCATACCAACTTATGAAGGCTATCATTGGTATATTAGACTCCCAGACTCTGATATGATGATAACCCGATTGGATATCGATATTTGAAAACCAGTTTTCTCCCTTCAATTGATCAAAAAAATCATCCACACGAGGAAAAGGATATTTGTTCTTAATTGTTACCCAGTTCATCTTCTGATAGTAGACACATAACCGAAGTGAACCATCCACTTTCTTATCAAAGAGCATAGGGGATTCCCAAGGTGAGGAACTAGGGAGAACAAAACCCTTCTCTCACAGATCTTCCAACTAAATCATGAGTTCTTTTAACTCTATTAGTGCCATACGGTAAGAAGGCATCGATATCGGCTGCGTACCTGGAACCAGGTCAATCGTGAACTCTACGTCTCTCTTTCTGATGGAAGACCGGATAATTAATCTAGGTAAATGTTACGAAAGTCTCAAACATCAACAGGAAGACCCTCAATAAAAGAAACGTCATTGAGATCAAACATAAAAGTAACCAACAAACTCCTGAGCTTTGGGCGGTATGGTCTTGCACGACCTACACTCAGGTTCCACTCTCCATAAAACACACAGTAGATCCCATTGGAAGTAGTAAATGAAATGTACCGATGATAACAATCAACCTAAACTCGATGAGTGACAAGCCAATCCATACTGATGATGACATAAAATAGATCCATATCAAGAATGAGAAAATTCCAGACCAACTCTGTGTTAGCTATCATGGAAAAACAAGAAGGACAGCAGAACCCCTACTCTTTACTCTTTCCAAGAGGTGTCACTAACTCCATTGTAAAAGGATAAAGTTCCATTGGAAGTTTAATCATATCAACAAAACATGAAGATATAAATGATTGATAGATACCAGTATCAAACAAATCATTATCTACTGAAGCAGCAATAAGGAGTGTACCTCACACGATTTTCAGACCTGCATCAACCTCCATTGAAAACTCATCTAATATGTGTAAATTATTCACTCCTAAGGCCTGTGGCTAGAAACCTATAGTATTTGAATCTTCTGAATGCACTGCGGTAAACTTTGGAGCTGATGAACCCTGACCATAATGAGTCGTATTCATAGCCTGACAGCAACGCTGTAGATGACCAACACGTCCATAGCTATTTAATTTCTTTGTAGGAATATGAAAAGAACGTCTGGTGTGACCCACCTATCCACACTGGTAGCATGTTAGAGGCATACTTCTAGCTACAACAAATGGTGCGGAGAAGGTTCGCTATTGATACCCACCTCCACCACTCCTGCGATGGTCCTGTCACTTCCTCTTCTTCCTATTCATGCCACTGAAGCTATCACCCGTTGGAAGAGAAGAGGTGGTAAAGATGACTTTTCCTACCATGTCTGTAAGAACCCAGATCTTCTTTTTAGGTATGTTTTTTTCTTTTCTGGTTGTTTATTAGAAAAATAGGAGTTTTTAGAAATTTCAAAAGTACATGCCGTGTATTTTAAGTACATGTCGTGTACCCGGTTTCCACGGGTGGCCATGTACTGGCCATGTAATGGCCAAGCACATGGCTGTGTGTGGTGACCTAGAGACCGCCTAAATTGGAGGCCAGAAAATGAAAGTACACACCATGTACTTTAAAAAAACATGTTGTGTACTTTTTTTTCATTAAACGGACCAGGGCTGCATCTAATGGACAGAATGCTCTCCTTCTTCTTCTATCTTGACCAAAAGTATCCGTATGGACATGGATTTTATCTGAGCCCCCGAATCTCTATCCATTCTCTGAATCTAACTCTTTCGGTTTCGTTGGAATCACATCGGTGAGTTCTATATTCTTCTTGAATACCATCTCTTGATTTATCCTCTTTCACGAGATATCTTTGGTTGAAATTATTAATAGTTTTTGTAGATCTACGGAGTTCTAGAGTGATTCAAGGCCTAATGTTCACATATATCATTCGTACAAAGCTGAGGTAGGTGGTTTTTTCCTTTCGGTAGATAGTCTTTGAATTTTAAGTGCAAAAGTTCCCAATACCCTCATTCGAGGTATTGTGTGTTTATGGTTTTTATCTCTATTTTTCCTGTTATGCCTTGTTGTTTGGATATAGGTTAATTATTTATGAATAAGGTTAAATTTTCCATGCTATGGATGTTTTTACCATGTTTACTTGTTTTTGACCGTTTGGTCTAGCTTTGCCTATTAGGTTGATGCTTTGATTCCCATTCCTAGTATTGTTAGGATAGAGTAATTATTATCTGACATGCTATGAGATGCGGTAGATTGTTTATCCAAGTAGTTCTTGAGGTTTAATTTGGATGCAATGTATTGTTGTGCATGACTGACTTACACAAGGCCGTGAGAACCTGGTGTAGTAGACCATAGGGAGAATAGATGTTGAGGTCTTCTCCAGAGTGTATGTTTACTTTTACGTTGTGAGACCATAGGGGGGATAAACGTTGAGTGCTCCCTTAGAGTGTCTATAGTTCCTCAATGTGGGAAACAAGGGGAATTGGAAATTTAGTGCTTCCCTAGAGTGCCTATTAGTTACCTATATGAGACTATAGGCGGAATTTAGGATGAGTGCTTCCTCAGAGAGTCTGTGATAAATATGAACTAGAGGGGTTAGACTATGAGTACTTCCAAGAGGGTTTCTTGTCTTGTTTGGTGGAAGCAGAAGGGTTAGTCTATGAGTACTTCCCAGAGGTTTACCTTTTTGTGATTATCTTCTTACTTGATGTATGAAATTTAATGCAATTGAAATTGTAGGATTTTTTACTTTTGGTTACTTCCTTGGTTACTTCTTTTCTTTGCTTATTTCCCACCATATATATTCATCGACTTTTAGGAACAAGTCTTTGGGTGGTTGCCTACTAGGACTAGTCTCACACCCTGTTTGGGTCATAATTTTGGGCCCTAACAGATTATATTGTTGCAGGTATAGATAAGGGAAAGCACCCTTCCACTTCAGGTACTTGATTGCTATGGAGCTGGGGAGCATGGGACCAAGCTAAGGCTTGAAATGTTGTGGAGTTGTTTACTTGATTTTTTTTTACTTTGGTTTAGTCCTATATTCCAGCATTGTAATATGTTTGGATGCTTTACTAGACATATATATCATGCATCATTTATATATGTGTGCTCCAATTATTACTTCCAGTCTTCCACTAATTACTGTTGCATGGTGTTATTACTACTTCCACTATTGCTATCTGTTTTACTTCCAATGTGTTACTCTTCTAATGAGGGAATAGTTTCTCCACTATCACACCCAAGACCCTCACTGCTAGTCGGAAACCTCTGGAATTTGGGGAAATGCGCTTGAGGCCATGTGACCAACCGGGCACGGGGCGCCTCTGGGTGGATTCCGAAACTGGGGCGTTATAAAGTGGTATCAGAGGCATGTTTCTTTTCTTATTGACTTACTGTTTGGAGCCAATAGCTAGGGATAGGAAGGAATAGGTACTTGGTAAAAAGTTGTTCCCAGGAGTTGCTAACCTGTGTACAAAGAAAGGCCAATTTACCTCATTATTTCTTTTTTTTCTTTGGATTTTTTGAATTTATAGTTGATTGATTTCACCTTGAGTGATTCACATGTTTTATGCTGTTATTATTGATATTATTGAGGCTCTATTATATTAAAACCCGATGAGATGAGGTTATTCCATCTCATGCATCATATAGTCACTTGCTAGAAATCACATGTCATGCATTCTTTCTATGCCATTTAGGGTGCATTAGTTACTGCATGTTGCTGTGATAGATGTTGTGTAATATATGCATGACTTTGTGATAGGTGCCTTGATAAAATACCTTCTATTTGATAAGGTATTGGATTTTGTAAGGTTTTTTTTGAATGAATTCCAAACTTTGGTTCTTGAAGTGTTATGAGCCCTTATGGACTAGAATTTGGAGGATCATTGCACTATTATCCTTGTTTATGACATGTATAAGATTCCAACATTTGATTCGTGGGGATTATGGGACCTCACATATCAGAATTTGGCACCTTGATGTTCGTTTCCATGTTTTTCTGGGTTCCGAAGTAGTTTCTGAGGCTTAATGTCCGGAAAAACCCAGAATACATGACGTGTAATGATGAATGCACTCCATGTGTCCTTCTGATTGGGAAGGAACTGTTTTTCTTGAGTAAATGTCGTGTACTTATGTACATGCCTTGTAGTCTCTAACCATGTCACTAGTTGTGTGGGTAGAGACACAGGGTTGGGAAAATCTTGGTAGAACACACTATGTGCCGAATGTACACGTTGTATTGTGTAGACCATGTGTCCACCTGTCTGACTAACAACACGGATGGGTGAAAACTTAAGTCATACATGTCGTCTCAATATTGAACACTCCATGTAGTGTAACCCTTGTTTCTGGATGTGTAACTAACAACACGGGTCAGTGAAATCTTTCTAGTACATGTTGTGTCTGGAACAAACATGCCCTATAGAGTCAATCGTGTAACCAACCGTGTAACTAAAAACACAGGTCAGTGAAGTTTATCTAGTACATGCCGTGTCTGACACTAACATGCCTTGTAGTCTAGTTCTAGGTGAACTGTGTGGCTTAGCCATGTAGAAGAACTCGGGCATGGGAAGAGGATTCAAGTACACGCCATGTGTATGGGGTGTTACATGACCCGAGTTGGAAAAAGTACACGCCCATGTGAAGGCTTAAGGGAACATTCTGTGTAGGAATTATACATTCCATATATCCATGCTTTAAAAAAAATAAATGCTTTATTTATCATGTTCCCTTCTTAAACTTCTATGTTTTAGTCCCTTCTAATATTGATCTAATGTGTGTGATTGACCTTGCAGAGTCATGACACCGAGATGTCCTCTAGTTGTCCGCTAGTTACAGGGCAGTGATCAGACACTAGATATAGCTGAATATGGACTACCAGCAGATCCTCAAGTTGTTCCAGTCTTGGCATCAGCCATCATTCCAGGCACAGGTGTGGATTCATAGTTCCAAGAGGGATTTATGAGTTTTATACAGACCTTCATAGGAGTACCACATCCTACCCCTTCTATGCCAGAGTTGACACGGGTTTTCCAGCAGCAACATCCTCCCACCTTCATAGGGGAAGGAGGTCGTCAGGCTATAATGTCATGGTTAGAAGCCATGATTTCTATCTTCGATCATCTAGAGACGCCTCTAGAGAGGAGGGTGAATCTCGCTATGTATATGATTCAAGATTCTTCCAAGAGATGGTGGGATGTGATCTCACAAGCAGGATGCCAGCAGGTTATGGCTTGGGATAAATTCTAGCATGCCTTTTATGACTACCTCTACTTAGAGACTTTGAGGGCCAATCGAGCCTGATATTTCATGATTCTAGAGTAGGGTACCCTTTCTGTTATAGATTATTCTTCTCAATTCACTGATCTATAGTTCTTCACGCCTATCCTAGGAGGTGATGAGTTATTTATGGCAAGGAAGTTTGAGGATGGTCTTAGGCACGACATCTGATATTAGGTGAATATCTTCAGGTTGACTTCCATAACTTCTATAGTCAACTAGGAGCTAATAAAAAAGTGCAATATGAGGGATTATGGAGTGGTGAGCCAGGGAAGTTTGACATCCAGAGTTGGTATCCCTCCTACTAATAGCAGGAAGCACTGTAGGGAGTCTACATGTGGGGATCTGAGGAGGTGGGACACTTCTTCTGGTATCTAGGTGGTGTGCTACCAGTGTGGTAAGAGAATATATACAAGGCCACATTACCCGAGAGACCCATTGGAGTGCTGATCATGTGGAAATATGGGCCATCTTCAGTGTTTTTGTCAGTTCTTCTCACCAGCAGCTGGTGACAGGGGTTCTTCTATGACTCCATGTTCAAAAGCAGCACCACTAGTTTCTCATCATCCAAAAAACTGGAGTTCTTATGGATATTTAGGCCAAGGGGAAGGTCATGACCATGGTAGCCAGTCGCTAGGATTTCAGCGACAATAGGGTGGATCACCTCAGGGTGGTTTGGAAGGGTCGCAGGGCCGCAATGCAGGTTAGACTTTTGTAGTGGAATAGACCTAGTAGGAACAAGATCCATAACCCTCTACAGTTCGAGGTACGATCCTAGTTGCCTCGGTTTTAGCTTCTGATCTTTTTGATACAGGGGATTACCATAGTTTTATATCTGTCGCTATTGTGGATAGGCTTGGGCTCTGTATATTTTCTTCTGCTGAGATCATAACATTAGACACTCCGTTGGGGACTAGAACGGCTATTGTACATCAGTGCAAGGAGTGAACTCTAGAGGTTGGTGGGTGTCACTTCTTATTGGGACATTATGCCCTAGAGATGACTAGCTATGATTTCAATCTTGGAATGTACTGGTTAGTTCCCTTCCAGGCAGTTTTCGATTATTATCACTGTTGGGTGAGTTTCACATCACCAGAGGGTGAATTGTTTCTTCATAAGGGTGAATGAGATGTCTAGGCAAGCATAGCGGGACCTGAGCATCATGGTTTGGGAGGAGTTACATCCCATATTTCTAGTATATATCTGGATGACCAGGGGACTTCACAGATGGACTTTCCTCCAGTGGTGGATCGTTTCAAGGATGTCTTCCCAGAGGACTTTTCAGGTTTTCCTCCAGAGCGAGAGGTGGAACTTTATATTGATCTTGTTCCAGGAGTGACATCGATGTATATTCCTCTTTATAGGATGGCTACACCAGAGTTACAGGAGCTCAAGAAGAAGTTGGAGGAGTTTTAGGCAAAGGGTTTCATCCAACCCAGTACTTCTCCTTGGGGTTTGCCTATCCTGTTTGTGAATAAGGCAGATGATACCCTCATACTTTGTGTGGATTATCAGAAGTTTAACCAATTGACAATCAAGAACCAATATCACTTGCTGAGGATTTATTATATCTTTGGTCAACTTCAAGGAGCCCAGGTGTTATCAAAGATTGACTTGAGGTCCGGTTACCATCAGTTTCACGTTATACCATCTGATATACCTCTTACAGCCTTCCTAAGTAGGTATGGTCTATACGAGTACGTGGTTATGCCGTTCAATCACAAGAATGCTCCTGCAGTCTTCATGGCACTGATGAAACCAGTGTTCCACCCTTACTTGGAATTTTTTGTGGCAGTCTTCGTGGATGATATCTTGGTGTACTCTCATACTCAACAAAACCATGCTACCCATCTTGAGATTGTTTTGAGTACACTGAGATGGAATCAGGTATATGATAAGATATCAAAATGCCACATTTGGATAGACATGATTCACTTCTTGGGTCATGTTATATCAGATATAGGAGTATCAGTAGACCAAGAGAAAGTGAGAGCAGTAGTTTCTTAGGAGAAGCCAAAGAATATCTTTGTGGTGCAGAGATTTCTAGGGCTAGCTGGTTACAACAGAAATTTCATACATGAATTTTCATGCTGAGAAACACCACTGATAGGTCTGACTAAGTAGGGTGTGAAATACTTTTGGTCTGATTCCTGCAAGTCATCTTTTCATGAGCTGAAAGGGAGGTTGACTTCAGCACTGATACTAGTTTTTCTAGAGCTGAGCAATAGATATATTGTTTACTGTGATGCATCATGTATCAGGCTGGGAGTTGTGCTTATATAGGGTGAGGAGTCATTGCATACGGGTCTCGGTAGTTGAGGCCACATGAGAGGAATTACCTGACACGCGATCTCGAGTTGGCTGCAATTGTTCATACTTTATGTTGTTGGAGACACAACCTGTTGGGAGAGAATTTTGTAGTTTTCACCGACCAAAAAAGTCTCAAGTATATATTCACTCAACGTGACTTTAATTTGAGATAGTGTAGGTGGGTTGAGTACATTCAGTCTTTTGACATTGAGCTTGCCTACACACCAGGGAAGGGAAATGCAGTGGCTGATGCATTGAGCAGGAGGACTCAAATACAGGCAGTTTTGGAGGCCAGCAATGAGTGGAAGCTTATGGCTCTATTCTCTGAAATGTATTTAGAGGTACACGACAGATAGGGTCAGATGTTTCTATATTCTATAGCTATTACCTATACTCTTCTTGATTGAGTGCGAATGAGGCAGCTATCATATTTAGAAGGCCTAGTCCTACAGGAGAGTGTGTTAGGAGAGGACACTATTATTGGATGGATAGTAGGCGGGGGTGAGATCTTGTGTTTTCATGGATGTGTGTGGGTGCCAGTAGACATACCTAAGGATATGTTTCAAGACTTTCATTCCTTAGTTTGGGAAGTTCATCCTGGTGTCAAGAAGATGTATCGTGATCTACACCATCAGTATTGGTGGCCAAGTATGAAGAGATATATTTCTGGGTTTTTCATGAGATGTTCCACCTATCAGTAGGTGAAGGCGGAGAATCAGCGACCAACAGGGCTTTTGCAGCAGTTACCCATTCACGAGTGTAAATGTAATGATGTTGTGATGGACTTTGTGATGGGTTTACCGAGGTCACCTCGAGGGAATGATATAGATTGGGTTGTCATTGATAGACTCACGAAGGATTCTCACTTCTTACCAATCAAAGAAGCCTTCAGTGTTGATGTGCTGGGGAAGTTGTACATCCGAGAGATTGTAAATATACATGGGGTTCCACACTCCATTATTTCAGACAGGGATGCATGCTTTACTTACTGGGTATGACAAGGACTTCAGAGGGCTTTGGGTACACAGGTACTTCTGAGTACAACTTACCATCCCCAAATAGATGGCCAGTCTGAGCGTATGATTCAAGTTCTTGAGGACATGATTCGAGCATGCATCCTGGATATTGGAGGTTCTTGGGAGAAGAAAATACCTCTTGTGGAGTTTTCCTACAATAATAGTTTTCAAGAAACTATTCAGATGGAACCTTATGAGGCTTTGTAGAGTAGGGCATGCCGATAATATTTATGCTAGCTGGAGGCAAGAGAGGAAGCTATGCTGGGACCTTGACTTGTCCAGGAGACCACATTACAGATAGAGTTGATTTGGAAGAGGATGGCTACTGTATAGTAATGAAAGAAGTCTTATATTGATCAACGGATATGACCTCTGGAGTTAGAGGTCAGAGATCAGGTTTTCCTACATGTCACACCGAGGTTGGGACATAGGAGGATTAGGAGGCAGGGTAAGCTATCACCGAGGTACGTTGGACCATTTGAGATTTTGGAGAGAGTCAGACCGGTTTCCTATCTATTTCAGTTACCTCAAAGGTACCAGGATATGCATGATGTCTTCCACATTTCCTAGCTCTGACATTACTTCTCAGACCCGTCACATGTTTTCCATCCCGAGGAGGTTTAGCTCGAGGTGGAAACTTCTTTCGAGGAACATCCTATCCATATTGTTGATTGAAGTGTGAAGGTTCTCCATGGCCAGTCTGTTCCTCTGGTACGAGTGCTATGGAAGTACGGTCAAGTAAAGGATGAGACCTGGGAGGGGGAGGCCGATGTATGATCACAGTGTCCAGAGCTGTTCGAGGTTTATTCTTTTATGCCCCATTACTAGGGAAATTCAGGGACACACTTCTTTAAGGGGGGAAGTTTGTAAGAACCCGAATATTCTTTTCAGATATGTTTTTTTCTTTCTGGTTGTTTTAGTGAAAAATAGGTGTTTTTGAAAATTTCAGGAGTGCATGTCGTGTACATTAATTACACACTGTGTACCCAGTTTCCATGGGTGACTGTTTACTGGTCATGTAACAGCCGAGCAGATGGCCGTGTGTGGTGACCTGGAGATCACCTAAAATGGAGGCCAGAAAAGAAAAGTACACGCTGTGTACTTTTAAAGAACATTTTGAGTACGTTCTTTTTCATTAAATGGACCAAGACCATGTCTAATATACAAAATGATCTCCTTCTTCATCTATCTCGACCAAGAGAATCTGTATGGCTGCGGATCTTCTCCGAGCCCCCTACTCACTATTCATTCTCCGAATCGAACTCCTTCGATTTCTTTGGAATTGCATCGGTGAGTTCTCTCTTCTTCTTGAATACCATCCGTTGATTTCTCATTTTTCGTGAGATATCCTCAGTTGAACATATTAAGCATTTTTGTAGATCTATTGCGTTTTAGTATGATTCAAGGTCTAAGGTTCACTTATATCATTTTTACAACGTCGAGGTAGGTGGTTTGTGACTTTCTGTAGATAATCTTTTAATTTTATGTGCAAAAGTTCCCAATACCCTCATTCAGGGTATTGTGTGTTTATGGTTTTTAGCCATGTTTTTTCTATTATGCCTTGTTGTTTGGATAGAGGTTAATTGTTTATGAATAGTGTTAACTTTTCCATGCTATGGATTTTTTCCCATGTTTGCTTGTTTTTGACCATTTGGTCTGGCTTTACCGGTTAGGCTGCTGCTTTGTTTCCCATGCCTAGTATTGTTAGGATGGAGTGATTATTATCTGACATGATATATCATGCAGTATATTGCTTATCCAAGTAGTTATTGAGGTTTACTTTGGCTGCCATGTATCTTTGTACATGACTAACATACACAGGGCCATGAGAACCTGGTGTAGTAGACCATAGGGAGAATGGACATTGAGGGCTTCGCCAGAGTGTTTGTTTACTTTTACGTTGTGAGACTATAGGGGGGATGGACGTTGAGTGCTCCCTCAGAGTTTCTATAGTTCCTCAATGCGGGACATAGGGGGAATTGTATGTTGAGTGCTTCCCTAGAGCGCCTATTAGTTACCGATATGAGACTATAGGGGTAATTGACGATAAGCGTTTCCTCAGAGAGTCTGTGCTAAAGCTGAACTAGAGGGGTTAGACTATGAGTACTTCCTAGAGGGTTGCTTGTCTTGTTTGGTTGAACCAGAGGGGTTAGGATGTGAGTACTTCCCATATGGTTACCTGTTTGTGATTATCATCTTACTTAATGTAAGAAATTGAATGCAATTGAAACTATAGAATTGTTTACTATTGGTTACTTCCTTGGTTACTACTTATCTTTTCTTTTTGCCTACCATATATATTCATTGACTATTAGGCACAGATCTTTGGGTGGTTGCCTACTGGGACTAGTCTCACACCCTTTTTGGGTCATGATTTTGATCCCAAACAGATTATATTGTTGCAGGTCTAGATAAGGGCAAGTACCCTTCCACTTCAGGTACTTGATTTTTGTGGAGCTGGGGAGCATGGGACCAAGAAGATGCTTGCGATGATGTGGAGCTGTTTACATGATTTTCTTATGTACTTGAGTTTAGTAATGTATTCTATCATTGTGATTTCTTTGGCTTCTTTACTAGACATATGTATCATGCATAATTTATATATGTGTGCTCCAGATATTACTTCCAGTCTTCCACTAATTACTATTGTATGGTGTTATTACTGCTTCCGCTATTGCTATCTATTTTACATCCATTGTGTTACTGTTCCAATGAGGGAATAGTTTCCCCACTATCACTCCCAAGGCCCTCGATGCTAGTCGGTAGCCTCTGGTTTTCGGGGAAATGTGCTTAAGGCCATGTGACCAAATGGGTACGGGGTGCCTCTGGGTGGCTTCCGGAACTGGGACGTTACAATGTCCATATCTACCATAATTTCTCTGTCCACTATATCCGCATAGGTATAAAGATTTAACATGAACATTTGTGATCTAATGTCCTGTTGCAAACCCTGTAGGTACTTCTTCACCTTAAGTTGGTAATTCCTTACCATATATAGAGAAAATTGGACATGCTCAGAAAATTGGTTGGTGTAGGCTTACACTGAACACTCTCCCTACAGTAATGATAGGAACTCCAAATATTTTTACAAAATAAGAGACTCTAAAAAAATTAATGAAAGAACAAGGTTTAGAAACCCTTCTAATCCATGACCACATGTCTATCTACCTGGACTATAGAGTCCCACCAACACTTTCCAGAACCCTCGAGTCTGAACACTGTGCACTTCACCATGATATTATCAAGTGTCTCCAAGAATTTGAAGACTTGATTGATCCTATACGAAAAATCATCTGTTTCTTGAGGTTCAATTTTCCATTTAAAGGATAGTGACTTATCATGAAAGGACTCTCGTGATCAATCTCTTTCTCCTCCATCTCCTGGTTATACCTCAACCACTGTGTTCTAAACTTGTGGTACATCCCGATCGACAGCACAGACTACCCGTAAAATAGTCTCAATGAGATTCTGATCCATAGGCGGATTTCTTTGAAGAGCATAAGCTACAACTTCTTGAGGAACCTATGGAAGACGTCTCGAAGTCATACTACTTCATACTGAAGAATAAGAAAGATAAGACATAGAACAAATATTAGTTCAAACTAGAAAACCCATAAGCAAAAATTGAGATTTTTAAAAGAAAAAACCAACACTAGAGACACATATCATGACATCCCATGGTATCTTGAGTCTCATTGGGAAAATATTTGTCTAGGTATTAATTGAAACATAACTCTCAAGTCCCGAAAATCCTATCTCCAATCTAACTGACATCATAAGAAAATATTTTTAAGGGAAAAAATACCTCGGATACCAAACTGTAATGAACCAACCCGGGTTTCCCTCAAACCCAGCACCCAAACTGATCCTTCACATACTCGAAGGGTGTTTCTGATCCCCATGGGATGGAGAAAAGCACTCGGGTATTGAACAACAAAACTGAGGGAAATATTTTACCTAACCTGAATGAACACACAAAATATATATAGAGTAAGGAAGAAATAACAGAAGAATAAAAAATATATATTCCATTAATGTAAAGAAAAATAGCAGAAATAGAACAACGAAAACAATATCTAAAACCTCCAAAAGACAAGTCCAAATGCAAGGGACTCAAAACCAAATAGCTACTCCCATGATGGCATGGATGGACTCCAACCATCTCACCACCAGGTACCCATCCCAGCCAACATGAACCTCGCTGCCTCACTACAGCGCCTTGAATTTCCCTGCACTAGAAGAAAAACAAAGGTCTACCCACCACCGAAGTAGTGCATAGGTTGTGAGCTAATAGGCTCAGCAGGATCCCACCCAGGTGTTCCATAAAAAGTATCTGTATAAAAAAATCTAGTATTCTAATTTTTAAAATAAAACATGGCATGATAAGTAGTAAAGAATTTTTATAGAAAATGTGGTAAGTATTCCCTTTTCCATAGTTCTAAAAAAAAGAAGTTTTATCAGTTTCAAAGAACATTTTCCATGTCATTTTCCACAAGCATAAACATGCATATCCAAGCTAACTTAAAAACCCAAGAAATACAAAATAGTATAACAGGTATCACAACACCAAGGATTACTATAATTATAGGCCACAAACTACTCATACCATAAGAATCATGTGCACAAAAACTGATCCTAGAACAATGTGCCTAGGAAGCATAGGAATTCCCCATGAGTAAATCCCCTAAAATAACAATATCCCCCCTAGAATAATAGGCCTAGGAAATAGAGGAAATCCCCAAGACAAACCTCCCTAATAATTAAAAATTAATGGATGATGGCCTCAAGATAATCCTTCCACCTAATTACCCAACGTAACCCATGTTCTCTTTTTCACAAACTCATTTCAATGACTTTAAAACCATTCAAAACCATTTATAATCCATTTATCAAAAGCTATAGAAAACCCATTATTCTTTCAAAACCCTTTTTAAAAACAGACAATAGTCTTGCAAATTTCATAAATCAATTTATAAAGAAATTTGAAAAGAAAACCAAGTAGGTTCATTATAATAGGCTAAATATAGAACCACCTAACTCAAAGTTCGAGTCACACACACCCATAACGGAAACCAAAAGCAATGAAACCCAACAACACCGTCAATGAAGGCCCTCAAGAATGAATGTACACTTCACCACACCTAGCCAAGGAATGGCCTTCGAGATAATATATCACAACAAATATATATTAGGACAACAAGAAACATCCAACTTGGATCAGCAGATCCAATAACATAAGGCAAGGGAATTATCATGATCAATCTCATGGAATAATCAGAGATAACACTTACTTGGAGAGATGCATTTTAGAAGCAATGATGAACCAGAGCTGATCAGATCGATCCAAAAGGTGAGATGCCTTAGAAAAACTCATAGGGGTAGTTTAGGGTCAAGAGACAAGAGGTTTGGGAGGAAAAAGGCCAAGATAAACATAAAAAAGTGTGACTTAAACCTGGGCATGGGTTGGGTCACGATGTGTACCCCTTTGTCACGACGTGTATTCCACACTGGATAAGTTAGAAACAAAACTCATCGCCTTGGGTTTAAAATCCTCTATTTAACCCCTACACGATGTCTACCTCAGGTACACAATGTGTACCATCTCACAAAATGATCTCCCCATTCACGACATGATCTCCCAGTCCATGACATGCAACCAACACCAAGTACACAACGTGTACTTTAGGTACACGCTGTGTACCTGTTCTTTAGTCTGCAGTAAACCCAAAAAAAACATATCTAAAGATTTTAAAAACCATAAGAAAACTTAGAAAAAAGGAAAATATACCTAATAAAGGTAATAGGATGTTACACCTAGAACTTAGATTCACATACCTTTGTGTACTATTCAAATATATTAAGAATCTTTTCCCACATATATTTTGAGGATTTATATGAAATAACCTTTGTGTATATTACGTTAGAAAAGGCTTCCCTAGTGTATTGATTCATCTGGAGACATCATACAATTTTATATGGTCTCCCTTGGAAAAATCTATGAAATCCAAATTGACTAAAATTTCATGGATAATAGTTGTATAAACATCCATTCCTAAAGATAAAAAGTTGCATTACATACAATTCTTCCATAGCTAAAAATTATTTTCCTAAAAAACAATTACTTTATGATTCATTTCTACCAAAAAAACACAAGTTAGAAAATCCATTGAATTAAAAAATCTACTATGATACCACTTATTATTCCCAAAAAATATATATACCCTTAGAGTAGTGGGTGTAAACTAGGGTATATTGATTTTATCCAAATAGCCCCCACCGATGTATTGTTTTACAACTAGTAGGGACACTTTTCTCCATTAGAATTTATACACGATGGTAAAAAATATAAATAGTGGTATAATAAACTTTTACTTGGTTTACCCACACTAGGATATGTCCAAGGACCATACAACATAGATGTGTAAATGTAATAAATTAACTAATCACATTTCTTATTCCTTTATAATTTTGAGTGAACACGATAATCCTTCGGGTTTATAACCAATGAAAATATAAAGTACACTCATATCCAAACTAAATTGAATGCAATAATCATATAAAAGAATCCTCGGATCAAATGAATCAATTAATAAACTATTTACACTTTCTTTGGTGAGATATAAAAATATTTATTCACCAAATTAATAAATAGAAATTTATCTAAAAAAATATGGGTAAGAATATTATTGTTTAGTGAAAAAATAATGCTCATGTAACTCTATTTCTGAAATCCACTTGATTAAAAAAGGCATATTTTCATTCAACATAATGCCTCTCGTTAACCCTTTAATGTAAGTATTATTCACTCACAAGTATTACACAAAACCTGAGTGATTAAATACTCCAAATATTTATTACTATTATCTTGTTTTTTAAATGACTAGATTATTTACGTATTTATAGTGAAATCCCTTTCCTTTTGCACTATATGAAATTGTTCCTTTTAGCACCTCTTATTCGTACAACTTTCCAATATGAAACACTACTTACGTGTCTTTCCTTCAGTTCAATAATGCCAATGGATTCATTTAATTCCACATTTTCCTGAACACACATGGATTTGTGAGAAAACACATCATTTGAAACTAGGATGTTGAAATTATAAAATGATGAATTTTTCATAATTTTATGCAAGAGTTGAACTATTGGGTAAAAATTAAATACCATATAAATATACGGTGTGTTTTATGACATCATAATAGCATAATAGTGATGTAATAAATACTATAAAAGGTATAATTAGAATAATATATATTCTTATATTAAAATAATGTAATTTTATGTTTATTTGATTTGTTTTATAAAGATTTAGTGAATCCTCCAAGACTTATAATATATTTTAAGATTTTAAAATCATTTCTTTGAAAGAGCGACTCACCTCCACATATAAAAGGGAAATATTTTATTATCTCTAGACCTTGACCTCATAAAATAATGTATATAACTCCCCTTTTCTAGAAATTATTGGAAAAAACCATGGGATGGTTTGTGTTTTTGAATATTTTATTTTGTAGTGTCCAAAACCAAAATAATAAAGAAATCCTCCTCCTTTCCTATAAAAACCCACCCAAGCTCCCATTTTTATTCACTAAAACTCTTTAAATCACATCCAACCTCTTCCCTATGCTCATTATAGTCCTTCCAAGTCACCACAAGCTCCCAATAATCCTCTCTTAATCCTCTGGAGTCACACATCCATGTAAGGGACCCTCACCTTCCTCTCCTACATTCAAATTCAAGCACCTTATTTAAAATTAGTTATTTTTTAATTCATTTATTATAATTAAATTATTGTCCATTTGATTTATAAATTATGATAGATTCCATTCACTCTCATTAACCCCCTATAATCTTTTATGTACACTTGTTACTATGCTGAAGTTCTGTAAGGGATTATCTCTCTCCACTTTTAATCAAGCATATAATTTATGATATGCCTTTGTAATTTCCATTTTCTTATGTTGGGATACATTATCGCCTATCACACTCACCATCAACTTGATTTATAAACGATGAGATCCCATTTAACTCTCATTAAACTCTCCTAATAAAAATTAGGTACACCTGTTACCATGGCGAAATTTTGTAAGACTTCTTTTTTCTTTCTCCTCTTTCTTTAAGATTATGTATTATGTTACACTTTATATTTCCAATTAATTATGTTGTAAAATTTATTTCCATTTACCTATTACTCTTTATTTCATATCTAAATTATGAGAGACTCTTTTCACTCTCATCAACCCATTTTATGAATTTCTATATGATGTTGTTATGCTGTAGAAATTGCAACATGTTTTACCATTCCTAAATAATTGTGTAGTGAATACCATACCCATTTATCTTTTAAGAGTATTCACCTTTATGCACATACTTTTATTTTTTGGTGACATAAATGTATGTATTATAAATTTCTATATATTGAAATAAAATTATGATATTGAATGAATCCATGTTATAGGATTTATGTGGAACACTTAATCATGAGATTAAAATGTTTATGAAGGGTGCACCCTAATAGCACTCCAATGCATGGGGTAATGTTTATTATCATGATTTCTCATGTTGGTACACGGGTTTTCTAGATTCCTTTATGAGAATTTTTCCACCATTAAGTCTAGCTAGTTTAGATTTGGCTTCTATTTATAATCCAGTGTTTTAAGTTGTTTCCACATTTCCCTTGTTATGATTATCATTCTATATCATTCCTTATTATTCATGTTCTTTTATGAATCATTGATATGCCTTGTATAACATGTATTATTATCCTTATGTTATTATATGTTTATTCCCTTACTAGGATTTATAACTCACCCCTTTCTTATGTATGTCCTCAGGTCATCCCATATAATGTTAAGTACGAAGGAATGTTTTAGTCATGTTAAAGAAGTTTTCAATGAAGATGTTGTATTTCATGTTTCAAGATGTTATGTAATGTTTCTAAACCCCAAATACACTATACCTATCAATATTCTGAGTTATATTAAGTGAAATTTATATAATAAATCATGCTTAAATATAAAATTAAGAACATGGTTGTTATAATATCAAAATAAATAATTATGTAACTTTGTAGGTTAGGATATTTTTTGAGGATAATTAAAAGATCGATAAGTTAAGGTTCATCACAATTCAAAAGGTATAAATAACCCTTTGTAAGAGTATATCATTTGATGCTAAGCTAATAATGCACATGTTATTTGGGGATTAGGGTTAGATATCCATATATAAAACCATATGAATAGGTTTAAGTATTGGTTAACATCCTTATGTTTTGGTAAATCCTTGAGTATATTGTTTTCCTAGGAATACATCCCTTTTTGGATACTAGCAAGTTGATGTGGTTGTGGAACAGATTCACCAAGGGGTAATCACCCCAAAAATGGTTTTTTGAGAATTGAATCAATCATAACTATGATACATGATGTGTGGGCCTATGATTACACACTAGATGAGATAATCTAGTTAGATATTATTTGGTGAATAAAATTATATTTAGGAACTATTATAAATGATTTATGAATGATGTTTACTAATTAGGTTAGATAATCTAATAGAAAAAATACCATGGATAACCAAGTATTAAACAAGGGAGTGATAGCTTGATCCAAAAGTATCATATGTTATGAATAAATTTTTTATAAGAGAAGACATATTTGGATTGATGTTTTCATATTCATATTTTTGATTTTATCATCACCATTTTGGTTTTAGTATTTGGTTAATATTTGATCATAGAAATGAATCTAAGAAAGGTATGTACCTGAAAACTAAAATGTCATATAAATAAATAAGGGTGTAAACATAAATGGTTTAATTTTTTTTATATGTTTGTTATGATGTAAAAGGTGAGTTTCCTAGTATTACATATTCTATAAAGGTTGATATCATAATTAAAATTAATTCTTGATACACTTATCTATTTTAATTATTTAAGTGATATTTGTCATTGAAATTTCTGTATATTTTATATGTTATTAAGAATTATGTGATGTATATAAGGATCATTCTTCAGTAGTTTTTAATTAATGGTTTTAAACCATATATTAAATATATCAATAACTTTGAGAAATTATTTTATGGAAATGTTATATTTTTTGAGATAACTTTAGAAGAACACATATTTGAGGGATGAACAAGTTTTATGTCAAGTATATGTTTGGTGTTGAGATAATAAAAGGTGGTTTTATTTTGAATAATTAAGTTATATAGTAGTTGGTAAACTTGGGAATGATAATTGATTCATGTTATTTTTGGGGAATCTCATATCATTTTTTGGATTATGATATATAGTGACTAGTGTGTAGTCATATGAACTAGTGGTTAATACAATATGAGGGACAAATATTGAGTTATTTTTTAGATAAATATATACTCTCATTGTGGTTTAATATATTAGAGAATAAAATGGATTATGGAAATGTATATTTTGATATTATATGATTAGGGTATATACATAATTGGGTATATGATTATATTAATGAATAATTTCACTTGAATAAGGGTAAGTTATATTTTGAGAGTATATATTTCTATGATTATTGGGTTTATAAAATTTTAATAAGTTTCATAGTAGTTTGGGATCACTATTTTAAGGATTAGGTTAATAAGTATGAAATAAAGTGACTTAAAGTAACCTAGTTTTAACCATGAATGATAAAGGTTAAAATAATATTGATGTGGGTTAAACTAAAGTAATTGAAGGCTAACGTGATGATAATTGTAAAAGGATTTAAAGTTGAATCCCTTTTATATTATTGATTATAATAATTACTAAGTATTGTTATTGTCTCATCAGTAATTTAAAAAATTTTGGTTTTAGTAATGTATGGAACTAGAAGGAACAACGAGTATAAGAGACAATGTGGAGATTACCTCAATGAAAAATCTATCAGAATTAGAGCTGGTGTAAGGAACCTTGTGACTTTTCAAATCAGATTTCATGACATATGATTAAAAATGTGAACATATTAAAAGTACCAAACACACAAAAAATAGAAATATGAAGTATAATGATAGATCAGTAGATGAATATGATGATGGTCATCAGAATCAAAAGTACAAGGGAAAGAGAGAATCTAAAAAATTGTTGCTTCAACTGCAAGAGATTAGGGAATTATGTGACTCCATTCCCCAATCCAAGGGACAACATTAGAGATAGTCACTAGAAACCATGTGAACTGGTAAAATCCTATTAAACTACTAATAATGAATCAAAAAGTGAGTTTCACTATAGATTTTTTAGTTTCCTTTGTCTTGTATGTTTTCATCAACTAGTGGATATTGAGTTATAAATAAATACCCTAAGTGGTATAATTATTATATAAATCATTTCTGGGGTTTCTGAGAAGCTATATATTTTGGATAGAGATCTTATTACCTTATTATAATTATATGTGGAATTAAGAATGATTTATCTCTCATTATAAATAGATCTTAATAAGTTTTTTCGCAGAGATAAATCTATTTCCACATACTAAATAAACCCATGATCATCTAGTGTTATATGTTTAATTACGAGTTCCCTATAAAAATTACTTTGATTTAATGAGACAATTTGGAAGAAAAAAATTTATTTGGGAGGGGGGATAATGTAATAACTTGAGATTATAATACATGATTACTTTTAAATAAGTTAATTTTTTGATAGCTTTCTCCACACACAAATGAACTTAAATAAAACCATGAAATATTTAGATAAAATATAAATATTGAAATATGAATGTTACAACTAAGGAATTTAATTAGTGGTAATTAATTTTAATCACCAATTTATGAAATATATTTATAAGGAGAATAAAATCAACTTTT
Organism: Viscum album; assembly: GCA_963277665.1. NCBI lineage: Eukaryota > Viridiplantae > Streptophyta > Magnoliopsida > Santalales > Viscaceae > Viscum > Viscum album. Next base: position 499,156,715 of record OY728153.1, read on the forward strand.
AAAATGAATTAAATTCAATTATTTTACCTAAAATGACTAATAACATCATTTATTTATAGAATAGTATTTAAAAAATACATTTTGATATAATAGAAATTTATATTTTAATAAAAAATAATTAGTGATAAATTATATTTTATATTAAAATTTTGATAACACCATTTTATATGAAAAATGATATAAAATAATAAATATATCAGTTAATATTTTAAAATGTAATTTTCTGATAAAAATGGGTTTTCATTATATTTTATGATTTTATATAAAAATAAATTTATAATTTTTTAAAATTTTAATTAATAATATGCACTTAATTTTTTAATTCCTCATATAAAAATTTACTTATAATTAATTTTTATCACTTTCTAAGAGGGTTTATTTTTGGTCAAAAAATGTGGGATTTACAAAAATTATAATTTCCATGATTTTATCACTATGTAAGTGTGAGTTATAAGATTTAAAAACCAATAAATTAATTAGATATTATGTTAAGAAATAAAATTATACATTTTAAATATTCATTGTTGATATAAAACCTATAGAATTTTTTATTATAAAAAATTAAAATGTTACTTTAATATAGATATTATTTTCGGTAGTTTTCTTTAAAAGAAAGTATTTTCAAGAGATATTTAGTTTTTTATTATCTTTAAATATTAATAAACTTTATTTTATTTATAATAAATCAATTTATTTCCTTGAAATTAGTAACCAATGATTATTTTTTCTTATATATTTACTTAAATATTAAAAACAATATTTTACTAAAAATGGGTTTTACATTATTAAACATGTTTATTTTAAAATTAACTTTTCAAACCTTTTAAAATTTTATTTGATGAAATTATTTTTTAATTTTAAATTATTTGTATCAAATTATATAAAAATTCCAATCCTAATCTTTTTCATTAAAATTAATTACTATGTTTAGAAATTAATTACCAAGGTAAAAGTAAAAAATGGAAAAATTGAGTTTAACGTTGTATAAAAGACCTATTTTTTATTTAAAAAAACATGATTATAAATGAATAGTTGATATTTTTATATTCTAATAAATTTTTCCTTGCTAGATTTCTTTCTTTTTATACAATTAAACATGAATATTTCAATGACATTATAGAAAAATGTAAAGGTATTTCAGAACTACCATTTCATTCACTTATAAAAGGGTAACATATTCACCACTTAAAGTGAAAAATTAACTAATAATTACTCATTTAATTTATAAAATTATAATATATATATAAATATATCCCAATAAAATAATTCTTTTGTCACTCATAGTTATCCAAATCCCTTCAAATTTAAGGATACTTCTAAAGAAAATTCAGGTCCTTGACGTGAGTAATATCAACTGATAAGTTTTCATCTAAATTATATTCTTTAAAATTTATTCCTAAATTAATAATATAAATATATTAATTTAATTTATAAAAATTAAGGATACTATATTAATGTTTTTATCCTAATTTATTCATATACCCCCTCCAATAAGAAAAAAAATCATTGTTCTTGAGTTGTGCAGACTACCACCTCCGCAACGTAACATGTTTTTTTTTCCTTCACCACCTTAAAAGGTTTGATATAAGGATGTGACTAAAGGATAAATATGATGTTTATAATATCAGAAAGGTTATTTTATGTCAAATATAATAACTTATTAATGATATTAACAATAAATAATCATCATTAATTTAATTGTTTAAAATATATGTTATAAGAGGATAATATTTTATTCCAATTGTGTAATATTTTAATATAAACTAATTATTATTATAATTAATTATAATCATGATATATAAAAATAATAATCACCTAATAAGATCATTATTATTCTATTACAATGATATTTAAACAAAACCACCTCATAATCATTCATTAAATCAGGGTATGTTCATGTTTGGGTTGGTTTAACAACCCAAACAAATAATACTATGAATTTATGTCAAGGATGATTGTGAGAACTTATTTATTGGTGTTATATGATATAAATAAATAAATAATATTTTGTTTTTGGTTTTCATAAGTTTATATCCACATTTAAATTGTTAATTAATAAAATGTATTTCATTCTTTAATAATCAACGAAACATGATCATCGTTGATTTCATTATCATAGTTTGCAACCAAAATTGAAATTAAGTGAAATTATTACTTTATAAAATATATTGAAAATATATTATATTATATTAAATTATATAATAATGATGAAATTTTAAATTATAATAAACACAGACATCACTATTTTGAAACTAGTATAAATGATCAAAACTTTAAACACCCGATGTAGAAAATTAGAAAAATTCATATAAATAATTACTATTTATGAATAGAATGAATGTAAATGGATATTATTAAGATTTTGAATTAATTTATTGATATATATATGTTTGTGATACATGATTTTAAAGTACATTTGTGGAAATCAGTACAAGAGGAAAGGGTTTTCATCTCAAATTCCCTTTATTCAGACAAATATCATAGTAATGAACCTAATTTCATTTATATGGTGTATATATTTCCTATTTGAGATTAATATCATGAATTTTATTTTAATCATTTAATTTTAAGTTTAATTTCAAGACATATCTTTAAATGGGTTTTGATTTTAAATTTTCTAAGTTGTAAGTCTTTTATTGGTCTCAATTATGATTCATTAAGACATAATACATTTTATGAACCATGTTACCTTTGTATAGTTTTATATTGATTTAATATCCCATTAATGAAATTTTAATTTCATTTCATGGGATTTAATAGACAAATGATTTTTTCAAGTGTCTATTGATTCATTTTTCCCCAATAATAGTGGTTTTTGTTAACTCAAATCCCCTTTTTGAGTTATAATGTTTTATCTTGAACATTATTATATATTTATTGGGATCTCTCAACCTAAATATTTTATTATCTGATATTTTATATTACTAGTTATAAAAATTAAATTTGAATACAAATAAGTTTGTGTTAATATATTTTGTAATATGGGTTTTCAACAAAGTTTATTTTAAGTAATAAAAAATTTCCCTTTCAAAATAAATTATTTAAGATCCACATTTCTCAAAGAAAAAATTATTTATTTTTTTGGGGTCCATTATTTAATAATATTTAAAAAAAATTCAATTGTTTTCACTTCAACTTTTTAAAAAACTATTGGTATCAACTCACAGCTTCTTCATTTAGATCAATGTTAAAAATGTTTTCTAAAAGATCTTTTAAGTTTTCACTTATAATTTCCTTTATCTTTTAAAAAAGTTTTTTTAATAAGGTTCAAGTTTCATGATTTACAATATAATATAAATATATATATATGATATCATTTTGGATAAATGTACTCATGATTCTAAACAATTTGATTTATGAACCCTTCTTGGGTGGTATGGTTCTTGAATTCTATTATGAGGATTCATTTCAACAACTTCAACATCCTCCTAGGTTTCCTTTATTAGAATGGGGATATGCTATTTTAAAACCATACATATATTTTCCATATATGAATTATGATCATTTTTTTCAAGTATTTACATATTTTTATACTTAGTGTTATATACAGTGTGATCGTCACATTTTACCTAACTCAAATTGGATGATTTTCACCTAACAAGTATGATATTATATTGACATGGGCACAAGTATTAGAATTACAATATGGATTATTATTTGGAAGTTTCATATTTATTGTTTATCCATCCACATTATTCTTATGGATGGGTTATTACCAGGTTATCTTTTTTTTGAGACGGGTAAAAGTATTTTCATTCCTTAGGTTGTTATTTCAATATAGATAATTACTATAAAGGTTGATTATGTATTATTTATTAATTTTCCCTTATGGTGAACAAATTGAAGTTAAATAACTGATGGATAGGGCTTGAAATTAAATAGAACCTTGATGAATTGAAAATTATCATGAGATAAGAAAATTTGGGTTTTTGTGTATGCATATTACCATAATAGGATATTGTCTTAGAACAAAGGATTGAAAGTAGGATTTATTGTCTTTGGTCTCAAGAACATGTATATTGTCCTGTAATAAGGCCTTGGAAATAGGTTTTTGATGTCCAGTAATATGCATTCAATCAGTATGATATCAGTATGTTGATATATATATTTTGATTTATTTTCATGGATATATCATTCTCCCTATTTCATGTTGATCATGGATTCATGTTTTTACCTATTTGTGCTATGATATTTATGCCATGTTTATTCCATGATTGTTTCAGTTATGTGTTTCTCTTACTCATCAGTTTATCTCACCCTGTCTTATATTTCTATTTCCCTTGGTTATGGAGAAAATTAGTACAAGTGGTATTTTTAGAAGGATAACACATGTGAAATAATTTATGGGAGATGTTGAATACTTTTCATGTATTAAGTTTTTTTTAATATAATGGGAAAATTTTCAATTGATACAAAGAACATGAGATTTTTCAGTTTTTTTGTGTTCTAATTCTCTAAAGCTTTAAACCTGAAATGATCTTTAAGATTTAATAGATTCTATAATCATTATTGTTTTTGTAATTATGTATGGTTATATATAGTATTTTATAGCTAGTATCAAAGAAAAAATGTAATCTATGTGTTTATGAGCACAAGATCTGGGGCACCGGTCTGAGGCATACTTGTCCATGAGTCTGCAGATGATGTTCTTAAATTTTCAGGTGTTAACACAATTGAAACAAGTTATTCACACTATTATCAATTCATCACAAAAGTTAATTTTTGTTCCCTCTATGTTTCTAATAGGATGGGAGGATTATTATCTCTACATATTTGAAGAATTATATATATATATATATATATATATATTTCAAACAAAAACTCTCACCACTAAAATGATATAACTGAGATTTTATACTTACAACTAAATAATTGAAAATTTCACAAATTTCCTTTATCTATTTGTTTATTATATGTAATACCCATGAAAAATAATCATAATGACATTTTTTTATGAAATGTGTTTATTTATGTATCACTTATTAAATAAATAAAATTTATATTTATTTAAATTATATTAAATAAATTATATCTTTTTCCATAAGATCATTAATTCAACCCATCAATAATCCCTAAAATTTATTGAACCTTGAATTATTAAATACAAAATAAAATAATTTTTTTTGTTCAATAAATAAAAAAATATTATATTTACTAAAATAATTAAAAAATATTTATTTTTTATGTTAACATAACAAAATAAATATTTTCATATTAATCCATTCAATAAACTAATGAATAAATAAATATATATGTATTACCTAATGAATAACAAACATGAGATAAAATTGAACTCACATATTCAAAACTTGAATATTTTTTTATTGAATTTATTTGATCAACTTACATGAGTAATTATTATTCCATAAAATGATAATAATATTTTTTTTATTAATATTAAATTCAATATAATTTAATGAGATTCTGAACACACTTAGTGTGAGACCCTCTAGGCCTCCTTCTCAATTGAATTATGTGATCTTAACTAGATCCCAAATTCAACATCTAGAAACACATCAGAGAACCCATAGATAATGAATTTAATGTCTCAATAATAGAGAACAATTCCTTTGAAAACTATTATGTAATATAATCCCTTTTTCTTTAGATATCTCATCGAGTAGGATGAATACTAGTGTCACCACCCTTTGTGTTTGATATATATTTGTTTGAATTTCTGAAATAAACTCATATATAAGCTATCATAGCCATGAATTTAACAATAAAATTTCATTTTAATCAAAAGGACATAAATATATTTATAAACTAATATATAAGGGGAATATCTTCTCTTGACTTATACAATCCATATCCATTTTGATGAATCCAATGTATGCTTCCTCTCTAAGAGCATATATTGTTACATTTTTCATCCATACAAAAAATTATATGATTCGTGATATATATTAATAATAATATAAATTCTAAATACCAATACACATATTCATAGACTAAAACATGTAATGAAACATAAAAATTTGGAATTACTATTGTAGGGTTTGTCCATATGTATTCTATTTCTTAGAGATCACCTAGTGAAAACGTTATTATAATATATAAGATCTATGTTTTTCATAGAGGTACAAATCCATTAAATCACAATATCAAAATTTCTTTTTTACCTTAATGGAAGTCTATAAAGTGGTTATGGAGGTTTTAGGAGCATCTAGGCTTGGTTTAGGGCCCAAAGTTCTAGGTTTTCAATGAAAGGTAGAGGGGCACAATTAGTGCATGGTAAACACTAACCATAACACTCAACCATGCGACCATGAAAAGAAGGTGTATAGTTATCCAAACCATAGAACAGAGGCTAAATGACCACAAAAACCCCAAAATAAACTATAGAGGAACCACACATGGTTTTTTTATGGTTTTTATAATCGTGAACCTAGACCATGTGGGGTGGGGAATTTGTGATAGTGAAAAAATTCATAGTTTTCACATTGTTTGTCTAACTGTGTGCATGAACCATGCGAGGTGTGGATCATGGATAGTGTGAGAGGCATGTTTGGTGTATGGATTGGCCAAAAGTGCATCCAAACCATGAACACCTTTAAAAAAGGGGGATTTTAATATTTTAGGTTCCAACCCTTAAATATAATTTTCTTATTATCCTCCATAATTTTTATATATGATGACTTATCCTTAGACTTATCCTAAGACACATCCTTATACCTAACCCTATGGATATCACTAACGCTTTCTTATCTTTATTTACAAATTTTAAGATAATGTTTCATCTAATAGAAACTATAAAACCCCATGATTTTCGTTTATAAATATTACATCTTAATAGATAAATACTCAATACATTTTAGAAATAAATTCCCAAGGATCATAAGGGTTTAGTTTCTTTAGAGACAAGTTACACAAGATTATTAATTCATTAAATATCTTCTACATATACCATAAAGATCCAACCATTTATTAATATTCATAGACATAACCGACTTAAACATTTCTTCATAACTTGGCAAAATGAAACATAAGAAAGGGTGAGCTCAAATTCTCAGTAAGGGTAAAAAGGAAGACCTCAATCGATAATCAGATGAAAGAATAAGATAATTGTAAGGGTATGATATTATGAATATATCTTACAAAATTCATAACCAATATATCATGGATCATAGATATGATCCATGATATTAAACATTATCATTTAAAAATACAGGAACTATAAGAGTGAAAAATCATTATAAATAAATCATGAACCAGAAGTTCATGTCATATAAGTGTGGAACCATCAAAATTATAGAAACCATTTCATATGTTAGTGTTAAAAACCAAGACCATAAAATATGATAAAACACTATTTTTTTTAATATTTTATTGATAATAAATGATATAATTTCCTCAAATTGTGTTAAATATGTTTATTTATAAAATATTTGGGATTTGATCATTCATTTGAAAATTTGGTGAAAATTCAAGTTTTACCCTTTATAGTGCACTGTAGTATTTCGAAGATAAATATTTTTATATTTATTATTTGAATTTAAAATTTTGTAAAAATGTTCCTAAATTAATTGTATACAACTTTTATTCAGGATAATAGATCAAAAGGATGCATTTGGATGGAGTAATGGGGACATAAATCAAAGGTGGGTTGGACACGCCAGAATGGAGAAGCTTCTGTATTTCGGACATAATGCCTTCATATGGGCTTTTATTGAGCCCAAATTTTTATAAAATATAGAGGACCCATACCCTCACATATTATCCTTCGGAAGTCCAGACAATTCACAAGGTTTAGTGGTCAAATGGGTGGTGAAAATTGGCATAAAATATTTGGCCGAGATTTCCCATTCACACTTGAAACCACTTTGAACCTAGCCTCCCCACCACTCTATAAATTGGTGTTTTTCTCATTTGGTGGGGTTGGGGGATGTGAATTAGGATGTTTAGGGCATAGGAGAAGAGGTTCCACACCAATTATCCAAGCAATTTAATAAGGGTATCTCTTGAAGCAAGGATCCCTTCGTCGAAGCCCTATTCTTCTTCCTCATGTTGTAATGTTTGTGTTTTCTTAATAAACTTATTTGTTCTTCTTTTATTTATTCTCTTTTCTTCTGTTTTGTTTAAATTTATTCTTATATTAATCTTCCTCTTTGGGATGGAATTCTTGAGTAGAAGCGTTATTGGTTTATACCTATTATAAACCTTTTCACATGCAAAACGCTTCTACAATGATGACGCAACCCATGGAAGAGTAGTTATTTTTAATAATCGATCTACCTCTCACCTTGTTCATTCATTTATTTTAAATCAATGATCTAATGTAATTCACTAAACATGATCCATTAATTGAGTTTTTAAAATATAAGAAACTAAGTGAGTAATTGAACAATTAACAGAAATGCGCGAGGTTGGGGTTTGTGTGAATTGTTAGAGCGCGATCTTAATCGGTAATACAAGACCACACAAGATCAATTTGTAGTGTTCAAATATAATCCCTAAACACAATTCATCCTCATTTAAAGAATGGAAATATGACTTAATTTACCACTAACCATAATCTAATCTTAGAACATCAATCAAAGTAGGGTGTTGTGATTTCATGTTTCGAAGTTAGCCTAGGGATAAATTCACACCATATTTGTGGTAAAGTTAATTCTCGTAGGATTCGAGATTTAACAAATTAAGGGATCATAATTAATTTAATGTTAATTTAAATGATAATTATTAATAATTTATTGAAGAGGTAGAGGTAGATCGATTACGCCTTTTAAAATATTTTCTAAAAAAATCATATTCTTGTTGTGTCTTTTTAATAAAACTTAATTTCAAAATTAAAAACAAAAAAAATGAAATCTTCTTCCAGCAAACTTCTTCAAGTTTTATAAACTATACAAAACCACCCCCATCCTTTCAAGTAGTGTTTTTATTCTCTTTTATTTTATTTCTATAATACCTCTAAAAAGTTGTTTTAATTCACTTCCTCCTTTGAGAGACGACCTTGGTCAGCCACTCTGCTACACCTAAGTACCCCAAAATCACACTAATCATTTGAGGGAACCCACGACAGTGATCTTTCAAATTGGCGTCATTGCTGAGGAGGCAAGTAATTTATTCAACCATTTAGAGGTATTTCTTTTATTTTTTATTTTATTATTTTCTTCACCTCTCTCTTTCATCTTTCCCCTTTCTCAAGTTTTCATTTTTTTTCATCCTCTTCTTTTCTTTTTGGACCATCAACTCAAACTTCTCATTTTTATTTTACTATGGTCCACTTTATTTCTTTTCATTTTTATTTGATTTATGACACGAACTAATCCCGAAGATCTCTTAGATCTTGACCCTGAGATTTAACTTAGCCTTAGGGCTCAAATCAGACATTCTCAGTCTATGGGAAGTTTCAATATTCAACCAATTGGTGAATTCCTCTCTTCTGGAAACATTGAAATTGGAAGCAATTCAAATTAAAACATAAAAGAGGAACCAATGGCTAGAAATAATGGAAATGAACTTAATGGAACCATTCTAGAATTGGCTGCACCTAATATTAACTATCAACCAAATTGTATTGCATACCCGAATCTCGAATCAGACTTTGAGTTAAAATATGGGTTAATTCACCTTCTTCCAAAATTTCATGGCTTGTCTGGTGAGGATCCAAACAAACACCTTAAAGAATTTAATGTGGTTTTCTCAACCATTAAACCAAGAAATGTTTCTGAAGATCAAAGCAAATTAAGTGAATTCCCATTCTCACTTGATGGAGCTGCAAAAGACTGGATGTATTATTTACAACCTGAAGATGTAACTTGTTGGAACGATTTGAAATGTATTTTCTTGCAGAGATTTTTTCCAGCATCGAGGACCACTTCTATTCATAAGGAGATCTCGGGGATCAAGCAAGCACAAGGGGATTCAATGTATGAGTATTGGGAGCGATTCAAGAAGTTGTGTGTGAGCTACCCACATCACCAAATTAGTGAGCAACTCCTCATTCAGTACTTCTATGAAGGACTCACACCTATGGAGAGAATCATGGTGGATGCTGCAGCTGGAGGAACATTTGTGGACAATACACCAGTAGCTGCACGTGCATTGATCGACAAGATGGCCCAAAACTCCCAACAATTTGGCGATAGAGGTACACCACATGTCAGGGGAGTACATCAGGTAAGTCCTTATTCTATTGAGAGTCATTTGATTGATACCAAGTTAGAAGAATTGACAACTACGGTGAGGCAAATTGCTTTGGCACAAAAGACATCTCTACCCCCTCCTTCAAGGCCTTGTGGAATTTGCACTGAGACAAGCCACCCAACTGACTGTTGCCCCCCAACTACAAGAAATAGAAGATTGTGCAGCAGTATTCCCTGGGAGACCATATCAGAAACAACAACAACCACATCCCCAAAATAAGTATGACTCCTTTTCACCAACATTCAACCAAGGGTGGAAGGATCAATCAGACATTAGGTATGGCTCTGGGAAACAACAAAGGCCCCCTTTTCAACCAAACTTTCAGTAGCCTCCACCTTACCAACAGGGTTTCCAACAACCCCAAAGGAGATTCAAAGCTCAAACATCAACAAGTCAGAAACAAGGGAATATCCAAAACAAGGTAGACTCTAACACTGATGATCTTTTGAAGCAAATTGTTCTTAATCAACAGAATGAACTGAAGAGTCAAGGTTCGGAGTTGAGGGAGTTGAAGACTCAAATGAGCCATATTTCCACTGCCCTCTATGAACATGTAAGTAAGAATTCCAGAAATCTACCTTCCCAACCCACTCTAAATCAAAAGGGGAATATCAGTTCCATCACATTGAGAAGTGGGAAGCAACCAATTGATGCTTCTCCACCTACAATTCCACCGGGATTCACCTCAACTCTAGAGAAGCCGCATTCCAAACCAACTGATGAGAAATATAAGGATAAAGATAAAGGTTAGAAAAAGATTGATGATGTTCCTCCTAAACCCTTTTCTTTTCCAAACAGGGTTGTTTAAACCAAGAAGATGGCTGAAGAAGCAATGAAAAAGGAGGTTTTGGACACATTCAAGCATTTGGAGATCAACGTTCCTCTACTTGAAGCCATTAAGAAAATCCCAAGGTATGCCAAATTCTTAAAAGAACTCTACACCAATCGAAGCGGGCTCAAGGGAAATGAGAGGATCAACCTTGGAAAGAATGTCTCAGCACTCATTACACCAACTCTAGAAATGCCAACAAAGGGCAAGGATCCCGGGACATTAACTATCCCATGTACCATAGGGGAGTTGCACTTATCTGATGCTCTTTGTAATTTAAGAGCTTCAATAAATGTGATTCCTCACTATGTATTCTCTTCCTTGCTGGTTGGTGAGTTGAAGCCAACAAGAGTAGTGGTGTAGTTGGAAAATAGAGCTACAACATATCCAGCAGGAGTCCTTGAGGATGTACTTATCCGGGTAAGAGACATGATCTTCCTAGCAGATTTCTACGTGCTTAACATGGAGGACGATCAGGTAAGTTCTCATGCTCCCATAATCTTAGGTAGACCCTTCCTCAAAACTGCAAAAACTATCATAAATGTCAATGAGGGTACACTTTCCATGGAGTTTGGAGATGAAGTTGTGATATTTAATGTTATGGATTCCATGAAGTTCCCCTCAGAGGATCACTCTCCATTTGTTATCTCCCATTTTGAACCACCAAATAAAAACTCCATGGAATTTGATTGTCCTATGATTAAAGATATTATGAGTATTGGTTCGAGTTTGATGTCTAAGAGCACTTCCACACATGTTGCTGATACACAATCTTCTCTTGTATTTGATTTTTATGTGGATTCATATTCTGATTTTGATCATGGTCACTCTAATTATGACATGGATGTTGAGTATGTTGATGGATTTGATGCTTTATTCTCTGATTTTGATGATGTCTATTCTGATACTGATGCTCTTTGTGCACATATTTCAGTTCCTTCAATGTCTCCATCCATACTACACCCTCCTTCATTAGAACTCAAGGCATTGCCACCAAATCTGAAATACTCATACTTGTTGAGTGGTGAGAGATTACCTGTTACAATTTCGAACAATCTCTCTTTTGAACATGAAGAAAAGATTTTGAATATTTGGAGGGAGAACATCAGGGCGATTGGGTGGACCTTGGCTGACATATCAGGTATTAGCCCATCCATTTGCACGCATAGGCTTCTCTTGGAGGATGGGGCTAAACCCATGAGACAGCCACAAAGGAGACTCAATCCCACCCTCCTGGAGGTTGCTAAAAAAGAAGTTGAGAAATTTCTCAAGGCTGGTATAATCTTTCCCATTTCAAATTCTCAGTGGGTAAGTCCTATTCAGGTTGTGCCTAAGAAGAGTGGTGTTACTGTTGTTAAAAATGAGAAAGATGGGTTAGTTCTATTGAGGGTGGAAAATAGTTGGCGTGTGTGTATTGATTATAGGAAACTAAATCAGTCCACTCGCAAGGACCATTTCCCCCTCCCATTTATTGATCAAACACTTGAGAGACTAGCTGTGAAAACACACTATTATTTCTTGGATGGTTTCCTTGGCTATTTTCAGGTTCCCATTGTAGCAGAGGACCAGGAGAAGATGACATTCACCTGTCCATTTGGTACCTTTGCTTACCGAAGGATGCCATTTGGACTTTGCAATGCCCCAGGTACCTTCCAGAGATGCATGGTGAGTATTTTCTCGGATTTCATTGAGACCTGCATGGAGGTATTTATGGATGATTTTACAATTTATGGATCCTCATTTGATGAATGTCTCTCTAGTTTGGGTGATGTGTTGCATCATTGTATTGAGAAGAATATGGTATTAAATTTTGAAAAATTTCATTTCATGGTCGAAAAGGGAATAGTCTTAGGTCATATAGTCTCACAACATGGAATTGAAGTTGATAAATCTAAGTTAGACATTATTTCATCTCTTCCATATCCTACATGTGTGCGTGATGTTCGATCATTCCTTGAACATGCTGGATTTTATCGATGCTTCATGAGAGATTTTAGTAAGATCTCTCTACCATTATCTCGATTTCTTCAAAAAGATATTGACTTCAATTTTGATGATTCATGCAGGGTATCATTTGATGAGATAAAGAAGTGTCTGACCACTCCACCGATCATACAACCCCCGCGGTGGGACCTTCCATTTGAGCTTATGTGTGATGCGTCCAACTTCGTGGTTGGAGATGTCTTATCTCAGAGGATGGAAGGACGTTCACATGTGATTTCATATTCATCGAGGACATTGGATTCAACCCAATCAAACTACACAACCACATAAAAGGAGTTTCTTGCTGTCATATTTGCTTTAGATAAATTCTGATCATATTTATTGGGCGCTAAAGTAGTTGTTTTTTCTAACCATGTAGCTTTGAGGTACCTCCTAAAGAAGCCAGATGTAAAGCCATGACTTATCCGTTGGATGATCCTTCTTCAGGAATTTGATATTGAGATAAATTAAAAGAAGGGATCAAAGAATTTGGTGGCAGACCACATGAGTAGGCTTACTCACACACTAGAGGATGACAACTTGGACCAGGTACCACTTCAGGACACTTTCCCCGATGAGCATCTCTTTACCATCTCAGGTACGCATCCTTGGTATGCTGATTTAGCTAATTACATTGTTTCCTCTGAAATCCTAGCAAATTTGAAGAAGCATCAAGTCCAAAAATTAAAAAGTGAGTCTAGGTATTATGTGTGGGATTATCCTTACCTCTGGAGCATGTGTAGTGACCAAGTCATTAGGAGGTGTGTTCCGGATCATGAGTTTGAGTCTGTTTTTCATTTCTGTCATACACTTGCTTGTGGTGGACACTTTGGACCCCAACAGACAGCTAGGAAGGTTTTGGACTCTGGATTATATTGGCCTAGCTTGTTCCATGATGCCCATGTGTTTTGTAAGTCATGCTCTCTTTGCCAACACACTGGGAATATTTCTAGGAGACATGAGATGCCCCAACAACCCATACTATTCTGTGAGATTTTTTATGTATGGGGCATCGACTTTATGGATCCTTTTCCTAGTTCATTTGGATTTTTGTATATTTTGGTTACTGTTGATTATGTGAGTAAATGGGTGGAGGCCAAGGCCACCAGGACTGACGATTCTCATGTTGTAGTGGATTTTGTCAAGACTAAAATTTTCTGCAGGTTTGGAGTACCAAAGGCCATCATCAGTGACCAAGGGACACACTTTTGTAATCGGAATTTTTCTTCCCTACTTCGGAAGTATGGGGTGACACACAAAACATCAACACCGTACCACCCTCAAACAAATGGCCAAGCTGAGGTTTCAAATCATGAGTCGAAACAAATATTCGAGATAACCGTGCGGCCAAATAGGAAGGATTGTAGCAAGTGCTTGGATGATGCATTGTGGGCTTATAGGACAGCATACAAGACACCCATTGGTATGTCCCCATTTTGGATTGTTTTTGGGAAAGCATGTCATCTCCCCGTGGAAGTCGAGCATCAGGCATATTGGGCTATAAAGAAATGCAACATGGATTTGGCCTAAGCTGGAATTCAAAGGAAGTTGCAAATTCAAGAGCATGAGGAGAATCGACTATCATCATATGAGAACTCAAGGCTCTACAAAGAAATATCAAAAGCATCTCATGACAAAATGATCCAACAAAGAGAGTTTCATGTTGGAGAGAAAGTCCTTCTCTATAGTTCACGACTCAAGCTGATGCCTAGTAAGTTGCGTTCCAGATGGTTAGGTCCTTATGTTGTGACTAATGTTTTTCCTTATGGTCCAGTGGATATCACACAAGAGGACACTGGAAGGATATTTACAGTCAATGGGCAACATTTGAAGAGATACATTGAGGGTCTTCCTACTAATGTAGTGGATTTTATCACACAGCATGACCCCATCATCACTTGAGCACATCAGGCTGTTCCTAACCCTTTCACTTTTATATTATTTGTCCTATTTAAAAATTCTGCATTTCATGTGCATATTTCATCTCATGTGTTTACATTGAGGACAATGAAATATTTTAAGTGTGGGAGAGGGAACCTTTTAGTTTTTTAATTTCAATTGTTTTCCTGTTTAAAAAAAAATTGTGTGTTTTTTTCAAATTTTGTGTGTTTATTTTTCAATTTTCTTTGTGTTTTTGAAATTTTTGAGCTGAAATTATTCTCATCACAATTTTGAAATGCATATAAATGAGTGAAAAAATTTATCCCTTGAAACTATGCTTAAATGAATATTGAAATAACTTTGTTTCAAGTTCAAATATTTAGTAATTTCATGAAAAGTACACCGAATTTTGAATCCCATGCCACATCTCACTGTCTTTATATTTGAAATCACTTTCCCGTGAGGATTCTGAACCATTATTTTCATATTCTTTACATTCACCTCACTTCTTGAGAGAACCAAACCATGCTTGATTTAACCATAATTTTATCTATTCCTATTAAAACTTTAGGGTTTGAGGTACTTATGTTTAAATGATTAAGGCATTTGTTTGGTATTAAAGCCCCTATTTTAAAGAATATTTTTTTATAATGTCCTACCTTGAAAATTTAATCCTTGTAGCCCTTAGAATCCATGCACAGCCTGTTAGGTTATCCACATTACAAGCCAATTTTCCCTATCCAACCAACTCTTGAAGTGAAATTGCATAATCTAGTTGAGCTTAAGTGTGGGGGAAGCTGTCTTGTGTTGTGCTACCACATTTTGTGATACTTCGGATGAAAAATTAAATTATGAAGAGATGTGTTTACTGCTGAAGAAAAAAATTATATTTAAAGATGTTTTTTTCTGGAGGTTTCATGACAAGTGAAGCTGTACCTTTTCTAGAGCTTCTAATTGAGGTGGAAAGTTGTGCCTATCTGGAGATTTCAAGAAAATCATGTTTGAGAAGATTGAAATTTTTGATGCCGAAATGATGAATGGTGTAAACTTTTCATGACTTTTCATGACGATGGATCTTAATTGATACTATTGGGATTGAGGAGAAGACCATATTTAAGTTAAAATTAGATTAATGCAATTTTTCTTCAAAAAGATTCAAGCCCTCCTCAATCAGCATCAGAATTTTTCACATCTAAATCCTACCAACCGAAAGCCAAAGAATAACCCTGAAAAGTCCTCATGATAAATACAAGTCCTTGACTCACATCGTGTGGTGATTTAGGGATTTATCAAGCCTATGGTGACCCTTTTATGAGTTTGGATGAGAAAGACATTGTAAAAAAATTGATATTTGTGTGATGAGAGAAAATTCAAGTGAGGTAAGTGTTTTGTGCATGGGAGGAAAAATGAAGTTGAAATATATTGAATGATATAAATGGATAACTTGAAATAAGTTTTTTTATGAGACATGATATATTTTGTTTCTTGGTGTGTAATTGTTTGATCTGAAGGATATGTGTTTTAAAATTGGTTTTGATTTGATATTGATGTTTACTTGACATGAGGTTTTTCCCAGGAGTGCAAAAGGGCAAGTGTGGGGGAGTTGATAAAACACTATTTTGTTGAATATTTTATTGATAATAAATGATATAATTTCCTCAAATTGTGTTAAATATGTTTATTTATAAAATATTTGGGATTTGATCATTCATTTGAAAATTTGGTGAAAATTCTAGTTTTACCCTTTATAGTGCAGTGTAGTATTTCGAAGATAAATATTTTTATATTTTGTATTTGAGTTTGAAATTTTGTAACATTGTTCCTAACATAATTTTATACAACTTTTTTCAGGACACTAGATCAAAATAATGCATTTTTATGGAGTAATTGGGCCATAATGTCAAAGGTGGGCTGGACACGCCAGAATGGAGAAGCTTGTGTATTTTGGCCATAACGCCTTCATATGGGCTTGGATTGAGCCCAAATATTTATAGGAGATAGAGGAACCATATCCACACATATTATCCTTCTGGAAGGCCAGAAAATTAACGCGTTTTGGTGGTAAAATGGGCAGTGCAAGTTTGCATAAAATATTTGGCCGAGATATCTCATTCACACTTGAAACCACTTTGAACCTAGCCTCCCCACCACTCTATAAATTGGTGTTTTTCTCATTTTTTGGGGCTGGGGGACGTTCATTAGGAAGTTTAGGGAATATGAGAAGAGGTTACACTCCAATTCTCTAAGAAATTCAATAAGGGTAGCTCTTGAAGCAAGGATCCCTTCGTCGAAGCCCTATTCTTCTTCCTCATGTTGTAATGTTTGTGTTTTCTTAATAAACTTCTTTATTCTTCTTTTATTTATTCTATTTTATTATGTTTTGTTTAAATTTATTCTTCTCTTAATCTTTGTCTTTGGGCTAGAATTATTGAGTAGAAGCGTTATTAGGTTATACCCATTATAAACCTTTGCACATACAAAACGCTTCTACGATGATTACGCCACTCATAGAAGAGTAGTTATTTTTAGTAATCGATCTACCTCTCACCTTCTTCATTCATTTATTTTGAATCAATGATATAATTTAATTCACTAAAAATGATCCATTAATTTAGTTTTTAAATTATAAGAAACTAAGTGATAAATTGAACAATTAACACAAACACGCGAGGTCAGGATTTGTGTGAATTGTTAGAGCGCGGTCTTAATCGGTAATACAAGACCACACAGGATCAATTTGTAGAGTTCAAATATAATCCCTAAACACAATTCATCCTCATTTCCAGAATGAAAATGCACCTTAATTTACCACTAACCATAAGCTAATCTTAGAACATCAATCATAGCAAGGTGCTATGATTTCATGTTCCAAAGTTAGCCTAGGGTTAAATTCACATCATCTTCGTGGTAAAGTAAATTCTTGTAGGTTTCGGGATTTTCCAAATTAAGGGATCATAATTAAGTGAATTTTAATTTAAATGATAATGATTAATAATTTATTAAAGAGGTAGAGTTATATCAATTATGAATTTTAAAATATTTTCTAAAAAAACATATTCTTGTTGTGTCTTTTTAATCAAACTTCATTTCAAAATTAAAAACAAAAAAAATGCAATCTTCTTCCAGCAAACTTCTTCAAGTTTTATAAACTATAAAAAACCACCCCCATCATTTCAAGTAGTGTTTTTATTCTCTTTTATTTTATTTCTATAATACCTCTAAAAAGTTGTTTTAATTCACTTCCTCCTTTGAGAGACGACCTTGGTCAGCCACTCTACTGCACCTAAGTAACCCAAAATCACACTAATCATTTGAGGGCACCCACGACAGTGCTATTTAAAAATCATAACAGATTGGGCGTCAAAACCTATTTACCATTCTATAATGAATCATGCATCATCACCTATTTTCCATAGTGTATTAATCAAATTGGCCTATTTCTAATAGAGGATCAAGAACATCGACTTGTTTTCCATAATTATCTCAAGAGATAGAAGACTATACCCAACTAAATGATGGGAGATATAGGTACCACCCATCACATAATCCATACATTTGTGTTTCATAAGATAATAAAACATTCATCAGGTCATGACACATGAAAAATTAAATGGTTTTCATAAATATTTCATTATATCATAACCCATGGAAAGGAAACAGGTTTCATAAACATTTCATCAATTCATCATATCATAACATGTGGTAAAGGAATGAGTTTAATATATATAATTTCATCATAATCCTAAAGATAAACCATCCAAATAAAAAATATGGATGGTACCATTGGATTATATCCCCAGTAAAATATAAGCAACACTAAAATTTGTTGTTGTTAATAAATTGAAATTTCATAAAAGATCATAAAAAAGTCTTGAGGAAAATAACTATTTATTTTTATATAACTTCTTTAAAATATATAATTTTCCCAAATATTAAAGAAAAAATTTTCTTTTAAAAGAACCTTTAAATTTTGTAAAGGGATCTTCAAATAATTTACTGGTCATGATAGTTAAAAATTCTATTCATTCTATACATGTTAAAACAAATATTTTTTCCACATTTTCAATAAAAAGTTAAAAATACCTCATTTAAAAAATTACAAGAATATGCATTCTAAAACATTTTTAAAAAATTCAATCATGGTTCGGAATTTATTTAAATAACCATTAGAGAATAATAACTATTTCTTTTAAACATTTTTAGAAAACATGGACATGGAATAAAAAGGGTAATCAACCAAAGAGAGAAATAAAATCGGGTTTTCCAGAAAAACATCTTTTGGAATATTGAGTAAATTTAGTTATGAAAGTGAAAGGAAAAAAATTTAATTTTAATAAATAACTAGGGGAGAAGAAAATTCATGAGTTTATTAAGAGGTATGTCAGAATATTTCATTATTGTAAACTTAACAATAAAAACCCTGATAAACAATGATACAGTAACATTTTTTTTACAAATTTGGTAAATTTTGAATCGTAGAATCCATGAAGTAAATAACCTTATATGGATACATATATCTATTGATTTTTATGAGAATAATCTAAAATGAAATTCCTTGGAAGTATATACACCACCAAAAAGAAACAAGTAGTGTATAAGGCTAGTTTCCCACATAAATAAATGTGAGACTAAAATCTCTTATCTTAAGTCTCGAATTCCATAAAAAAGAATCAAAATTACTATAAAACAAAAATTAGTTTATTATACATTTATTAAAAAACCATACTCATATTTATCATGCCATATATGATTTAATTATGACTTTTGATTACCTGTTTATCAATAATTCCTTATTAAAATCACATTTCAAGTAATAACTGATTCATTTTTCATGCATGTTTTTTGTTTTGAATTTTTAGTCCTTATATATTGAACATGGTTCCATCATCTCCATAAATATAATCATGATATAAATATCATATATATTAATTATATATGTATTTAGAGTAATCCATTAAATTTGGAGATAGAAAATGAATTACTGGTGAAGGTAATATTTTCATATATTTTATATTATAATTAATTTTTTATAATCCCACCATAGTATTATTTTATGGTAAATTGTCACATTTTTAGGTTTTTGTGGTAATTTGAGCTTAATTGTAAAAATGGATCAGTTTTTGAAATTTAAATATTTTAATTTATTTCTATATTCTGCCATAACATTTAATAAAAAGATTAAAATTATGAAATTCATTTTTTAGGTTTCATATATATTGGGATTCATTTCATATAAATGGATGAAAATCTAAATCCATCATTTGGAGGCCTAAAAATCGCTCACACGTTAGGCCTCGAAAGCTGTGCACAAATCTAAACTCTTTTAAAAATGAGATTATATATTTAAGAGGGATAACACAATGGAGCTAAAATTCTTTATATACTTAGAGAAAATACGAGGTTACAATTTCATTAACTATTTACCCATGTGATTTGGCCTTATTCAATGTCATTGTGGAATGAGAACTTGTTGTATGAGAATATGAATAGTCACCTGGATAAATTAAGATTCTGATGTAAACAAACCATATCTATTTATTTCATTGTCTAATAAATTATAATTTTTTATGATGAACTGAAAATATATAATTAAAAAACTTTATATAAGAAATATTTTCCAAATCCTTCCACTCAATGAGGTTAAAACACACCAACATTACAAGTTAAAATTTTTAGTGAAAATTCTTCACTTCTTTACCTATAAATATTTGTCTCATCTTCTATTGTAGGGGATTTCCATTTTTAGTGGGAAAAGGTGGATTATTTCTTCTATAATAGTTTTTTTTATTTTTAATATATGTTAGTGTAGATATTTTATTCTTATATGTATTTTTTCTTCTTTTTAATTTTTGTGTCTCTTCCACCACACTCCTTTTATCTCCATGATTGTGGAGAGCTAACCCTCACTATTGTTCAGGGGGGGAAGTGGTGGTGTTTGAGTTTATTATGTTTTCATTTTTTTTCATATTTTATTCAAATAATTTTTTGGTGGTTAAAATGTTTAGGGTGAGAAGTCACCAAACTTTCTCTACTATTATTTTACTCTTCCCCATTCACTCATTTTCCTTCATGTTGATATCTGAGTCATTCAAATGATGAAGTTTGGATTTGGTGTTGATGTAGAAGATATTACTCCTAAATAAAGAAATATTGGTGTAGGGTATATAATACCACTTTAATTAGAGGGTTTATATTGAAATTTATGGATATTTACATTGGATAAAATAATAAGGAAATATTTTTAATAATAATGATAACACCAATACTAACCCCCAAGAGTAACAATTTTATTATACTAATTTCTTTGTGTGTTTTATTTCTTTTAATTTATGTTATATATTTTAATTATTATAATTATTATAATAATTTATTCTTTAAACCCCCATTTAGATATTTTAGTTTTATATTAGTTAATTTATAACAATGACAATAGAAAAATTTGTTTGTGTAAGCATCCTCCTTGAGATAAACCCTAGGGTGTGTCAATATTGTGAATTTATAAGATAATAAAAAATTAATTGACTAGGAATCCATGAAAAATCCTTGTATATTAATTTGAAATCATTTTTGGGTAGGGCAAGTTCTTTCAAACATTATTTTTCAAAAAAACCAAAAAAAACAAAATATTTTAAAAACTATAAAAAGTGTTTTATTGGATATTTTTTCATTATATTAGGATGGATTATTTTAGTTATTTTTCTTATTACTATACTAGTTATTAATTTAATTATATTTAAGAAACATTAAAGCTTCAAATGAAACCAAATTCCTTCGTGATTCATAATAATTTCAAAAGTCTTTAAAAAGAAAGCAAGCTAGTTGCATCATTGGGCACCGAAGTTGAAGAATAAAAATGTCTATGGATGTAATGGAAACAAATAAAAGATAAATATAGTGAAACTAATATTCTACCTATATTTCATGAATTCATTTTTGAGGTTGGATTTTAACTTTAAGATTCATTTTCCTCTCTAACAAATATATTCTTAGCTAGCTTGCATAAGTAAAAAGAGTCTGAAGTTGAACATTTTGGGGGAGTTTTAATTTATGAGCATTATTTTCATTCAACTGTTTTTAATTATGAATTAAAAAATTATCTCCTATATTATAATTTTTAGATTAATCACCACTATTTCAGTTCCATATTGAAGAAGATGAATAATTCACTTATGTTGAGGTGAAAATGGAGGATCCAGTTGAGTTGTACACTAGTGAATATAAGGATGATGGTAAAAAACAAGAAATAACTGAGGAATCATTTTTTAACCCAAAATATAAGCGAATCCACTTACTATTATACTACCTCTATCACCAGTGGAAACAACTCTTCCAGATGAGCTAAATAGGCAGTATCCCTTTATTCTTTTCCCTCTCCCTTCAAACCTTAAATTTTCTCTTCTATCTCTTTTAGGGGTTGGGTCTATTTTTACATTATTTATGGGTTATTACTCATGGAATATATTTATAGATATTTTGAGAGAAAAAATGTGGTTGTTCATGATCAATAATCACCATCCAGTTATATATTGGTTTTAAATAACTCTAACTACCTAACTAGGGGTAGTAAAAACCTCTCACCCACATGGGAGTCCAAACCATATTTTATCCTCTTTTCCCTGCCTCTTTTTTCTTTTCTTAATTTTACGATTTCTATGTCTAGTGGAAGTATCTAGGATCTTAACTAAAGGATACCACTTCAAAAATAAATTCATATTGTATCTTTCCTTCTCTTTAGTTTTTTTATCCTTATATTTAATTTTTTCTAAGGTAAAATGAGGGGTAGTCAATTCTAAATGTGGGGGATGGTCAACCAGTGTAGTTGTTTTTGTGTTCTTTTTTCATTTTCATTTTTCATTTTTTAAGAACCTTGAGCTTCAAATAATATTTGTATCATTTTTTATGCATCATTTTATTTTGATAGAGTTGAAATTATTTTTGAAAAAATGGATTTTAAATGATTTTTTATGGGAAAACATTTTCCTTGAATTAGATTTTTTAAATATTTTTTATGAGTTTGACTAATTTTTTAAATCCATGCCCATGAAACACTAGATCAAAATATTTTTCTAGTATTGCGAGGTATTCAAAAATATTTTGACATATTATTTTTAATACCCATACTTTCTTAAGGGAATCATTGGTTTTATGTGAGAACCAAAACATGAGATTTTTCTATTTTAAAGATTTAGAGTTCATTGAATGTTTTTGACATGATTGAGGAAATTATTTATCTAGAAACATATTATTTGAGACCAACCATTACGTATTTATTTTGATATCCCTAATATTATATGAATTTAATTATAGGTGTAATCCATATTATAATATATATTTTTCTTTCCTACCCACACTCTTAGTATTTTTTCATGGATATTTCATGTTTGAGTATGGGGGAAGGGCCTTTAATGTGAATTATTTGGGATGTGTTTCATTTCTGGGTGGTGTGAGGTGTGTTTCATAATTCCAGATATTGTATAATGAGATAATTGGTAATGAGGCATCATTTTATTGTGCTTTATTTGTTTCATCCACATCTACTTCAAAAAATCGAAAAAAAGAAATGAAAAAATTGAAAAAGAAAAAAATGAAGATGAGCATAAAATTTTCATTATAATTTATTTTGTGACTCATGTACCTATATAAAATATAGGGCATTAATTTTCATCCATTTATAGTAATTAAATTTCAGCACATCCTCCTTGAAAAGAAACTGAATAAAATAGAAAAAATTATGCCTTTCTGGAGATTTAAAAAAGGAAATAGAAAAAATGGGAAAATTTGATGAATTAATCCATTAAAATTTCCACTTGGATCATATTACATATCATAAAAATGGATTGGTTTTGTGTTCCACATTTTCAAGGGGATTTAAGTGAAGTTAATCATGTGTTTTCACTTGAATATTCATGCGATTATACTTAAGAGTTAAACCTCCTCTTTTTAGACTTTAATTTTTAAATAATTTCCCAAATACCCTAATATATAGAATTAACCTGAAAACTACATCATGATTTAAAATATTTTCTTGTCTCACGTTTTAGAGATATTAGAATTGTCACAAGCCTATGGTGAGACTTAAATTTTCCAAATATAAACATAACTCTAGATATAATTTCTCTTGAGTGAAGATTGATAAAAAATTCAATGTGAATGAGGTTGTAATTAGGCCATGTTTAGATTTATGAGGTTTAACAAATTGAGATTTGAGGAATAAAAATGAGATGGTTTTTATTTTCATATAAGCAACACGATTCAATTTTTTTTGGGAAATACCATGGATGTTTTCTAATTTTTTATTGTTGTGTCGATTTTGATTTGGATATATGATGATTGCCTAGGATTAAAACAGTTAAGAATGGAGGGGTGAAGAAGATAATATTTTCATATATTTTATATTTTAGTTTAATTTTTATAATACCACCATATTTTTATTTTACAATAAATTGTCACATTTTTAGGTTTTTACGGTAATTTGAGCTTAATTTCAAAAATGAATTAATTTTGGAATTTAACAATTTTAATTTATTTCTGTATATTGTCCATAAATTTTTCTAAACTGAATAAAATTGTGAAACTAATTTTTTTAGGCTTCCATACATGTTGGGATTCATTTCATCTAACTGTACCCAAATATCAATCCCTTATTTAGAGGCCCAAAACTAGCTCACAAGTCAGGCCTTGAAAATTATGCACATATCTGGAATTTTTTAATGATTAGATTATATCTTGAATAGGGATAGCCCAATGGAGCAAAAAATATAAATTTACCTATAGAAACTATTTTTCAAAATTAATTAACTCTCGAACCACCTTATTCAGACTTCTTCAAGGTAATTATGGAATGGGAACTTGGTGCATGAGAATACAAAAAGTCACCCAGATAGATTAAATTTATAGTGTAAATTAGTCATAAAACATTCATAAGGTGTCCAATCAAGATAAAATTTTTAGGGTTCATGAAAAATAATTAAAGGAATAACTTTCCATAAGACACCTTTTCTAAATTAGTCAATTTAATGGGGATAACATAAGACAAATTTCAGAGGTAAAATGTTGATAAAAAATTATTCACTTATTTCCCTATAAATATGTGTCTCATGTTCCATTACATGGTATTTTGATTTTCATGGGGGGTGGGGGAGGTGGACTATTGATGTTGTAATAGTATTTTTTTATTTTTAATATATATCTGTATAGATCTCTTATTCTTCTAAGTATTTTCTCTTATTTTCAATTTTTTCCCACCATACTTCTTTTATCTCCATGATTGTGGAGAGATAACCCTCACTATTGTTCAAGGAGGAAGTGGTGGTGTTTGATTTTATTTTTCTTTCATAGTTTCTCATATTTTCTTCTAAAATTTTAGTGGTGGTTAAAATGATTATGGTGAGCGGTCTCCCCATTTTCTCTACTACTATTGTTTTCCTCGTTCACTCATTTTCATTCTCATTGATATCTAAGTAATTAAAATGGTGGAGTTTGGATAAGGAATTTTATGAAATATATTACTCCCACATGAAGATGTCTCAATGTAGGTTAATACCATTTTATTGATAGGGTGTAGAGTGAAAGGCCCAGATCTCTACATTGGATAAAATAATGAGGAATATTTTGAATGAAAATGAAAACACTACTACAAACCCCCGAGAGTAATAATTCTCTTCTACTAATTTCTTCATGTGTTTTCTTTATTTTCCTTTATTTTATATATTTTTAGTATTATAAATATTATGTTACATGCATCTTTCAACCCCTTTAGATAATTTAGTTTTATATTAGTTAATTTATAATAGTGACAATAGAAAAATATCTGTTTGTAAGAGAACTCCTTGATTTTGGCCCTAGGGTGTGACTATATGGATAATTCTTCAAATAATAATAGTTTCACTGACCAAGGATCCGTGAAAAATCTTTGTGTATCAATTACACCGTTCATAGAGACAATATGTCATATGTATGCATAAAAGATGTTCCCATTTTATTGATGGATGAAACAAAATATAGATAAATAATATATTACCTTTATAGAATAATTTTAATTTCATATATATAACATATGTTTATTAAAACTATACTTATTAATTTCCATGTAAATTGTGATTGATGAATGAATCACATTGCTTTATGAGGAAGTAGTTTGTCGTACACATGAGTGATGTTATCATATTTCCACGAAATGGAATGTAAGATGTTGTATATGATAATTCAATTACATAAGTATAATTATGTCATAAATATAATTTACATATGTTAAATACAATATTATATCTAGTCATGATAGGTGGTGATGGAAAATGAATTACATTAGTTTGCAAGATGATAGTATGTCGTACACATGATAAAAAAGTTTAATTTCCCACTTGAAGGACAAGGAGATGTATATAGTTTATGACATAAACATAATAAAATCTCAGTATATGGTAGATACTTGTGTTTTTATATTTGAAATATCAATAAATGAATGAAGGTGTTAATAGAAAAATTAAAAGGAAAGAGTTTAGTGAAGACATCTACCTTCACTTAGAAAAAGCACAATTGGATCTCTTATTAAGGACGTTAGGATTGGTCTTTTAGAAACAAAAAAAGCTCTATAAATTGATTAGTATATTTGGGAGATAGTTTTCTAGTGTATCTTCGATCCAAATGGCTTATGAGGTGTGAATTAGTGATGGGGGAAAGTCCCCCTTTACAATTGAAGGGGAGTGATATTTTTTTAAATTCCCCAAAAATTCAATAATGGGAAGTCCCTCTAATTCCATATGCCTAAAAAGTTGATAAATAAATTAATGAAGGGATTATATGGTCGAGCCACACCTCTAAAAAATACACATGTTTTAAACATGTTGTTCTATAATCTCTAAGATTACACACTTTTACTATTTTATTTTTCACCAATGTAACTAGTCTCTTTTTATATACCTAGGTAATTTAACATTTAATAGTATAATTAAAATGAAACATATTAGATAATATAGAGACAATTATTATAAATATTAAATCCATTTTTTTAAATAAATATCTTATGTGTGTTGAAAATTAATGTTAACAAAAGCGTATGAAATGCAAAGAACTCTATTTTACCTTGGAAATAAAAACATCTCTTAACACCTCTCTCCATTTGGTGATACCCCAGTCCGATGATGGTGGTACCAGACCCCTCATCACTGAAGGGGGGAAGCTTGGCATGCATCTCCTTCGGATCCTAGGTCACCTTCCTTTTATTCGTTCACTCGCTCCACTCTTTTACCCTCATTTCAGGATATTTCGACATGTCTGAAGGTTCAAGAACTTCAAGATGGCTCACCCAAAATATCGATCTCGACCTCAGTGTTCATAGAAGCCACAGGTCTTATAGACCTATCCTTGGTGGCTTGTTTCAAATCCTGTTGACCTCAGGTTGATACCTTCGATATTTTCATCTTTAGATCCTTGGGTTTTAAGGATAGAGCAATTGTTGGTCTCCTGGATAAATGAAATATCATGATTCATTTCACCTCATCGAAGGACCTGATTTGTGCTTTGTCCAGCACTCCATGTACCTGTAATGAGAGCCATTTATACCTATTTTGGTGGTCCTATGACTTCCACATGAAGAGATATGATCCTACAACATCATTGTGGGCATGTCTTCTAGAATTAGTGCTTCATTTTCAAAATATGACTATCATCTATTTTCTTAGAAATAATTTAATGAATTATTTATGTTCGGATAGAATAATGGATGTGGTTTTTCATATAATTTCTCCTCATATGTGTGTTGAAGTTGATGTATCCAAGCCTCTGGTAAACTATACATGAATCATTATAGAGGAAGAGTTTGGATGGACACATGCTATGGTGTCTAAATCATGGATGGATTTCGGCGGGTCTTATAAGTGTTTAGGTCATCTATATACATAATGTCATCGAGGATGTAAAGCGGTTACATGGAAATTATATCTACTAGTCCAACGGCCAACTGGAATAGACCCGAAAGTGGGTATTGTTGGGTCATTCTTGGCCAACCCCACCCAAGAGGAAGCGAGTCACATAAATATTAGTCTAAAGGTTTCTGATATTTTCAACCAGCTTAGGAAGGATCTAGCCCTAAATTCAATAGATCCTTTAGAAAAAGTGGGAAGCAAGGGAGTGTGAGATATCATAGAATCTAATACAATTTCTTCAAATTATACATCTTATCTTAGGGCTATGCACTTGGGTGGTTCTCAAAAACATAAAACAATGTTTCAGGTGTTAATCAAGGGAGGTTCTACGGGCTATGGGAACCAGGAGTGCTATTTATAGGGTTTTGAGAGTAGAGTTATATGAGTGAAGGGGACCATCCTTAGAAGGAATATTCCAATGATTCACCTTGGAAACTGGTTTGAAGCCCTGGTTTATGATGAGCCTTCCATGAACAAACCTGCGATAGAGGTTTGCAAGGAAGGTCAAGATATGTTTAGGGATGATTAAAGTAAGGAGGGTTGTAGTCAAGTTTTTTGTGATAGTATGGAAGGAGATATCTATAAAGGTATTTACATCCTGAGGGAAAAAGGGAGGAAGGGATCCTGAGACTTAGGATGCTGTATTCTTTCCAAGAAGAAAAAGGGTAAAGGACACAAGGATTACTCCTAACATCCTAAGCCAATGGATAGAAGGTCAGCCTCAAAATCGAGGTCCAAAGAGTTAAGATGTGTCTTCTCCCCCATAGATCAAGACACTGAAGGTGGGTATCCAAATGGAAAAGTAAATATATATGAGACAATGATAGTTATTAACCTGAAGAAGGTATGCTCTGTGGTTGAGGATCATGAATATGGTGAGGCTGAACCAACACGAGTTAAGGATGTTATGTAGGAGATCAATATGCATTATAAGAAAACTACATCCTATAAAAATTCCCTAAATGGTGCTAAAAGTAAGGTTTCTATCATAACGTAGGTCCATGAGCTCCTTTTTCATATCAATGAAGATATGCTAGAGGACTCTTTCAAGATCAATATATCTAAGGAGGGTGTTTATCATATGTTTGAAAGACCACTGCATATCAAATTAAATGAAGAAAAACTTTCCTAGATCAATAAACAGAATAGATTTTTGATATTTGGATTCATAGAAGGGGATAAAATCTTGGAATAACATGTACAAGAATGGGAATAGATGGCCTTCCAATTTGAGGAGCTTATCAAGGTAAATCAAGACCCAAAGGTAACTTATTTTCAAAAACAATTATTTAATGTTACTCATTCCAACTCTTTTAATTTTATTTATAACAACTATGATTAACCCTTTGTGGTATGATGTTCTTTTTTACTTCATATACTTGGTTTCCCACTTTTCCCTTAAAATTTCTTTCTTAAAATAAAAATTTAATTTTAGTATTTGATCCTTAACTACAATAATTAATTTTTATTATATTTTCTAATCATTATTAACATGATTTAATTTTAACTTATTTTATAAAATAAATTATTATTATTATTCCAAATATTGAATCCATTTTATCAAATTCAATTCATAGAATTTGAAAATTTTAATTTAAAATAAAACTCTTAGATGCGATTAAAAAATAATTTTCCAAAGAAAACATTTTCATAAGTATAGAATGTTTCAAAATAAAAATTCAATATTAAATTGCTTCAAATAACCTCAATTAGATTAATAAATATATAATTTAACCAATTTTACTTTTAAAACCATATTAAAATAAAAATTATCACAGAAATTCTTTAAAAGAAAAGGTTATTGTTAATAAAAATCAGTATTTTTTACTATTCATCAAAAAAATTATAAATAATTGACTCAAAGATAATTTTGACATATAGATTTAAAAAAATTAAGTTATTTTTTCAAATAAATTTTTTAAAATTAAAAAAAATTTATTTTATTATTTTTTAATAATTTTTTTTAGAAAATAGTATTTTTGAAACATATAAAGACTTTACTAAAAATTAAGTACTTTTTTCATCAATATGTTTTATTTATATAATACATTATAATTAATATTTTAAAAGTTGTTGTTACTATTCATGCTTAAAATTATAATGGATAGTTTATAATGTTCATGTTTAAATAATAAAATTAATAGTATATTATGGTTTGTTAAAACTCGTTGTTGTGTGTAATATAAGCTATTTAGGAAATTAAATTTACTTAAGAAATAAAATTTCATAAAATATAATGGTGTTAAAAAACATAAGTAATAAGGTCACCATTATTAATCTAAATTCTTATTGGAAGAAGTTAATTTGACCCTTATCACCATAGTTTGAATATATAAATTTTTAAGAGACACTTGTCCATAAAAATGACCTATAAAATATTTAAAACAAAGAAAGTGAAAAAATATAACTCTCGTGTGTTAATATAGGGAAAAATAAAAGTTTTGAATGAATTTTAATATTCATTTTTTATATAATTAAATTATATTAATAATGGTAATATACTTATAATTTTTTTTGATTAAATAATTAACTTAAATGTTTTCACAACACTAATATAGCATTTATTCAATTAATAAAAAATAATTAAATGATTTAAAAAATATTTAAAGTAATTTAATTTGATTAATTTATAGTGTTACATGAATTTTAAAGACAAATATAATATATTAGTGATTTTTAAAAGGATTATAAATGAATTTAAAAATTTCCTTGGTGTCTTTAAACTCAAATTAAATAAATAGTTTCAAAATTGACATTAATGGTATTTTGTAATAAATAATATTTTATTAGATGATTTAAAATTCATAAAAAATTATTTTTTTTCATGTGAATCTAATATAGTTTAACACATAATAAATGGTCCATTTATGATCCACTTTACCATTTATGGTAACATTCTTAACTTTTCATGATCAAAATAGTTGTCATGGAACTTAAGGTGAAAAATAGTTAACAAAGTGACTAATAAAAAATATAAGGTTTAAAATGAACCAAAACTGGTCTAAATTTAATTGAATGATGTTATTTCAACCCTATACGCCTTTTCTTCAAATTCATGTCCATTTGGAAGCATTTTTTTTAGAGTGACTTTTTTAGATTTTAATATTTTAAGAAATTACAAGTGTGTCATGTCCCTCCCTTATAAAAGGATACCCTTCCTTCCCCTTCCTAACAAAACCATGATCCATATAACTCAAACATACCCTACAAAAATACCTTTAAATATCATTACTCACATTATAGAGGAACTCTTCTTACCAAAAGACCAATTGTAGGTCCCTTAATAGTAGTTCTAAAGGTGTTTTTCAAAAAAGTGGTAATCACCTTAAATCAATCACTTCCTTATTTAATTCTTCCTTACCTCCTCAAAATATATGGTATTTATCATAAAATAATAAATTAATTATAAAAAATATACTAAAATGTTATTATTATTATAAAACCACAATTATACACCCTCGTTTTCCATCAAATGGGAAGTGAAAGTATTGCTTGTGTGTACGTACCGGTTACCGTCTCCACATAATGATGCAAATATTTTTTCTTCACCATATTTTATGGATGGGAATTGTGATGGGTTAAATATTTATATATGGTATTTATGAAATAAATATTATTATATAATAACAATATCATGTCTAACTTCTTACCATACAATCTTTTGGAAAATGACAACTTCGCTCATGCATACCTATGGACTACCACCTCTACAATGTGAGGTGATTCATTTTTAGTTTCGATTTACAGAGATGGTAATAAGGATGAATTTAATGAATAAATTTTATAAATGTGATATAAAAATTATTTTTAAAGGTGAATAATTATTTACATTTCTTTCATTCCTTTCATTGAAAAATGAATACAACGTTCTTGCATATGTACGAAATACCATATCTAAGAACAATTTAATTCATTTTTATATCTCTATCTTATATGAATTACACTAAATGAATATATAATTAATATATATGATATTTATATAATTTTTAACATTCAATATATTATTTAAAAATAATCAAAGTATAATTACCACAACTACCAAACCAAAACATACATGAAGAAGCAGTTATCACCCAGAACTGTGATTTTAACAAATAATAATTAATAAATGGGTGAAAAATAACATAATTAAATAATAAATGTTATGATATATATTATTTTTATACTATAATATATTTATAATAGATCTATATTTATAATACTAGAGGTTCAAACACATACAGAGAAAGTCAGACCTGGGTAATGGTTCATTTCACAATCTCATCATTATTTGAGATTATTTGTGTTTTTTAACCTTATTATTTTAATGATAAAAAACTCATGTTTATTATGATTTTAATGAGATTTATATTTTCTGTTACCATTTTTCATTATAAATAATATTGGTGAAAATATGATTATGTCTAGAAAGTCTCACCGCCAAGAAGTATCACCACTATGGATGTGTCACCACCAAGTATGAATCACCATTGTAATAAAAAATTGGATAAGTGTCATAATGTCACACCTCTAGCCTGAGTCACCATTATCATGACTCATCATTAGACTCAGACACTACCAGAGTGTGTCTCACCACCAAAAAGTGTTGTTGTTCTAAAGAGTCACCAACAGACCCTGAATCACCGCTAGATCAAGACACCGCTAGTGTGTCTCACCACCAGACTTAGACACTTATAGAGAGTCACCATTACAAAGACACACTACTAATATTCTTCTAGTTATCATTTTTAATTGAATATTATTAATGTCTAATTTATCAAACTTAATTCTTAACTTGTTTTAATGATTTTTTCTTAATTTCTTGACATAGATTCATTAAAGTTTGTATTATAATGTGTAGTATAAGGTAACATGATATTAAAATGGCATCTCATGTGGATGATGATGTTGGTAGTAAAATAAAAAGTAGACTCCCTTGTACATTACAAGTAGTGTAGAGCTAAAGCATACATATACACACATAGCTACACATGTGAAGTGACATGAACCTCATGGCAAGAACTAGAAGAGCTTGCATGATGTATATTTATTATACATGATTTTGATATTAGAGCTTAATATTATTTCATATCCTATAGTAAAAACACATAACTAGAGTTTGTGACACTCTATTTTACTACAAATCTCAGAACCTCGACTCAAGCCTCATCTCAAGGTACATTTGAGAGTCATGAGATTTAGATAATATCAATTAGAGCAATAAAATCTCTCTAGACCTCTTAATCGATCTATTTTTTATTTATTTTTACATTATGAGAAGTGTGTGTATACTCTATTTATTACATGAACAATTTATCCTTATTTAAGTTAAAGGATAATTTATATCTTCTTATACTCACATTACTATTTTTTTCCTATTTGTTGTGGTAGAGTTCCGGTTGTGACCTGTATTAATTTTTTTTACTCCCACAATTATTGTAGAAGAGGTCCTTGTATGGCTTGGATAGTTAACATACTATTTTTATACCTGATCCAAGTTTTGGTTCATAGTTTATTTTATATAAACTTCTTATAAGTAGGTGATTTCCAAGTGGAGAGGACTAAGTCTCGACTTGAGGCTAAACCTCTTGTATTCATTTTCCAATGAATCTTTTGTTTGTTTTATTTCTAAACTTTAAAACTGAATTTTTTTTAAAATGAAAAAACCACTACTTTGATAGTTTGTTTTAATTATTTTTTATATAAGTTTTGGATTGAGTAAACTGACTTAAAAAGTTAAAATAGTTTTCACAATTGTTTTAACTGATACCTAATCAGTTTTTGAGAAATATTATAAAATATTGGAGATAATATCAATCTGTTGTTGTAACTAATTAGGTTGTTTTATTTATATTCAAAGATTTTATTTAAATCCATTTTAAAGGAAATTTTTATTAGTTACTCAATTCACTCACCCCCCTCTTGAGATACCCACTCTGACCAACATTTTGTATCAACGGTTTGAGCCTTGGTATGAAATATGCTCAAAACATATAAACTTTGATTTTAGTTTTTCTTTAAAGATCACAAACTTTTATTATTTAGAAATTTAAATTCTATAAAATGGATAATATACCAGAAGGTTCTGCTACTAACAATCCTATTTTTTAGTGGAAACAATTATGCTCAATGAAATAACAAGATGAAAATGCATATAGAAAGTATGGGATTTGAAATATGGTCTGATATTGAAGATATATATGAGTTACCTAATACTCCTAGAAAATATTATAGTGATTGTACCAATCTAGCTTATAATAATAATTCTAAATATATGAATCCCCTATATTTTGCTTTAGAAGATAAAGAGTTTAACAGAATTTATGGTTGTAAAAATATTTTTGAAATTTTGGATACATTAAATATTTCTCATGATGGAACAAAAAATTTCAAAGAGATGATATTGAATATACATACTATTAAATATAAAACTTTTAAGATTAATCCAGATGAATTTTTAATGAATCATGCTTTGATCCAAAGTAAATTTCAAGGGATTTTTAACTTTTTCATTTAATGTATGAGCCATTTCACAAACCAAAATTTGGAAAGAAATTATGAGACTTGGAAAAATTTTATGTGCTTTTTAGACATGGGTAAAGGATAAAGAGGTCCCTCAAATGTCTCAGTGAGTTTTGGGAGCACTAAAACTTAGAAACCTCAAGTTTGGAGGGTCTACATATGGAACATATTTTGTCTGAAACCGTGCGGCACCAGTAGAAAACTGTGTGGCCATGATTAGGGGAGAACATGTACCCCTCATGGGCTGTTTATAGTTTTTCCAAAACATGCTACAAGACAACACAGTTAGTTCAAATTAGGTAGTACCTAATAACTATTAACCACATGGTTTTCTCACAGTTAGTCTAACCAAGCAGGAAAAACTATACCAGGTGGATTCCTAAGTAGAGGATACTGCACGGTTGGCGCACGATTTTGATAACCGTGAAACACAAACTATGCAGTATGTTTTTTAAGAAATTAACTAAACATTTTAAAATTAAATAAAAACCTATCTCTACTCCCCCCTCCATATCACGTGATGCACCCCTTTGGTCCTTTCCTTGGTCGCGCATGATCTCCCCTCTCGACCTCCTCTCTTTATGCCATTTTCACCTAGATTTATTTCATTTTCTCTCTCAATCCCTCGAGGTAAGGTATATAAATCATTATTATTTCCTTTTTCTAATGTTTTTCCTTATCCTACCACCTAATTTCCATTTAGCTGAACCCTAGGGTTAGGGTTAACCAGAATTTTGGTTTTCTTCCATTGTAAGAGCATTCACAAGGTCTATTGGGACTCCTTCATTCATTTATCAGAATCCTACACAAAAGGTATAGTGGTTCAGATTGTTTTGGTCTACCCATAGTCAATTTTGTGTAGGTTTTACTCTATTCTTCATTATAACTCAATTTTAATTTGGGGATTTTGTAGTTTCTGAGTTACTGGTAATTTTCTTTAGTACGTTGGACCTTGCTACATTGGTTTTGGGATGCCATTGTCTAAGGAGAATTACCCACTTATATATAGGTAGTTATATATATATATATATAATTTCTCTAGTTATATGTATATTCACCCATTGAAGTGAAAATATATATATGGGGATAGGTTTTCTTATGTATATATATTAAAAATGCATATACATGTAAGTGGAAACAAGTGTATGCATGTATAAGAATATATATATATGGACACCCTTGTATATATTCAGGACCATGAAAATATGTACATAGGGACTAGGTGTCCTTATTTATATGTGAAGGTGCATATGCTTAGAGGTGGGAATGAGGAGCTTTGAGTGGTCGCTGGTGAAAAACATCAAGTGCTAAAGTGTTCGGATTCATCCTCTTCCTTTGAGGTATGACCCCTTTCTATTGAACTTAAAATTTAAGAATGCATTAATTGATTTCTTTTCACACATTCCTTAGTTATTAATAAATGTCGTATGAGTTTTAGAATAAATTATTCTTTTGATGAATTGAAACATTCCTTGTAATAGATGTTTTAATATGCTAAATAAATTGTTTAAAGAATAATATCATGTTTTTATAATAAAACCCATCGATGGAGGTGAGATGTATTCTAAGCTAAAAAGTAATGATTTTTTATTTATTGCATGATTGGTTTATTGATTGTATTTTTTATGTCTTCTTGTTTAAACATAATAAGTTGAATGTTGTACTTATCCTCTCTTGTTATTCTTAAATTATATTGTGCCATATTTATATGAGTATTAAATGAAACCCAATTCACCTCTTAGGTGTTGACCTACTTATAGTTGTAATTTCCCATGTAGGAAATTTTCTTGTTGCCTATTCCACCACCTAATAGACCACTTTGACTTGTAAAATGGTATTCCATGTTTTGATAGGCTCAATGGCATGTTTTATATTGACTATATTATCATTGATGTCTTGTACTCCATGAATATAATAAATGTTTTAAATTGAATGGAATGATATGTAAAGGGTGTAAAGGCCACACAATTTAGAACATGTTAATTTAAATTGTTAAATGGAACTCCCTTTTTTATATTGGGATTATATAAATTAAAAGTATGAGAGGTATTACCTCATAGATTGCATTATAAATATGATAATTACGTGATATAAGCTTAGTACATAAGTTGCATGAGAGGTTTTTAATCATTCCATATATTATAAATGATTAGGCATTATAATGGGCTGTGTATGGTGTTAAGGGGTGTTGATCCTGGAGGATAAAATCACACCTCCTTACATCAGGTGTGGAGTATGGAATCTCAGACCATTGATACAATGTGGGTGTTAGGATGAGGCGCCACGTTCCATGATAGAGTGTTTCATGGATGCTCACTCTCTATCTTGAGTGTTTTAGTATGGAATATATTACTCTATCGAGATATAGTGCATGTACTCTATTGTATTGAGATTTTAGGCTTATTAGAATGGTCCTGGATAGTGTGAGTTATGCCCCGGTCCATCCAGCACTAGTATTCTAGGTATATGGCCATTAGGTGTTCACACACACTTGGTTCATATAGGTGGATGAAATATATAACTAAAAAATATATATATATATACATATATTATTACAACTTATTTATATATATAGTAACATGATCAAATATTCATTCCTATAGTGAGATGAAGTAGGTTTAGCTACCAGGTGTCCCTTAGGAACTTGTATGGGTTATTGTTTATTTATTAAATTTTGTTATTTTTCAGTCTATAACTACAAAATTCTTAATTTATATAGAAAAAAATATATTGGGCTAGACATGGTGGGTTCCGGCCTACTAGGATTTATATCTCACACCCTACTCGGGCTTCCATTGCACTAGGGTACCCAAGTAGATCTTATGTTTCCAGGACCATGGTTGATTGATTATGCTGATTTTATTATACCTAGAAGTTAAGAGCACAATACTGAGATGGTTCTAGAGATGCTCATGGAGCTAGTCATTGGGCATTATTTTTTTATCGCATTATTTTTTTATCACATTATATTTCATATTTTAATTCTTACTACTTGTACTTGTATAATCATCTATCATACATTCATTGTTGTAAATTGGAATTGGATACTTTTATATTCATTTGATTATTATTATTCTTATACTTCTTATCATTCATTTATTTTCTGTTTCCACTATTGTATGTTTTTTCATATTTATTATACCCCTATGATACTATCGTAATACATTATAGTCTCCACAATATCACTACCTGAGAGCCTCACTACTAATCAGCAACCTCTATCATATGGGGAGACATTATTGAGGCCATGTGACCCACCCATCCAGCAATCATATTAGTCTCTAGTTGGGTCAAAACATTACAAAGTGGTATTAGAGCATATTTTTTCCTTTGTCTTACTATTTTGGGATAGTATATAGGAGACTAGAAAAGTGTTGGTGGTTGGTAAATTGTTGTTTCTAGGACTGATCACCCCAGCCATGAGGAAATGACCAAGTGGCTAAGGTTGGGATTGTTGTTCATGTTATTTGATATTATAGTTGACATGATTTCACCTAGAGTGAATGGTATACTTTCCACTTATTATTATTTATAGAATTTATGTAATTTTTCCCTTAGCTTCGTATTTCAAGGATGAGACATTTCAAGCATCATATGAGGCACATAATAAATTCAAATTCCAGGCATTTTTAATGCCATGCAGTTGCATCTGTAGGGTGTTTTCTAATTCTCAATATCATCTGTCAGTGTTATGTCATTATTAGTTTTGTACCTATTTAGGTTTTCCTTTATAATTACTTGATTTTTTATGTAGAATGATTCTATGATAATATAACATTCTATGTTTACTCTCTATGATAACATGCTAGTTTTGTTAATATGTAATTGGTTGCATGAGATAAATATAGTGGTTGTGACTAAACAGGATCCAGTTTTCAATTGTAAGGTGTATGGGAACCTTATAATTTAGAAAATTTAACCCATATTATTGAACGATATTTGATCCTTGTTTATAATTAGAGATAGTTGTTAAAAGATAAACGATGAAAAACATTTAATTTTAAAGTAAATTGGTTTTGATTAATGGGAGCCAAATGCCAAACTATAACATGTATGGGTGCTGTAGTTGGGGTTTGGCTTAGTGGTAAGCACCCCTTAATTATACATGAAAAATGGGGGTTCAAAACCCATTGGGCACAGGGACTATAGCAGTACTGTAGCACACTATAGCAGCGACAACACTGTAACAATGGCGGGCACTATAGTGGCAGCATGTCACTATAGCGGCGACAGAGTACTGTAGCAGCGGCAAGTACTGTACAGAACTGTAGCAGCGCATGTACTGTAGCAGTACTTTTCATAGAATGGGCATTGGGAAAAAAAAGGCCAATGGGCCATATAATGGGATAATTTCCCACTGGGCCTTCGGGCTATGTAATGAGTCTCCCTCTACACAGTTAAAGAGGTCTTTGTTTTTCTTTAATAATAAATGCGACTTCAACATCAACCTTTTAAAAAAATATAACAGGTATGGGTGCTTTATAGGTTGGTAGATGGTCACCCATGTAATTGAAACATTTTATATGATCATAGTATATAAGTTTAAATTGGATTGATTTTGATTAAATGGGTGTTAGGATACAATCTATAAATTTGTATGGGCACTTTATAGATAGGGTGGTGGAAACACATTTGATCAAACCTTTGTTTATATGAACATCATATATTATGAAATGCTTATGATTGTAAAAGAAGATTATTTTTAATCTATAATGAATTAGTTAAGAAACTAAATGCACAATTGATCTAAACTAGGTTAGTTAGGGCATGTTTTTTATGAGATAAACTGTGTGGGGGTTTTTAATTTCTATAACTAAGAAACTACTATTGGGTTGCATTCTGAAGAACCCATGTCAGTTTAATGGGGACCTCATAGGTTGCCTTATCTTTTAAAAATGAGTTTATTTGGAAATTTCCTAATTTATTAAAGGATGTCAATAAATACATAATGTTAAAAAGGATGTTTTTATATCTTTCATGTTTGTATGATTTTTTGTTTCAAATATTTCAAATGTTTAAAGGTTAAATGTAAATCATTGTATGGACTTGAAAAAGGAACCTCAAGTGGTTTCCTTTGTTTAAAACCCTTATGTAATGTTAGTTTGAACTTTTCTTCAAGTATCCTTGGAATAGAAACATGAACCTTTTATGTAGGCGATTTTTTATAGCGATGGATTAGATGATATATTTTTGGGCCGAGTGACTTTTGTTGGCATGAACTAGTGATAGGGTCGAAATTGTGCTTCGTAAGGGTCTATCTCATGGTAGGAAGCGGCCTTAGATCTTAAATTCCTTTATAAATGTCATGTTTTTCTACCTTTTGGTGATGTTTAGGTGCTATTGTCCCTAGAAGGACTCTTAACATCTAATGACACCCTTGTTCGGATGGTGGTCATGTTATCTTTTTCCATTTTTCTGGGAGTGATCATTGAGTAATGCTCATTTTTAGCAGGTTAGACATGCCTCGGGCATGGTCGGCCACTTTGTAGGTCTCTTGACCCTGTTATTATTTCCTTCGGTGACTCAGAAGGCCATCAATCGGTTTTACAATTGTATGAAATCAAATTAATTTGAGTCAGTTTTATGCACAAGAAATCCAAAAATTGAATGCATAGGGTTGATAAGCTTATGGTTAGTATTCAGTATGTGCCTTTTTCTCATGTAAAATTGGGGTAGTATGCGTTCACACACGCGGTGCCCATAGGGTTTTTAATTTTATAATGAATCAGTTTATTTTGATGAAATTATTAATCTTTGAGCCATTGTGTATGTTCTAGGGTTGCCACTATAGTAGAGAAACCTATAAGTTTAAAGGAATAAAATCATCCTAATGCTTAGGATTACATCCAAGAGGATCAAGTGTTTTGACATGCTGGTTAGTTTGGTTTTAGTTTTCATGCCAAATGTTGTGACGTGGTGACTATGACTCTAAGGAATGATTCACATATTTTTTAGGTGGTTTTGATCTAGCACGATTGTTTGTGGATGACCTATATTTTATTTAGATAGCTAGGAAACTCCAATGGCATGGAGTGTCATGTCAAATCTGGTGAATGTTTCCTTCCATGTATATGGAGCACAACCAAGGTGGACCATTTGGAAATGGTTGGTCTCGCTTCAATTCCTTTGAGGTTTTCCAGTTTCAGATCATGTCGGTGCTTTCTTGGTAGCACAACATTAATGTAGTTGACTATATATAAAACCATTGGGAAACACCATTAGTCTTGGTTGGAATTTTGTGGAAAATCTTGAACAATCACAAGAAGCCTCAGGTGGTAAATTTTTATGGTTGGTTAATGGTGGTGTGTTAGTAGATGAAGCCAAGATTATTTTAAAGGAAGTTGACCAGTAGTGGTTTGAATATTATTTTTAGTTTTATTGGTGGGTTAGAAACCATTCAAATCCTCTTAGTGTACTCTTTCTAGAGAGATGAGAATATCCTATATATTACCTTCATCTTTGTTTCACTAAGAGAGCATCAGTCATATTCCACGCTAAATATTTAAAACGTTTTTGGGCTTGTTTGGTGGTTTTTTGATATTTTCATAGTAACATGTGGTTTTTTAAAGGATTAGATAGTCCTAAGTGATACTTGGGTTCCCAAGTAGGAATACCTAATATGGAATCTCAGACACCAGCCATTCTTTCCTTTGAATCAATCACTAGGCAGATGCCATTCTAGGCTCAGTTAGTGATATGAAGTGGATGTTTTCCCTTATACCAACATCTCTTGGTAAACATGGAGTATATAATTTATTATTTAGTTCTTTATAATACAAGTTAAATGAATTAAAGGTTATACCAGACTTGTTGTTGGGATCAGAGTTGATGTTTTTTAAATGGGGGCTATGATTCCTTTGGAATGGATATGGGTTTCCCCATTGTTCAAGTCGTGGCATGATAATTTAAATGTTTTGGTGATGTTTTGACCAAGTAGAGCCATCGAGAGTCAGTTATGAGTTTCTTTGAACATTTTCTTGAAAAATCCTTGATGGCCTCGAAGAAGGAATTTCAGTTTAGTTGTAATGTGTCGGCCATCTAAGCGAGGATACTTTGAGAATGGTTAGTAAGAGGTGCCTCAACTCGTTATTCCTCTTGTTATGTGTGTGTGGTAGGATGAAATAGTTTGGAGCACATCAACAGGGTATAATGAGTGTGTTTTAGGGGGTTGGATATGTATTTTGTTGAAAGAATATGAGACCAGATCTGTTAGGTTGATCAGGATTTGATAATTTCTCTTAGTGAGGTATCTTCTATGACCTCAGATGTAACCAAGTTTTCTTGGATAAATAAACCACACAGGGAGCATCGCTATAATTATTGAGTCATGCTTCATTGTAAATTTTGATGGTGGAGGTATCATGGTTTGGAATTGTCCCCTTCTGGTGTTACAACCTAACAGGGGGATAACCTTTTTCATAGTGTTTAATGATACAATGATATGATCATGACACTAAATAAATGGGATTGAGTAAGTATCATTTTTGTGTTTCAATAAAAAAATGAGTGTTAGATTATGTTTTGATGGCTGATGAACCCCATTCTTAAGTAATTTTTTTGAGGTGTGTTGGGAATTTAGAAACGTAATGTGATCATTGAAAATGAGACTTCAAGACCCTTGTTGGATGGGTGATGTTTTATTTTTTCTAAAAGGATTCTCGAGGAAGAGAAATTATAAGGTGGGGAGGTTGTAATAACTTGTGTTTTGAGACAAGGGAAATTTATAGGAAGTTTGAACTTTTTTATTTACTAGATATGCCATTTTAAAAACCTAGCTTCATAATAAAATTATGAGAGTTGGAACACTTTTATATGTTTTTTTAGACTTGGGTAAAGGCTCGAGAGCTCCCTTAGAGGTCTCTTTATGTTTCTGAAGCACCAAGTCCCAGAAAACCAAAGTTTGGAGGATCTGAATAGGGTGCACTGTCTATCTAAAACCTTGTGGCCATAGTGGAAGACCATGTGGCCCAATAGAAAACCATGTGGCCTTGACCAGGGGTGAAGATGTTCCATGCATGGGCTATGCATAGTTTTTCCAAACCATGTGCTTATCCCATACAGTTAGTGTCAATTAGGTAGTACCCAAGCACTATTCACTACACGGTTTGTGCACAATGAGGTAACAATGTGGGATAAACCATGAGAGGTGGTTTCCAAAGTAGAGGGTGTCGCATGGTTGGTGAAAAAGTTGGCTAACTATGTTGTATGGATTTTAAGAAACTAATTTATTAAATTAAAATAAAATAAAAACCTATCTCCCCACCCCCTTCCATATCGCAGGACGCACCCCCTTGGGCCTCTCCTTGGCTTCATGGAAGACCCCCTCTTAGCCTCTTATCTTCACGCTATTTTCACCTATATTTCTTCTATTTTCCAAATAAATCCTTCGTGGTATGGTCTATATATATTTCTCTTTTAAATTTTTGGCTGGTTTTCCTTCTCCCTTCACCCAATTTCCATTCAGTTGAAACCTAGGGTTACAGTTAACTAGATTTTATTTTTCTTCTATTGCGGGGCTTGCGGTGCATCTCCTGGGGATACTTCAAGCATGTTTTATCATCCACCACCAAATAAAAAGTAGTTAAGATAATTTCGATCCTCCCATTATCAATTTTGGGTCGGTGTTTCTCAATTCTTCATTATAGATCAATATCTATTTTGGGATTTTATAGTTTCAGAGTTTTTAGTAATTTTCTTTAGTACGTTGGACCTTTAATTGATTTCGTTTCACACCATCCTTTGTTCTTAATTAGTTTCATATGAGTTTTAGAATAAATTATTCTTTTGATGAATTGAAACATGCCTTGG
This sequence comes from Viscum album, assembly GCA_963277665.1. NCBI lineage: Eukaryota > Viridiplantae > Streptophyta > Magnoliopsida > Santalales > Viscaceae > Viscum > Viscum album. Next base: position 499,199,792 of record OY728153.1, read on the forward strand.
AATGGATACTTAAATATGCTAAACAGATTGTTTAAAGAACAATATCATGTTTTAATAGTAAATCCCCTCGATGTAGGTTTTCTATATTCTAAGATAAAAAGAAATTATTAGTAATATATATCATGTTTTTTTTTATTGGAGTTTTCTTATGCCTTCATTTTAGATCTAAATAAGTGTAATGTTGTACTTGGACTCTATTTTTACTCTTAAATGATGTTTTCCTCTTTTCACATGAGTATTAAATGAAACCCAATGCACCTATTAGGTGATTAGCCCTCTTATAGTTGGAATTTCCAAAGTATGAATTTTTGTTGTGGCCCATTCCACAACCTAAGTGACCACATTGACTTAAAATATGATTTTCCATGTCTTGACAGGATCAATTTCATGTTTTAAGTTGATTATATTATATTTGATGGATTTTATTCCTTGAATGAAATAAATGGTTTAAATAGAATGGAATGAGATGTAAAGGGTGGAAGGGCCATTCCTTTTAGCACATGTTAATTGAAATTGTTAAATAGAACACCCTTATTATATTGGTCTTATATAAATGCAATGAATTCGAGGTATTTTTCCATGCCCTACATTAAATATATGTTGATTCATTGATAGAGTCTTAATAAATAAGTTACATGAGAGATTCTTCCTCATTCAATATATTATAAATGATTATGCCTTATAATGGGATATGTATGATGGTAAGGGGTTTTGAGAATGGGGGATAAAATCATGCTCTCTTACATCAGGTTTTGAGTGTGGCATCTCGCACTAGTGATACGATATAAGTGTTGGGTTGAGGCTCTACAATCCATGATAGAGTTTTTAATGGAGGCTCACTAGCCATTATGAGTGTTTTAGTATGAAATATCTCACTCTATCAGGATGTAGGGAAATTTCCCAATTACATTGAGCTTCTAGGATTGTTGGACTAGTCATGGATGGTGTGATTTACGCCCTGGTCAAGCCAGCACTAGTATTCCAGGTATATGAAAATTTTGCCTTCACACGCACTTGGTTTATATAGATGCATGCAATATAAAAATAAATTATATAAAAATATATATTATTAATATATATATATAGTGACATGATCATACATTTGTTCTGTTCATGAGATGAAGTAGTTATAGCCACTAAGGGTCCCTCAAGAACCTAGGTAGGTTATTTATTTATTCAATTTTCTTATCCTTCAGTCTGTACACTCACACTGATTAATTTATATTTCAAAAAATTTATTAAGCTAGACACTGTGGGTGCCATCCTATGGATATTTATATCTCATACCCTGCTTGGTCTACCATTTCACTGGGGTACCTAAGTATACCTTTTGTTTTATGGACCATAGCTGATTACTTATGATGATTTGCTTATACGTATGAGTGAAGAGCATAAGACTAAGATAGTGCTCAATATTCTTGGGGAGATAGTCGTTGGGATGTTTTTATTTTATTAAATTGTATTGCTTATTGTAATTCTTGCTACTTGTACCTGTAACGTCATTTCTCATACATTCTTTGTTAAAAATTGGCATTGAACACTTTTATATTCAGTTGATTGTTATTATTATTCTACTACTTTCCATTCATTTATTTTCTAATTCCATTTTTTATGTTTTTTCCTATTGATTTTAACACTGTGCTACTCTGATAATAGGGTATAGTCTCCAAATTATCACCACCTAATACCCTCCATGGTTGTTGAAAGTCTCTATCATTTGTGGATCCATGCTTGAGGCCATGTGACCCACCATAATGGAAAGTGTATTGGTGGTCAGTCGGGTTGCAACGTTATAGAATTGATTTCTAAAATGTATCTCAGGTTCTACGAAATTGTGAACACCAAGATCTCCCTCGGAAATCCATTATCTGACAAGGATCAGATTATGAAACTACTCAGATTCCTTCCTAAAATATAGAGAGGGAATTCTATGTCAATCAGAGAATCATGTGATATTAGAAAACTACCAGTTAAGGAAGTAATAGGTAATTTAATAGTGTACAAATAAGAACTGAAAGTCAACAGAGAGAAAGATGATGTGCCAAAAAATAGGTCTGTAACATTCAAGTATAATATATCCAAACAAAAAGAGAAATAAAAGATTCAAACTAAATATTCCAATGATAGTAAATCACCATCTAAAAATGATAAATAAATGGCCCACGTGGTCAAAAGATTCAAAAAGATCTATAGGGATAATACATTTTTTAGGCAGAATATTTATAAAGGAAAGTATGACAATAAAGGAACCTAAAAGAAATATTGGAAAAGGGATGAGAATATAAATGAGATAACCTGTTATGAATGCAAGAAAAAATGACATATAAAAGCAGAATTTCTAAAATTGAAATACAAAATGAAATGTGAGGATAAGGATAGAAATTTTAAAAAAATCCATTAAAGAAACTTAGAGTGCCTATGAGGATAGTTTCATTGATTTGGACTCTACTCTTGAAAAAAATTATGATGAATCCATCATGTGTTTCATGACTAATGTCTATGAGGTACCTATTGTATATACTACCTTACCTTTTCTTAATTTTAATCACTTTGAAAGTGAACATAATGATGGTGAAATGTATCATTATAAGATTTTTGAATATTGGAATATGCTATAAGAAACTTTTGATGAACTAAGATACAAATATAAAGTCCTAAATAACAACATGCTCTGTCTGCTTATATCTGATTTATCTATACAGTAAGAGAAAAAATATCTGTTGTTAAAGGATAATACTGAAATTGAGTAATATAATGTACAATTAAAGAAGGATTTATAAAAGTTTACCTATTTTTTAAAAACTCTTACTCATTTATTAGGAAAATATTTCTCCAAAATATGTTACTGTTATTGGATACCAACCTGGGTAAAGAAGAATAATAATGATCACATTTTTACCAACATTTAAATCTAAAATTTCTACTACCAATTAAGTTTCAAAAGGAAAAAACAAAGTTTTTATTCCAAAAATATTATAGTATATTTATATGAGGCATATTAGAAAAATGTGGGTTCCCAAATCCCTGATTACCAACATATCTAAACCCAAGAAAATTTGGGTATTAAAATCATTCCTTACATAATATTTTTTTATAGGAAAGATGCTTAATGACATCCTATAAAACTCAACATTACATGTAAAATAGATGTTCAAGGAATTTGAAATGATACTACTCATGTTTGAGAAGAAAAATAAAGGTTGATAGAGGTCATGTCATCTTTGGTGATAGTTCTAAAGTATAAATCATTAGCCTTGGACAAATTGGTAACATAAATTCTATTTTATTTTTCAAAGTACTGTTTATTGATGGTTCAAAATATAATTTTTCTTAGCATATCAAAACTTTGTGATGATGGTTTTTATGTTAAATTTGAGAAAAAATCATGTAATGTTTTTTATTCTAAAGATGATTTAATTTTTACTACTTTGAGGAATGAAAATGTTTATGTTGCTGATCTCAATTATTTGATTTTTTAAAATGTTTCCTACTTGAGTGACTTTCATATTAAATCTTGGATTTGGAATAGGAGACAAGACCACTATAATTCTCACAAACTTAGGAATCTTACTAGTAAGGGTTTAATCAGGGATCTACACAAAGTAGAGTTCCCAAACAATAAAGTATATGATCCTTATCAAAAAGGGAAACAATACAAGGTTTATTTTAAATTAATGAAATATGTTTCAACATATCAACCTCTTTATTTGGTTCCTATGTATTTATTTAGACCTTTTATATTTTATAGTATAAATGGGAATCACTATGTTTATGTACTAGTAGATGAAGTTTCTAGGTATACTTGAGTGTTCTTTCTAGCTCACAAAAGTTAAACTCGTTATTACTTCACAAGTATGATATATGTATAGAAAACATAAATGGACTTATAATTAATACCCTAAAAAGTGACCATGGTCATGAGTTTTAAAATGAAGACTATGCATCATTTTCTAACAAAATTGATATAGTCATAAATTATCTTCTCCTAGGACCATCAATAGAATGGATTTATAGAAAGAAGAAATAGAACACTTGAATAGATAACCTAGATTATGCTAAATGAATATGACTTACCTGCCTACTTTTGGGTAGTGGTTATCAATACAAACTATTATATAATCAATAAATTTTTAATTAGAACAATCCTATAGAATACACCTTATGATCTTTGGAATAGTAGAAATCCTAAGGTAAACTGCTTTAGAGTTTTTGGTTTTAAAGTATTTATTCTAAACACTAAGGATAATTTGGAAAAAATTTCCTTGAAAAGTGATGAAGTAATTTTCCCGTGTTATTCAACCTCCAGTAAATCTGTAGATTTTTTAATAAAAATACAGAGAATGTGGAAGATTTTTTTCATGTCAAATTTGATGAGACAAATCCATATAAACCTAAGACCTCTCTATAACACCTTGAGTATGATTTATCTTCTTTGAATATAAATTTCAAACCTTCTGATTCTACTACAATGTAAGAAAAAAATCACATAGTTCTGATGAATTTCCAGAACATGAACCTGAAACTGTAGAGATTCTAGAGGTGACTAATCCCTCTTTTTCTAGAGCTGATAAAACCATTAAGTAACATACTTTAGATTCTATAGTTGGAGACTTATATAGAGGTAAACAGATTATAGATTCTCAAGTAAATAAAGTTGAAAATCAAGCCTTCTCATCACAACTTGAACCAAAGAACATCAATGATGCAATTAATGATGAATTTCGAGTAATGGTAATGAAATAAGAATTAAATAAATTTTAATGAAACAAAATATGGGAATTTTTGATAGACCCAAGGAAACTGTGGTTATTGGCACTAAATGGGTGTTTAGAAAAAATTTAGATGAATCTGGCACTATAGTAAGGAATAAGGCTTGATTAGTTGCACACGGATATAGTCAAGAAGAAGGAATTGATTATGAGAAGAAATTTATACCAATATCTAAACTTGAATCCATTAGAGTACTGCTAGCCTATGCAACTCATCTATATTTCAAACTTTATCAACTAGATGTCAAGAGTGAATTCTAAAATACGTATATAGTTAAATATATTTTTGTTGAAAACCCCCTAGTTTTCAAAATTCCCATTTTCCAAAGTGATTTTTCAAATTCAAAAAAGGTTTATATGGTTTGAAACAACACTCTAGATCTTAGTATGATAGGATGAACAATTTTATTATTTTAAAAGTTTTTTTAAAAGCTATAAATGATCATTACCTTTTTATAAAATGAATTTCAAAAGATGTTTTAATAGAATAAATTTATGTAGATGATATTATTTTTATAACATCAAAAAATTATTTATGTACTATTTTTTTAGGAATTATGGAAAATGAATTTGAAATTATTTTGATGGGTGAAATGAAATTCTTTCTTTGTATTAATTGTTTTCAAAATAAAGAAGGAATTATTTTAAACCAAAGAAAATATAAAAAGGATAATTTAAAACATTTTAATATGGATAATGCTAACAATATTGATACTAATATGAGAATAAATATAATTTGGAACTTGATAAATTTGGGAAATTGGTGGATCAAACTAGTTACAAAGGTATGATAGGAATTCTTCTATATTTTACTCTTATCTGACATGATATTATGTTTAGAGTTTGTATATGTGCTCATTTTTAAGAAAATATTTAAGAGACACACTTGGATTCTGTAAAAAGTATTTTCAAAGACCTCAAATATACTACCAATTTAAAATTATTTTACCCAAGAGAACAAGAATTTAATTTAGTGAGTTATTCAAATGCTTATTTTTTTAGATGTAAGTTATATTGAAAATACAATTCTGGAACATGTAACTTTTTTGAAAAGTATCTAGTTTCCTGGTATAGTAAGAAACAAATTTTGTTTCACTATCTACTACTAAATATGAAAACATAGTTGTAAGTAGCTTATTTGAACAAATTCTATAAATGAAACACACATGACTAGACTATAGATATCAATTTTAACTTGTACCTATAAACAATGACAACAAATGTTCTATAAATATTTCTATGAATATTGTATCACATTATAGAACAAATCATATTGAATAACACATCACTTTTTGAGATATAATTTTCAAAATGGTCATATCACTCTTTAATAAATTGGTACAGAACATCATATTTTTGATATTTTTACTAAACCTTTGAATCATGAGAGAATGATTTATATCAAACATGAGTTAGGTATGATTTATTTTGGATAAATTTATATTTTTGGGACTCACCATTGGGTGTGTATCATCATTGGGTATGTATGTCTCAACATTGGATATGTCTCACCCTTAGGTAGGTCTCACAGTTGATACTTCTCATCATTGATACTTATCACCATTGAAATTCTCACCATTGGTTTTCTCATGCCTTTTTTATTTTTCATGTTGTTAATTTTTTAATTGCCAATTTTATTATATTTGTAGTTTATTTAATTAATGACTCAATTAAAACATTTTTTGTGTTTCAATATTCATGTATTATTTAAATTCCTAATTTTGAATCCATAAATACCTAATGATATAAATATGGAACTTTGTCTATTTTTGACACACTCTTTCTTCTCTCTTTTTCACTCGAACCATGTTGCATACTTTCCTTTACCAACCATTTTATTACCTTTACCTTCGACCAAACTTACCGATATGATCACCATGGAAAATGTGAAGCATTCTTCTGTGAAATATCTAGGTGAGTCACGTCTCACAGAGAAACTGAAAGGGGATCCGAGTCAACCTGTTATAGTAGAACCAATGAATCCTGAGCTCTCAAAGAGAGTGGTTGTTCCAGAAAAGGAAGTTTAAGTAGAGTGGATTTTTTTTAGTAGATCATTAGTGATTCATGTTATACATAAAAAAAGTATGGATGGAATAGTTCTCTTAAAACGAGATAACGTTTAATATTTGGTTGGTATATGAGTTTTATTATTATGAAGAGTTATGTTTCGATGAAGATTTTGAAGACTAGTTAAGAAGCCAAGTAAATGGTTACAGAATTTCTTTATCTTCAAAACAGTAGGCTGAATGTCTAAAATTTCCACATGAGGGTGTGTTTAATTATTAATAAGGAATGATTCTAGATATAGTGATGATTTAATTTATGTATAATCTTTAGATAAGTTAACTAGAGATGTAATTTTGAAGAGGCCATTTTTCTCTGAGTTAGATGGTGAATTCTGAATAATTTTAAAATTCATATAGAATATTTTGTGTTCAAGGAAGGGTGATTTTTCTACTTTAAGGTATTAATACACTTATTTGTTATGTCTTATGAAAATAGGACACATGATAAGTTTTTTTAGATACCTTATGATTTATATGTTGTAAATGACCAAGCCAACTTTGATATCCAATTCCCTAATCTATATAATGTTCATTTCTACTATGTTAAAATAAAATTGTAATATTATTGAAGATTAAGAGTCTTTTTTTGGATTGTGGTGGATTCTACATTTTTATAATAATCTGTAGAATAAATAAAATTAATTGGAACCCAAGGAAGAAAAAATTGGTTGTTGATGGAGAAAATATTTATGATAAGATTAATAGAGTTAAAAAACCTTTGAGACCAAGATATATTATTGAACCTAATATTGATCTTGATGATATTTTTTAGTATTATTCTAGTGAGGAAGAAGAGGATATTTCCTCTAGATAAGAAAAAGAGAATATATTTTCTGTTGTTGAGGGAATTGACCTTTAACTTCTTCCTAGATCTTCTAATATTTCATATTGTGCACTTAGTATACCTATGAATCTCTATAAAAGAGAGAAACTATTGAATGATGGATGTGATGAAGAATATATTGAATTATTTGGTGAAGATAAACTCAAGAGTAATTAAAAAGCTTCTGAGGAGAATGGAGATTGTGATGATGAAAAATATGAAGAAGATGATGATGAAAATGAGGATGAAAATGGAGATGTTAATGATGATGATGATGATGAAGGATCATATCCTGATGGTTAAAGTGAGAAGATTAGGAGATAGGATATTGATATTCCTCATGTTATTCTTACTTCTCCTATAGGTTCTATTTTCAGATCAGAAAAGATTCCCAACATTTTTGGTGAAGTGAATGCTTTTATCAGAGAAGAAGGAGATGCATCAGTTTAAGGGGATAAATGCACATGTCTTGGAAGTCATAAAACTGTTGTTTATATTTAATGGATATAATGTATCTATTTCTAGTGATCAAATAGTTTTAGATTCAAATGTTGTTGGGCAGATAAAATTTGTTGCCAGTGTTGAGCAGATAGTGGATGGTTAGAGAGTTGAGGAATCATTATAAGATGATCCTATTGTTGAGAGAACATTTTATGTTCATTTGTGTGATTTTTATGTTATCATTGAGCCTTTAGCTAATGAGATCATGGATGATTCACCTAGTTATTTTGAGAAAATATCTATTGAACTTGCTGTTATAACACCTATTGTAGTTGTATCCATAGTTTCTAAGTCTTCTGTTGCTAATACTTCTAACAGATGGATATAACCTATGTCTGAAGAGTGGGTTTTATTTCTTGGTATTCAACCAAATTATGGTGGACCTACTATTTGAGATGAAAAGGATCTTTAAGGATCATTAGTTAATCAAATTGATGTTGTAGGGAATATGGAAAGATTTCCTCAGGTGTTTATCAGACTTGAGCCTACTACTCCTACTGTCTCACCTATTCCAGGGGATATGGTAACCAAGGGTGAATTAGATCATTTAAGAGAAAATATTATTTCATATTTTGGTAATATTTTTAAGATTCAACATGCACTTATTACATCGTTAAGTGAACATGATGCTCGATATTTTTTTGAACTGGTGATTCAACATATTTAGTAAAATATGAGAAGTTGAGGTAGAAAAAAAAATGTTGTCAAGTGATTTATAATACCCAAAATATACTATGGAGGATATATAGTCTTCTTGTACTGATTCCATGGAAGCCTTATTGGAAATATTTTAGAATATTACTTCTATTGATTCTAGTTCCAGTGCTCCTCCTCTTATTTTTTATGTTGAGATACTCAGAGCATGTTTTCTGAGAATGTCTTTGTGTTATTGTTGGTTCTAGTGTTGTACCTGATTATCCTTAGAAAACCCTAAGAAAGATACTATTTATTAGTGATCATGTACTCATGTGAGTTAAATAGTATGCGAAGGATATGAATTCTAACTAAGATACCATAAAAAATTCTATAAAGTACTATCTGTCTATAATTTTCACCAAGCATGAGATGGATTCCCATTTTAAGTTCATGGTCAAAAATATAATAATTCCTCATGTTTCCCAAGCCTTAAAAGAATAGGTCAACCAGTTAAAAGTGATGACTCCCATACTTCAACGTTTTATGGAAGATAAGATAGACTTTTTCAGTGCTATAGAGAGAGGAGGAAAAATTATCATGGATTTCATAAATCTAATTAAACCTTTCTTACATGTTCATGGAGCTTCTATAGTGGCTCATGAAGTAATTACAGTTACAAAACATCTAAATCCTCTAACTACAGATCCAGAGTAATTCAGAACAGAAGTGACTAGTGATCTGAATGATCATCTTCCATCTAAATTCCATCCTTTTTTATTTATCTCCTATAGATTTTGTTTGACATTTGCAACCAATCCTCATCAGAGAGCCTCATTCTCTGAATAGTGTTCCTAAAACCCTTCCTCAAGGTCCTTCTAGATCTGATGTTGATCCTTCTACCTCAAAAAAGGACAAAGGAAAAGTACCTCGAGACTCTTCATCCAATCCTTAAGAAAATTGATGATTGGACTTGTTATCTTTGATGGGGTTGTTTTTTACTTTTTTGGTAAAAAATTTTGCTTTAAAATTTTGGGGCTAAACTTTAGTTTGTTTCTAAGGAAAATTCTATTTTAATATTCTTTTTTTCTCTTCCTTTCCTATTTTATTGTGCACTTGTTAATAATCCCAAAATGGGGAGAGCTATCTGGCATTTATTTTTGTGTGATATTTATTTGGTGACATCTATATATCTACCTTAATCTGATACTATGTGATATCATTCTTTTCTTATGATACCATACTGATTTTTGTAAACATTTTACTTCATTACTCTATGTTTCATTTTATTTCCTTGATACCATCTACTTACTATATTTGATTCTCTATTTAGTTTCTTTATCCTTGATACCATATGTCTAAAATGTCATGATTTACCTTTGATGTCATATATATAAAATTTCATGATTTGTGATCATCAAAAAGGGATATTATTGAACTCATTGTTTTAATTATCATAAACCCATGTTTATTATGATATTAATGATCTCTATGTTTTATGTTATTATTTTATATTTTAAAGCATATTGGTGGAAATATGGGTATGTCTGGAAAGTCTAACTGCCAAGAAGTCTCACCGCCAAGGACGTGTCACTTACAAAGATAACTCACTTATGGGATCCAAAATTGGATAAGTGTTAGAATGTATCACTAAAAGCCTAATTCACCTTTAGCATGACTCATTTCCAGACTCAGACAATACCAGTGTGTGTCTCACCACCTGAAAGTGTCAGCATTCTATTGAGTCACTACAAGGCCCTGAATCACTACCAGATCAAGAAACTACCAGTGTGTCTCACCGCCAGACTCAGACACCACCAGAGATTCACCATTCCAAAGACTCACCGCCACTATTATTATACTTATCATTTTGAATAAAATATTTCCAATTTCTATTTTATCAAATTTAATGCTCAAACATATTTTAATGATTGTTCCTTTATTTCTCAATAGATATTCGTTAAAGTCCATGTTAGAACATGTAGTATAAGGTAACAAGATATCCAAACTACTTCTCACATGGATTCTGTTACTACTAATAAAAAAGGAAGTTGACTCCCTCATGCATTATAAACAATGTAGAACAAGAACATACAGACACACATAGAGTTGCACACATGAAGTGAGATGAACATCATTTAAAGAACTAGAAGATATCGCATATTGAATCATAATTATACACAACAATGATATTGTAGCTTAAAAATCATTCAGATCCTATTTTTAGAACACATAATAGGAGTTTGTGACACTCTATTATACTTCAAATATCAGAACCACAAATTGAGCCTCACTCAAGCTACATTCAAGAGTGACGAGCGACATAGCATATCAAACAGAGAAACATGATCTATTTTAACTTCTTACTTGATCAGTTTGTTTTTTTATCTTTACATTATGATAAATGTGTGTATACTCTATTTATTACATGTAAAATATCTCTTGCTTTAAACTATAATATACTTTATATCTTCTTATACCCTCTTTACTAAAATTTTCCCACATGTTATGGTAGAGGTCTGGTTGTGACTTGTCTTGATTTTTTTACTCCCATGATTACTATAGAATAGGTCTTTATGTATCATGGAAAGTTTTTATATAGTTTTAATATCCAATCCAGGTTGTGGATCAAAGTTTATTTTATATAAACTTCTTAGAAACATGTTATTTTCAAGTGGAGAAAAATAAGTCTCATCTGGATACTAAACCTATTGTATTCATTTTCCATTTTTTGTTTTGTTTATTTTATTTCTAAACTTTAGAAATAATTTTTTTTAAAATATAAAAAACACTACTTTGATAGTTAGTTTTAATTATTGTTTATATAAATTTTTTATTGAGTAAAACGATTTCAAAAGTTAAAATAGTTTTCACAATTATTTTAATAGAGAGTTAATTAATCCTTGAGAAATATTTTAACATATTTAAACTTATATCAATTTTTTTTAACTAATTTGGATATTTTATTTATATTAGGGGTTTTTTATTTAAATCCATTTTAAGAGAATTTTTTATTGGGTACTCTATTCACCCCCTCTTGAGATACTCACTCTGACCAATAATGTTTAAGTATTCGTTGGGGGAATTATTTGATCTCTATATCTTAAACCTAATATTATTTCTTATAGCCTATTTATTTCTTTAAATTTAAATTTTCATTTCTTTATGTACCCAAGATAGAGAAATAATTTTTTACGGAAAAATAACTTTGTTTTTATACTTCATTGTGAATATTTATCTACCATGTACAAATTTTCATTAAAATGGTTTAAAATATGTTTTTAAAATTATCCAATTATTTATTAAATAAATTTTTAACTATGTTTTAGTTTTTTATGTTTTTTTAAAAGGAATATTCTTTTAGTTTTTTGAATGAGGTATTCCTTTACATTTTTACAAAAGTTTGAAGGAGACATTTTTGAACTTATAGGACATGAATGGAATGTAAAACCATCATGAACACACATTTATTTAATTATTACCTTACTATTTTACTAGTTTATTTAATATGAAAATATTTTCCTTAGTATTTAGAGAATTTTTTATTTTAAATAAGTGTTTTAAAAGTGAAAAATGGTATTTTCCTTGAGAATATTTTTAGTGACCTTTGGAATGTATTATCATCCATGTCATCATAATTTATTTAATCTTATGATTTAATGAGGTTACAATCTTATGATAAAATCCACCATGTTTTTTGTTGATATGGGAACATATTTATATCCCTTTTTTAGTTCTTCCAATATGAAAAATTATTGATTTCTAAGGCATGTTGATTAAGTTAAGTTGTTTATTCATATGATGAATGGATTAGAATTATTAAGTGAATGGTGGGGACCATCACTATATAGACCCTAGATGTGTTTGTAGGACTCTTAAGACAAACTAGATAGGTGATTTGGCTAAGTACATAACTGTTAATATAAGATGTATTTACTTAAAAAATTTATGATAAATTTTTGATGACTTGGCATAAGGCCTTTACGGTAGGTTCAGATGTCTGGTATAATGCATTCCATAATTATTAAATTATTTATTGATGTCCTTGTATATATTTCAAGATCATATGATTATTTATGTGGTATTATTTGATCATCATTTTTTCTGTCCATATTATTCATCACTTATTTAGCTTCCGCTGTATGAATTCACTTACTGAGAATATGATCTCACCCATTTCTTATGTTTCCTTTCCCTGGGATTCCAGAAAATCTTTCATTATTTTTATATAGGGATATGGTAGAGATAATTAAGATGATCTCAAAGAAAATACTATATTTTATTTTATGTTTCAAATGTAATATGGGATTCAAGTGTATATCTAGTTTACAAAGACTATTAAAATATCCAGTCCTTTGGGATGTGGTTTCATATATTGAGTTAAAATATAATAATGTATCCACTAACTTTGGAAAATTTGAGTTAGGATGTTACAATTGGTATTATATTAAGCTTAATATAAATCTTGGGAACTATATTTAGGAAAACATTGATTAGATAACTTAACCCTATGAAGAACCATGAGAATATTCCCAAAAAAACCAAGATTATTATTTTGATATTAGTTATACATAAATATTCAATTTATGGTAAGTGTTTAACTATTTTTGAAATTATACATTATCAATATTAATTTGATATAATCTATTGTGTTCCACTGTTTAGAAATGGCACCTAGTAAAAGAATGAAAACTATATTAATGCCTGTAAACCGTGGAGGGATTTACATACTAGGAATAATAATGAAGTTAGTGCTACTTATATAGATAGAGTTTAACACATTATAACTATATTTGGGAATCTGAATCAGGTTATGACAAATAACCTTGGATGTATGGAGCATTATACTAATCCATAATGCATTGTAATAATGTTATATTTCTTCATGCATAAATAACCTCCTTTTAATTGGACTATAAATCTCGTAGTATTTAAGTAATGGATAATTTACTTGGAGAATATATTTCTCTCTTTAGGAAGTAATAAGAGGGGGAAGGTCATAATATTAGTTTATCATCTCTTAGAGGATGAAGATCAATATAGTTCATTGATTCAAACCACTAATGACAAGGAATAAATAATGATCTTGGAATATAAGTGTTCTAAGGAACATTTCTTAGAAAACTATTTCAATCACAAACAACGAGTGGATATGGATATACAATTATTGATTCTAATACAAAAGGAAGAGTAAAATGTTGGTAATTGTGAAGATAACATTACATAGTAAGTAAGGCATGTTGTATAATATTTATACAATCCAAATAGTAATATTGACTATTTACTTTCTAGGTTAAATCCAATCCTTCATAGGGAACTTGTCACCCAAAAATTATCATCATATGAGGTTATAATATGATTTATTTTAAATGGAGAGAAATAATTTACAAGTCTTATATATTTTTAAGAAAACAAGATAATAAGTGGATGAAAGAGAAAAAACTGCATAATGGGAAAAATAGAAAGAAGAATATTCCAACAAGTGATACTTGTGGAAGGAAACACCTTGGTAAATTCCTAAAAGTAAAATTAGTTTGCTTCAAGTATTTATAAAAAGGCCATAATTCCCATGAAAGAAATGGAAATGGAGAACCCGTAAATGCATAGTGAATTAACTATAAGGAAATTAAAAACTATTCCAAATAATTCCCCAAACATTAATTGATTTTTTCTTATAAAAGGAAAAAGTAGAATGGATAATATTATGTCATAAAAAAATGTGGTTAAAGTTCCAAATATATGGATGTCTGTACTATAATAATATCCTCCAATTTAGATAATGCTTTATTTAATTTTGGATCTTCGTACTCTTATTTTTTCCAAGTTTTCCATTAAAAATAGATATTTCTCTAACACCTTAAGAAGGGATTTATTAATCAATAATCTTAGTGTAATTCTCACCAAAACAAGGATGTGTCAGTCAATTCTAATTATGACATATAAATGTGCCCTATTTACTATCATTATTTTTTTAAATGTGTTTGATTTTGATATAATCCTTTGTGTGGATTGGGAATCAAAATACGAAGAAATAATTTACTATAAAGAGAAGGAAATTATGATTCATGATGACAATTAGGAATTATTTATCCTTAGAGGGAGGTTCTATCATCCAATTCATGTTTAGATCCACCACCAATAACTATTGTAAATGAGATTTATGGGGAAGAAGAATAGACAAAACCATCAGATATAAAAGGTAACCTTCAAATAGGGGATATATTTATTGTGAATGAATTCATTGATGTATTCCCTAAGAAATTACCTTAACATCCAATAAAGAATGATTTTCAATTTTCTATTGATTCAATCCCTCACGCAAGACCAATATCAAAGAATCCATATAGAATGGCCACTATGGAATTAGTTTAATATAATAAATAAATAAATGAGTTGTGTAATAATGGATTTATACTCCCTAGTGTTTTATCTTGGGTATCCCCTATTATTTTTTGTTAAGAATAAAGATGGATATATGATGAAATGAATTGAATATAGTGAAATCAAGGCTATTATGATAAATAATTAGTATCATCTACCTCACATTGATGGAATACTAGATCAAATTAATGGATAAAAATATTTTTCAAGGACTGAAATTCATTATGATTATCATCAATGATGAGTAAATAATTAATATATTCCTAACACAACATTTCGAAAGAGGTATTGACATTAACAATTTATAGTAATTTTATTTTTGTTGACAAATGAACCCTTTATTTTTATGGATTTAATGAGAATAATATTCATGAAATAACTTGAAACATTTATGGTAGTTTTTATTGATGATATATTGGTGTATTGTAAGAGCTACGAGGACCATTTGAATCACCTAGGAAGCAATCTTGAGACTTACAAAAAAAGGAGTTATATGGGAAATTTAGCAAATGTAAATCATGGATTCAAAAAGTTTCTATTGTTGGTGATATTGTCTCCAAGGATGGAATCTCAGTTGATTATGTAAAGAAAAAGGCGGTCCAAGATTTTCCTACACCAATGAATATAACTGAGGTATATAGTTTCATTAGTTTGAAAAGTTACTATCAGGGATTTGTACAAAATTTTACCCGGTTGGATAACCTGTTAACCAAGCTTACCTGTAATGATGTTAAGTTCATATGGATAAAGGAATGTGAATAATTTTTTTTAGAATTGAATAAGTAATTGGTGAGGGCTTTGATCCTAACTCTATGACCAGAAAATGATTGATTTATGATATATATTTATGCATTGAATAAGGGACTTCATTGCATCCGTATACAAAATGATAAATTTATTTCCTATGATTTAAGATACTTAAAGAATCATGAACATAACTATCTAACTCATGAACTTTAGTTGGAATCTATGATATTTACTCTAAATATATGGAAAAATTATCTTTATGTTGAAAATTTTGAAGTATAAACATATCAAAATTTTCTAAAATACATATTTTAAAAGAAACATCTCAATAAGTGGTCAATTTGATGGATTGGACTACCAAAGGATCCTGATTTCTCAATACATTACCACCCTAGTAAGGAAAATAAGGTAGTGTAGGCATTGGTCTATAAAGATCATGGAATCCTAACCAAAATGAGAATTTAAAGGGATCTTATATTCATGGATTTAGTAAATATGGATCTGGGAATTTTTAAGGAAGAGGAAACATCACTCATTTTTCAAATGATTTTCAAACCATCTTAATTAGAAAGATGAAATGTTCTTATCCTCATGATGAGAATTTTAAAATAAAATTAAGGTTGTGAATGATGGGAAATTGGAATACTTCATATATTAATATGGAATTATATAATTTTTAAATTGATAATGTGTTCAATTTATACCTGAGGTAAAAATTGAATTATTAGATAATTCTCATAACTCAAATTAATCTATACCACTTTGTAGCGCTAAGATGTATATAAATTTGATTTATTTTTTTGGATAATATAAAGTGGAAAATTTATAATTATTTTTCGAGATGTTTGTTTTATCAATAGGTTAAGGGTAAGAGATAATATCCTAGAGGAGTCATCAAACCTCTACCTATTCCTATGTGGAAATGAGATGACATTTCTACCGAATTTTCTACTCAATTACCAAATACTTCTAGAAAGAATGAATAAATATGCCTTATAGTCTATTACATTAAAAAATATACAAATTTATTTTCTATAAGAGTAGATTTACCTATAGAGTGCCTTTCACGACTCTATATAAATGTTGTTTTAAGAATTCATGAAACACTTATTTCAATTGTGTCTGATTCTGAAACACAATTTACAAAAAAAATCTAGAAAACTCTTTATATAGATCTTTATATTGAGATTCATTTGAGAACTAATTATTATCCTCAAATTGATGGGTAGTTTGAAATAACTATTCAAACTTTAGAATATAAGTTTAGTTCATTCCCACTTTACTTTCTAGCTATGTAGGATCAGTATTTAACTTTGGATAAGTTCACCTATAACAATAGCTTCCATACAAGTACTAAAATGGATCCATATGAAGCATAATATTGAAAGTGATTTAATACTAAAAATTGTTGGGAGGAATTTGGTTAAAGAATATTATATGCTAAAAAACTTTTTTAAGGAGACAATGACAAAGGTAAAAACTATTCAAAACAATATTAAAGAAACTCGAAGAAGGAAAAAGATCTATGTTGATAACCAAAGGAAGGATTTGAAATTTTAAGTGGGATTTATGTTTTCTAAAAAGTATATCCATGGAAGGGTGTTATAATATTTGGTAATAAAGGAAAATTATTCCCCTGGTACATCAGACCTTTTGAAATTCTAGAAAAAAATTGATTTGTGGCTTACCATTTGGAAATTACACCAAGCCTCTCTAAAGTACATGATGTGTTCCATATATCATTATTCAAGAAGTACATGTCAGATCCCTATAATTTATCACCTATAAAGAGATATAATTTTAACCTCATTTGTCTTACTGTGAAGATCCAATCCAAATTTGGGATATTAGAGAAAACATGTTGAGGAATCATATGACTCGGCTGGTAAAGGTACTTTGGATAAATCATAATATTGAAGATACGATGTGGGAAATTGAAGAAGTTATGTCGAATAGATACCCAAATATAATTATGAGGTAAAATCCTAGAAATTTATATTATGATTAATTTTAAGTAGGGGAGAATGTAACACCTCAAGATTTTACAATATATTTCTCTTTAAATAAATTTAATCTCTTGGATAGGTTGTGATGCACGTAACCTCTAGTCTAATGAATTGAAATATAGTAAACCATTATAAAATAGCCATTAAATTTTTGGGTATGAGTAGTATTAACTAATTTAAGAAACATTTATGGTTTACACGTGTCTAAAATAAATTATCTAGTTGTAAATTGGTTAGAAATAAAAAATGAAATCATTTGAAAGAAAAAAGAAATGTGTTCTTATTGAATTGTTTTTATGTATGAAATGTATTTTTATCTTATTAAATTAAATTAATCACTATTATTGAATTATTTTAATGAAATTTATATACTATGTATTCAATTATTTTTTTATCATTCATCAAATATTGTTACTATGCATGGGATAAGAATAAATTCTGTTTTATGCTTAAAAACTCTATTTTTCTAAAATGATGTTTTCATCATGTTTTGTTAGAACGTATTTTAAAATTAATTTCTATCACTTTTAGGTATTGAATTTGTTATAATGGATTCCATTTTTTTAATAAGGAGTTTTAAATTTGATAAATATGCCCGTTTTATTTTTAGACATTATTAATAGTAAGAACAGTAAAACTCATCACCACAGTAATGGGTAAATTGGGTTAATCTAGTTTAAAACTATGTGATAAGGTCACTATTTTTCATATAAATTTATATTGGATGAAATTAATTCGACGTTTATCAGGTTAGAATCAAAATTTAATTTTTTGAGAGATTATTTTTCATGAAAATGACATATATAATATTTAAAACAAAGAATGTTAAAAAATGTCACTCTCTTAGTTTTAAATATCTCTTATGTGTTCAAATATGGATAAATGAATTTTTTGATTTAATATTAATAGGAATTTTGTGAATGATGAAATTATATTCATAATGTTAATTTATTTATATTTTTTTGAGTAAATAATTACCTTTAGTTCCTACACAATGCTAATACAATATTTATTCCACTAATAAAAATAAAATAAATGATGTTAAAAAAATAAAAATTAATATATTTGGAGTGAGTTAAAATGTTAAAATAATTTTTTTATAAATATAACATATTTTTTATGTGAAAAATGGTTTTATTTTAATTTAATCTCTTTTTTTGTGCCCCTAAAGTCAAATTAAATGAATAGTTCTAAAGTTGACATTAATGATATTTTATAATAAATAATTATTAATTAAATGGTTTAAAATTATTAAAAATTATCTTCAAAAATATTATTTTAATATGGTTTAATAAATCATACATGGTCCATTTATGAATAACTTATCAATTTATGGTAAAATTATTAACTTTTTGTGATTAAAATAGTTTTTACTGTGGTTAATGTAAAAAATAATTAATAAAGGGATTAATAAAAAATGATAAGGATTGAAGTGGAACCAAAAACTGTATAAATTCAATTGGATGATGATATTTAAACCATAAAAAACTTTTCTTCATATTAATTTCTAATTTTATTCACTTTTGTTGAGAGTTACTTTATTATATTTTATTCTTTCAAAAATTCCATGTGTGTCCTCTCCCTCCCTTATAAAAGAACACCCTGCCTTCTTATTCTTTACAAATCTTTGAGCTATATAACTATAAAATACCTTAAAAAAATATCTTCTAAACTTCATTATAAAAATTATATAAGTATTGGTATTCCCAAAAGATGAACCCTAAGATACTTAAGAGGATATCTAAAGAAGTTCATTCAAAGAAAAGGCAATCACCTTAACCGATCAATTTATTTTTAATTCTTCTTTACCTCATCTAGATAGTGGTATCTATCATAAAATAATAAATTAAGAATACAAAATATTCTTTAATATTATGATTATTATGAAAAACCCATTATCCACCCTCTTTCCTATTAAATGGGAAGTTAATGTATCGCTTGTGTGTATGTACAACTTACCGTCTCCATGTAGCGATACTATCCATTTTTCATCACCATATTTTATCAATGGGTGTTATTATGGTTTAAATGTTCCTATATGATATTTATTAAATAATTAAGAATAATAATAATATAATATCAACCATCTTACCATACAATTCATTGGAAAATTCTAATGTCGCCCGTGCGTACGGTTGGACTGCCACGTCCATAATGCAATATGATTCATTTTTTGTTTACTCTTTACATAAATGGTAATAAGTATGAATTAAATGAATAATATATATATATATATATATATATTTTATAAAAATGATTCAATAAAGTTTAATTAATATTTATCTTTCTTACATTACATCCTTCAGAAATTGAAAGCATTGTTCACACATACATGTAGCCTACCATCACCATGAATGGTATAATTCATTTTTCTATATCTATATTTTTTGAATTAATCTAAATAAATATATAATAAATATATATTATATTTATATAATGATAAAAATTATGGATATTATTTATCAATAATAAAAGTATAAGGAACACAACAACCGAACCAAAACATACATGAATAATGATGTAGTTATCACCCAGAAATGTGATTTTGAGAGAGAATTATTAATAAAAATGTGATAAAAGATAATAAGTAAATCCCATATGCTTTGATATATGTGAGTGTTATTATAAAATATATTTATAAAAAATATAAATTTATTATACCGGAGTTTCAAACACATATTAAAGAATTTAGTCCTAAGGTAAGTGTTCATTTCACAATCTCATCGTTATTTGGGATTATTTATATTTTAGTCTTGGTTAGGGTAATTATTTTATATTTATATTTTAAACCCAATATAATTTCTTCGAATCTATTTATTTCTATGAATGATAAGTTTTCCTTTCATTTTTGTCGCTTTATGTACTGAAGATACTGAAATAATGTTTTTTAAGTAAAACTGAACTTGTTTTTTTACTCGGTGGGGAATCTTTCTCTTATATGTCTGTATTTTACTTAAAATTTCTAAAATGACGTTTTTAAAATTATCAAATAATTTATGAAATAAATTTTTACCTGTGTTTTTATTTTTTATTTTTTATAAAAGGAATCTTCTTCTTGTTTTCTAATGAGGTATATTTTACCTTTTTTACAAAATTGTGAAATAAATGTTTTTTTTAACTTTTATAGAATGAATATAATTAACCACCGTCATAACTTCTCATTACATTAAATCTTACTTTAAAAGTTTGAAATTTTCTTTTCAAATAATTTTTTTATTTAATGTTTTGGAAATTTTATATTTTAAATAAGTACTTTCAAAGTGAAAAAGGGTATTTTCCTCAAGATTTTTTTCAAGGAGTTTTTGAATTAGTTTTCAACTATGTCAACATCCATTGTCAAATATAATTATTTAATGAGGTTATAATATTATGATACCATCAATAATATTACTAGTTTATAATCATCATGACTGGGGAATGTATTAATATCTCATGTTCTAGTTATTATAATATGAATAGTTATTCATTTTTACGGCATGTTGATGATGTTTTGTTATTTATTCATATAATAAATGAATTAGAATTATTAAGTGGAAGACGGGGACAAAAATTATATAGACTCTTGATGCATTGGTATGTATTAGGGGAAAAACTATATAGGGTATTTTTCCAAAGCCTTACCCATTTATATAATATTTATTCACATGAGGCCTAGATGGTATATTTTAGATGTCATGGAATAAGGCCTAAATGGTAAGCTCTGGTTTATGGTATTATGAATTCCATCATTATGAAATTAGTTATTTATTTCTATGTGTTTATTTGAATAGTTTTATATCCTTGTATACATTTCAAGATCATTTGACTATTTATGTAGAATTATTTGATCATTATTTATTCCTACCATATTATTAATTTTTTATTTAGAATCAACTGTATGAATTCCCTTAATCAGCATCTGAGCTTTCCCCATTCTTATATTTACTTTACCTAGGATAATAGTAAATGTTTTATGATTGATATATATGGATATTATAAAGAAAATTAAGATGATACCAATGAAAATAAAATGTTTTATTTTATGTTTTCAAATGAAATATGGGATTAAAGTATATATCTAGTTTACAAGACTACAAAATTGTTTAGTCCTTTAGGATGTGATTGATTATATTTAGTACCAATGTAATAAAGTATCCACTAAATCCAGGATAATGGAGTTAGGATGTTAGAGTTTTTATCAGAGTAAGATTTGTATAAACCTTGGGAACTATATTTAAGAAAACATATATTAGGGAATTAAAACTATATTGGGTAATTTGACTCATGTTATGAGAAATAACCTTGCTCTTATAGAGATGCCTACTAATACACAATGGATTGTAAAATTTTTAGACCTCTTTATTCATCAAGACCCCCTCATTAAATATAAATACAAATCCATTAGTTGTTAAGAAATTCATATGGTCCTTATAGAAGATATTTCTCACTTTGGGATATAACAAAAGGGAGAAGTGTTTCATATAATTTTATCATCTCTTAGGGGATGTAGATCAATAGTGGCCATAGATTCAAAACACTAATGTTGAGGAGGAAATAACAAGCATGGAATGGAAGGATTTTAAGGAAATTTTATTGGAAAAATATTTTCCTCATGAAGAATGAGTTGTTATAGAGGGAAAATTATTCAGCCTAAGAAAAAATGAATATGAAAATATTTCTTAGTATGAAGTTAATATTACAAGGATTTTATAGAATTATGATAATATGTACATAATACTAAGAGTAATATGGACTATTTATTTGATGGGTTAAATACAATAATTCAAAGGGAACTAGTATCATAAACATCCTCATCCTATGAGGATATAGTATAATGTACTGTAAAAATAGATAAATAATTCTCTAGGTATTATAGTTTTTAAGGAATGAAAGAGAAGAAGAGGATAACATAGAAAAAAATTGATAAGGGAAAAAGGGGAAAGAAGAATCTTTGAACATTTGATACTTGTGAAAGGAAAAATACTTTTCTCATTACTAAAAGGAAAATGATTTTGATTTAAGTGTGTATAAAAAGACCATCATGCTCATGAATGAATGTTTAATAGATAATATTTTAAATAAAATGCTTTAAATATAAGGAAATGGGGCATTATTCCACCAAATTCCCTAAACATCAAGGGAAGATTTCCCAGAAAATATTGAGGGAGCAAGGATAATCTTATGAAATCATAACAACGATTGATGAAGTTCCAAAAGATATGGTTGTAGGTAATTTAATAATATCATTAAATTTAATTAATTCTTTATTTGATTCAAGATCTTTACACTATTTTATATCTTAAATGTTTTCCATGAAAATTATATACTTCCCTAACACCTTAAAAGTGAGTTACCAGATAAGAATCCTAGTGGAAGTCTCACTATAACAAGGTTCTTTTGGTCAGTTCCAATTAATCTAGATAAACATGCCCTAATTTCCATCATTATTATTATCATGTATACAATTGATTTTGATATATTACTTGGTATGTATTAAAATTCAACATATAATGCAAACCTTTACTAGAAAGAGAAGGAAATTATTATTCCTGATGAAAATACACTACCGGAAAAAGGGATTTTTGCGATGGATCATTTGTGACGGGTTCCCATCATAAATTCTCTATTGTGACGAGGTCCCCTCACAAATGGCCCATTGAGGAAAAGGGAATCGCAAATATTACATTTTGCGATGGTCGGTCACAAAAAGTTATTATTTGTGATGAGCAGTGGCACCATCACAAATAGGTTTGGCGATTTTTTTAAAAACTCTATTGGGACGGGCCGGCCACCCATCACAAATAGTTTTCCCATTTTTTTTGTAAACTTTTTGTGATAGGCCCATCACAAATACTAATCATGATGGTCCATCTCAAATACTATAGAAAATACAAAAAAATAAACCCTTTTGCAATGAACCATTGCAATTAATATTTGCGACGAGCTCGTCGCAAATAGAAGAAAACATAAAAAAAATTAAATAAAAAAAATTAATAATAATATAATATTAATATAAACGAAATCATAATATTAATATTAATACAATTAAATTATTTATAAAATAAAATTAATAGTAATAATATAATATAAATATAAATAAAATAATAATATTAATATTTTTAAAATAAAATTAACTATAAAATAGTTAAATAATATAATAATATTATTAATAATATTAATGAAATAATAATATTAATATTAGTAATATATTAAAAACCTCAATATTGGAAAAAAATATAAAAATCTATTAATTAATAAAATAATAAATATAATAAAAAATTAAATAAATAATAAAAACTTTAATATTCGGGACAATATAAAAAACACACTATTTAAAACTTTAAATAGTTAATATTTAAAAAAAATTACATTCAAATGTTTCATTGTAAAATAAAAATATATCAATAAGGGGGAGCATCATCTGGAGGAGCTGGAGGAGATAGTGGAGGGAACTTCATCTCAAAACTATGAGTCAGACGTTGCATGTACTCCATCTGCTCATGCTCCTACTGATGTTGTACGCTAACGATGCATCTCATACTACATCTCTTCCTACTGCTACTGCTATTGTAGGAACTCTTCTTGCTACTGCTACCATTGATGAATCTCCTCCTGCTCCCTATGCATAGTCTTTATAAGCTCACTCTAAGTTCACAGCTACTTCTCTTACTATGCATGAGATCATGATGACACTCCAAGAGACCCTCTTGAGTTAGATGACGACATCACAGTGGAGCCATAAACAACCCCAGGGGTCAATCGAGTGCTGATACCAGAAAATTAGAATTTCTCGAAGGCAAACTGGGTCACCTACATCTATGCCACCTCATCAAATTGGGGGCACTAGTCTAACCATTAGTCTTATCCTGACTCTCACTATGGTTCTGAGACATCAAAGACTCATATGACTCCTTCAATTGCAATTTAAAATTAAAATAGTTAAAATATTATTTATAGTTATATTTAAAACTCAAAAAAAATTATACTAACCACAATGAAATGTTGGCGAGCACCTCTAATCTCTCCACTAGATGGATCACTATACATCCTCCTATAAACATCGTACTCCGTAATATCAGGTTGTGTGACTACCTATATGGATATTCAATAAACCTTTTACATTTAAAGTTATATACAATATTTTTAAAAAATGTAATTACCATATTCTCTCTATGCGTACTGAATGTACGACTACCAGCTCGATTTTTCACCTTATGTCTCCCCCGATTTTTCCAACCTACTGATGATCTACTCTTAAACTACCTACTCAACTAGTGTGAACATAATCCATCCCAAATATGAGATGAAATATAATTAGGTCGGTGGACGCGACATGTCTCATCGAACTATGTCACTCTTTCTTTCCCAATTGATTTCCTTTTAAAATTTTGCAAAACCTGAGTGTAATTTGGATGCATATCTCCCTTCCATACCTTCCAGATAGCCTCACACATTCTCTTATTAATGGGATACCATAAACCCTACAAATAATTTATTATATCAAGTTATTAATTAAATTAATTTCAAAATAAATATTATTCATTTACGTACCAGCAAATGCTTGAACATGCGGTGTTGTACATCAATGGGAATCTGATCCCATTACACCCATGCATTATAAAAATAATTACACAATATAGCGCTCCCCTGTCCAAAAACTATATGTGTAAAGATGTGAAAAAAATAACAATTAATCAAACAATTAGAATATATATAAATTAATGATAAATAATGAAAATATATAGTTAAACATACCACTGCGTGCATAGATTGAACCCAAGATATGGATGTCACTCGGGTATAGGGTCAAGAATCATTATTCGGGAAAGAGCACGCCCCCTCCGAGTGCCCCCTGAACCACCAGCAGTATGAGGGTCAGATGATCTGACATCCTGCTCGTATAAAGGTAGATCAACCTCCTGAAACAAATGATATAGATCATCATCCATTTGAAACACAAAATGATTATTATAACAAAATAGTTGAAAACAACTATTATATATAGATATTTATTATATATGATTATAACTAGCATTTAATTATGTCAATGTCCACCTTCATCCTCATCTTCATAACTATTGACGTCAATGTCTTCATCATCCTCCTCAGCATTATCAATTTCCATATTAGTTTTAGTTTTATCATCTCTTGTCATTTAAAATTCAGTTATAACATCATTAACATCATTGTCACCATCATCCCTTAACTGTGGGTTTCCATCAATGATATTCAAGTCTCTTTATAAAAAATTTGGATTCAGTGTAGTTGTCTCTGGAATAATTTCAATTCCTTTCACTTTAGTGGAACCAAATTCACTTTTAGTAAACTAATTCTATCGATATTTAATTTTTATTATGGTCCACTAATCACCCAACTCCCTTAAAGTAGCATAGTAATTTGCATAATAAATTTGATGTGCCTGATGAGCCAATAAAAATGGTTCATTTACTGTAATAAGACTTTTATATTTAATATCAACGATTCCATGGATTGGAAGAACACACAAATCTCTCTTAGTATCCAACCACTAGAATTTAAACATCATTATGTAATGTTTTCCTAGATAACACAGTTCAATGATTTCATCTAGCATATTGTAAAAGTCAACTTCAGTTTCCCTATGATTAGATCCTCTTAAGAAAACACCATTATTCATTGTTTTTTATTCACCATATGAACATGTAATAAATCAAAAACCATTCATCGCATATTCATTATAATATTTAACCATTTTGGATGGTGGGGTACCCAATACACACAATAGACAATCAATTTATTCAACATATTGAGATATCGGAAAATTTTTAAAACAATTATCACTACAACAATTATTAAATTTATTTTTATGTGAAATAAAAAATAATTTATGTTACAAGTTTTTGAAACCAGTAATAATTTTTTTTGATTAAGTTCTTAAAGAGAAGCTATGGTAATTTGTGGAAAATGTTTCTTGATATGATTATCATATAACCTACAAATAAAATAAGAATAATATACTATTACAAAAATTATAGAATAAGTGATAGGATCACTCATAGTACAAATGGTGTCATTTCTTCATAGTTGAGAAGAATATATGTATGAGCTCTGTGATGTTCATCATCTGAAATCCATCGTTTATGAACTTCAAAGAAGCCAAGTTCTGGTTAATTGAAAACTAATAATTGATTGCCCATGTCATCATCAACATTTCCCTCATTACGGCTCATGTGGTTTTGTTTTGAGGGATATTCAGATTGAAAGTAATAAGAGAAAAAAAATGAAATTCTCTCTTGAAAATAAGCTTATTAAATTGAGCCTTTAACTGATACTTTGTTACATACTTTTTTTAAATTTTTTCATGCATATCTCAAATAAGTACATCTATCATAACTGTATCGGACCACCAAATTTTGTTTCATGTAGAGAATGTAATATCAAATGTTCCATTGAGTTAAACAAACCTGGTGAGAATATTTTTTCCAGTTGACATAAAATTAAAATGACATCTTCATGAAGTTTTCTTACTACATCATAGTTTGTTGTGGATTCAAAAATTCATCAATTTGTTTTTTGATATTTCTGTTAGTGCATCAAAAATCATATTATCTAAAAATACTCTTAATCCAATTGGCATAAGTCTTTCCATTAAAACATGATAGTCATGACTTTTCAATCTGGTAATATGACCATTTCTGATATATCTTTCCAAATTGGAAGCCTAACTATATGAAAGTCTCAAATATTTAATCCAATGATAAAATATTAAGAAAATCTCTTTGAAAAGTGTATGATATTCTATTGGCTTTATTAACTTTTGTGATCTGACTTTTTCAAATAGTTCAAGTTCTGGTGGAAAACAAAATTGGGGAAGATCTATTCATGCCTTTACATTATCTTTGGTCTTACCTGGTGTATCCAAGATTGTATGATATAAATTATCAAAATATTTCTTCTCAATATGCATCACATCCAACATGTGACATACCAAAAAATTAGACCAATATGGTAAATCCCAAAAAATGCTCCATTTTATCCAATTGTGCTCTTTTCCAAACCCATCAATTTTCTATTGGTTTATTGTTGGTCTAAATGTGATGAGAGGTAAGGAAGATAAAATTGATTTTAAATCGGTACCTAGGATCATTGTTGGAGGTTTATTTTTTCAACTGTTCCTTTTTTGAAATGATATTTGTTTCTTCAAAAAGAATGATCAGTTTGAAGAAATCTGCACCGACAGTCGAAAAAACAAGGTTTCTTACATTGATGAGCATAAACTCTTTGATATCTCTCATACCATAAATAAATAATTTTTAAACATGTGTACTCTAGCCATTTAAGATTTTATATACTAGGAAATCACTAATTGTCCACATTAATGTAGCTTTCAGTAGGATGTTTTGTTTCAAAGCAACAACATATGTACCGACACCATTACTCTAGAGTGAATTTAACTCATCAATCAATGGTTTCAAATAAACATAAATATTATTTTTTAGATGACTATGAATTAAAGTAGTAAAAAACGATATATAGATACTTAATTAACATCAATAGAGGTAAATTATACATTGTTATAAAGACAGGCCAACCTGAATTAGATAACCTTCTTAATGATTAAGGTCGTGAATTATGATAAATTGGTATACTTCATATATGAATTGGGAGTTCTGAAATTTTGAATGATTCTATGTGTTCCATCTATACCTGAGGTAAAAATTGAATTATTATAAAATTATCATAGCTTGAATTACTCTATACACTTTGGGAGATCCAAAATATATACAAATTTGAAGGAAATTTTTTTGGTGGGATAATATAAAATGTAAAATTTATGATTACATTCAATATGTTTATTTTTTCAACAGGTTAAGGGTGACATATAGTATCATAGAGGATTCATGAAACATCTACCTATTCTAACATGGAAATGGGATGACATTACTATAGTATTTCCCATTGAATTACTAAAGACTCGTTGAAATAATGGTGTAATATAGATTATTATTGATCTTCTTACCAAATCTAAACATTTATTTTCTATAATAGATTATTTAACTCTATAGAACCATGTATGAATCTATATTAATGATGTTTTCAGACTTCATCGAAAAATTGTTTTAATTGTTTCTGATTCTGATCCATGATTTGTAAAGAAATTCTAGAAAAGTCTTCAAAATTCTCTTTATTCTGAGATTCATTTGAGCACAAATTATCATCCTCAAACTGATGGGAATTATGAAATAACTACTCAAACATTATAAGACATGTTTAATTTATGATCAATTTACTTTCTAGGTATTTGGAATCAGTATTTAATATTGGTAAAATTTTCCTATAACAATAAATTCCAATCAAGTATTAAAATGCAGCCATATGAAGAATTATATTGAATGTGATTTCATAATCCAACTTATTTGGATGAAGTTGGTGAAAGGAATCTTGTAGTATAATAACCTTTTTGAGGTGACAATGATGAAGGTAAATATTATTTATAACCATATTAAATAATATAAAATTAGGAAAAAGAACTATACTGATAACCAAAGAAAATATTTCGAATTTCAAGTGGCCAATCATGTTTTCAAGATAGTACCTCCATAGAAGGGTGTTATAAGAACTGGTAAGAAAGTAAAACCAATCCCCAAGTTCATTAAACTATTCTAAATTATAGAAATAATTTTATTTGGGGATTACCATTTGGAAATTCCACCTAGCCTCTCTAAAGTAAATGATGTGTTCGGTATATCTTTATTAAATAAGTAAATCCCAAATCTAGGGCATGTGGACACCTATAAATAAATATAATTGGATCATGATTTATCTATTTGTAAAGATCCTATCTAGATTCTGGATATTAGAATATAAATGTTGAAGAATCATATGACTAAGCTGATAAAGGTACTTTGGAGAAATCATAAGATAGAAGAGGTGATGTGGGAACCTCAAGAAATTATGATGAAGAACTACCCAAATATTTTTATGAGGTGACATTAAGGAAATTTCAAGGATGATTTTTTTGAAGTATGGAATGATGTAACACCCTGATATTTTGCTATATATTTCTCTTTAAATAAAATTAATCTCTTTGATAGCCTACGATACACATAACCCCTAGTCTAAATGAACCATAATATAGTATACCATTATAACCTATCCATCAAACTAGTGGATATAAATAGGATTTACTAATTTATGAAAACTTTATGGTTTACATATGCATAAAATAAATTTTTTGGTGATCAATTGATTAGAAAAAAAATGAAATCATTTGAAAGAAAAAGAGATGTTCTCAAATTAATCTCTTTTATGTATACAATGTATTTTTATCTTAATAAATTAAATTAATAAATGTTGTTTAATGATATTAATTAAATTTTTATACTATATATTCAATAAATTTATTTTTCATTCATCAAATATTTTTACTATGTGTGGGATAAGAATAAATCTAGTTTTATGCTTCAAAACTATTTTTTTTTCTAAAAATCAGTTTTCATCTCATTTTTAAAACATATTTTAAAATTAATTTATACCAATTATAGGTATTGAATTTTTTAAAATTTATTACATATTTAGAATCTGTATGTTCAAATTTGCTCAATAGGTCACCATTATTTTTAGCCATTATAAATAGTTATCATGGAAAATTTTATCGCTGTAGTAAAGGAAAAATCCGGTTAATCTAGGTTAAAAATAAGTGATAAGGTCCCCATATTTCATATAAAATCATATCGGAATAAAGTAATATTACTTTTATCATCTTAGTGTCTAAATTTAATTTTCTAATATACACTTTTCTATTAAAATTAACTATATTGTAATTAAAACAAATAAAGTTTTAAAATGTCACTCTCTTAGTTTTAAATATCTCTTATGTGTTCATATAGGGATAAAAGAAAGCTATGCATAAATATTAATATTAATATTTTTTATAATAAAATTATATTCCTAATAATATTTTTTGTTAATTTTCTGTGATTGAATAATTAACTTTAATTCTTTCATAACACTAATATATTATTTATTCAACTAATAAAAAATAAATCAAATTGATGTCAAAAATAATAAAATTAATATAATTTGAGTGGGTTATAGTGTTGCATGATTTTTTTAGATACATATAACATTTTTTTTATGGTTTAAAGGATTATATTCTAATTTCATCATTTTCTTGGCATTTTTAGAGTCAAATTAAATGAATAGTTCTAAAATTGGCATCAACGATATTTTAAAATAAATAATTATTTATTAAATGATTTAAAATTCATAAAAATATTATCATAAAGAAATTTGATTTGAATATGGTTTAAAATATCATACATGGTCTATTTATGAGTCACTTTTCCATATTTTGTAAAACTGTTAACTTTTTATGATTAAAATATTTGTTACCACAATTAAGGTATATAATAATTAATAAAGGGATTAATAAAAAATATAAGGTTTTAAATTGGAAAAAAATTTATATAAATTCCATTTTATGTTTCTATTTAAACCGTTGAAAATTTTTCTATAAATTCATTTCTATTTGGATGAATTTGGATAGAGAGTGACTTTATTATATTTTAATCTTTTAAGAAATTCCAAGTGTGTGCTCTCCCACCCATATAACATGTACTTCCTTTTCTTTATAACTCATTGGGCCATATAGATAGAACATACACTAAAAAAATCTTCTATAATTCATTACCCATATTATATAGGTATTTTTATTCCCAAAATACAAACCTTACGACACATAATAGGATATCTAAAGGATTTATTTCAAAGAATAGGTAATCACCTTAACCGATCACTTGTCTTTTTTACTTCTTATTTACCACCAGTAAATCTATGGTATCTATCATAGAATAATAAATTAAATATAAAAAATATACTTAAATGTTATTAAGATTATGAAACCACAATTTCCACGCTCTTTTCTATCAAATGGGAAGTGAAAGTATCACTCGTGCGTTAGTACGACTTACCATCTCCACATAGCGATAAAATTTATTTATCATCACCATATTTTATGGATGAGTGTTATAATGAGTTTAATGTTTATGTATGATATTTATGACATAATTATTATTCTATAATAATAATAATATAATATCAACCTTTTTACCATCCAATTTGTTTAAAAATGATAACATCGCTTGTACGTACGTGTGGACTACCACCTCCACAAAGCGATGCGATTCATTTTTAATTTTATATTTACATGGATGGTAATAAGGATTTATTTAATGAATATATTATATATATATGATATAAAGATTATTCAATAATAGAGAATTATTATTTATCTTACATTCCTTCCATCAAAAAGTGAAAACATTGTTCATGCGTACATATGACCTACACTCTCCATGAATGGTACAATTAATTTTTCTATCCCACCATTATATACCCCGACTTTATCACTCTTCTGGAATCTACATGGTTCCTATATTTGAATTGAAATTTGGGAACCACAAGCTATATACAATACCCAACTTGTAGAAATGTAAAGTTTAAAATCAATAATGAAAGTACCTAAGGCTTATCTTTTCTTATTTACTAGTTAATATTTCTTCTTCCATTTTACTTTATCAATATAAGAAAAATATACAACATATTTCCATTTATCATCCCCATGAACCCTTCTATTCTTGGAAGGTCATTGTAATGGTGTGTCAGTATTAGAACTTACCCAAGAAAAATTCACCTTACCTTTAATTTTTTATTATAAATAAAAAATTATTTTCATGCTTCATGTATATATCTACATAGATAATCATTTAAAAGATATTTTAGATAATATTTTATATATTTTTAATGTTTAAATTCATAATAAAACTTAGTAATCTTAGAGTAAATGAGGAGTGGGTGAGGTATATTCAAAATTTCCCGGCCAGTTGAAAAATTGTCAATATATCTAATAATCTTAATTACATGAGGTACAACTATAATTTATTTTCCAAGATTTTACATAAATATTTATTTAGAGATTACATACCTCTATTTCATTTATTTATCCTTATAGAGATCACTAATATGAAACAACAAGGAGTATGTGTCCACAACCTCAAAAATATTATAGAGCCTAGTAGTCATGGATTACAACATTAGGTATTGGAAATAAAATTAAACATCCATATGTTTCCATAATATATTGATATCCTCATCAATATCCACATGAGAGGGATTATCAAGAAATAAGGAACCTAGTACATAAGTCTTCTACACATCGCATAGTACAACATACAAATGGTTGTTACATTATAGGAAGTTAACACCAGTCAAGGGATAATATTATATAATATGGATCAATGTGTGTTATGTGGTTTAATGGGTTTCCATTTTTCCATAAACAATAAAATAATAAATTTATTACTTTATCTTAATTATGAGTTATAACATAATTAGTTGAATTAATTAGTCTTTTTCTATATTATCAAATATCAACAACCCTCACAGTTGGATTCATAATATCAAATAACCCAAATATTCTTGTGTACATGATCTATATTACTCTTTAAATAACTCAATAATATGACTTATTAGATTATTAAAAGGTATTTAGGTATTTTTTACTTTCTTACTGCATTAATTCACAACTCCTTGATATTTTGAGTGGAATCCCCAATCCTGGAATCTTAAACCAATATTTCCTTCACTATTGACTCCAAGTTACAAAATGTCTAAGGAGATCAACCGTTCATAATAACTAGTTAAGTCATCCAAAGCCTTTAATTATAAATTCCCAATAATTTAAAGCACATTAAAAAGGCTCAGATAAGTACTTTGAACTATGACTACATTCTAACTCAAGGGATTGAAGGTGTTTTTTGACATTATATTTTTGATGGAGAGATTTTGATTAACTTATACATAAATATTCCTTATTTTATTCTTAATAAAAAAAATTATATTATTTTATCCTTAGTATGATTATAAATTAATTTATTTTAGTTTATTCAATTTAATCATCCAAATAAACCCTGAATAAATAAATAAATAAATAATAATGTACTAAAAAAGGAAAATTAAAATGTGATGTGATCATGAGATTTTATCTATAATTGGTTTATTAATAAGTGATAAACCAACCTTGACCCTAGGGTAAACAACTCCTTAATCCCATTCTAGGATCAAGTTGAAGTACTTATTCATTATTTTGTATATCTCTATGGTCGGATTCACCTCATCTCGGGTCTTGAACTATCTACTATAGTTGGGAACTCCATCCTTTACAAATGTTTTCTCACTCACTGGGGCTGGGTAATGAGGTTTTAGGGTTAAATAAAATTAACCTTATATACGCATGCATTTAATATTGATAACATTCATTTTAATTCCTTCTAATTTAGATAAGATTACTACAATTAATAAATTTGTCAAAAAATTAATTAATTTATTACCTATATTAATATATTTTTCAAATAGTCGTTGAAATATGATATAATTTCCATCCTATATTATTTTATATAAATTAAATAAATTAAAATTTAATTCTAAAACAATTAATTAAAGGACTTGTACTTAGGAGGCCATACGATATGTCCCTTATGTGCTAGATTAATTCCATTTATGGAATTTAATACTTACATGATGTGTACTATCACTCAACATGTCATGTGACACATGTTTTTTATAGTCCTTGTCATGTATTATGTACTTACATGACATTTACTCCTTCATAGCGTGTCACAATATACACGACATGTGGTTCTGTGGGTCAATCCACATAGATTATTCATTGTGAATGACCACATGACATGCCATAAATTTACGCGATTTGTACTATTAACAAAACATGTTAATTAAAAGATATGTATTACGACCATTGAAGTTCAATTAGTTAAAAAATTTAAAATATATTAATTATTAAGCATGTAAACAGACACAAAACACTGAAAAAACTCCACATGTTCTTTGGGTGGAATGATACATGTCATAAAGTATGTACAAATGAATACATGTCATTTAGTTTCTTAATCACTTTAATTATCCCATGTTTTTACCCACATGACTTTTCAAAAATCACTTAGTGTGTAATATTCATGGTTTTCACATGTTATATAATGTGTACAGCCAACTACATGCCGCTTAGTCCATGTTTGGAAAGTCACTTAGCTAGAAATCAATACACTGTGTGGGATGAATCTGTGTATCAAATATAAGTATTTATAAAATTTATATGAGAAAAAAACCATGTGGGGTTACATGGATTGTTCAGATACTACATACCATTTAATCTATTCCAAACATCATGTAATGCTAGTAATTAACATGGAGCGTGTAGTGACACCATGAATTGAGTCACAAGGAGAGATGATATTTATGTTGACCACTCTTTGGGAGAGTTAATCATGGGTAAATGAAATTTAACTTACCTTTACACTCCATGTATCCATTCCATTCTGTTAGCAATCTTGGTACCTCTATATGGGATCTTCAATCATTCTTCATGAGTTTTGACATGTTCTTGAATATAAAAAAATTAGATGAACATTTTTTATCATCCTTTTAGATTATGAGTAAAATTATTGAAATGAAAAAAATAAATCCA
Organism: Viscum album; assembly: GCA_963277665.1. Classification (NCBI taxonomy): domain Eukaryota; kingdom Viridiplantae; phylum Streptophyta; class Magnoliopsida; order Santalales; family Viscaceae; genus Viscum; species Viscum album. The sequence goes on from OY728153.1 coordinate 499,235,218, forward strand.
AAAAATGAAATTGATTTTTTGAATATAAATAATTATAAATTAGAATGACACCACTCTTATGCCACTGGAGGGTTCTAGGGAAGAGTGTAAGTTTTTTTATAGTGCCTAATTTTGTATTTTTATTAGTTTGAATAGATAAATATGAAGAAATAAATGATGGGAACGTCATAATATCCTAGATATGATCTTTTACATTTAATTTTTAACTAATTTAAAATAATAATTACCTTTAACAAGATAATATTATTGACCAATTTTCAAATCCATTCTTGATGTGTTTTCATTACAGTAGAGAATCTAAGTGAGGATTCAACTAGGTGTATCCAAATAGGCTACATAAAACTCCATATGAAATTATTGAATAGAATGGTATAAACAATTGATTCATTCTAATCATTTTAGATCACAAAATATATTATCTTATTCTCTCTTTGTTCTTGAAAGGGAGGATTATTCTCTCCTAAGATTGAGATAATTCTATAGATACTTTTTTTACAAGAATTATCACCTCTAAAATGATATAGTTGGTATTTTATACTTAGGTTTAAACAATTAATATTTTAAAAATACCCTTAATAAATTTTTTACACTAATTAATCCCCATTTGAAATAATAATAATAATATTTCCATGACATGTGTTTATTTAGTTATGATTTCTTAAATAAATAAATTAAAATTTATTAAAATTATAGTAAATAAAATATATCATTTCAATCAATCCATTAACTTAACCCATCAATCCTCCATTAAATTTATGGAACCTTTAATAATGAAATATTCCATCAAATAAATATTATTCATTCATTTAATAAAAAAATATTATATTCACTAAAACTATGAATAATTATTTATTTTAATATGACATGACTAGTTAAATATTTGTATATTAATTTATTCTATGTATTAGTAAATAAATAAATATTTAGTCATTACCTTATGAATAATAAAAAAGATATAAAATTCAACCCACATATTATAAACATGAATATCTCATGATTGGATTTATTTGAACAAATTTACTTGAATAATTATTGTGAAAGGATGATATTGTTTAGAATGGAAACGTTTCTTTTATTGAATAGTTTTTTTTACAGAAGTATAAATTATGAAATTTTACAAAAATATCTTTAAAATAATGAAAAAAATCATTTGGTAATTAATTAAGCCAGATCAGTTCATTACTAGTCACCCCTTTATTTTAAAGAGCATGAATCAAAAATTTACTCCACTATATATTTGTGTGATGATGAAACTCATGGTCGACAGAGTTTCTATGAATTATATCCATATCGCTATTAACATACATCAGATATTAATAAATCCATTTTATATAGCTTACACAATGGTGGTGGAGTCACATTCCAACCAAAAATTGCACCAACATTATTGTCTTTCAATTTTAATCACATTAACCATGCCAATTATTTTAAAAACAATAGTTATGCTCTCTCCACATAAACCATAAAGGCGTCCCATGACATCACTATTATGATTTCTAAACATAGATCCAAAGCCAGATAGTCCTAGATTTTCTCTTTAATCTCCATCTGTATTATATTTAATCCATCCAGAGAATGAATCAATCCATATTACTTCTAGAGTTCCAGAAGGAGGGAGAAAATTATATGTAATTCCATGATGACTAAGAACTATTAGATGAAAAATAGATTTAATAAAATTACCATTTTGAAAATAATTCATAATTTTCATAGAAACCATAATTTTAAAAAGTTAAAATTGAATATTTAATTGATAATTCCAATGAATCTATTTGTTTTGGCAAATTCATAAGACAAAATCACTTCAACATTGGCCATAAGGAAAAAATTAGCTAGGGGCATGGAGTATGCCATCTTATTTATGAGAGCGAATATAGAAGATTAGATACATATCCCATTCATAATTTTTTACAATATTTTTTCATTCCCATCTATAGAATCAAGATAGTGCAGTTTGGAACTGAGTCTCCCATTGGATGCTAGTTCCCATATGATAATTTCATCACCAATGATAATATTGTGATTGGAGATCACTTCCATGATTTTAGTTGGAAGAATATCTATGGAATTATCTATTCCCAACATAATTTAAGTAATTGTTTTCAATGATGGATTAAGATAATTAATTAGATTAAGTTTATCTGTACCTTTCCAATTGTCCATCCAAAAATTAAGGGATGAATTCATATTAACTAACCAGTGGGAATGTGTTGAAATATTAAAAATGGATTCCTTAAGGGTTGTACTTATAAATAAATATAGATAATTTAGTTTTACATATTTAATCATGTTAATAAATCTAGGTCTCATAAATCCAAGAATCTATGACTTCTCATTAATAATCCTCTACATAATGTTTTTTTGTAGAGATTAATTAAAATTACAATTTTTTTAGTAATAAGTTATCCATGATCGAAGGGTTGATAACACTGCTTTCAAGGGACAATAGTGAGCCTTCTTTTTAGGATGATCCCAATATAGATAATGTTTTTATGGACATATTGATACTCTTAATAAGTAATCTGACCAGTGGTAAACCATGAAAGAATAAAAAAATTAAAAATAATGAAATATTTCACAAGAAAGGCCCTGAATGATATCGATAAAGCTTTTCATTTTCAGGAAGACAACAAATTTTTATTTTGAAATAAAGTATGATTGAAATGAAATTCATGAGGTCTACCCAAAAACATATGGACATGAAGATAATTGAATCAGAACACACAATATTTGATTCCTAACTCATTGATAATGTCATATTTTCTAGATGTAGGAATATTCTTTCGAAAATATAAGAAATATTTTTCAAATTGATATCTAGAGAAGAATCCTTTTCATAATGGAAAATATATTCATTGATTTTATTTATGTCTCTCTTTTCTCTTTGAGTAAAGATAATGATTAAATGAATATATAATAAGTTAATAGAAGCAACTAAACCTCTAGCAGCTCTGATGTGTTCAATCGTTTGATTCTTCACATTATTGAGGAGAAGTATTCTTAGATAGTTTTTTTAGAAAAAGAGAAAATAATGGTAGAGAGTGGATCACCTTGTCTGGAACCTTTAGAACATGTGAAGTAACCCTCATGAGTGTCATTGATAAGAACTGACATATCAGATGAAATCATAAGAATTTTGACCCATTTGATGAATGTATCATTAAAAATATATATTTAGGACCTTATAAATGAAAACGTAGTCATTATATCATTGGATTAATTAAAATATAGTTTCAATTAAATTTTAACTCACCATGTGGATTTTATGAAAAGATTTAAACATTCATAGAAAGTATTTTCTAGATTTTCCTTTAATGAATCCAAACTAATTTGAGGATAAAATATTGTTAGAAATATTGGAAATCCAATTAGCAAGAATTTTTAAAATATTTTTTTATATTATGTTGACCAGATTCATAGGCCTAAAGAGATGAATTTCATTTTTATTTTCCACTTCAATAATGAGGGTAAGGAAATGATCGTTGATGCCCTGAGTGAACTAACCACCCTTAAAAAATGATGGATGAGTATGAAAACATCATATTGAATAATATCCTAAAAGGTTTGGAAGAATAAGTTGGTGAAGCCTTTAAAATTAGGGGAGATACCAAAATCTAGAGAAAATATAGATTCTTTGATATCAAAATCAAGAGGTATTTCAGTAATTCTTACATTATACTTATGATCGACATGAATGGGTATGATATCTTTTACCAAATCATATCTAGTGGTGGTTCCATTAATGATATTTTTATATAATTATAAAACATGGTTAACAATATATTTCCTATTGTCCGAAATTTTCCCATCATCATTTAGTATTTCCAAAGGTTTATTGAATTTCTTATAACTTTGAGGAGAGTTGAAAAAGTTATAATTTCTATAATTTTACTTAATCCATTTATCTTTAAAAGTTTATCTAGAAATGTATTCCTTGAGGATTAATTGGCTGTTGAGGTCATGAGAGATCAAATTTTCTTTCACAATAACTATGGATAAACCACTTTAGCTGTTATTATGTTAAATGATGTGAAGAGAAGATTCAAAACTGCTACATTCCCATTAATTTATAACTAATTTTGACCATCAGTTCAATGGATTTGATGGAAGAGAGTCCTTAAAGACTCAAATGAGCTTAGACCCATCATATTTTAATTTCATTGGAAGACTGATTTCTGTCAAACAAATGATAACCCATATTTTTAAGAGATTAAATCCTTAAATAAAAGAAACTTTGGGGTTCAAAAAATACCAAAAGACTTGTTTTCTAATTTTTAATAAAAATACTAAGAGAAGTGGTTGTTTCAATGTTATCCATTCCCTATCAGCTAAAAAATTACACTCTTATTTATGTTTTTATTTGTGTTTTGAACCCCATTTTATTAGACCTCCTAGATTCTTTTTCTTGGAAAATTTTTTAATGTCACCTGAATTTTTCACATCAAGATCATGTATTTCATAAGTTTCCCTATGAAAATAATATGAGATAGAATCACTATTTCTATTCCCATAATCCTTTAATGTTGGAGTGATTTCGATATTAGTTTATTTCTCATTCATTGGAGAAGACACCATGAAACTTCCATCAATATCTAATGCTCCATTATCACCTATGAGATATAAACTTAAAACATTATGATTATCCTTCATGGAGGTATCTATTTATTTTGTGGTGAAATTCTCATAACTACTACAATTATCAACTTTATTTTAGGTTAAGTTGATAAAAATACTACAATGATCATCTATAGAAGATGATTTATCCTTGTAATAACCATTATCCTCCCTTAATTCATGGGCATTTAAATGATCCATATTGAAAAAAATCTGGTTACCCTTCACTAAGGGTTCTATCAACTCAATGGCGATATTCCCATCAGAATTCATAGAGTTATATGGGTTTTTTATACTAAGTTACCATATGTTACACTTCCTTCATGAGGAATAATCATAACACCAATATTTTTGGTTTTATAAGGTTTCACAACCTTTCTACAATCATATATTTCAATATCAATCACATTTTGAAGAGAGACAACAAGATTCTTTGTGTCCCAATCAATTTCACGAGAAATGTTGATGTCTTCCATGAAATCTAGTAGAATATATCCCACAACATTTTTAGTAGTAATATTGATTTTTTTCATATCCAAAGGTTGAAGAGAGATATTTTTCTCCTTTTCCTCTTCATAAAAAAGCGCAGCCCCTAATTTTCAAGATACAACTTTTGAATCTGGGATGGTGTATTGTTTAACTTTTACCCATTTCTTAGAGTCATTATTTATTGAGGGCTCAACATTATACAATAAAATGAATTTTATTTTTTTATTCATAGTGACATTTTTCTAGGAATTTGGATCAATATATGGTTTTACCTATTTATGGATCAGCTTTTAGTTCATAATTCAATGTCCTAAAATTCTAAAACCATCCCAAAAAGGAGGGATATAATCATACTCCACCTAAAATTTATTTTTATGATCATGAACAATGAAAATGATCACATATGTTATTTTTTAGTCTAAATTTCTATCAACTAAAATACTTCAATAAGATCCTTGTTCTCCATTAATAGTGTGATGATATAGCTTCAAGGGGATACCTATGTAAGAGGAAAGATCATTAATAATTTTAGGGTTCCAAAAAAACCAATAATAATCCATATATCCTGAACCAAATTTTATCAATAGAGTTACATTAATTAATAAAATTAAAATTTATATATCATTCTTAAATTCACATAAATTTAGGTTTTAGGTGAAATTTTTCAATTTTCTTGAGATCCCCTTTGCTTCCCATAATAATTTTTAAGAAGATGCTTCTAATTGAAATCAATTTCCAGTTTCTATTACCCTATCAATGATAGATCCTTGATTTAAGATTTTCTTTATACTAGGGATTATCCACACTTGAATACACGATGAACCAAAGAATAGATAACTTTCACATATTAATCCTTTTTTGGAGAGCCTCGAGGTTAGTGATCATTGAGAAACAACCATATTCTATTTTTAAAAAAATAGGATGCTTGGAAAAATAATCCTTGGATGGATCTGTGCCATGGAGTACCTTCATGAAGGAGACTCAATTTATTCTTGAAATAGATACTTTCTACAATTACAACATGAGATATTGGTTATCCATGGTTTGATTCATGCTTGTATATGATTTGTGCACAACATCCATTAAGGAATGCTCCCAGTCTTGATGGAACAATTCAATGAAACCGAACATAACCTTACAGATTAAAGGCAATCCAACATAGTATTTCAAAGAAGAGTAGATATGTTCCTATGATAGAATATCCCACACAACATAGATGAGAGATATCACATCATATCAATACTGAGTTCATTATTTGAGTAATTATTATTCTATAAATAAGTGAAAATATTTTTTCTTAATATAAAATTCAATATAATTTAATAAGATTTTGGATTCAATTTGTGTGTGAATCCAAATATATTTCTAAATGGAGTGAGGTGAACTTACCAAAATTCTTATTTTAGTATCTAGAATCATATTAATGAACCCATAAAAAAATAATTTAATCTCATAAAAACAAAATTCCTATGAATGCTTCTATGTAATATTCTTGAAACCTTTTGTTTATAAAAAAGAATTTAAAAACGGTAATACTTCAAGGAAATGAGAGGTGAATAATTCCAATGGTATATTGCTTTGAAAAAGGAATATCATGTAGGTCCCAAGTTAGTGATGGCATGAATATCAAACTATTGCACCAACGATGGTGCACAGGCCTTAGATAGATGTGCTCAAGTGAACCACATAGGTCACACCTACATGAAGACCAGCACGAAGCACATATGTGACCAAATTATTTCACCCAAGGTCCTAATATTGCTTATAAATTGGACATTGGGGACCCTCATTTAAAATGAGGGAAATCTCAAAGAACCCTCTAAGTTTTTCTCACCCCAGTCCTTTGCTCAGGCCCTCATAACTACAGAGGTAGCTCTCCAAGACCTGAGAGAATAAGGAATTAAGGGGGATATTTGGATCAAATTACTTATAGGTTGTGAAACAAAAAAACCCTACGCAAGTAGCCACACCGATCCTAATTAATAGAGACTAGATGAAGGTCCCCTTCTAGATTTAAGACCTACACGTGGCCCTTCCAGGGATACATGAGGAAACCATTGGACCCTATAGAAAGGCCTCTACCAAGTTCTGTTTCCCTGGTTATCTGTCTTCCATAAGTAAAATATAGCTCACGCATGCCTACCCAATATGAAGAACTTCTAATCTAGCCATGACATACCATGCATGAGACCCCCTCTAGATCACTCAAACATCACTTGTGTGAGGTTCCTTTGATCCCTCTTCATGCTACCAATAGAAGGGAACGTCCTTCCTTGGGAATCCCATATGATGGAGACAACATTATATCTTACACAAAATACTCTAGACTTTAATTACCATGGTAAGAGACACATTTATGTGTCTCCAATTCAATTATGAATTCTTTCAGTTAGAAGTGTTCTACACTTGTCCTACCTGATGGGTAGGGCCCTCAGGGTGTGTGAAGTTATGAATCCCTTCAATCATGAGGACCCTAACCCTAGGAGTAGTGCTAGGGATTTACTAGTTTCAGCCACATTGGATAGGTCCATTTCCTCCCCTTATGGTTTATGAGACTGAAGATCTCATGTTTCATACTTTGGGGGGGGGTGACGCTTACTATTTTAATTGATGGGGATTAGTGTCTTATCATCCCCTATCCTTTGGAACTAGGAGCAAGTCATCCCATAGAGAGTAATCCCATAGCTTTTATGGGTCATTTTTAGAGGGGTAGTTAGATATAACTATCATGGTTATAAAAATAGTAGAGTATATGAGAACATAAAATCCATTTCTTCTTCTCCAGTTTCCCCTATATATTCCACCAGTAGAAGAAGGATTGTGTGGTTTTATAGATATTACTCTTCCTATTTCTTATCACACCTCAGTATAAATCATGTGGGATTAGTGGTTCGTGATGATCACTTTATCCACACGATTAGATGAATGCCTCTACAGAGAATCCTTTTTAGGATATCCCTCTCACATACCTTCAGAGGGCCTCCATAAGCATGTGTACTCAAAGCCATGTATCCATATCAAAGGGACACATACCCTTTGAGAAAATGATTCAGAGGGATTCCATATGTGTTTTCCCTCAAATCCATGTATATATATGAAAGGAAAATATCCCTTATGATATATACCTTCAGAGGACCTCCATAGGCATGGACCTTCAAACTGATTCTAACTACGTGGGAGTTGATTCCCATCCAAATGGGATACATAGGAATTCTCATTGAGGTCCAAACCCAACACCCCAAATCAACCCTAATTCTCTCTAGGACACATTACTAGTAGTGTAATACCCAATCTAGGATCCCACATCCCTTCCAGGTTCCTTAGGCTACTTTAGCATAAGTCTCACACCAAAAATTGACTAGGAACCACTCTCCAAGACATTATTTCAATGTGATGTTAAACTATATAGCTCGGTCCGCATCACATAAACATAAAAGGTATGATGTGTTCTATTAAGTGGCACCAAAATATATGGGTTTTTATTCCTTTCACAATGATACATAGGAATTCCATTTCATGGGCTCAATCCCAATATCAAAAAAGGAATTTTATCCCTAGGTGATGATGAACTCCAGAGCGCCCCACTACGTGGCTTAAAACTGGAATCATAATAATAAATGATCAAAGAATATCTAACCTGTATGCAAAAGGTTACCATAAATGGAGATCCTTATCTACATACATATTTCTCGATCGATGAAGAACCATGAATACATACAGATGATTTCAAATTTCATGAATTCTAATAATTGATTGTTAACCTATGAGAAACCCACATCATACTTGGGATTTAATATAGGAATCACAAAAATATATTAAATAATTAAGAGAGTCCTAGAGTAGGAAATAATTTTTTCCAAAAGGGTGTGATGAGCCTGGCCTCCCATCATCTTGACAAATGTGTTTCCCTAAGTATTATCTTACTATTTCCCAATAACCACCTACCTTTGGAAATCAGGTTTGTGAAACATCTCGAATAAGGGAACCGTTGATCGTTTTAAACTCCAAGAATAAAACCCATTGGGGTCATTCAAAAATGGGAACTCGATGTGAATGATTGTGAAACCATTAAAACCCCCCCATAATCAATCAACTATAGAACAAATCAACACCAATAGTTTCATCAGAAACAAGAATGGTGAACCCAAGGTGAATCCTCAACCAAGATGACTATGTTCGGCCCCTTTCTCTATCCAAATTAAATAGTTCCAAACAATATAACAAATTATTATTTTATTATTTTATTGATATGATGCTTTGATGATGATTTTTTTGACACATATAGTCTAGGAACTTTCAACCAAATATCCATTCGATCTAAATGGCATCATACTAGTTCCCACAAACATATGCTTCATCCACTACTTGAGTTGGGACCTTGAATAATCATAGGATTCCATCACCAGCCTAGCATATCCAATGAAAAGTTCCAAATTCACTATTCAAGGAGTACCACATAAATGGAACCATACCAACCCTAGAAGCTACAGAGAAGCCCTATAACTTATGAAGCCCTTCCATCCATTCTCTCAATGACAATTAGCATCCCCTAAGAAGATGAAACAAATTGACATATCTAACCGTTCTGGTAGCCTATCCATGAAATGAACCAATCAAATACTCCCTTATCATAGGGAGGTAGATAAAGAGGCCACCTAATGCCTCATCTATACAACACAGGGGTCCCTCAGAAGGTCTCTTGCAAGTATCCACCACCGTCAACACTGCATTGTGACAAACCATCATCATGATAGGGGTGTTTTCCTCAGGTGTTCGGACCAGATCACTCATATGAAGGCACAAAAGATGTCCCAAATAGGAAAAAAATCAAAGAATGTGGATTAGGGCCACACCACCACTTCCTAAAAATACCACTTTTAGAATTTGGCAGGAATTCTCAACAAATCAAAAACATCTTCCCACATTAATCAATCCCACCATTCAAATGTGGAAGAAAACTATGAGAAAACGGAAAAACCTACCCACACCATCAAAGTATTATAGATCAATTTTGTAGCATTCAGAGAATCCTACCAATAAAATATGGAGGCAACCCTCAAGGAGGCATGAAACACTTTCCTACATCAATCAATCATACCAGTCAAATTCAATGGATAACTGCAAGCAGGCGTACACACCTGCCTACCTCTATAAAGCTTTCTATCCTAACATAGAAGAATCCAGATAAATCATCTGAAAATTAAATATAAAAAAACTAGGCCAATAACATATCTCTACCCCTTTTCCTAAGTAATATCAATATCTAATAGTAGGAATTAGAGGGAAGAAGTAGCTACACACCACTACTCCAGCCACATAGTGGCCATATATCCCAATTCTATCCACTGAAGTTACCAAAAACATCCTAAAAATGGTAAAAGGGAAGACATAAATTCCTTCCCTTATCTTAAAAACTTAAAATGACATAATAATGATAGTTTAAGTGGAATAGCGGTGGTCATAGAATTTCATACCCATAATTTGGGTGACTCATTTGCATAAAAAAGGTTATTCTAGAGAGGACACACACCTCTTCTCCCATATAGGAGGGTTATGGGACAAATTCACCCATGATATATGAATAATTGTATCAAGTTCATACCCCCAATATAACTAGAGGTAATCAACCAATCTTAATGGACAATCAATGGTATGAATAAATCCCTTCCCCAAATCCAAAAACCTATCAACAAACTTTCATAGTGGCATGGAATCTAACCAAACAAGATTATTCATATGAAAGGTTCTTTTCCTAGAATGAATCCCCAACTTCCTGCAAGAAGGCATCAGAAAAAAATTATCATCAGAGATGACTATAAAAAGAAGATTTGATCTATGATCATGCACTACTTAATGTCAGTGTTTTTTAATCCCTTCAGAATTTATCTGTGGAAACTCATCATCCTATACTCCGATTATCAAATTATGGGAATAGTAGAATTAGTTTTTGAGGTCCTTCCCAAATATCTTATCATGGGTGATTTATTCATGTACATAATCTAATCAATATCGATAGCCCATTTCTTGATGAGCACCATGGAATCCCTCTACTTGGCCAGAATATCAAACAGAAATGAGATCTTCCCCTTTCCATCATCCTCCTTGAAGGTCCTCCACAAGGTATATGCTATAGTAACTCTCCACACAGTTAGAAATCAAGTTTTTATGGTATTCCTCCCCATAAAAAATTTCACTTCATTAAGGAGGTCCTCCCCTTGCCGATTTAATGATGAGAAATCCCTCATACCATGAGGAACTTGGTAAAATTAGTACAGACTTTCCTGATTCCTATTCATTGAAAAGTAACCACGCTTTTCAACTGGAATACAAACCATGGTAACAATCAATTTTTGAAACACCCTTGGATTACCTACCTTCCAATATAATAGATGTGGTTCCTACCAATTTTCCATATACAATAAAATATCAGTTAAGAACCCAATTTAGTCAGGCTAGGTTGAGAAACCTCTAGAAAAAGACAAAGAAGACACATTGAACATCGAAAGACAGATGACTAATGATAATATACCAGTCATGTTAAATCCCTTAGCCAATCACCAATACATGAGTCTAGAGGTTTTGTATGAATATTGTGTGTACAAAATCTACCTCAATATATGGAACAATCTACATAACTTAAGAGAAAAGTTATTACCTTATGATGAATTTCTAGTCCACATCAATTTAATATAAGGGATACACTACCAAATTGACTTGGCATCTCTCCTAGAGGCATCATACCTGAAAGTAAAAAATATTTATAGATCCCTTAAATGCATATGTTGTGATGAATTAAATAAGTTGTATTACATGATCATAAACACCATATCCAGTGTTCATGTTAGAGGGTGGGGTGGGCACAAAACATTGTATTCTTTACACTCCCTAATCAAAAAAGCCCTCCAAAAGTGACATCATGCAATGTTATAGCCTTTGGCTGACTTCAGAAAATGGGGTCTGTTCTCAACAGATCATATTCTCAAAAAATCCAACCATAATAAACTATTTCAGATGTCAATCTTGAAGAGATTGATCCATCAAAATAATCTTGTATCAAGAATATGAGAATATCAAGAAGTTTTCACACTTAAGGGAAGTCAATCATTAGATAGTGAAAATGTATCAAATGGTGAAACTGTCTTTAAATGGAGTTTTATTAGGTGAAGACCATATAATACAACAATCCTATGATCAAACATGGCTCTGGAAAGTCAACAAAGCAGCTAAGGCATCAGCATCCATGTAAATATAGGAAAAACCCCAACCCAAAGGGCTAGGGTATTTTTTACCACAACCTTCAAGATCATAAAAATAGGATCAATGGTTATATAATGGGAACATGAACAACCCCAGACCTCAAGGCTTGGAATTTCTTACCTTAACAATCCCCTCCCCAACAGAAGTCATTCTTATCCTGATTAGGAAGAATTCCAATGAATGAATCCTCCATTATCATCCCATCCCATGATTTGGTGTCCTCATTGGTAAAATGCATGGATTTTTTTCCAGATATTCCATTTGGATTACCATACACTAAAAGGTTTAAAGAGGTCCATTGGAGGAGAGGGAGAGGCCTCATGGAGGGCACAAATAAATGTAGTTTCACAACATGACTAATGAAATGCCTGAAATGGATTACACATTGGTGAATGTCATTGATACCACCTCTAAAGACCATATAGAACATGAGGCCGATATAGAGGAGTGGGGGGAGGAAGTTTTAGTCCATAATACTGTCCACACCGAAATGATTGGTTGAGGTGTGAAAATACAAAACTATAGGATTTCTCTAAATTTGGGGATTACCTCAACCACTCCATTACTTCCTTCTCAGTGAGAATCATCCAAAGAAAAGGGTAAAGGTAATATTGGCCCTTACCCACCTCTTAAAGGGGTTGAACCCCTCACCCTCGAGGAAAGATTCAATGGACAAGATGAATAGAGGAAAGAGTTGAGAATAATCCATGAAAATTTACTCTAAGTTAAAATTCCTACCGGATATGTTCTACAAGAAGAGCCACAACTCGAAATCTTGACCGGTGAACCTTATTAAAGAGGGCTTAACCCAACAATTTATGTGGAACAAGAACATCCAATCCACATGAAGGAATAATGAAAAATATATTTAGAACCCATGGATATGAGATATCTGGACTTCCCTCCCTATGGCACAAAACCAACGATGGGTCAGACACATCCTCACAAACCAGCTTTAGTAGGTTACCCACTATGGGAAAAAATATGGCCTCCATAGATAGCTTAACCTATTTCTACCCAAGATCTATCCCATATTCAACTAGACATCCCACAAGGTCTCCTCAATAATATTTAGACATTATCAGTTGGACTGGAAGTTATGGAAGAACATAGTGCACCAGTGTATGCATAAAAGAGGCCTTACCCTAAATGGGTGGATCCGAACCCTCCCCAGCCAAATTTTGGGAACCCCACATTTCTCTATTTTTAATGATTCAAGGGACTAGGGGTAGTATTTGATGCATTTTTTGTACCACTGTGATCCCATAATGGGGACCCATTCACAATAAGTAGGATTAAAAATAATATGCTTCAGAAAAGCACTGCAAGGGACAACCTTCATATGGTACACCAATTTTCTAGACCGATTAACAGTATGATGGGAAGATCTTTGTCAGCATTATCTCTTTTAATTTAGATCAGGGTTACAGAATACAATAGTCATGGACCTAGGAAACTACAAAAAATGGTAGAATTAATGGGTTTCAAATTTCATTTCTTGATGGAAAGGACTTACCTACTCTCCGAACCTATAGCTTTCTGAGGAAGTTTTTTTCCATCTGTATAGAGAATTTATGTGATGAGTTGAGCACACCACTCATCCTTGTAAAATATACAAGAGTTTTTTGGGATCTCTCCATAGTTTCTTATAAAATAGAGGATTCCATCTTTCAGATGAATGACAAGTCTCGTGTGCTTCCATCTACTAAAGGGAAGATAATATGGAAAGTAGAGGATACATTAGTCATTCTTAGGCCATACCCCTATACCAGCTCCAACCCCAAAACCCACACCATATCACATGGAACCCATACTGAGTGTCATCATCAATGACCACCTCGTCAGGAAAAGTTAATGGGGAAAAGGTGAATTTTTATAAGGTGATAAAGAATAAGTTTTATTTGTTCTGAGATAACCGGGTCCCTATATAGTTCATTACAGATTTGAAAAAAAAAACTTGCTCAAGTTTCCAAATCCCAAGAGGCCTAATTAGGCTTATCTCAAAGATAACCAAAATTATTTCCCCTTCCACCAGACATTAGGGAAAATAATCCGGGAATTCTTTTTTTTTTGCAAATACATCCTGTAAAAAATAGTGGACTCTAGATTGGTAAAGCTAGAAAAGGAACCATCATAGGTACCTTGTGACTTCATTTACAATCCAAAGGAAAATGGTAAATGAAATGAAGTTAATAAAAAAGGTACACAGAGGTTCAGTGATTTTATTGTCAGAAAGATGATCATTCAGTCTCATTCTATCCTCTATATAGAGTTGAAACAGAAGACTAAGCCCCCATCCATTTCCATTATGGAACCGTAGTCCACATAAGTCCATAGTTATAATAAATGACATGGAAAAAACGGTGGGAAGAAAACATAAGAAGATAAACCTATAAAAAGACTGAACTTGGATTTGACTATTTCAGACTTCATGCCTTAAGTCCTAAAATATTTGACACTTCCCTGCCAAATGATTCCATATAAGATGAATTATGATAAAGAATACTCATTAGAAGGAGAATTGATCTTTTGTTCCATTAATTTCATTCACTTAATAGATCCCTTATATGATGATCAGTATGGTTATAAACCATAGTTCCCTACATCTGACTAGGAAATCAAGGGAAGAGGACATAGGGGATGAGTATATAGGGTAAGGCATGGTCAGAGTAAAATTTAATACTCTAGTAATATCATTAATCATGCCATTTATACGGCCAAAAATCATGGGAGATCCCTCTAGAAAGCCCAAAAAGAGGAGGATAGTTCTCCCACATATTTCAATGCTTGTCATAAATCGATCATCCTAGAAAATATACTATTAGGGACACCATCACCAAATAATCCTTGGCATAACTGAAAACCTTGTTGACCTAACCCCACAAGAAAATGAGTGCCTTCAACTCCTGTTCCAAGGTTGGATATACCTATATAAAGAACTTCAGTTCCTATAGAACATAAAAAAAGAGCATACCCATGCTAAGAATAGCACATCGTTAGCTTATAATTATGAAAATTTAAAGCAATTGGCCCTAGTTCTAGCCAGGTTGTCAATCCTGGAGGATAAAACTCTTTAAAAAGACCTATAGGGAGTTCTCATATAGGCTTTTTCAAGAACTCATAAATTTGAAGATGAAGTCATTGATGCTAAAGTTTATCATGAAAACATCAATCCAATAGAATTCCACATGGTCATCTCTTTCATGAAGTAGGATAGAGATTCAATTAAACAATGACACATTAGAACTTTGTATGTATCTATAAAGATAAATTATGTTGACATATGATGGTATTTCATTGACAACGACACATGAGTTATCCTCATTCAGATCTGAATGATTCCCTGATTGGGTTATGATGAGACCCACTTGTCCCCTTCTATTCTGATGATATAAGGTTATAACAAGTGGGATACAAATACCCTCAATAGAATCATACTCACGGTTTAGTTTGGGGACCACATATCGGAATCAGAATATATGTTTTTTTTTGGAAAGATATGGATTTCAATGTCCTATTGGGAAGACCTTGGTTGTATAAACATAAGAAAATACTATCATAATACCATAGATTCCTCAAATACTTTATTAATGGTCAAATTATGACATTTTATGGTGAAAAATCCCCATTATATTCTTACAAGACTCACCACATTGGTGAATGATTGTACAAAAGGGAATGGAAACAACCCATTATTGAAGGTGTTTCTTGGGTGATGACTCTAAATAGTCTATAAATGACCCCAGATAAACAAATAAAATAGATTAGTAAAGATTATATGTTGCATATACATCTGGTCAAAGTCATGGGCCCAAATTCAGGTGCACATTCAACAAACTTCATGATATCAATCATGAAAACTAAGTCCAGTAGGGCTAAAAAGGTTACTAAATCTGCATAAAGTGGTAGAATCTTGGATGAAAATTCTCTCATTCCATCCATGGAGCTCCAAAATATCCCTTCCTCCTTAGATAAGCCAAAATATGATAAATACACTATTTATTTATCCCTCACTCCATCCCATATGTAACCTTAGAGAGACCCCACACCGTTATTCTAGTAAGAAGAAGTCGTTCTGTCATCTAGATGTCAAACTGTAAACTCCTCACCTAACTCTAGAGGGAATCTTCCATTACTTACATCCAATCAAGATAGGTATAAGGGAAAGAGGAAGAGGAATAGGAGGAGGACCTTAGGGATTCTCATCCAACATTTGAGGAAGGTGTTTCTACCATTATTGATAAACTCAAAGAAGTAAATCTAGGTATAAAGGAAGACCCATGTCCCAATTTTATTAGTTCAGCCATGTATTCAAAATAACAAGAGGTATAAACTATATTTCTCAAGAAAAATCAAGAAGATTTATCCTATAATTACATAGATACTATAGGCCTCAATTTTTAGGTGGCCACTCACCACCTGATCTTACTAGAAAACCACTAGGGATACAAACAGGCATCCATAAGGACACACCTAGATTATGCTGCTAAAATTGAGGATGATTTTGATAAAATTATTATAACCAACTTCATTTGGGAAGTTCAATATTCAAAATGGATAGAGAAAATAATCTCAGTGAAGAATAAGAATTGGTAAATCAGAGTCAATATTGACTTCAGATATCTCCACTGGTGTTGTCCAAAAGATGATTTCCCATTCCTGATCACAAAGATATTTTTTGATGTAATAGCTGGATATCAAGCCCTATCCTTTATGGATGGATATTTAGGGTATAATAAAATCTAAATGGACTAATAAGATAAATAATGCACCTCCTTTAAGTACCCTCGTGTATTATTTTTATATTGCATAATTCCCTTTTGATTGAATAATGTTGGTGTTATATACCAATGTGCCATGCATCATACATTGAAGCCTTTACTGGGAATATTTATTGAATTATATTTTAGTGATATGGTGGTTAAGTTTCAAGATTTTTATAACCACCTGGTAAATATTAATATCACCTACAACAAACTATGACATCACAGTCTGAAGATGAACCGCTTGAAATGTTCTTTCAGGGTCCCCTAAGGGAAATTCCTCAACATCATCATATGCTATTATGGAATCAATGCTAAAAATGAGAATAAAAAGGTTTTCCTCAATATGTTTCCACCTCTAAACATAAAATAGTTTAGAGGATTATAGTTACACCTTTCTTACATTCATTGATTATTGAAACCCTTTAAGGAAAGTGTTTTCTCTTTACCATGATGATGAATGGGGTCACATATTAGTGGAATGATGACTGTTAGGAAGTATTCAAAAACCTTAAGAAATATCCCTTGATCCCACATATGATGATTCCACTTTTTGAGATGAAGACACTCATTTTATATGTGACATCCTTGGAGAAATTATTGTAAACTTTTTGTACATAAAAGAACTATGATTGGAATAAAAACAACCTTTATTATCTCAAACGAACCATTCTCAAAACTATGGCTCGTTATTCAGATATCAATAAGAGCTTTATGGAATTGATATTTATAGTTTAGAAACTGAGGAACTACTTATAGCACCATGAGGCCCACTTGGTCTCTCTCAATAACTTACTCAAATATAGCCTCATCTATCCTATGTCGATTAGATGTTTTACATGATGAGTGATTATCCTACAATAGTTTTACATTCATTTTGTGACTTAGAAAGCAGTAAAAGTCTTGGAGTTTGCAAATTTCATTGTAGAACATCTATCTACCGAGAAAATTTTGTTGAATATAAAATTTCCCGATGAAGAGATCTTTTATATTCAAGACTCCCCCTAAACATGGAAAATTTATTTCGATGGTGCATCCATAACCCAATAGAAAAAAGAACAGAAGACCCCAAGATAAAAAAGTCAATTTTGGAGTCATAGTTATATCTATAGAAAAGGAATTATTTCCTTTATCCTTCATATTATCAAAATTATATGTGAAAAAATCAGGTAGAATATTAATCTCTCATCTCGAGTCTAGAATGGGATCATCCAATGTCATCAGATAACCTAAAGGTAAAGGTAAATTCAGAGTTGGGGACAAAACATATAAATGAGAAATATGATATGAAAAAATTAGAGATGATCCACATACTTGATTATGTATGAGGGATAATGAAAGAATTCCCCTAAGTGTCGATAATGACTCACATCCAATGATGACAGAATTCCTAGGAAAATGCATTGGAAAATACAACCACTAATTTGGAAGATCTGGATTAGGTTAAAACATTTATCAGAATTTATCACCACTGTATGGTCTCACATTTTGTTAATGTAAACATGGAAGAGGTCATTGAGGTTAATTACATCACTAAACCATATGGTCCTACCACTGGTTGGATGATAACTATTGTGTAATACCTCTAAATGGAGTTATTTCATCGGATATATCTAGAAAAGAGAAAATATGAAAATATCAACCAACATTACTCTCTATGACTAGAAAAATCACTTGAAGGTACTCTATAAATGAGGCTTCAATGGATTCCTTCTCAGATTCATTGATGGAGAAGATAACACTACTCTCATAAAAGAAGTTCATATGGGTGCCTAGGGTGACCACCAATCAGAGTTCAGGCTTTCTAATCAAGTCTAAAGACTCGAATACTTATGGCCTTCAATGATGGAGGAATGCACAAAGATCACCAATAAGTTTAATTCCTTCTAAGTGAACACAAACTTAATCCATCATCCCCTGAAGTAGAAACACATAGCCAAATACTCTTAATTATTCACCATATGAAGAATGGAGGTTGTGGGGAAATTTTTTCTAGCTACGAATAAGCAGTTTAAATACATCCTCACTATTATCGACATCTTCTCTAAATGGGATAAGGAAATACCCCTCAAAAAATTTAGGACCGAAAGCATTTTAAACTTTGTAAAATCTAACATCATTACCATATTTTGTGTTCCTCACACAATATTAATGATAAATAGAACCAATATCTATTTTTATAAGTGTTAGAATCTATATTAGGAGTATAAAATCAAATATAATCAATCATCCCGCTATCATGCAATGGCCAATGGATAGATAGAGGCCTCGCACAATATCTTATTAAACATACTCCAAAAGATGGTGGAGAAGGATAAAAATTATTGGCCTGAAAATATATTGAATTCCTTGTGGGTATACTAGACCATAACCCATACCTCCATAGGGGAAACCCCGTATTCACTTGTATACAAGATAAAGAAGACCCACCCATTAAGGTCCAATTTTACATGCTCTACTTTGCCACCTATGATCAATTATCCATTGATGAACAATTCTAGAAACTGATGGATGAATTTGAGAGACTCAATGAAAATAGACTGTAATCTTTTCATCACTTGGAGGTCCACCAAAACTAGATAAAATGGACCTTAAAAAAAGTATCACCTCTGCTCATTCCATTAAGGATAACTAGTACTGGTCCTTATGACTAGGATGATACCAAGGAGGAATCCAGAAAATCATGATCTAAATTTTGAGAAACCATATTAGATATAGAAGGTACACTCTAATAGATCTTATTCCTAGATCTTGATGGATAGAGATGTCATTACATCCCCTACAAATAAATGATTTCTCATTAAATACTTCATGTGATAATGAAATTTTTATCCATTTAAAAAGACTATAAACTACATGATGAAAACATCTTATCTATACGATAGTAAACTAAATAACATCATGGTCATGTATGAATAGCCTTAAAAGGTACACCATATAGTCCTAGTCATATGACCCAAAACTACAAGAAGTCATAGTTTGAGCTATAATAATTTTAACTACCTGTCCTAACTTCCTAGTCCTAAGGTGTTAAATTTCATGACAATTCACTTTGCACATTACATAAAACTACATGGTTCACATACATTTTTCATGACATAAAACTGCATAACATTTCAATCCATGCTTGAGTGGATCATTATTTTTGGTGGTGGGATTACAACAAACCATTTTTTAAGAACTAAATTTTCCTTTATTTATACCATCAAATGATATGTAGTGACACAAGGATCTTAAATCTTGGGTCTAGTTGAAACAAAAAAAATCCCCCCTCTCCTGTAAACAAATAAAGATCTATGCAGAAGACTCCACACTACATGGCCAATTCCAGTCTAAATGCTTTTTTGTTAAAAATATTCCTTCCACACATCATACTCATTGTCTTGGGATAATATAGGAGTTTCACAAGATATACTTAGAAACTGGTAATAAGAATTTATAATTCTGAAGAAACATTTGTTTGAAAAAGTAGTAATACACCTCAGTTGGATTTTATTATGTCCCCACCAAAAGGGAATGTCAATCATAGGATCCCATTGTTTAAAAATGTAGTTAAAATCCCCATTTTTCATTTCATAAGTCACAAAACAAAATTTTCTATCAACCATATGATCATTGATCCTTAGTAGATACTTCTTCTATCTCTGTAAGCCTCAAAAAAATTATTCTAGGAATTTGATTTTCAAACATTATCCAATGGTAATCTATTGAATTTTTCTAATTCTACTTTTCATGATCTGAGAACCCCTGGGATCATGGTTTATGATTTTCTTCCTCACACTTGATGCAATTTTGAGCATTATTGGCCCGCGAAGAATTACAGAATTCATCTTTTCCATGAAATATGTTCCTAGCCATTTGACTTAAAATTGTAAAAACACCAGATGTTGATTCACCTTCATCCTTAACACATGATGTTAAAATGCATGGATGATTTCTTCTCCATATGAAGCTAAACTATATGGTTTTATAAAACTCAGAACAGCTTGATTCTCACTCTAATGAGATATATAGAGATGCTAAGATCCTACCTCTTGGTCCAACCACTATAAAATTAGAATACCCTTTCCCTTCATTTTTATATCTTTTTGTGGTGGAATAAAACTTTTCTACTATTTTTTTAACACACTGGGCATAACTCATGTGGTCATAGGAGTTTTGGTAAAGGATTCCTAAAATGATCAAGGAATATTAGTTCATGTCAGGATTTCCAAGGTCTTGGTCACAAGACCCTAAAATTCACACCAAAAATTCATATTGTATGATGTTAAACCGCACTGTTTACATATCTTGCATGATTAAAATTTAATAACCACTTGTGGAATGATTCTCACATCAACGAGATATGTAGTGAAACAAGAATCCTATATACTGGTCTAGTAGAAAAATGGAAAATGACCTTTACCTCTTATTTTTTATTTATATCTTCATATGAGGATCTAATATGGGTTATCAACCCATTCATGATCCTATATTCAAGATAAAAAATACTCCCTTCACCATATAAGAATTAAATACGTATGGGGAATATTTTATAGAACTACATGTTACTTGATTCTCTCTTCGGCAAGATATGTAGCGATTCCCAGGTTCTATGCCCTCGCCCAAAAGTAATGTAAAAAAAATTATCTTTTCCTACTTATAGTTTAGACATACATAGGAAAATAATTTCCCCCTATTTTTATGATTTTGATATGACATTCTCCTTCCATATTTAGGTGATTTCCTCCCACAAACCAAAATCTATGTCTAAGACAATCCAAATCTCCATAAGCCTTCCCAGACTATCAGTAGTGGAATGTGATATTCCTAAGGTTGAATTTGTCTCACTGTGCATTAATACACCCCAGTTGGATTTTTATATGTCTCCCACTAAGGTTTGTTCAATTAATGGATGTCATTGATTGACTATACAGTAAAACACCCTAATTGAATTTGCATAAGTCACCCACCAAATGGGATTGTTAACAAGAAACACATTCATCCTCATAAGAGTAATATTATATCTTCATAGTCCCTAATGAATTTTTCATCCCATATCACTATTTAGATCATGAAACCCTACAAGTATAGATTACAAACATCCCCCCTTCATACCAGAAAATGATGTAACATTCTTGGACAGATTACCATAATAGGGGAAAATTTCTAATTATTCAGTCAAAGTTAAATGAATTTAAACTATTGCCTCAGTAAACTCATTGTAAGACATTAAACTATATGGTCCATGTCATAGTCACATGAAATTAAATTGCCTAATGCTTCAACCCTTATCAAGGAGGGGAGACCCACCTAACTTTGATCATCTAATAGAATGTACCCTCCATTACAAAAAACCAATTTCATATTGAAGCAATTCCCATTCATGGAAAATTCCAATACAAATTCTATCTTCATTATCAAAAACATTCCCTTGAAAACCCACCCTTTATAGTCTAGAGAAATTTGGATCTTCATAAACTACTCATCCATCGATAAAAGAATGTCAGATTCTTAAAGACACCTTTTTTGAGGAAGTAGAAAATTCCTCAATTAGATTTTCAAAAGTCACCCACCAAAAGGGAATTTCAGTTAGTGGATTCCATTATTTGGATATGTAGTGACACACCCTAGTTGGATTTTTATAATTCACCATCCAAAAGGGCCTATAAACCAAAGGAGCATTGTTCCTTAGTAGATAACTCTTCTCTCTCCATAATCCCCAACAACAATGTCAATCTATAAATTGATCTTCAAATATAGTATGTCGTAATTGCTTGTATGTTAGTGTCACCTCATTTTTTAGATCTAAAAATTATAAATTCATGGTTAAAAAATTCCCCTTTAGGTATTTTAAGAATTTCATAACATTCTTGGATAATAAATCCAACTTGGGTTGTCATCCCAAAATTCATAGTCAAAGTCGTCCGACCTAAAACAACGATCGCATTAGTCCATCATTTAAGACTCTAATGTCATGACCCGTCCTTCGGGGCCCATATCATGACTACCCAAAGTCTGGCTTCCATAGGCCATGGGCTGGAGACTAGCACCAAAGGTGTAAATCCCTAAACTGGGAAGGAATTGCCTTTATAACTGAAAACAAACACAATCAGAGTAAAACTGGAAGCAAACACTAAGAAAAAACTGTATAGAAAAGAATTGCTAGAAAGTAAAAGGGGAAAAAAATACAAGCCCCACAACAAAGTACCAGGAAACAGAAAAGTAAAAATACAAATGAAAGAAAGTAAAATAGCTACGGGGTCGTCCTCCGGGGTTCCTACATGAAGGGTAGGTATAGATGGCCTCCTCAGCACTCCATGGCTGACCGTCTGCTCCGTGCACCGTCACGCCGAGTGGTCCACCTCTAGGTACCATCCAGTCCTGCTACTCTCTGCCTCAGTCAGTTCTGTCTGTTGTCTGCAACCAACATATAGAGGTGCGGGCATAACCCATGCAGGGGTGAGTATAATGATACTTAGTAGGGACCCCGAGACCCTCAAGGTCTCAAAAAATCCCTCAAGGATCAACCACAAAGCAAGGATTCAACGAATAACCATTAAATAGGTATATGCCCATAAATATACCTAAGTTAGCTAGAAACTCATCTCAATCATGAGGAAAACTCAGAAGTCATTGACTCAGCTCAAACCAGGATTGTATTCTAGGGGTAGTATCAAGTAACAACCCCAGTCACACTGTCGGAACCTCGGATGATGGCGTAATCCTCCTCTATTTAGTACAGTGGGCCTGCCACGTCACACAGAGGCACTTTCCCACTATTCTTGGACTGCTGAGGTACTCCTCCTGTTGAGTATCGTGGGTCTGCTGCGTCACACATAGGCGCTCCCCACTGTGGGTCTGCCACGTCACACAGAGGCACTTGCCCTCATAGCCTGCTGAGGTACTCCTTCTGTTGAGTACCATGGGTCTACTGCGTCACACATAGGTGCTCCCCACTGTAGGTCTTCCGCATCACACAGAGGCGCTCCCCACCAGGCTAGTCGAAACACTCCGAGTTGAAATGTCAGCAGTCGTCAGGTCTCAGCCAGCTACTACGTCTCCGTACTCTGTCTGCTCTCCTCTGGAAGGATCCACACCATGAGTTACCATTCGATACCCCAAATTTCATGAAAACCCATGTATAAGTATCTCAAAGGTCCACCTCATCATAGGGGTCTTAATGCAATAGACAACACATCAATCGGATGCCCGATTTGTGAGTTATTGACATTTCCATTCTGGGGGCCCAGTTGGATTTTAGGTTCAAACCAACCTAACCATACCCCAACTATGTCCAAACCTCAATTTGGGTCTGCCAAAAGAGCCATCTCTCTCTAAGCTTTCCTTCACCACAGACAGTTCGTCGATCAGACACTCGTAGCCCAGGTTATGGGTAAAAATGTGTATTGGGTAAAACTTGGGTCTGGGTCCGGTCCGGGCCAGTCAGACCGTCCCAGTCCGACTCAGTCTGGGCCAACCCAACCCAGGTCCAGATCCAGACCGGGGTCCGACCCGGTTCGCGGGTCCAGCCCGTCCCGCTCGAACCAGCCCGGCCCGCGACAGGCGGCTTGACCTACGTGGCGGCCCGGCCCGCGGGTGGCGTGGCCTGCGTGGTGGCCCGGCCCGCGGTCAGTGCGACCCGTATGGCTAGAAGGCATCCCGCCAGCCGAAGCCAGCAGGTGGCGGTGCCCTACGGGGCCCACCCTAGACGAGATAAGGGGGTAGGATATCCCCCCCCACCCGTCTCCCTGTAACGGAACCGGTACGTGGCGCTGGTTAATTCACCAAGAGACCCCTAGGGTCCCACCTGGTGCGCTCCCCGCTGACGGCCGGCACAACCAGCCATCCCTGTACATCCTTTGTATCCCACCTGGCCACGGCTTCCCTTCTGCACGGCGCGACGGCACCACGCCCCACCGTTCGACCGCCACGGCCCTCCTGGTCGCGACCCTTCCACCCGCACAACACGACGGCACCGCGCCCCTCCAGTGGTCGTCCGGCCGCCTTGCTCCACCGCGGTCTGCACTGGCTGTGGCCTGGTTCTCCACATGGCATGACCGTGTTTCCCCCCTTCGGCGTCTCGACGGCCCCTGTGCCACTGGTTTTCTTCACGGCTGGTCCGTTGCAGACCACCGTTGCTCCGCCGCCGTCATTAACAAAGCGAAGAAAAAATGGAGGGGGGCTAGGTCATATTTGTTTGGCCTGCACCCTCCATGTTAGGATGGAAGAAATCGGCCACAAAGAGCATGAATAATAACGAAGAACGGAGGGTAAAACTCAACCATAAAACAACCCCTACCTCATTTTTTGATCGTGATGATTTTGCAGAAAGCGAACTTCGATTCGTCATTCGCTGTGTTCGTCACACACTCCCAATTTCATGCTTGTGTGTCGGAGAGTGTCCGGGGTAGAGGACTGAGGAAGAAGCGTCGTCAGTGTTCTTTTCATTCTTCATTGGGAGGATAATTCTCCAAGGATTCTTCCAAGCCTCCTCTCTTCTTCCAAGCTCTACCAAATGAATATTGCCAACCAAAAATAATGGGTTAAGCTAACCCATTATTAAATTCTTGGCCTAAAAATATTCAAAATATTTAAAATAAATAAATTAATTTGTGTGGTTTGGCACATTTATGAGGGAATTTCAATGGTTCCCTCCACTTATTGAGAGTTTAAGGGGTTTAAATCCCGTGTGGTCCCCACCTATTTAATTGCTAAGAGATGTTTAGACCCCAGGTGGGCCCCACCACCATAACCTCACTTGGGAGATTATGGTGTGGTGGCCCCCACCTCTAACCTCCTCTTGGAGGTTTTAACCACCAAATAAATAAAAATAAGCTAACACTTATTTTTATTTAACTTTTTTTTAAAAACTCAAAAGATTACTTTCATTCTATTCCAACTGTTGTCGAGGTCAAAGTCCTTTTAAGTGAATACCAGCACTGCGAGTTCAACGGTGCCCTCGTATTTCAATTCTGAGCACCGGTTCAAAAGTTATAAAATCCCACTCGCACGTTTACTGAACGTACCTGAAAAAAATGTTAGAAATTAATTCCGGGCACATCGGGCCTCAGAATGAAGCGCCGTAAATTTTCACGGACTCGTAAAATTCCCATGTATTTAAGAAAGAAAATTCCACAAAATTTCTGGGTCTTTACATTCTCCCCACCTTAGGTCTTTGCGTCCCCGTAAGCTACAACTCGAACTGTGGAAACAAATGGGGGTACTGAGCACACATCTAAGCCTCCCACTCCCATGTGCTCTCCTGGAGGTTCCTGTGCTGCCAGCGAACGTGCACTAGAGGTATCGAACGTCCACGTAGGACCCTCTCCTGTCAATCCTCGATATCCACTAGGACCTCTGTAAAAGTCACCCCGTCATCGATGTCCAGCTCTCCATGGTCAATGATGTGGGAAGGGTCGTGCAGATATCTCCTCATCTGAGATACATGGAAGACGTCGTGCACCCAATGCAACTGAGGTGGAAGAGATAACTTGTAAGACACCTCGCCTACTCTGCTGAGAACCTGGAAAGGTCCGATGATTCGCGGAGATAACTTTCCGCCTCGGCCAAATCTCCGTAGACCTCGTCGAGGTGAGACCCGTAGAAAGATGTGGTCACCATCATCGAACTCCAGAGGTCTCTGTCTCCTGTTAGCATAAAACTTATGCCTACTCTTTGTAGTTTTCATCCGCTCCCGGATGATCTGCACCTTCTCCGTGGTAGCCTGTACCATCTCGGGTCCTACTAGTGTTGACTCCCCTGGGTCTGTCCAACACAGTGGTGATCTGAAAGTTCGACCATACAAGGCCTCAAAGGGATCCATACTGATGGTGGATTGATAGATACTGTTGTTGTCAAACTCTACCAATGGTATGTGATCCTCCCAACTGCAACCAAAGTTGAGGACACAAGCACGGAGAATGTCCTCGAGGGTCTGAATAGTCCGCTCGGTCTGACCATCTGTCTGAGGATGGAAGGCGATGCTCAAGCGAAGTTGCGTCCCAAAACCCTTATGAAACCCCTTCCATTGCTGGGAAGTAAACCGTGCATCACGGTCAGAAACAATATAAGAATGTACTCCATGCAAATGCACAATATTCTGCACATAGAGGCGTCCCAATCTCTCTACTGAGCCCTGCTCTCTGATCAGTAGGAAGTGGGCCGACTTGGTGAGTCGGTCGATGATCACCCATATCGAATCGTGACTCCTAGATGTACGTGGAAGACCCATCACGAAGTCCATGGATATCCCATCCTACTTCTACTCTGGGACCTCTAAGGGATGAACCAAGCCTGTTGGTACCTAGTGTTCCATCTTCACTTGCTGAAAAGTGAGGCATCGTGAGATGAACTCTGCTACTGCATTCTTCATAACAGGCCACCAGTGCTATTGTTGAAGGTCCCAGAACACCTTCACCACTTCTAGATGTACCGCTAGATGGAAAGTGTGGAACTCACTCAACACTTTCTCCTGAAGTGAAATTGGTACCAAGGTATGTCCTCTGAAGAGGATGACGTGCTCCCCACCTTCAGAAAATCCATTAGGTGCCTACCCTGTGGATATTTGAGCACGTCGCGTCTCGCAGTCAGCGTCCCCACACTACGCTTCCCTGACTCACTAAATAAGTGGAGGAGTTACTGTAAGAGTCTATATATAGGATACTCCGTCTCTATCCACAAAGAATATCTGTAAGGAAACCAGCTACTCTGTCGCCTCTCCTAGCAGCTATATACCAGATCTCCTTCTAAGCACATCTGCAACAACATTCCCCTTCCCAAGAGTATAGACTATCTTTAATTCATAGTCCTAGAGGAACTCAAGCCATCACTACTGTCTCAGGTTCTGGTCCTTCTGAGAGAAGATATACCTGAGACTCTTGTGATCAGAGTACATGGTAAAACGTTCACCCATCAGATAGTGCCACCACATCTTCAAGGCAAAGACCATTACTGCTAACTCCAGGTCATGGGTAGCATAGTTCTACTCATGTTTTCTCAGCTACCGAGAACCATATGTGATCACTTATCGCTCATGCATCAGGACACACCCAATTCTGGTCCCTGATGTGTCGCAGTAAACTATGTACCCTACGCCCTCCTCTGGAAGACTCAAGATGGGGGGCACTAGTTAGCCTCTGCCTCAGCTCTTGAAAGCTCTGTTGGCATATCTCCGACCACACGAAGGGTTTCCCATTTTTTGTCAAGGCTGATAGTGGTTCTGAAACTGTGGAGAAGTCTGGAACGAATATCCAATAGTATCCAGCCAAACCCAGGAAACTCTGTACCTCCGTCACACTCCTGGGTATCACCCAAGAAAGTACCTCCTCAATCTTCACTAGATCTACTGCAACTCCTTCCTCCGAGATGACATGTACCAAGAAGGGAACCTCTAAAATCCAAAACTGGGACTTCGAGAGCTTACCATAAAGCAGGTGGTCTCAGAGTGTGTCCAGTACTACCTGAAAATAGTAGGAATGATCCTCCTCAGTAGTTGAGTATATCAAAATGTCGTCGATGAAGAATATGACAAAGCGATCAAGGTATGGCTGGAAGATCCTGTTCATGAGTCCCATGAACATAGCTGGTGCATTGGTTACACCGAATAGCATAAACAAGAACTCGTAGTGGATATACCGGCATCTGAAGGCCGTCTTCTGCACATCCTCATCCCATACTCTGAGATGGTGATAGCCTGATCGAAGATTTATCTTCAAGAACCAACACACTCCCTTCAACTGATCAAAGAGTTCATCAATCCTCAGAAGTGGGTACTTTTTCTTTACAGTCACCTGGTTCAAGCGACGGTAATTGACACAAAGCCTCAAGCTCCCATATGTTTTCTTGGCAAACAGAATTGGTGCTGCCCATGGAGAAACACTGGGTCGGATGAATCCCTTCCCCTGCAAGTCCTCTAGCTTTACCCGCAGCTCACGAAGCTGAGCGAGAGCCATCCAATATGCTGGAGTAGATATCAGTGTCATCCCAGGGTATAGGTCAATGCATAAGTCCACCACTGTACGAGGAGGTAGTCCTAGAACATCATCAGGGAAAATATCCACGTACTGGTCTACCACTACAAGATAAGTCAGACTCTCCACATCGATTTCTTTGAGGGTAAGGCAAGCCAACTAGTTAGTGATCAGTTTCACCCTCCTCCGAATGAGTTCGTCCTGTGCTGCAAAGGTTTCTTCTCACTGGTGAATGTGAACCTGGTCCCATATGTGCTGACACACTGCACTTTTCACCTAATACAGTTGATCTGATCCTGGAATGTAGATAACCAGTCCATACCCAAGATGACGTTGTAAGGCCTCGATGACACTACAAGGAGATCCCAACCAAATCTCCCACCTCCTAGAGTAAGCTTACACTGCCAGCACAAGTGCGTGATCATCGAGTCTGCTCCCATAGGAGTCTCTAGCCATAAGGATCGAGCCAACAACTCCATCAGAATCTTTGATCTCTGAACAAGGGCAGCGGCAATGAAAGAATGACTGGAACCTGTTTCTATAATAACTACAACTAAGGTGGAGTAGACACAGATCGTACCTCAAATCATCTCTGGAGCGTCGTGGTCGTATGCCTCAACTGCATGAAGCTGAGCTCCCCCATGTCCACCTACTCCCAGCGGTCAGGGTGGACATCCTGGTGGTGGTGATGGTAGCACCTCATAACGTCATCCACCACCAGTTTCACGATAATATCCTCTTCCACGTCCACCTGCTCCCTACAGACTGCCTCAATCGAACCTCTGCCTCTACCTGTGAGGTCCCTCAACTGTCTACTGATCATCTAAATGGTGGGTCAGACAGTCACGAGCCATGTGACCCTACCCACCGCATGAGTAACATTACTTATTTCTGGAAGGTAAGTCACTACTCTGGGTGCCCCAACTAACTGATCCTAATTCATGTAGTCATCCACCCATGGGTTTGGTCCTCTTGGACCTCCACGTTATTTGTCTACTACCAACTGCAGAAGACTTCACTGCGTGTCAACTAGTAGTGGGTCTCACTACTAGTGACTACTCAACAAGGAAACTCTCTACTAGAACGGCTCTCTCTAACACTCCCACCTACTTCAGGATGCTGAGGGAGATCATCGATGCCCTGATCTCTCAACTAAGCCCCTGCTCGAAGGTCAAGGCCCTGAAGAATGGGTCTTGCACCATATCTATGGAGTAGCATGAGAGGTCGATGATCCTCACTGAGTACTGTGATACTATCATGCTGCTCTGCTGTAGATGAAGTAGCTACTGTATCCACACCACACGAAGGGTGGATGGTACAAACTCTGCCTGGAACAGGATCTCAAAGTCTAACCATAGAAGTTATGCCTTATCATGGACCTGAAGCAACAAGCTCCACCATCTGCCTCCTGCTACCTGAAGGAGGCTGGCAGTAAGGGTCACCATGAAGTCTGCTGGTGTCCCTACTAGCCTAAAGACTCTCACCATAGCCTCCAGCCAATCCTCAACCGCCTATGGGTCCGTCTCTCCCTAGATCCTCGGTGGCCTCTAGCACTGGAATGCATGCCACACGCTCAAGTGGCGTGTATAATATATTTTTGGGGCTGGTGGCATTAATGGCCCAATGGTAAGTGGTACCACTGGTAAAGGGTCTTGCACCGAGGCCTTGTCTCTCGGTGGGCTGTCAGAGTATACGACTCTTGAGGCTCTGTAGGGAGGCATCCTGAAAGAAACAGATGCGACACGGTCAAACGATTATACATGGTGGGATGCCTTGGTTGAGCTGACATAAGAAAACTTTTAAAGATATGCACGCAATCAGTGTTTTCATGCACTAAGTCAAAAATCTGTAGTCAGGATCCTGGTGTATGGATATGTCGGCCACCCGCACTAACACTGGACTCCTTGAACTGAAAACTACACTTAGTACCCTTAACTCTACTGCTTCATAGAAAATAATGATCAAATTCCTAAGTTCTATAGTAGAACTAACTCCTACGATACCAATTTTCACGACCCATCCCCCGGGGCTCGTATCGTGACTACCCCAAGCCCGCCTTCCATAGGAAATGGGATTGCAACTAGCACGAAAGGTGGAAATCCCTTAACAGGGATGTAATTGCCTTTATAACTAAAAACAAACACAATCAGAGTACAACTGGAAGCAAAAATAAATAAAGAATGTATACAAAAGAATTGCTGGAAAGTAAAATGGGCCGAAAATACAAGCCCAACGGAAAAGTACAAAGAAACGGAAAAGTAATAGTACAACTGAAAGAAAGTAAAACAGCTACTGGGTTGTCCTCTGGGGTTCATACCTGAAGAGTAGGTACAGATGGCCTCCTCAGCACTCCACTACTGACCGTCTGCTCCGTACACCGTCACACCGAGTGGTCCACCTCTAGGTACTGTCCAGTCCTGCTACTTTCTGCATCATTCAGTGTTTTCCATCATCTGCAACCAACAAAATGAGGTGCGGGTATAGCCCGTGAAGGGGTGAGTACAACGATAATCAGTAGGGACCCCAAGACCCTCAAGGTCTCAAAAAATTTAACAAGGATAAACCAAAAATCATGGACTCAATGAATAACCATTACTTAGGTATATCCTCATATATATACCTAAGTTATCTAGTAACCCACTCAATCATGACGAAAACTTAGAAGTCATTGACCCAGATCAAACCAGAATTTTATTCTACGGGTAGTATCAAGTAACAACATCAGTCACACTATCAGAACCTCGACTAATTGTGTACTCTTCTATCGAGTACAGTGGGATTGTCGCATTACATAGAGGCACTTCCCACTATCCTTGTACTGCTGAGGTACTCATCCTGTTGAGTATTGTGGGTCTCCTGCATCACACAGAGGCGCTCCCCACTATAGGTCTGCTGCGTCACACAGAGGCGCTTCCCCTCGTAGCCTATTGAGGTACTCCTCCTGTCGAGTATCATGGGTCATCTGCATCACACAGAGGCACTCCCCACTGTATGTCTATCACGTCACACAGAGCCGCTCCCCACTGGGGTAATAGAAACACTTCGAGTCAAAAGGTCAGCAGTCGTCAGGTCTCAACCAATTACTAGGTCTCCGAACTTTGTCTGCTCGCCTCTAGAAGGATCTTCTCCATGAGCTACTAGTTGATACCCTAAATGCCTCTAAAACCCATTTAGAAGTATCTCAAAGGGCTGCCTCATCATAGGGGTCTCAATACAACAGACGGCGCGTCAATCGGACGCCCGATCTGTGAGTTGTTGACATTTCTGTTCCGGGGGCCCGGTTGGATTTTAGGTTCAAACCAATCTGACCGTACCCCAACTGTGTCCAAACCTCAATTGGGGTAAGAAAAAAGAACTGTCTCGCTCTAATCTTTCCATCACTACATACAGTTCATCGATCGGACACTCGTAGCCCACGTTATGGGTGAAAAGATCTATTGGGTCAAACTAGGGTCCCAGTCTGGTCCGGCCCAGTCGGACTGACCCAGTCTGGGATGACCTGACTCGGGTCCAGATCCGGACTGAGGTCCGACCCAGTCCGCGGGACCGACCTGGCCCGGCCCTCCAGAACCGTCCCGGCCCGCTGGAACCGGCCTGGCCCGCGCAGCAGCCAGACCCACGGGTGGCGCCACCCGTGTGGCTGGGAGGCAGCCCTCCAGCTAAAGCCAGTGGGTGACGGCACCCTGCAGGGCCCAGCCTAGCCGAGCGAAGGGGGGAGGACAGCGCCCCCCCCCCCCCCCCATCTCACTGTAATAGAACCATCGTGTGGCACCAGTTCATTCGCTGTGGGACCCCCAATGTCCTGCCTGGTGCGCTCCCTGCCGACGGCCGGCACAACCGACCGTCCTTGTCCGTCCCCCGTGGCCCGCCTGGCTATGACTTCCCTTCTGCATGGCGCGCTGGCATCGCGCCCCTCCGGCGGCCATCCGGATGCCTTCCTCCGCTGCGGTCCACGCTAGCCGCGGCCCGGTTCTCCACGCGACGCGATGGTGTTGTGCCCCTCCGGTGTCCCATCGGACCTTGCGCCACTGGTTTTCTTTGTGGATGGCCCATTGCCGACCACCATTGCTCTGCCGCCATCATCAACAATGAAAAGAAAAAACGGAGGGGGGTCAGGCCGTGTTTGTTCGTCCTACGCCCTCTGTGTTAGGATGGTAGAAATTGACCACAAAGAGCATGACTAATAACGAAGAACAGAGGGTAAAATTCAATCATAAAACAACCCCTACCTCATTTGTCGATCGTGACGATGTTGCGGAAAGCGAACGTCGATTCGTAGTTCAATACGTTCGTCACGCACTCCCAATTTCAAGATCGTGCATCGGAAAGTGTCTGGGGTAGAAGACCGAGGAAGAAGCATCGCCAGCATTCTTCATGTTCTTTGTTGGGAGGATAATTCTCCAAGGATTCTCCCAAGCCTCCTCTCTTCTTCCAAGCTCCACCAAATGAATATTGATAACCAAAAATAATGGGTTAAGCTAACCCATTATTAAATTGTTGGCAAAAAAATATTCAAAAGATTTCATATCAATTAATTAATGTTCCATAAATTAATTTGTGTGGTTTGGCACATTTATGAGGGAAGATCAAAGGTTTCCCCCACTTATGGAGAGTTCAAGGGGTTTAAAGCCCATGTAGTCCCCACCTCTTTAATTTCTAAGAGATGTTTAGACCCTAGGTGGGCCCCACCACCATAAACTATCTTGGGAGGTTATGGTGTGGTGGCCCCCACCTCTAACCTCCTCTTGGAGGTTTTAACCACCAAATAAATAAAAATAAGCTAATACTTATTTTTATTTAACTTTTTTTTAAAACTCAAAAACTAACTTTCATTCTCGTCTGACTGCCGTCGAGGTGAAAGTCCTCTTAAGTGAATATCGGTGATGTGAGTTCAACGATGCCCTCAGATTTCAAATCCAAGCACCAGTTCAAAATATATAAAATCCCGCTTGCACGTTTACTGAATGTACCAGAACAAAACTTCAGAAATTGATTCCGAGTACACTAGGCCTCTGAATCAAGTGACGTAAATTTTCACGGACTCGTAAAAATTCCCATGTATTTAAGAAATAAAAATTCCACAGAATTTCCATGTATTTAAATCTAAACATTCCCAAAAAGGGACATATTACTCACCAGGTTGCAGTCCCAAAAATTGGAACCTTGGGTAAATGTTGAGTCGCAACTCACTAGGCTTACACTCCATGTAGTTTAAGAAAAAATTAATTAATGAAAAGGAAAACTAAAAAACTTATTGGCATGAAAACCTACATAGGTAAGCCTAATAAAAATCTAAGTCTCGCATTCTAATTCAATTTCATTTTAACTTATGAAAAAATCAGGATGTGGGCACAAAATATAAAAAGTTCATAGAGTCTATCATGTGGTCATATAAATAGTTGAACTATTCTCTCTAGGTTAAGAGACATAGGAAAAAAATAGATTTCTATCGTCCTTATCTTTGAAATTTTAAAATTTTACCATAATGAATTTTAGTCAAATGATTCATTTTTAACAATATGATTACAATGATGATAGAAACATAAAATTATATGGCCATAAAAAATCCATTTCATTTATGTTTTTAAATTCATGTGAACTTACACAGTTTGGAATCTCTCCTTCAATGTGTATAGGTGTTCCTTGACATATTCTGTGATATGTCGAATTCTAGCTCAAGCATTCTCAAAAGTCTTCAGAAAATCATCTAGTTTTGTGGTGAAGGCCTCTGCAACATGACCCAGTTTCCCCTTTTATGTATTAATAGAATCCTTTCCTTTTACTAAGACACTCTTCAAGGAATGGTGAATTTGATCAATCTCTTCTTGTATAACATTTAGTTCTTCCTTAAGGCATACCATTTGAAGATATTTTTCATCTATATATGGTTGATGTTACTCCACCTCTTTATCATGTATGAGATATACTTGGTATATAGTAGTTTAAAGAACTTCAAACTGGACTACCAACTACAACTTAGCCGGTTGGGACTTTTTCTCCTATTCTTATTAATGAATAATTCACTTCACTGCATGCTGGATCATGCAGTAATCAAATCCACTATAACTAAAATATGGTTAGAATTCAATGAAAATATGATGGAAGTTATTCAAAAGGTTTCTCCAACACTATATTCTATATATATTTCCAAAATATATGATGTGTGGTGCTCATGGAATCATGTGTCTCCATGTATTAATCAGAACTACCTTTATAGGGGGAGATGTATTTCATGATTAGAGCTCTCAATGTGGCACCATACTCCTCTACCTCTGAAATAGGGCCAACACCACCTACTAGTGTTTGTTGAATTTGCATAGAAGTCCACACTTCAGGCTTGGAAACCGAAGTCTATGGGGCAGGATAGAATATGGAACCCCTCATTAACATAAATTAGTAACTATTTTTTAGGTAATGAAACATCCAAAGTAGTTAAATACACTCACACGTTGTTTGATCTAGGGGTGAAATTGGTGACTCTCTGAAATGCCTGGTCTCAATGCATTGGGTAGTGACCTATTAGAAAGGAACATCCATCGTTGTATGCCCATCGACCGGGATGGAGGTCCCTCAAGGATATCCCACTTTGAGGTCCTTAGCTATTAATCATTCAGCAATGGGTATAGGATGGACT
Source organism: Viscum album (assembly GCA_963277665.1). Classification (NCBI taxonomy): domain Eukaryota; kingdom Viridiplantae; phylum Streptophyta; class Magnoliopsida; order Santalales; family Viscaceae; genus Viscum; species Viscum album. The sequence goes on from OY728153.1 coordinate 499,270,926, forward strand.
TGAATGCCTTGGTCACAAAGTTCATCGATAATTTGTTTTGCAGTTAAATCATCACAAGTTGATCTCTAGTGTGAGACATAAAATTAAATAAGGCTATCTGTGTTTAAAAACTCGAGAATAAGAAAACTCACATCCATATAATTCTCTATTAAACTTCCCAAACCCTTTAAGGTAGCTAGAGATATCAATGTCTAGATTAAGTGTTTTTGTTACTTTAAGATACAATGCATCAAGTCTCATAACATTCCCACCAATACGGGGTTTTAAGATTCTAATCTCAACACCCAAATTGGATCTTCCATGAACAACATTCATTGTTTTTTCTGTAGGCAAGAATCTTTGAATACTTTTTAGATCAACAAAAGCACCAACACCTTCATTGGATGGTCTAAGATCTATTTATTCCCCTTATGGATGTATTAAAGGATAGTAAGTAGTGATTAAGGGGTCCTCTAGTGTGTTTGGAAAATCTATAAAGTTATAAAAGTTAATAACTGTAAGAATACGCCTTATGATGTGTGTTGACGTTACCAGGATTCTCCTCCCTCACCATAATGAGGGAGTAGATACAGACTCTCCCTTGATACTTCTCTTGTCTAGGGAATGAACTCACTAGTAGGAACATTCACTTCATTTATTATTTCTTCCTCATGTCTCAGGGGATCATCTCTAAGGCCCTTGAAATAGGAGAGAGAAGCATATCTAACAACCCAGGTTCATAATTATGAATTTATTCTGGAAAAATCAAGAATAATCATTGTTAAGAAAACACACCCTGGCTAATGATGCGCTGGGATAAGATCTTCAATCTTTTTCATTCCTTCACTTTATCTGGAGGAAGGCTGGTTCATACTTCCTAAAATATAGTTATTAGAGGTGGAAGATGATAATACTCTCCTGCTATATCTTCCTCCATCATCCTCTAGCCTAAGGATAGTTCCCTCGATTTAGGAGTTGATTCCTTAGCCCCCACAAGGGAGCCTATTAGGATATACCTCAATAATGTGATCTCGATCGAGTCCTCCTCTACCAACTACAAATCAAGGTCACCCTTTCCTCAGTAATGAACATTTACTCAAAATAAGGAACAACATGAAGAAAAAAAGGTAAAACATACATCCCAAGGATTGAAGATTTCATGCCATTCATCAACAAGTAGCTCATAAAACCCTTCAGTGGTCCCAAATTATAGTATTATAGTTACCCACTCTATAGCTAGGATTTAATCATCAGTGGCATAAATGATCATATCCATATCTTAGATATATATTCATGCCTTGATAAAAGAACCATCAAAGTATAGGTTAGGTGGGGATCAAACATCCCTAATATGTGGAATCCAAAAAACCGGCATGAAGGAGTGGCCACATGTCCTTAGCATTAGAAGGACTTCTTTTCAATGTTAGAACCACCTCTCTCTTCAAAAAGTCTAAAGTTCATAAATCCCACTATAAAGTAGAAATGAAACTCTTTTACATGATGGGCTTCCTGCATCACTCCATTGTGGTAAAATGGTGGGAAAATAGAACCTAGACTTCCTCTTAATGATGGTGGTCAGACTGTCTAGGACTAATATCAGCTAGAATATCCCATTAGACCCTAACTAGTGGGATAAAATGTCGCTGAGAACATTTTGGAGAGATTGGGGTCTTATCGTTATCTATCTGGAATGGGTATATCCTTTCTACCACACTTTCCCCATATAATAGTCATTACAGACATAAATCAGGGAATTATTGTTGTCAATAAACCTTAAGGATATAATGAAATCTAGGCCGCAACATACAATTAGGTCAACCAAGTTGATGAAATCACTGAAGAAAAATTTATTATCACTCATGTCGCCTACAAAACTAAAACAATATATAGTTTTTAGGCCACCATTGGGTGCCTCTCTAACCAAATGTTCATAGTATGAGATACATTTTTTTTCTAAAAACACTTTACTTGGTGTAAAAATCTATTTGAAGAAAATGCCTCGTATATAAATTCACCATTGATTCGTGTCACTTGCACACCATCTCTGAAGAAGATCAATTATGATCTAATTTTTTCTCTAGCCTTTCCATTATTGGTGAATTTACTAGTGGGATGATCCCCATATGAGAATACATTAAACTAACTAAGAATATTTTGTTTCATTAAAACTCTGTTGTGCTTCAAGTATGGGGGTTAGATGCCAGAAACGACCTGTGTAAATGGTTGGAATCAACCCCTGGGAACTTTGATTCTACCTACCCTAGTGTAAGAGGTGAAATGCACTACAATCCATCACCACAATACTTGGAATGAACCTAAAATTTGGAATGGGGCCTTCCTTATGTTCAATTGAAGCAAGATCAGATGGATCTTCTCCCATATAGGGGATTCCAACCCTATATGCTTTGTAACTTCTATCTTGTCTGCTATAAAAAATGTTCCTCACCTTATGTTTCCATATGATTAATGGGTTGTCAACATGTGTATTATTGTCCACATTACTAAGAATCATGTGATATGCATCTTGTTGGGTATTTTAGACTTAATAGTGTAGCCCCATTGATTATACTCACTCTACTCTAATGTGAGGTAGAATTTACAAAGAATTCCCCAATTCATTGTGATACATCTCGTAGGATGTTTTCATGTTGATCTCTCCCGTTAATCTCTAAAAAATAATTTATCCATGATTTAGAATGAATGTCCCCCTTAGGTGAGGGTCTTCCTTCTTAATATCTCGGGCTATCTATAATATCTTCCAGCTATAACAGCGGTCCTCTTTGCATATTCCCAGGTAGATTTTAGTTTGATAAATTCACCATACATTTATCTTAGTATGGGACCTTTGGAGATATTTTTAGACATACCATAGACTAATTCCAATCTCTCTGTGCATCATATGGAAGGAATTGGTCTGTGGGATCCAATGGATAATTGGTTCACAAATGATATTAGGATTATTTTATACATACATCTAGACCACCTAGATAACCTAAAAGTTCCCGAACACATTAATCCTAATCACAAAATTGGAATAGATCTAGTGCACCTAGTATTCCCACATCCACTTGGGTCAAACACCCCCTCATGGAAGGAGGTCCTAGTCTTTCTTCTATCCTTTCGATTGATCTATCTTGGAATTTTGGAAGATAGATGAGTAAAAATGCATCTTTAAATCATGTTTATGAGGTTTCAATTCCAAGTTGCAGCCTCTATGATGCATGAAACAAGCTATGACTATGGTTCCCACATTTATGTACGCACCAATGGATGGGATGTTGGTAGTGGTGAAGTTCTTGTAATACTAAAACTGAGAAAGCATGACATAGTTATTCAAATTAGGGATGAAGATTTCCTTTAGATGTATGTAGCTTTAGTGAGGAAGATAGTTACACTCTGGATATTCAGGACAGTTCTTCATCATGGTATTCTCTATGTAAGGGAGCATAGTGTCGCATACATGATAATAATGAAGACCAATGGAATTGATCATCTCCTTGATAAGAATTCCAACTTGTTCATCGAAAACATTACCCTTATAATCATCCCTTAAGAATATATGAGGAAGTGTTTATATTTTATTAAGGATAAATATTGGTTTTGAAAAATTCAAAAATTCAAAAAAATTGGAAATTGCATGGGCTCGTGCAAGTCGCTCACTTAGCTGGCCTCACGCAGACCACCCGGACAGGCAACCTCATGCAAGTCACTGGCTCAAATGACATCACACAGTGAAATAACCAAGGTGCATATATCGTAAATATAATGGCATACTTTGTATATGAAAATGAAACATTAGAGGATAGGATAGAGTGATGGGATCACTAGAGTGATAGGATCACTATCACGATGATAGTAACAAGGTAACAATGTAATGAATAACATTTGTGGCCATTATCTCTATTTATTGACATAGGGAACCATATGTGGGATACTCACTCGAAAACCCAACACGGTTGACCTACATGATCCCCCGGTATGACTTTCTTGTGCAACCCTCCCTCTCATTTTCCCTTGTGCAACATTCGAGTTGGAATATTTGTTGGCACTTAATCATAAAGGTTCACAAACACATATAGGACAATGAATGAATCATCTATCAACATCCTTTCCACTACTATAGGATCAGAACCTCTTATTATAATCAAATCCAATCCTAAGGGGCATTTTATTGATGCCATTTTTTATCATGAAAACCTGAAGTTACAAAGTGAAATAATTCAAAGAAATCATATGTGAATAATTCCAAGGGTATAAAAATTTTCCAAATGAATATTTTGTGGGGATCGAATTAGCGTTGGCATGCAGGTTAAACCTGCACTCTAGCAACAATGCACAAGCCCTAGTCGGGTGGAACCTGGAGAACTGTTTAGGTCCCACCTACACATGGACCCGCATGAAACACCTACGTGACCAGTATCCTTCACCAAAGGTCATACTATTGCCTATAAATAGGACCCAGGGGCTCCTCATTTAAAATTTGGAAAAAACCCGGATAAGCCTCGAAGCTCTGTTCACTATAGTCCTTCACTCATGCCCTCAAAATTTCCCAATTATATATTTAAAACCCGAGAAACGTGGTTATTAAGGGGAATAGTGCGATCAATGTCCCTGCAGGGTGTGAAATAAAAAACACCTACGTGAGGAGAAATACCATTAGTAAGTAACATATAGTGGCATAAAGGACCCCTCCTAAATCTAGGATCAGTGCGAGTTCCTTCCAAGGGAACCTGAGGAAACCCTTTGATCCTATAGAAAGGTCTTTCCCTAGTCTTGTTTCCCAGGTTATCCATTATACATAATTTATCTCTACCTTGCATAGGCCTACCCTGCATGAAGAACTTTTGATCCACCAATGCCTTACCCCATGTGATACCCCTCCATCTCTCACAAACCTCACCTGTGTGAGCCTCCTTTGAGCCCTATTCACACCACCAATGGTAGGGAGCCTCCTTCCTTGGGACTCCCATATGAGGGAGACCAAATAAAATCATCCACTAAAGATTCCAAACTTGAATGACCATAGTGAGAGACACCACAATGTATCTCCCATTCAATTATTCATTCCTTTGTTCAAAGGTATACATCACTTGTCCTACCTAATGAGTACGGTCCTCAGAGTGTTTGAATCCATTCAATCATGTGGACCCTTACCCTAGGGGTAGTCCTAGGGATTTTCTGGTTTCAGACACTAGGGTTATTTCCATGTCCCCCCTTCTAGTTTCTAAGACCAGGGACCTCATATTTCAAAAGTTAAAGGGGTGGGGGATCATGATTTTATTTCTATTTGATAGAGATTAAAGGATTATCCTCATATATCCTCTATAACTAAGATTAATAAATCCCTTTGGAAGTGTGAAACTATCTTTTTTGTGGGTTTTAGACATAGGGTTATTCAGATGTGACTATCCCAATTATAAAAACTAGAGAGGATATGGGAACATCAAAGCCCTTTTTTCTTCTCCAATATCCCAAGCCTCTTCAACCGACAGGAGAAGGATTTTGTGGTTTTCTAGATATTATTCATCCTTTTGTTTCTCACTTTCTATCATGACTCATGTGTGATTAGATTTTAGTGATGACCATGTCATCCACATGATAAGATGCATGTCTTGGTAGATAATCATTTTTTGGATCATCCACATTCCTTCCATTATAGGGAATCTATATGCATGGATCCTCAAATCCATATACCCTCTTCAAAGGGCAATATCCCCTATGATAAAAACCTTAAGGGGGCCTCCATAGGTGTGAGTCGTCAAATTCATGTATGCATTTGAAAGGGCCACATCCCATACAAGATATACCTTTAGAGTACCTCTATAGGTGCAGGTCCTAAACCCAATTCAAACTACATGGGATTTGGTTCCCGTTCAAATGGGATACACAGGAAGCCTCCTAGAGGTCCAAACACAACAAACCAAATCAACCCTAATTCTCCCTCATCCACATTCCTAGTAGTTTCATACCCAACCTAGGACCCCACATACCTTCTAGGTTCCCAAGGATACTTCAGCATAAGTCCCACACCTATCATTAACTAGGAACCTTTCTTCTATATGTCCTTGATTCATGATGTTAAACTACATGGTTTTTTCATCATCACATGACCTTAAAAGGTATGATGTTTCCTATTAAGTGGTACTAAACTATGTGGGTTCTAATTCTATTCACAAGTATACATAAGAATCCCATTTCATGGGATCTATCCCAATATAAAAACAACTCATGTCTCCCTAGACGATGAAGAAATATAGAGCACCCTACTGCATAGCTTAAAACCAATATTGTAATAACAAACAACCAAAGAATCGGTAGATTATATTCAAAAGGATACCATCAGTGGGTAACCTCAGATAAAAATAGTTGTCTCTGTCAATAAAGAACCTCGAATACAGATATACGGTTCTAAAGTTCACACATTCTAATAATTGAATGTTAATCCAAGGGAAAACAATAACAAACATGGGATTTAATTAATTATTTACAAACATATCTTAAATATTTAGGAGAGTTCTAGAGTAGAAAATAAAAGATGTGATGATCTTGGCATCCCTTCATCTTGACCAAAGTGAGTCCCTAATCACTATTAGATCATTTCCCAATAATCTTCTACCTTGGGAATATAGGTTTTTGAAACATCTAGAATAAGGGAACTGTTGGGTATTTCCATATCCACAAACAAAACCCATTGGAGGCCATTTGAAAATGCTGAACTAAACATGAATGATTGTGAAACCATTCAAACACCCCATAATCAATCAAACCTTGAGAAAATCAACACAATGTTTTTTTGGAAATAAATATAATCACATTTTCAACTGATATGACATAAATTAAGTTGCATAATAGTTTAATAACCATATATTCTCAATATATATTTCTTTGAATTTTTTATATAAATCATATATAAAATACCATGTCCATGGATATAACCATATATTTATATATCAATCAAAGGTATGGATATATCTTCTTTTATTAATGTGGAAGGGGATTGTTTTTAACTTATTAAATTAATTCCATATCAGTTATGACACACTCAATGTATGATACCTCACCATGAAAATAGGGTATCTTATATTTCATCCATACATCAGAATACATGATTCATGATATAACTTAATAATTATAAGGACTAATGCACACAATTTTTGATAAGAATATCTGATGACACATAATTATATGGAATTCCTATTGACGAGTCTATCATTATGACCAACCTTTCTTGGAGATCACCTAGTGAGAACTTCATGAAAACAATTATCAATTTCTTATACTCCCCTAACACCTGATATTAAAACATTATCTATGAAACATTAGATAAATATTATATAGAATAATGGATAAATGTTTAAGAATATTTTAATGGAATCTATAGGTTATCATTATTGTAGGTAACTGATATAACACATTGGTGTGATAACTACTTTAAGAACATTATCACGTTAATTTTATGTAGAAGAAGAATAGTAATGTGATAAGATATTTATTAATATGATGTTAATAAAAAGTAAAAATTCATTTTGTTCTAGGGAATCAAATCCAACAATATTTTCCATTGGATCTCTAAATTTAGTTTCACAATCCCATATGAGTAATCAATGTTCCCCTAGCTATGTACCTTTATTTATATACCTATTAAATTATCTTAAATGATAAAATCTCACCATAAACCTCCCAATATTACATGCACATAAAATACTTTCCTAGTCATGGTTAAGAACATCAAATGGTTAAGAGGTGTGGGGGTGAATTGACTACTTTAAAAAATTAATAATTATAAACTAGAGATTATAATAATATGTAATTTAAAATAAAAATAAATATAAAAACAACTATTTTATGGTAGTTTTGATCAAGATTGTCTTATATCTACTCTTCACACTCTCAATGTGAGAGTATATTTTCCCATAATATAAATAACCTGACTTTTGAAGGGAGTTACAAATGTTCAAAATTCATTTTTCACACTCGAATAGAAAACCCCAATCATTCATTTTTTTCACCTGGAACCACAAACCATATCTTCACCATTTCTATAAACAACCTAGAACCTTTATTTTAAAGTGGAGAAAGAACCAAAAATGCCTTTATCTATACCAAGTCACAACTGAAACCCCAACCTTTTACCGAATAAAGAATAACCCAATGCAACTTTGAAATGGGAGGAATAACCAGATGTATCTTTTAGAGGGGTGGTATAACCCAATAAAAAGTCATTATTTTGTATGAAATGTCATAAACTATCAATAATACACAATAAATGATAGGAGGAATCCAGTACTATAGAATCCAAACTAAATAATAAAGAAAGATCTAAATACCGAGTGACTAAGGATCACTTCAATCAAAAATAATTATAACATCAAAGTCAATTGTGGGATTTGTAGTGATAATTTTTAAAGCATATAACAAATTAAAATTTGATTATCCTTGATAGTTATCTTCAATAAAAATAATTCTACTTGTTCTTTCAAACTCTATTTATAGATTTTCTTTATTCACAATAACTCCTAAGGTGATAATACAAAAAAACTTGAATAATATATCCATTGTATTTTCTATTTTCCCATGTATCAATCATTCACGTGACACTAACAAACTTCTAAGTTATTTTATTCTTATTTCTTAGATAATGATTAATGTGTAATTATTTCATAAATGAAAAAAAATATAAATAGATTATATGGTACAATATGAAAATAAAACAACAAAATTTATATTGTAAAATGTTAATAAATATTCTCATAATTATCAATATTTAATTCACTAGAACACTACCTAAAAACATTAAATACATTCTCTTCATATTTCAAACAATTAAAATTTGAAACGTCCAATTTCAATGAATAAATCGTGAATATTAATAATAATTTAATAAACCCTCTAAGTCACTAGTATATATTTAATTTATATTTTATGTTTTTTTAGTGTTTTTTGTGTTTTTGAATTGAAAATGATAAATTTTGGGGAAAACAGGAAGTGCACTCTTATCACATTATTGGTAGTAATTGTGCACCTAACCGTGTAAATAGGGGTGTTAGTAGACAGTTCTATTTTTCATTGTCTCTGCACATTTTTTCAAACCATGTGGTAACTACAATAAAACATGGAAACTTAAGGTAGTATAAATGGATGACCCATACAGTTGGTTTGTGGTTTGGAAAAAATTTCACTCAAACCATGAAACTTGCCTAGATTTTTCAAAAATTGTGATTTTACTAAATTAAACTCTTGGTTTTTTAACTTTCAGCCTTCCATTTCTCCACTTCCACTAAACTATGTATCTCCCCATCCATGGTAATATTTCTTCTTTGGTTTTGGTGTTATCTCTTTTGGGTTGGGTGTATTCCTTTAAGGTTGATCTTATTTCTACCTATTTTCCATCAGAATCTCTCTCTTCTTTCATGTTATTATTATTTCTTTATGTGTTCTAACCCTACTGGCTATGGGAGGTCAAAAAGGATTTGGAGAATGGTTTTGATGAAATTATTAGATGTTTGAACTAGTGAAGACTCTTTTCCTAACCTTTTAGAAATCCTTTTCCAAGGTGATGAAATTTATTCACTTATGAGGTAAATGTCTCCAAATACCATGAATTTTCCACTAGATTACCTTGGTTCTTGAGTTTTACTTTGTTTTTTATTTATCATTATTATATTTATTAATTAGATATGTTATACATATATTTTTTATTTTATTCTAATTTTTTTTGAAAAAATATCGTTTCCTTGGGATTTTCCTTTTGAAATAAAATTTGTGATTACAAAGTGATTGAGAAATTGATTTCATGAAAATTATTTCCTTTAAATGAGATTTCAAAGAGTATTTGAAAGTGGGTTTTTATGAAAATATCATTTTTTATCATGGTTTTTTTGTATGTGAAAAATATAGTTGTGGTTTCACATTGGAGACCTTGGGTGTGGAGGTTTTAGGATAGGTGTTTCTTTAGCCTTAGGCATGAGCCAACATGGGTCCATTGTCGATGTCCATGAGTGTCTCACATCATTTTATTCATTTATGTTCTTGTAGGATGACCTAATGATCCATTAGTGATTCCTAGAAACCTATATCTCATTGGTCGAATCTACACCATGTTTCCCACTTCTATAGGATTATTACTGCTTGATTTATTTGATTTTCATGTTTTTTTGGCTTTGCGAATATTAGTTATTTTTTATACACTATGTTATATTTTATGGATTTGATTCTCATGTTATTAATCATGATGGATTGTTAGTAAATTTTAAGGATTTACTAAATTTATTTCAAATAAATGGTTTCCAAATAATTATTTTTAAATTAGAGTTACTTTTTTTTACATTGTGAAATGTTCTATATAGATTCATCATGATAACCTACTATGATTTTCCTAAAACCTTTCATATTCATTTGGGAATATTAAATCTTGGTTATTTAGGATATAGGGAATGGAAAATGAGATTTATCTCATATAATGTAATCTTTACTCTCCCATCATTTTATGTGATATGCATTGTTGGTGGCTAAGAGCCTCATGAAGCTAGTTTTGGTCCATCATTTTGGGATCCTCTATATTTTGCAATATTAAGACAATTGGACATGTATTTTCAAACATTTTAGGGGGAATATTTTGACTCTCATGTGTATGCACATATTTTCGAGACTTACTATTGTAGTTATATTTTAATTTTACTAACTGCTCTTTATGATGCTGCTACTTATACACTATTTATTATGACTTATTTTTTTGCCACTATTCGTTTGTTGGTATGGATGTTTCAGTAATACAGTGGGTTATGCTATATTTTTTAGGGTGAAACCATTATAATATAGTAATCATTAATGCCCTAGCTCTATACATTCACCTAGATTGATCGAGAATGTAGCTCTAACATTGTGGCGTGATGCTCCGGGTGACGTGGCCGGTTGACCTAGGTTAGCTTATTACATGATTGATCTGATTGATATTCATTTTAATTTTTCTTGAATCATTTCAAATAATTTTTTCATATAATCTAAATAATTAATAACTAATTATGAAAAAAATAAATTAAGAAAAAAATAATATAAATATGAAACATGTTCATAATTCAAAAATATAAGATAAATCTATCATATTTTGAGTTTTCTAAAAACTAAGTGTTGAGGATATGAATTTCAAAAACCTCAAATGAATTTAAAATACCATTAACTTTATATTTTTTAGGAATTTAACTACCCCCATGTATAAATTTTCATTTTTATATGACTTCAAACATTAGTGAAATGTCCACTTTGTATGGCATTAAATCTAGTCCGTATGATATTTCTATAGCACACCTGTGACTTTGATACATCATAAGACTTCAATATAGGTTATAATAAACTTCTAAATAGAACACATTTCTTTCAAAACATAGTACATATGACTTTTTGTTGTAAGAATTATATTTCATTAGACTTTACTCTTTCACGTATAACTTCTAAATTTCGTAAGTCTTTTTCATAATACACCATATACAAATTCCAGACATAGCATGTATGACTTCCAAAAATTTCTTGGGAGTTGTAAAAAACATAGGACTTTAAATAGAAAACATAATAATTTTAAATTCACATTGTAATACTTTATAATTATTTGATTTTCAAAACTAAGAGAGGAAAATTATTCTCTCCAAAATTAAAAAACTAGTAAAAAGAATGAAAAATAAATAATAAAGAATAAAGAATAATTAAATAGATAATTAATAAATAATAAAAAATTAAATTAAATATCATTATTTTCTTCTATAAATATCATAAGAGTTAAACAGGGAATAAAAATAAACAAATAATTTGATAGTGATGTGATAAATTATAATTATCTAATTATAAAATCATTAAAATATGAGAATATGGGGTATTTTAATAATAAAAAAAAGAAATAAATAAAATGGAAATGATTAAATAAAAATATCCCCATTTATAATAATAAAAAAACCAATATAATTTTAAAATTTTCCACCTTGAAATTACCAAAATGATTAATGAATAAATTATAAAAATATGTCCCGTGTTAGTTGAAATCATAATTTCAACCAAAACATTTTTCTCCCATTTTTTGGAAACATAAGTTGATTAAACTAATTTTCAGAAAAATTAAATCTAAATAAAATAAGTTTACTAAAGTAAAATTTTAATTCTTTCTTTTTTCTTGAATATATCAATGATGATTTTAGCAGCCATTAAATGTATCAGTTTTAAATAGAAATAAACTCAGCCTAAAATTTATGCATTCTAAAGAGTAGATAAAACAAATTTATTCAATTAAATATAAGTATAAATAATTTATTCCCCTTAATTATAGTTTTCTTTACGCTTTTAAAGATTAATAAATTCACCACAATTTGTATATATTTCAATACCGTTTGCTTAAAATAGAGATTAATCCTTATAAAAAATTATTATAAATCTATACTGATCCACTAAAACATGTTAATATAATCAATGAATTATAAATTTAACTAAAAGTTAGTTATCATGCTAGTAAACTAGAGAATGAAAGAAATTTTCATGCTCACTGGCCATAAATAGATAAAAAAATACATTTAGATTTTCTTTAAATCTTGCATAATGTTTCAAGGAATATAAATTCCAAAAAAATAGAGTTTACAAGAAGTGACATTATGGAGGTTTAATGATTTCAACCTTCAAGACTAACCCCAAAAATTGTATGAAATCATATTATCCTTAAAAAATCTTATCAAATATATTAATGTAAAAATTTAATTTTATACTTCGATCGTGCCGCGTTCAAACATGTTTTTTTCAAAATTAGATAAATCAAATGTTTTTGTAAATATATCATCTAGTTAGACATCATTTGTTATATATTCCAAACTAATTTCACCTTTTTGGATATGGTACCTAATAAAAAGATATCTCACATCTATATACTTTGTTCTTGAGTGATATGAAGGATTCTTAGATATAGTTGTGTCTAATGAATTGTCACATACAATAAGAAACTTATTAATAACAACATGAAAATCAGTCAAAGATTTATTAATCTATAGGAATTGATAAGAACAATATATTACAGTTATGCATTATATTTATATAGTAGATAAGGAAAAAAGTGTTTACTTAAAATTCCAAGAGACTAATATTTTTTCTAGAAAGTGACACATTCAATTAGTTTATTTTATATCTATTTTACATCAACCAAAATCATAAAAAAGAATATTTTTTCTCAAATAAAAATAATTTATATTAGGATAGAATACTAAAAATATAATAAACTACCAATTATACTTATATAAATTTTATTTTCAACTGAATTTTCAAATTTATCTTTATCTATTTAATATGATGTACTCAAGAGAATGTTTGAACTTTTAAAATTTTCTGGTTTAAAAATATTAACAAGTTTCTTAGAATATTTATATTGATATAGAAATATAACATCATTTATTTGAAAAAATTAAAGTCCAAGAAAGAATTTTAATTCTCTAATAAGGCTCATAAAAAATTTAATTTCCATTAATTCTAAAAAAATTTCATACAAAGTATTATTTAATGGTACCAATATAATATCATGTAAAAAAACTTTAATAATAAAAATTTCATTATAAATTTTCTTTATAGAACAATTAGGATCAAATTTTACTTTTATAAAACCATTTTGAAAAAGAAATTATTTAATATTTCATACCATACACTTGGAGCTTTTTTAGGTCCATAGAGTTCATTAGAAATATTTAGTACATGATTAGGAAATATATAATTTTCAAAACCTGGGATATTTCTTACATAAACATAATTATAAATAAATACATTTAAAAAATTAATTTTTAAATCCATTTGAGATAATTATAATCCTTTAAAAGATGAATAATCTAACAATATTATCGTATATTATAATCTTAACATAGGTGGAAATTTTTCATCATAATATATTTATTATTCTAAGAAACAACCTTGTGAAACTAATCTAGATTTATTTCTAATAATATTTCTAGATTCATCATGCTTATTTTCAAAAATATATCAAGTTTTAATTACATGATGTTATTTAGTTAGTTAAACTAAATTATACTTATTATATCTTGAAAACTAATTTATCACTTCTTCTATCACAACAATCTAGTTATAATTGGTTTAGGATTTATTAAATTTCATAGGAACAAAATCAAAAATTAAATCAGAATGTGAACAAAAAATCTTTAATGAATTTATGGTTTGAATTCTTGAATCAATATTTGGATTTCCTTTTTCTAAAGGGTGATCTCTATGTGTTTTTTATTATTTTTCAAGTTAATTAATCTCCCATTTAGCATGTTCATTTTTATTTTTCGATTCAACCTCTCCAAAATAAAAATCTCTAAATTATTATTCATGCTAGCTGACATCAACATCTTTTTCTTTTAAAATATTTTTATAAAATCTCACATGTATAAATTATTAAAACTATATGTTTATTTTATTTTAAACTATATATAATTTAAAAGAATTTTAATGAACAAAAAATTTAACTTCATCATATTTTGCATCAAATTTATGTAAATAATCTTTTGTGATCTAAATATAAACATTGAAAATGAATACTCTAAAATATCCAACTTTTTTTCTTCCTTTATAAATTCATAAGGTGTATTATTTTAAATAGTTCATAAAAGAAATTTATTAGACACATAAAAAGATATATTTACATCTTAATTCAAAAAAATATCTAGTTTCTTTAAACACTTTTAACATGGTTATAGAAATTTATTATAAAGTTTTAGTTTTTCCTTTCTGGAAAAACATTTTTTGTGGTATTCTTAAGGTTGGAAAATTATTATAATTCCTATTATATTTATAGAAGTTTTTGAATTTCATATTTATATATTCTCCCCCACTATCACTTATCATGGAAAAAATTTAAAAACCTTTTTCATTTTGAACATGCTTATAATATGAATAATTTTTTAAATTTTTTTTTCTTCAGATTTATGATTTAGAAAATAAACCCATTTATATCAAATATAATCATTGATAATGAGAAATATATACCTTTTACCATCAATAATAGTAGTAGATATAGGTAAAAATATATATTAATATGTAAAATTTGTAGAGTCCTTAATTTTTACACTTCTGTTATAAGTCTAAAAATATTAATGTTGTTTAACTTTTAAATAAGAGTTACAAATGTAAGTGTTTTATAGATTTAATTTTAGAATCTTCATAATTTTTTGATGTTTGAATCACTTTCACATCAGATTAAAGTTTGACTGAAAAATTATCTTATGACATAATATCTTGTCTAAATTAATAACACTTAAACAAATAACATTTTTTAGTTAATTCATTAATATTAATATATTAAATATTAATTTGAATAAAATAGGAAAGAGTTATCTTTAATAACTATACTTTTATAATTATGAAATTTTAATTTAATTCCATAATCACATACATTAGAAATAATATCAAATTATGTTTTAATCCATAAACATATACATATTTTTAAATGATAACTGATTTTGAAATATGAACCTATCCAAATTCATTGACAATAACATTTTAATTACAAAAACGTAACATTGAAAACTTGATATTTGTTGAATGATGGAGAATTTTTAGCATAAATTTTCATGAATTTGGAACATAGACTATATGCGTACTAGATATCCTTTAATAAAATTTTAATAAAAACATCCTATAAGAATTGATTTAATATAATTTTGATACCCATGAAAATTTGGGTCCAATAGGGTTAAAAAATAATTATTTTGGATAAATAATGATTCAAACATTTATTTACAATAAATTTCACAGATAGGTATTTAGAAATAAAGTATTTTTTATGTCTAGGAGATTATGTAAATCTTAATGATCACTCATTTACAAAATATCCTTTAAACCCACATCAAAACAAGTAGTGGTATAAACATTTCCTTTTGAACTTTTCATAAATAATGTTTTATACATTTAAAGAAATTGATTATCATAACCAAGAATAGTTTTATATTAATTTATTTTGTTCATTTTTTAAATTTTATCATAAATTTTCCTTTCTCAAATAGATTTTGATAGATCTATCATTATATTTTCATTTTCCCTTTTTAGAATAGTATTTTCATTACAGAAATATTTAAATTTTATTTATTGAGCCTCATTATCTCTATAAAGTAAATATTTGAGTTTATGATTTTCTATTTGTAAATTTTCAAATATTCATATATTTCATCGTTAGATGTAAAATTCAAACTTCTCATTTTATTCAATAGTGATATTTTTCCCTGAATAAGTTTCTTAAGCTTATTTTTGAGTTCCTTAAATATTTATCAAATTTTGAGTATATCATTTTGTAAACACTCAATTTTATCATATAAATCATTAATTGAAGGTTTCTCAAAATCAAATTTTTGATAATTAAAATTTGATTTCCTAACCTAATTTGAAGATTATATTAGGTAAAAATATTCCAAATATATATTAGAACCAGATTCTTCACTTGAATCCGAATCATCCATAAATCTTTATATGGCTACACATTATCTCTTATCTTTCTTGTTCATATTTTTATTATCCTTTTCAATCTTAAACATCAGGCATTGAGGTTTTATATATTCCTTCATCCAACACTCATAATAAATTACTTCTAAAACATCATTAGAAATAAAATTACCATTTAAGTTTCCTTTATGGTCATCCTTAGGATAATATTTCCTTATTCTTCATGAATAACCTTTATTATTTTTGTACACTCTCATAAAAAATTTAGAAACCTCATCACTATATTTTCCCTAAAACTCATAATATGATGAGTAATTATAAAATGTTACATATTAGAATGTAATGAATTTCATTTTAGTTGATTCTTATTCAGTAATATTCTATGGTTCTAATTCATATTTCAATAAAGATCCAATAAATTCAATAATATTTTATTACTTAAATTTATTGACTTCATCTACAGTAAGTTTATTTTATTTTAATTTTTTATGTAAATATCTGATATCTCTTTCAAAGATTATATTATTATCTAATTTTTTTCTTAAATCATTCACTCAATTTACAAAACTATTAAATCTATAGAAAATTTGGTTTATAGATTCATAATCACCCATTTTAAAATCATTATACTCTGCCCTTAATATATCATGATAAGATCATTTAATATTATGAGATCCATAATTTCAACCTTTAAGTATTCACTAAATGTAATATGTATTTTTTCATGCTAATATATGACTAAAAACAATTTTTTCAACAACACAATATAAAATATTCATTACATTGTAATTTAATACATATGAAATAACTAAAATAATAGTAATGGTGTTTAGTTTAGCTTCAAGTAGAGTGTAAGGATTTAACATAGTAGTCTAGTGTTCTATACCTAAATGCTTAAGGTAGTATTTTATCCAAGCTTGAAAATATACATAATCTATAGCATCATGAGTTATCCAACCATCATCTTAATTATTAATTCCTTCTAAAAAGATCTCAAAAAACAATATAATGTCTAGAGTAGAAATTATGGTCACCATAATATTATTAAAAAATTTACCAAGGACTCAAGATGATTAAGATATCTAAAGGGTTAGTATTGGATACTAATTGTTTGGTATTACATAAGATGAAAAAATAGTCAAGAGGGAGGAGTGATTTTTCCTCTTTAATAAATTAAATATTATAAATCACGTTTTTAAATAATTTTCTAGTAGAAATAAAAATAAACAAGAAAACTATTCTAAAACTGGTCGATTGAAGGAGAAGAAAAATTTGGTGTATAATGACGTTGAATGTTTGGGATGATGATGGAGAATTAAAATGTCTCAATCATAAAAGAATATAACAAAAGATAAAGAACACAAGTATATGGTCAATCAAAATCCAACATCAATTTCATTAACATGCCACTATATTTATAGAGTATAAATGGCTTAATCCAACATTCAGAAATAATTCCTATGAATTAGATCTAAAAGAGGGAATAAAAATGGTTTTGTTAATAATTTAGGGTCTTATTGGGTAATTAATAGACCTTATTAATTATGATTTTATTTCATCCAAGAAATAAATGAGAATTTATTACCCTCCCCCATAGAAGTCATAATCACATGGAATCTAATAAAAGTTTTCACTTAAAAAACCCTATGGTAAAAATAATTGAAGCCAAATCAACATGATTTCATGTTATGTTTCCTCATTAAAAATCTTAATAGAAAACCTCATGGGAAAAATTAATGAAGGAAAAAATAGTAAAACATTCACAACTCCCACTCATAAGGTCACGATAGAATTTTTAGTCCTTTCATTCTAATTTTATAAATTAATTTCTCAAATTATGAAGTTAGAAATGCATTTGTGACCAAATCTGTGTGATTTTCACAAGACGTTACTTGTTGGATATAATTCAAACCATTCTTTTGAAGGTCATGATTGAGAAATAATTTCTCTGAAATATTCTTTGTTCAGTCACCTTTAATATACCTACTTTTCAACTATGTTATGCAATAAATATTTTATTCATATAATATGGTGGGAATATTATTATTCATATCTAATCCATAGTTACTTCTAAAATGATTAATCATCGATCTCACTCAAACACATTCTCTACTTTCTTCATGAATAAAAATCATCTCATTATGGTTGCAAGTTTTTGTAGAAGTGGTTTGTTTTATAGAATTAAAATAAATAGAAGTTCCACTATATGAAAACACATATCTAGTTTGAGATCTTTATTTGTGTGGATCAGACAAGCATCCAACATGAGTATAACCAACCAAATTTTGGTCTGAACATTTGGAATAAATTAACCCCCGATCATTGGACACTTGAAGGTATCTTAATACATGTTTGATAATAATCCATATCGATGAGTAGTAAAATAATTATACCTTTCCAATAAATTTATAAAAAATGGTATATCAGGTCTTGAATTATTTCTAAGGTATATCAGTGCTCTAATATATCTCAAATATGGTACTTCAAGATGAATTATTTTTGTATTATCCTCTCATAGTTTAAAAAGATATCTATCTCAATCAAGATATCATACAATCGTTGATGAACATAATGGATGTGATTTATTCATATTAAAACTATATATGATTTTACCAGTATATCATGATTATTGAACAAAAATGTTATCCTTAATATGCTCAATTAGTAAACCAAGGTATAATTTTTTCTTCCAAAAGTCTTTAATTTCGAATTCATTCATAAAATATTCTACTATCTTAGAAATTTCATCCTTAGCCCTAATAATATTCAAATAATCAACATATTCTAAAATGATCACAAATTTAGATCCAATATTCCAAATGAATACATAGGAAAACATTGGATCATTTTTATAAATTTCCTTCATCAAATATTTACTCTAAAGATTATACCACATACACCCAGACTACTTTAATCCGTATAATGATTTATTTATTTTAACTAAATAAAAATCTTGAGATCCTAGTTATTTTATGAAAAAATTGAATCGTTTTGGAATTTTATGTAAACATCATTATCAATACCACCATTAAGATATGTAGTCACAACATTAACCAGGCGTAATTAATGTTTCTCAAGTACAAAAAATGTTATGAGATACCAAAATGTTATTTCATACATTATAGGATAGTATGTTTCATCATAATCAATCCAGTATTTTTGTGAGAATCTTTGAGAAAATAGCCATGGTTTATATGTCACAACTTAATTATCTTAATTTATTTTTCTAAAAATTACCCATTTGCATCAAACAAGATTCATCCCTTTTGTGGTTTTTATGATAAACCCAAAAAACATACATTTAGAAATTGAGTCTAGCTTAGATTGGATTGTGACTTTCCATTGATCCCAATCTATATTTTGATGACATTCCTTAATTTTTGTAGGTTCTTAATCCTCATCTATAATTTCAAAGACTAAACTGCCTGAAAATGTGTTATCAACAACAATCTCCACTTGGTTCCAACATCTTATAGTGTTGGTGATATTTATTGTAATTTCTACTTCATCATGTTCATGTAATTATGGTACATTCACATTCTCTTTTGGTTCATTTATATCTTAAAAAAACATCTGTTGTTTCCCTTTTCTTTGATGGGTATTTTTATCTTTTGAACCTTTTAGTATCCCATGCTTTAAGCATGGATTGGAAGAATTTTTGATAATATGATCAAATTGTCCTTCTAGGACATATATCCTTACCTATGCATTCGATGAAGGGATATATGATTTTTAAACTGTTTTGAATCATTGAATACATCAGAAAATTGATTTTCTAAAATTTGAAAATTAATGATCTTTTGAACTTCAAGTTCATTCATATTTGTACGAGGGTCAAGATATAACAATGATGCCACCTTACATGATATTTCATTTAAAGCACTACTATAAAACATGCAATATACAAGGCTAACCTTTATCAGCACTGGTGAAAAGTACTGATAAAGGCTGCCTTCATCAGTGCTAAAAAAGCATTGATGAAGGCCTTGATTTCACGGTGAGTCCCAAAATAAAATAGCGAAAGGGATAACACTTCTATATATATCATTTTTTCGCATTCCATTGTTAGATGTCTGATGGAGGGATATGCTCTTGTATATACAACACACACATATGCAGGCCATGTTGGGGCCTGACTCACTCTCTGCTTCCCACAGGACTTGGTGCACCTTCATACACCCATTCAGGGCTTGGACAACCCATCCCAGTCCATGGAAAAAAAATTTCATATAAACCCATAAAAATTTACATGTATTAAAAATAATAATAATATTGAAATAATAAAACAAATTAAAATTAATAAATATATAAATTAATAAATATTATTTTTTAATAAAATAATTATTAATAAATTTAATATATATATTATAAATATTAATAAATTGTATATATTTAATATATAGATATATATAATAAATAAAATTAAATAATTAAACAAATAAAAATTTAAAATAAGTAAATTAAAAATATATTAAAAATTTTATTAATTAAAATTTTATTAATAAAATTGAATAAATATAATATGTATATAAATTTTAAATATTAATAAATAATATATTATAAATATAGATATAAAAAAGAAATAAATTGTAATAATTAAGAAAATAAAAAGAATAAATTGTAATAATTTAATAAAAAACATATGATTAATAAATTAAAAAATTATTAAAATTTTTGTTAATGAAATAATTAATAATAAAAATGAATAAATTTAGTATATATATATATATATATTAATTATAAGGAGTAATAAATAATATATATTAAATATAAATATTTAAAATGAATAAAATGTGATAATTAAAATCATTATAATTTCATATTCATTTTAGTGGTTTTTATAAATAATTATTCATTAATACATTAAATATAGAAATATATACATATATATATATATAAATACATATAATATTTCCTAAATTTAATTTATATAATACAAAATATTTTTTATTACATTAAATAAGTCATATTTTTAGTGAAGAATTGTTTATAATTAAAAATTAATATTAATTAAAAATATTGACTAATTGTATCGAGTAATGTAAATTAATTGAATGTTGTTTAATTTTTAAATTTAATATATATATATATATATATATAATTTATATTAATTTCACACATAAATATACTTAATTAATGCATTTTTAGATACAACACACAGACAAACACAAATATTTATGTAATTAATGAAATCTTATATAGAAACACATACACCTAGTATTTATGTAATTTATTCAAATTTTAATATTCATTTTATAATTTTATTTACTAACATGATAAACTTATTATATTATATTTTTAATTAGTAAATTTTAAATATTTATTTTAAATATTATTATCTTTAGGTATTATTTATTTATATTTAGTATTTTTTTTGAATATAATCATTTTCTAATATTTATTTATATATATATTTACTATGTTTTAATATTTTCAATTTGTATTACTCTTCATTTCAATATGTATCCATGTTATTTTAATAATTTATATTTAATTTATAAAACTTATCTATTTTTCAATAATTTTAAAGTGCACACATTTTTTATTATTCAATTTCACTCACTTTTAACATGCACACATTTAAGATTTTATATTCATTAGTAATGTTAAAATTATATTTTTAAATATATATTTATAAATAAATATATTCATAAATGTCTATTTTTTATATTGATAAAATTATATATTTATAGTTATAAATAAATAAATATGACCTCTTTTAAAATGTATTTACATAATTATAACTGAATAATTATATATTTAAATAATTAAAAAATTATAATGAATATATTTACTATGTTTATATTTATATTTATATTTATATATATTAATGAAATATGTATATAATTATATAATTATATATAATGATATAAATATATAAATATTATTTTTAAAAAAATTATATAATTATAAATAAATAATTATATATTTAAATAATTAAATAATTATAATAAATATATTTAAAAAATGAATATATATATCATATTATATATATATATATTGTTTGGAAAAAATCCTTCAAGGTAACATTTCATCATTTTTGGGTTGTTTGTATTTGTTGACAAAGCGGGTTTCCAAGGTGTGAGGTAGAGTACTTAGAGATTATTAACACTGTATATTGAAAACGATCCAAGATAGAAGAATGGATTCTATGGAAGTGGTATAAAAAACTGCATATACATGGTGACGTCGTTTCCAAGTGTTTTCCAAATATTTGGGGTCCAAAATTTGGAGATTTGTTAACACCGCAAAAAGTGGATTTCATTGAAGGCCTTATGAAAATATGGAAAATAGATGAATTCCATGAAGATGAACTTCGTGAAGTGTTTTTCGCGAAGGCGCGAAGATTCCGACGGTGAGCTCCACGAGTTTGATGAGCATTGTGAGTGGAGCATTGTAGAGGTGCGAACTAGTGATGGGGGCTCTGTGATTATGATGAGAATTGAGAATGAGAAACTTTTGTGAATATTTGTGAAAAAGGGAGCATTGTGAAGGAAATGAATTAGATTCATGAAATAGTGATGGTATGGCCTAAATGGTTCTGGAATTGGTGGAACGCCTATAAATAGGCCTCTACCCCTTCAGAAAAGCAGCAAGACTTAACATAAATATCAAGGCTCTGGAAATTTGAAGGTGGTTCGCGATGGGTGGTTCGTGAAGGATGGTTCACGAAAGAGACATTAAAAGAAGTTTTTGAAGGCCATGATGGCCAACTAAATGTTCTGAACATCGTGAAATTAAGTTAATTCATGAAGGCTAAGTATGTTTTGTGAAATTAAGTAGCTTTGTGATGGCTAGTTGAGCTTCGGGGAAGTGATGTGCTTTGTAAAGGCTAAGTGAGATTCAAAAAAAGGTAGGAGCATTGCAAAGGCTATTTGATGATTGAAAAGGCGGCAAGTATTATGAAAGTTGTTCATAAGGCATTTCCCAGTGAATCTGTGGTAAAACAGTATTCATCTATTAGATGAAAGTGGAACTTCAATAGAGCATCCATATACAACTAAGGATGTATTCATTAATGATAATGAAGGGACCTACAAGTCCATAAATTTTGGGTAAATCCTTTCTAACAGTAGTGATAAAATAAAGATGAATAATGTGATCCTTTCTACCGATAATGAGCTAGAGAAAGAAACATAGGGAGTGACCCTTGGAAATGCAGTGAGTAAACCCTAAACCTTGTAAAGACAGTAAGTCTGAGTATAAATGAGATCTATCCTAAAACCTTCATTATTAACAGTGAGCCTTACATAATTTGGAACAATTGGAACATCATCATTATATGCTCCTTGGATGTATCCCACTGAAGGTGAACCAAGTAAAAATTGTTGTGTCCTTATGATTTCTTTCCTACATTACATTCAAAGAATCATCAATAGATAAAGAAAGAAAGAATAAGATCATCATTAACACATAAGTGAACACAAAGTGACCCTTATAATAAAAAGATCAAGATCCAGTGGGGTGGGAATAATTTAGAAAAGAATATCCATACCCTGATTCACCCCCCTCTCAGGGTATCTAGGTCTCTTTTTGACCTAACATATATATATAATTATATAACTATATATAATGATATAAATATATTTATAATTTTTAAAATATAATAAATATTTTTAAATAATGAACATTTTTACTATATCTATATTTATATTTATTAAATATATATATAATTATAAAAATATATATAATGATATAAATATATTTATAATTATAAATAAATAATTATATATTTAAATAATTATAGATTATAATAAATAAATTTAAATATTGAATATATTTATTATATTTATTATATATATATAATTATATAAATATATATATGATGATATAAATACATTTATAATCATATAAAAATATTTAAATATCTTTTTAAAAATCAATTTATTTATAATTATGACTACAAATCCTTTATTAGCGCTAAATAAGGGTTGATAAAAATATCTTTTATCAGAGATTATTATTTTAGCACTGATAAAGGTATCCTTATCAGCGTATGTTTGAAAGTACTATTAAAAACCACCCTAACCTTTTTAGAAAAACCCTAACTAAACCAATTTTAGTTCCACCTCTAAAGCTCTCACAGAATTCCACTCCTATTGTCACTCCCCCTCAACTTTCCCTCAAACGAATCAAACCTCAAATCTAAGTTTTGTTATTTTTTTCTCCTTCTCTCTTGTTTTATTCATGTTTAAGTTCTATAGTGTGTGTTAGTGAGACATTTTCCGGGATCGATTCTCTCAGGGGTTCCACGTTTAGGTTATCTAATCCTTCTCATTCGAATCTTATTGATTTCAGAATCCGGAATGATAAAAATCTCAAACTTTGAGTTCAATGAGGCCCCTATAATTGGTTTGGGTTCTTTCTCGATGAATTTTAAGCCTAGAATCATATCTTCCCCCTATTTTTCTATTCCTTTTGTAGAGAGTAGTTTCATGAGATCTACCAATGAATCTTCTATAGATTCATCTTGAATCTTTACACTATAGCAGCAACACAATCCACTTTTTGTTTACATTTATGAAGAAAAATAATTTTTTTCTATATTTATAACATTTAATGTCATCTTGTTAGTCATCTACAATTACTCATCATTTTCATCTCTAATATTGAATTTCAAATATATTCATTTAAAATTTAAAATATAAATAATATTGATCTCCTGATATTCCATCCCCTTACATCTTCATAAATTCATTATTTTAGTAAGTATTATAAAAGATTAATGTTGTTTGGGACATGAAATAATGGGTTTGGAGTCAACATAATTAATTATCTTCATTGGTTTTTAAAACTATACACTCTCTTTAGATTTGGAATAATTATCCATTTTTTCTATGTTATCATAATTTTATATCACAAAGAATGATACTAATGCACTTAGGATTCACGATTATATAGTAAATAATTCACTCTTCCATAGGAATTGATTTGTATACAAATGAAGGATTAAACTTACAAAGGATGAAGTGTACATATATGATGCTTACATGACCTATGTAGCCCTTACATAGAACAAAAATCATCCTTACATGGGTCCAGGTCATGCTTACACAGAGAAGGAATGATGTTTGTGTAGAGTGAATATATGCTCATATAGATTAATTCATCCTTACACATATCATATTTTATGCCGATGTCACTCTAGATTCATTTTTACACAGCTCAGAACTTTTCCATTATTCATACATCTAGCTAAGAAATTCCATAATTCATTATATTAATTCATAAGCACATCAAATCATTTCTAAACCATCTCATTCTCTTTAATTCTCATTAAATTATCTGTCAATAATTGTGAGAATTATCAAAATAACTCTAAACCCATTTTAGCTAATTTCAATTCCTTTTACAGCATATAGAATACACAAGATAG
Organism: Viscum album; assembly: GCA_963277665.1. Classification (NCBI taxonomy): domain Eukaryota; kingdom Viridiplantae; phylum Streptophyta; class Magnoliopsida; order Santalales; family Viscaceae; genus Viscum; species Viscum album. The sequence goes on from OY728153.1 coordinate 499,296,727, forward strand.
AGTATTTAAATATCCTTTAGTTCCTCCAATCATTTTATCCTTATTGAACCATCATCCATGAGATATTGATATTTGGGTTTTGTAGCTAATATACTAAGTAACACAAGAAAGGTTTCCTTAAAACTCGAGCTAGCTTCTCCCAATCATTAAATATTTGTAATTATTTTCAAATAGAACTTCTACAATCTATCTAGAATAGTTCAATGTAAAAATTATCTTCCAACTTCTATTTAAAATTTTAGATAGTTCTCCAACCTATAACAAATTTCATTACCATAAAAACTATCTCATCATTCATCTGATGTGAAGGGATGCTCACCAAGTAGCCAAATCTTCCACCTCCCTTTTTCAACACAGGATAATTACTCCATTTCATGTCCAATGATTTCCAAATTCAACTTGATTATTATTTAAAACGTTTATAATTTCCTTCACATTGAGTAAAAATTCATAATAAATATAACTTCAACCCATGGGAACTTTACTGATTAATTTAATCTATTATGTTTAAAATTCACAATACTTGAGAAAAATAGTTCTTTAAAAAAATAACATATTTTAATATGAAATAAGTTTAACCACCTCTAATAAAATTTAATTATTACTCTTCAAAAAATTTAATAAATTTTGTTTCCAACATATTTATTAGTGATGATTAGATTAATATATGTCGGTAAGTGATTCATTTGAGTAAGAAATCCATTTTTTTAAAATTGTTAGTAATAAAATTTATAATTATATATGAAATAATTATTTGAAAGATTGATTTGAATATAGAAAATTCAATGAATGACTCAATATAAATGTGTATGAGATTATCTAGGTTAGGCTTCTCATAGTCACACCAATCACAGAGCCACTTGTAAGGATCAGACTACTAATTTTGCATTTTTAAGCTTTAGATAAAAAACTAAGAAATGTTGTCTGGTTATTTTCAATCTCCAAGACCGAGAAAATATATATTTAAAGAGAAAACTTTAATCATAATCATATTCATCTCCTAAATAGTTTTTATTTATTTATTTTTCTTGAGACTCATCCCCCATCTATTCTGGAATGAACATATGCTGCTTAAACTAAGTTGAGAAATAGTCATACCATACCCAGTATCGGTGATCATTTTGGATGAATTCCCAGGATAACACCTACCAGCAGTAGAGTAGTTCATTTTTTAAATTCCATTACCCATTTTCTTCAAATAATAATAAAATTATTTGAAACAATCAAATGTTGAGTTCCCCTTATCAAAATTATCTATAACATTCACCTTTGATTATGAATATCTTATGTGTATTTATTTATTTTTTTACAAAATGAATATTTTATAAAACTAATAGGTTGGATATGAATCAAAAAGGGATGCACTCTAATCATATGAAATAATATTATGAATATGGATTTAAAGATTTCATCAAGTTTTCAATAGAGTTTGCATACAACACTTATCAAATACTTTGTTCATGTTTATATTGTTTTTATTCATCAAAAATTAGCATGGAAGAGTTGAAATAACATTTTAATTTTCATGGAATAGATCAAAGCTACAAATGTTGAACTAAACATGGGGAAACACTGAATGTAAATACTAATTGTTTTGATACTATGGTTTATAGATCATTTGATATGAAAACATGTGTAAACAATAATAGAGATCATATGGAATAAATGAAAATGGAAATTGAATATAACCTTCATGGTTGTCCAAAGTTTTTTGAGAAGTTAAGTAGTTTTTCTAAGAGACCAATATATACAAGTTCTACTAAATAAACAACATTATTAGATATATTGGGTTAATATAATTTGAAAGCTGGTAGATTATAGAGAGAAACTAGCTTCATAGAACTACATCGTATGTTGAATGATATGCTACCAGATGAAAATTAACTTCATTTTAGAACATATGTTTCTAAAAAAATTATTCATTTATTGGGAATGGTCTCTAAACAAATACAATCTTGTAAAAATTATTTCATATTGTTTCACAAGGACCGTGAATCACTAATACAAATCTCTAAGTGTGGATTGGATTGATAAAATAAATATGAATCAATTCCTTTGACAGATTTATGGTACTTTCATATCATTCCCTAGTTTAAAAGACTATATGGATTTTAGGAAAATATGCGACAATTGGCATGGAATATTGATACAAGAATTAAATATTGGAAACTATTTCATCTGGAAGACTCTCCTTAGTGGAAGACAATTTATTATGAGTATCCTGAATTGAGAAATGAGTCGACCAACTTCCGTGTTGTTCTATCTACAAATAGAATAAATATTTTTGGTGTGTAGAGTGGTAATCATAGTACATGGCCAGTCATAATGGTAAATGATAACTTTCATCCATGGTTATGCATGAAGAAAAAATACATTAAGTCGTCTCTACTTATATATGGAGAAAAGAACCTAGAAATTATATTGATATAAATTTGGATCCATTGATTCAATATCTAAAATTGATGTGGGATACTGGTGTTATAATGTATGATTCTCATAGAAGTCATGAATTCACATTGAGGTCCATGTTGTACGAGATGATAAATTACATTCCTATTAATGGAACCTTTTTAGGATATAGTGTTAGAGGAATGTTGGGGTGTCTCATTTGTAAGGAATTCACACACTCAATTTGGTTGAAAAACTCCAAAAATATTGTGTTTTTACGAAATATGAAATTTTTACCTTGATGAAATAAATACAAATCCAAGACTATAATATTTTAAGGGAATACCAAACAAGGTACAACACCATCTCCATTAATGAGTGGTAAATTGTTTGATAAAATTAGAGATATTAACACTATTTTCGGTAAACCATTTTCAAAAGACCTTATGAAATTAGGTTGAAAAAGAGATATTTCTTTGAAATACTATATTGAAATTTTTTGTATATCAGATATTTTATTAATGTATGGTATGTAGAAAAAAATGAATTTGATAGTGTTATTGTCATGTTACTAAATCTTCCTAAAAACAATATGGAATCAAGGCTTGGTTGGACATGATTGAGATGGGGATAAGGGAAGAGTAAGAACTGGTGAAGGGTAAAAGATAGATTTTTCCTCCTCTATCAACTTACACTCTATCTAGATAAGAAAAATTGTAATTTTTTCATTCTCATTAATGGTATACAAGTTCTAGAGGGGTATTCATCAAATATCAATAATGTTGTTTCAATTACTAATTTTAAGTAATAAGGACAAAAATCACAAAAAAATCATATTTTGATGAAAGATTTGATACCTATCACTTTTCATTTCATTCTACCTAAAAATGTATAACATACATTAACCAGGCTCTACTTATTTTTTAAATCCCCACGCTGTAAGGTTATAGACATAGAGAAGTTTCTAATCATGAATATGGAGGTTGTAGTCGTACTATGTGAATTAGATATGTTATTCCCGCATTCATTATTTGATATAATGGTCCACATGATGGTAAAATTGGCCATGGATGTTCAACTATGCAGCCTTTTCCATTACATATGGATGTACACCATTGAAGGACATGTGAATATTTTGAAAGGGTATGTCATGAATCGAAGTTGTTCAGAAGGTTGTAATGAATAATGATATATTGTTGAAGAATCTATTGAATTTTATACTGATTACCTATTATATGTTGAAAGAATCAGTCTCCCAAAGTCTCTATAGAGGATATTTATGGTCAAATGGATTTTGAGAAGATATGTTGTTACAATTACCATCATAGAGAGGGAGAAAGTAAGCCTTTACTTTTACATAATAGTGAAGATTTTGATCTATACATTGAATCTCACAAAGAAATTCTTAGAGATTTGAATCCATCAAGGGATTAAGGATGGATATGAAATACACATAATAAATGGTTTATTGGATGATTATGAGATTATATGTATAAGGAGTTATCTCAAAGTATGCATTCAATTTATGAATAACCTGGATGGTTAGATAGGGGACCAAATTAAATTGTTATATCTTACACTGGTTTTTCAATCAATGGTTATATATTATATAAAAAAGAACATGATAACTAAAGTATGGTGGAAAAAAAAGAGTAACACTTGTAAATAAATCTATGAACATATCTGGTTCCAATAATAGATATCCAATTTATGTAAATAATTAATATTTTATCATTATCAAAAAGATAAATGAGTTATATTATAAATCATTTCAAGTTCCAATTTTACATTAAAAATGGGTTTACAATAGGAGTGAAGTGAAAGTTGATGAAATTGGATTTGTGATGGTGAATTTTAGTGTAGAAGTGATAAAAGACGAGTCATTTATAATGACATAACATGTAGTGTAAGTATTTTATGTCCTAGGTCCAGCAAACATGAATAAGTTGATTATCCTACTGGTGACTAAAACAAAAATAGGGTTAGATGAAAATTCAATCAAGGATAACCCTTTCATTGGGTTATCACAATCAGTTCATGGTAGTACCAATGTAGAAAATGTCTTATATTTTTTAGGGTACCAAAAAGAGGGGATTTGGATTATCGATGGAGGATCCAAATACATTCAGTCTTTAAAAAAATTACTTCAATGAGAAGGTTAATTATTTTAATATACTACACTCTTACTCATAATATTATTTTTTATTTACTGTATCAACATAATCTAAATTAAATTTTTGACTGCTCATGCAAACAATTTCATCTACAGCTGATGATATTTCCAATATTGGGGAAAAAGTGGTTAATGTTGGAAATATATAATTATTAGGGGATGAATAACATTTCAATGAAAAAAAGAATGCCACAACATGCTAGTTTGGACCAAAATTATGATGGTAAGATGTAAGGGTATAAAATTTGAGGTTGGATGGAATCAACATAGCCAACCTATTGACCCCAACAAGTCAATGTTCATTAGTTATGTTGTCTTTATAATGAGGATGAATGTGGTGATTGGTATAGAGTTGTGGAAGTAGTTATAAACTATAATGAATAAAACCCTTCAGGAATATATAAAGGTAATGTTATGATAACCTTTTTTATTTTACTGAAAAATAATATAATTAAACTTTGATTTAATTTTCATTATTCCTTGAAAAGTTCATTTAGTTTAGATGATTTTCATAATAAATATTTCTTCATGGATTTTGAAAAATCCCATAGAGGATTACATAATATTATTTCCAAATTTATTCTAATGGATGTTGGTGGGATGTAAACCCCCACCCACTAGTAACTTATGAAAACAATATAAAATAGGAAACATGGAATGATTTCATTAGTCTTCATGATGAGAAATAATTTCAAGTGAATTTTAGTGGATAATATATTATTTTAAATTATTTCTTTTATCTAATTTGATACAAAAAATTTAATTTATAAAACAATAAAGGAGTGATGAAAATAAAGAACATGCATAAAAACTAATTGACCCATATTGCAAAGCAGGGATGGGGAACGCTTCAATATAGAAGAAATTGGTATATATTTTAAATCAAAAATAAAAGTTTTATGTGATATAAAACAACATATATTCCTTTGTTTATATATAGACTGGTGTGGCCCTAGACCCTCTACCCTGTTGGGAATTGGCCCAAGCCCAAGGTTAGACACCGTGCTCCTCGCTGGGGATGTGTGGCGTGCAAGTGGTGTAAGGATTCACCAATACATCATTACTCATATACAGATTTTTCATTTACCCCACCAATGGTGGTGGTGTGGTAAGGGTTTCAGGATGAGGGGTAGGTCACATGGTCAAGTCCCCAAGCCTACGATTTAATTTAATTTTCTTCCTTGTGTTGCGTTCTGTAGTGATAGATGTAATAAACCTATTATAAACTGATGAATCAAAATCTGAAGCCACTTCCATCTCAAATCATGATCAATGGAAGGAGGCTCGCCCAAATAAAGTGGGTAAACTAGTCGATGAAAACAAAAAAGAAGTATGTAAAACATGTTTAAGTATGAAAAAATAGTAATTTGTTATGATTTATAATAGTATTTTTTAAAAATATCTATTTATATTCATATTCTATTTATATGGTTTAGACATAAGAATCAGAAGTGATCATAATAGAATAAAAATTAATTTCAGTGGCTTTGAAGCAGTTGGAACAATATGGTAACATTAGAGGAGTAGGTTTTGTAGTGTCTCCTCAAACATATTTTGAGAATACAATACCATGAGAAGATACATAATAGATGATCAAATTATTGTAGGAAAAAATAGATTCTTTTCAATATATTTTTATTTAGTCTAGTTTTGAATACCAATATGTGAGAGAAGATCAAAGCAAAATAGCAGTGGAAAAAATATCGGTACATGAACAACCAAATGACCCCACTATCTTTGAGTATATTCATTCTCCTCAAACTCAAACCATACTTGAGGTAATCAATTTTTTCATCACTCTTTCTTCTAAACTTGAATGAGACAACTTATAAAAAATTTACATTACTTAAATTTTATAAGGTAAATTTGTAAGTGATTTATATCTATCAACACCCATGCACCACATTATTGCGAGGGATATGATGTATAATATCCTAGGAGAAAATGTACACAATAAAAAATTCTCAAAATATCACACGATATTGTGGTTTGAGGTAGCTCAAGGTCTAACCACTGAGTTAAATTTTTCACATGATGATTCAGATATTACAATGGTAAAGGATGCTATTTGAACTTTCATAATAAGTTCATATAATATTATAAAGTTACATGAAATATTCCATTAATAAATTTTTACAAATTAAAAACCTAGAAAAACTGTTAAAAATGGTCTAAATTAAGGTTTGGTATTATAGATAGATAATGTGATGAGGAAATGAAAGTTCAAATTAATAAAATGTATTGAATCAACCATGAAATCAAAAGGAACATTTAGGAGTAATTCCTCCCACCAGTTCCATTAAAAATTTTATAATCATTATAACTCCATGCTTAGGCCACATTTGAATATGTAAATATGTCTTACATTCCATATGAATAAGAAATATTTTGGACCGTCATTATAGATATATTTTTTATCAAGAGTATAAATGAGATTATTAAGTTTTAATGGTTGGGAGTCTCAGTTTTGAATACATACATATGGTACATTTTCATAATATTTATGTCTATAAAATGATCTAATTTTTTTATAAAAGTTAATAACTATTCATATTTTATACAGGTGTTTATATTAATATTATATAAAGGGATAACCCTTCGAATCTTGATTTGGATTCATTAATCCTGATATCATTTATAAATATGAAACTAAATTGGAGTAAAAAAAATTGGTATAAAAAAAGATATGATAAAAGAGGTGTTTAAGATGAAAATAATAGATGATAAACTCTTTTTGATGCCTATAATGTGGGGGTAAAACTCTGTAATATAATCATATAAAATATATTTTTTTCATTTTTATCATTAGTTTTTTTACGGAAGAAATAGATGCTAATAAAAATCATTCTGGATACCCCAAATATTTATTTTTGGGATCCAATGTATGTGTATCTATCAAACCGAGCAGATATGATGTGTATTTTGAATTTTCAATTCACTACATTCAAAATTTTATAGATAAAATTAAAATTATATTTTTCATCTTATGCTTTAAAAATATTTTTTTATGATGGGGTGGTCACTAAAGATAGAATAAATCATGGTTTGAAGTTAGGGAATGAATATAAGTAGCCTATGGATTACTTCAACTAGAAATAGATTAGAGAATATATAGAAATATTTAACTATCAAAACATATTTCAAAACAATTTAGTTATTTTTTTTAACATTTATGTAGTTTCTGGAGCAAGATAACAACAAAAATTGTAGATACTATGTTTGAAAATTTATGAGAGATATCATAAATAATGGAAAGACTAGCATCCCCAAATAGTTAATTTTTGAATGTAATTACAATTTCATTAAAAATATTTAATCATATATTTTTGTCTCTATTTTATTTATACTACCAAAATTTTCAGCAACCTTCATTCCCAAATGAAGAACTAAATTTGTTTAGATATGAGTCGGCAACAAACATGGTGTTAAATTTTTTTAATGACTTCAAATTTATGTGATTGCCTACTATATTTGTTATATATTATGGTGTATAACCATAGAAATATATTTGGGGTGTGAATCATTATTATCAAAATGCTTATATTTTATTTTTGATCTATTTCTCCAGGAGAAGTATAATGGAGGAAATTGATTTGTTTAGAAAATGAGTGTGTAACGACCCAAAGTTTCATTAATGGAAAATCCCTCTTGATCCAGTTAAATGTTTATTTATGAAAAATGTTTTTATAAGATGTCAACTTCCTTAGTTTTACATTATGATTTTTGACTGTTACTTTTATAGTCGTTGAACAGTGATCATCTGAGTAGTATAAATATAAGGCTTTAATGAACCCATTTCTACTCAGACAAAGGAAGCGATGGCCTCATCCAATAGAATTTCCCTTTACGAAGCCCATTTGTCGGAGCTCGGAAAAGAGGTGGAGTCTTTGGGCTTCTCCCTTGACCAAGCCCAAGCTGAGCTTCATTATATCAAGCTTGAATGGGACCGTCTACGGGAAAAGTGGAAGTTGATAGAGATTACCACTCGAGCGATGTTATCCGAGCCACCCAAAGAGTCTGTCACCATCGCACACCTTAACCTTAGGTCTTATGCAGATATTTTAAGGGGTTATGCAACAAATAAGTAACACCATGTTCATGTACATTATTTTTGTATATAATAATGAATATAATTTCTAGTCATTTTTGATACATTGTAATTAGTTTTTAAAGTACAAATGGTGTTTTTAGTTATTATTTAATTAAGAATTATATTTTATTAAATTAAAGGATTTTTGAATTAAATAATATTTTAATAAAATATTATTATTAATATTAAATTAATTTTTATTAAATAAAATTATATTATAATTTTATGAATGCAATTAAAATTTTTATTAAGGTTTGAAAGCCATTTCTGTCAAAACCCGTGAATTTTTTATAAATGTCGGTTTTTATTTTAAAAGTGAAAATTCACATATTTAGAAAATTATTTAGATAAAATAAATATTATTTTTGGAATCAGGACGTCGAAATTATTCAACGGTGAATTTTTCATAATTTTCTGAGACAGTCAAATTTTTGGGTAAAAATTAAATACCATTTAAATATATAATGTGTTTTATGACATCATAATGACCCAATGGTGATGTAATAAAATACCATAATCCTTATTTTCGGAAAATATGTGTTTTATCATTAAAATAATGAGGTTTTGGGTTTTTTTGACTTACTTTTCAAAGCATTAATGGAGCCCTCAAGACTTATTCAACACTTTGCCTTTTTAAATTAATTTCCATGGGAGTGTGACTCACCTCCACATAAGCAACCCTAATTTTTTAATAAGTTCGGACCTTGGCCTTGTAAAATATTGTTTTCCTCTTTCCTTTTCCAGAAACCATGGGAAAATACCATGGGATGGTTTGTGGTTTGGATTATTTTAATATAAGGGGTCCCAAACCTAAATAATAAAGAATTCCCTCACCTTTCCTATATAAACCAACCCAAGATCCCACTTCCTCCTCACTCAAAGCCCTTGGATTTCGTCAAACCTCTTCCCTACTCTCTCTAGAATCCTCTCAAGGTGCCCCAAGCTCCCAAGAAGCCTCTCACAAGCCTCTCTCTAGCCTTTGGAAGCACACTTCCATGTAAGGGTTTTTTTCTTCCTTTCTCATTTTTGTCAATTTTCTTTAAGTTGTATTGCCCTTTTAATTTCAATTATGAATGTTGGGGTATGGTTTCTCACCTCCCCCATACATACATCTTATTTTTTGAATGATGATATACCCCTTTCTCTCTCATTAAATTCCTCCCATGTACACCCGTTACTATGCCGAAATTCTGAAAGGAACTTTTTTCTCCTCTTTTATATTCAAGCAATACTTTTGTATCATGAATCTAAATTCCTTTTCAATTGTTGGGACATGTATCTATATGAACTCCTTACTGTCCATTACATGTAAATATTATGAGGAACCCCTTTCTCTCTCATAAACCATTTTTATGAATTCTTATGTCACGTCGTTACGCTGCCGAAATCACACTGATTTTCTAAGCCAATATCATTGTGTAGTGAATACCATGCCCATTTCCCCATCAAGGGTATTCACCTTTATGCACATTTACTTATTGATTATAAAGTTTCATGTATTAATTCCACATTCCTTTATCGTGGAATAAATGATTATGTTTTATGAATCCATGTTTTATGATCCATGTGGCACACTTATGCATGAAATGAAATGTTTAAGAAGGGTGTGCCCTTATAGCGCTCCAATGCATTGGGTAAAGTATAGTATCATGATACGTCATGTGCAATGAGTGTTGACTCATGCTAATTCAAGTGAAACGAGGGTTTACTCGTGCTTCAAGTGCAATGAGGGTTTACTCATGCTCCATGTGCAATGAGCCTTGGCTCATGCTAATTCAATGTTAAGTGTTGTTGCCACATTTCCATGTTATGATTATCATGATTTATCATGCCTTTATGTTCATGTTTCTCTTATGCTCTATTGATATGACCATTGCCTAACATGTATTGTACTCATCATGTTATTCCATGTGTACTCCCTTACTGGGCTTTATAGCTCACCCTTTTCTTATGCATGTCCTCAGGTTATCCCATGCAATGCTAAGTACGAAGGAATGTAGTGGTCATGTAAAGGAAGTTTTCAATAAAGATGTTATATTTCAAGTTTTAAGTTTTTATGTAATGATCCTAAGCCCCAAAGACACTAAACCTCTCGATCTTCTTTGTTGTATCAAGTGAAGTTTTATGTAATAAAGCATGTTTAAGTTGTAATAAAAAGCAGGGTTGTCATAGAGTGGGTGGAATGTATGGTGTCAGAATGTATACATGCATTATGAAGAGGTGAATTATTATAACTTATTTAAAAAAAATTATCACAATTTATCTAATTTTATTTATTTATTTTAATTATAATTTTTATCTGATACTTATTTTTTTATATTTACACATTAATTCAGAACACATTTCACATCTCAAACCCATCAAAAGATATTATATTATTTTAAAACTTTAGGGAAATGATACATATTTCATTTTTGACATGTAGCAATTGATTTTAAAAACATCAAACACATGATATTCTCATTATAACTTGAGGTACATGTTTTCAATATAATTGATTCATTTTAGTTTAAAACATTCATTAAATTTCCAAAATTGAGAAAATGAGTTTAGATTATTTTGAAATTTTATGAAAATAGTCCATAATTATTTTTTCATGAGTATTAATTGAAATCACATCAATATGAAACTCGATGTGGTTGGTATGTCTCAAAGTATGGGTTTTCAATTTAAAAGTGTCATTTTAGTTAAAAACATATATCAAATAGGCAGAACCGAGAAAACTATCTTATATTATTTTCAAACTTCAAGAAAGCAATCCATAATTCATTTTTCACATATAGAAATTGACCTCTCATAAATATGAGACACGATGTGGTCAATATGACCCAAATTATATGTTTGTAATAGAAATGTGCCAATTTAGTTTAAAATGTGTGTCAAAATAGAAAAAATTGAGAAACTGAGCTTGAATTATTTTCAAAATTTATGAAAAAGATCCATAATTAATTTTTTACTTATAATAATTTGACAAACATGAATATGATTCATGTTAATACTGGTATTACATAAATTGTACGGTTTGAGTTTAAAATTGACACTTTAGTAAAAAATACAAGTGATATACTCAAAACTAAGAAAACAGATTCAGATTATTTTGATACTTTAGGAAAATGACCCCTTAGTCATTTTTGAATTGTAGGAATCAACCATACCTCAATATGATACATAGTGTATCTGATATGGCTAAAATTTCATGATTTTAGTTTAAATTTTACATTTTATTAATGTATTCCTACATATTTATTTTTTATTTTTTCCCTTATAGTATTACTAACCTAAGAATTGTTTTCTTATATTGGTGGATTTGTTTTCTCTAGTTGGGGTTGTTTGTTTGAATCTTATCTTTATCATGAGATATTGGACTTTGAGGATGAAATTTAGATAATGGAAATAAGTAAATTTTTCAATAATTTATACATACATCATGAAAAGGTGAATTCCTACTACTTATTTAGTTAGTTTTTTTCACCAATTTATCTACTATTTTTAATTTAAATTTTATATCATTTAATCTAATATGTTTTTCCACAAATAAATTGGGAAGTCATATTTTTCTATCAACTATCTGCAATAAGCTAGAAAAGAGAGAACATGTTCCTTTTAGATGGGGTGTTTTGGGAAGTTTGGGGTTCACTCTTTCATTAAAATGGATCATGTTCTCTCTTTTATATCTTATTAAGGATAGTTGAAATAAAAACACACATCACATACTCAATTATCCACACCTCAATCTGATCCATATTTTTCTCAATATGACTCAAAGTGTATGTTTTTAGTTTACAATTTATATTTTAGTTTAATACACACATCACATGGTCAAAATTGATCCAACACATTAATAGTTTTTGATACTTTACGAAAAATATCCATAAGTCATTTTCAACATGTAAGAATTATCCTTACCTCAATCTGACACACGGTGTGACTAGTATGACTCCATGTGTGTCTTTTTATTTAAATCTGACATTAATTGTAGTAAAAACACAAGTTACATAATAAAAAATGATCAAAAACATTCTGATTGTTTTGAAACTTGTGTAAAATGATATATAAGTATTTTTTGATATGTAGGAATCTATTTCACCTCAATTTGATACATTGTGTTCTAGGTACGACTCAAAATGCCCACTACCAATTTAAAATTAACATTTTTTCAAAAAATGTGTCCCTCACAGAAAACCAAGAAAACATTCCTACATTGTATTGATAATTTAAGAAAATTATTCATAAGTCACTTGTGACTTACAAGAATCAGTCTCACGTAAAACCGATGCACTATTTGACCAGTATGACTCAAAGTGTCTGTTCCTATTTTAAAATGATATTTCAGTAAAAAAACAAGTGACATAATCAAAACAAAGAAAAAATATTCATATAGTTTTTATACTTTAATAAAAATGATTCACATGTCATTTCTTATATGTAGGAATCAACTTCACCAGAATCAGACGTATGGTGTGACCATTATTACTCCATGTGTGTCTTTTTATTTAAAATTGACATAAATTTTAGTAAAAAGGACAAGTGAGATACTCAATAAGTAACGCCCCGACCCCAGTTACCCAGAGTCAGGGCATTATTTTAATAAATTGGCATGATTACAAGGAATCAAGTCCTGAAGGACCGATCAGTTTAGCAGTCTTGGAAAATAGATTACATACATGAATGTTACATTACATCATAAAAATGAAAACTACATAAATAATCTTTTATGAACTCCATTATTCCCTTATCTTAAACCTACATATCAGTCACAATACACTTCTGGAAATCCTGGGAAAAATAAAACATTGAAAGGGGTGAGCTCAGATGCTTAGTAAGGATAAAAATATAGAGAAAACTTTCATAAATGAGCATAAACATTTAAGGCAATGTATAACTAAAAAAATCCTTTTAAACTTGAACTTTAGCGTAATATGGAAAAAATGAAATGAAATAATGCCATTTACTTATTCACATGGATATTCTACTAGTCGAATAATCCCATGCAATATCACCAACCACATTCATAATGATGGAATGCATAATGCCAGGCTATCATAACCACGTAGCCAAGGCCTTGTTCCAAGACTTCAAATAAGATTTTGTCAAGGCCTCATGCCAAGACACTAGTTTGTCTCATGAGACCTACTGAGGCAACTTTTTTAGAAGATACTTACGTTTAAAATTTCTCAAATATAATCCAGTGTTTTTCTGAAAACGTTATGCAAGCTTCTGAAAACAAAATAACTAATTCTGAGACTGCTCGACTAATTACAGGTCATTATGGGTCCACGCCCAATCCCTTCCTGTCTACCACACTCGAGAGTCGGGTTTTTTTTAAAACATTTTTAAGATTGCGTTAAATACGTATACATTTGCACTGGATTTTCATACATTTGAGAGAAATATCTCTTTTTTGAAATCATTTAAAAGTCACACAATTTGGAAAAGAAGTCATTTAAAGACATTTTTGAATCAAAGTGTCCCATACCACTTTTAAACTTTTGAAATGAATTAACATTTTAAAAACATTCATGTCCATATAAATAAATCCTTAAAAACCATTTTGAAGACATAAACATTAATGAGAAAGATTTAGAAGAATAAATATTTAAAACATTTGAAATGATGTTTTAGTCAAAATTCCCTTAAAATAATACCTTTGAAAACTCTTTCATAAAACATGGACATGGATAATAAATATGTCCCAGTAGATACTTACATAAAAATAACCTCGGATAATAAAGAGATTGTGAAATTAACCCTTACCAATTTGGTAACTTACGAAACATACACCCCATGAAAGAGGTATCAAACAATGAATATGTAAATACACATAAATTAAATTTTATTACATAAATAATACAATTATGGGTAGTACATACACCACACAAAAGGTAATAGTGGCAATATGGAATGAATCTCACGGGAATAAGGAGTGAGATGAAAATCCCTTACCTTGCACTTTCCTTTAGTCGAGGGTACGTTTAACCTCCTGTACGAAGATCGTAGTATGTTATTAAATTATAACAGAACCATATTAATATTTATGATATCATACATTATTCATTTATGACTTTATACTACCCATTTAATAATAATTTCCATGTTAAATTAACATTTCGGGTAACAACCGCTTTCTTTATCGTACGTGTTTTAACTTGTTACTCTTGATTGTATCACTTAGATCATGATTTAAATACTTCCAGAATATAAAAAATGATAAATATATCATATATATTTAGAATATAAATATGTATAATAGACATATATATGAAATGGAAAACACCGTTTATGGAGACGGTAGTCCGTACGTACGCATAAACGTTGTTTCTGTTTTCATATAGTATTGAATGGAAGTAAGTGAATAAGATATATGTAAGTACATAAATACCTATATATATAAATATATATATCTTCAGTATCATTATTATGTAATATATTACATACTTATTAGTAATATATATTTTTATAATCGGCGATGAATGGTGAACTTGGAAATGAATCTCATCGCGTCGTGGAGACGGTAATCCGTACGTACGCACGAGCGAAAATATCATTCTTTTGACATTAAAATAATATATAATTTGATGTTATATCATATATAAAAAATATTTATAATTTTATATTTATTATTTACATCAAATACACATCATTATTATACCTATCCAAAAAATAATGTATTGAATAACAATTACACCACGACGTGGAGACGGTAAGCCGTACGTACGCACGTATGGTGACATGTCATTCAAAGGATAAATAGAATACTGAATATGGTTTTAAAATATTTATAATAACATCACAGTATATAGGAGATACTGGAGTTATTATTTTTGTATAGAAATAACAAATAAAGAATAATTTGAAGAAGAAAGGAACTTGAAAGAGGGTAGTGAAAACATTACCTCTTCTTCAGGTTCTTCCTTTTGATTTGATCAAAAGGGCACCTTAGGTTGGATTTTTGATCAAAATAAGGCCTATAGGTTTAATTGAGGGATGTTGAGAGAGTATTTTGGTAGGTTTTGGCCGAACCAAAAGGCTTATAAGGTTTTAATAATTGGTTATAAGTTGAGTCCTTTTATAAGGGGGAGGAGGGGCTCTTTAAGAAAAACTTAAAGTATTAATTTATAATAAATTAATATTCGGTTTATAATGGCTCCAAAGTGGGTTATTCAAAGTATAATGTGGGTATGGGTCTAAATCCTTTCAACCAATATATTTTAGATAGGTTTGGGTCATTATATTAACCTTATCTTTTAGTTTTAACTCTTGGTTAATTAGTTTAACACTTACCATGTCACGTTGTATTTTTATAATATATAGTTAATAAACTTACTATATACATCCAAGAGACCCCCAAGTGGTCCATTAATGATACAACAATAATTATATAAGTCTTTTGGCTGAACCTTAGATTTTTAGGAATAGAATATAAATTAATAATTTAATATTTGTTTTAAACACTCATTTATGTCAATTTTGACACTACTCAATATTTGATTTTTGTTAAAGTCTTAACAACTCTATTAATTCGAAACAAATTTATTTAAGCAATCCTATCATATCATATTAACCAATAAAATTCGTGTATTTCATTAAAACTTTCAAATTATGTTTATTTTAACATTTATAATACCAATTATTTGATTCTTTCATTAATAAGGAAAATACTGCATCATTATTGTGTCATATATATTTTTACCTTTTAAATGTCTAAAAATTATAAATAAAATACCATTATGTAGGAAATATTTTTAGATTTATAATTAATATTTATAATTGAAAATATAACATATATAACACTATGTAAAAATTGTTTTGCTAAAAGATATAAGCTTATGTCATTTTGGTATTTACTTTAACTTAATTAATATAAAGTGTCCCTATCACCTAAAGGTGGATCCATGGGGTCCCAAAATCGACTCAAATATTCTCATGGTCGGAAATTTATCCACAAATAATGTTAGGACAAGTTTTAGGGTAATTTATTATTATTATAATATATTTTTTTACCATTATTTACCGGATTTACCCCTTAACTATGGTAAATAAAATATTTACCGAAGTAATTATTCAAAATGTCTATAAATAAAAGTTACCTATTTACACAATTTGGAAATCCTAATTCCAAATATGGAATCCATTTTTCCAAATTCAAAATACAGAAGTGGCAGAAATTAACTTAAAATTAATTCCCGCTGTCAAAACAAAAAGCGTGTTTTTAAGATATAATAACTATCAAAAGATTGACACATGTTTATGTTTGGTTTAATTGTGAAATTATGTCCAATGCCCAAAATTGTATTAAATGGTAAAAATATATTCTAAGTATACTTTAAAACCACTCAAATTCATAATTTATCACTATTAATTATTTTGATTAAAAAGTTGCTTTTAATTAAAATTTAGTAATTTTCACTATTCATCAAAATACAAAGGTTATCCAAAAAGTACAAAAATTTCACCCTAGGATAAATTTGATATTATGAATCCAAAAATTAAGTCCATTTTGAGAGATAAAATTTATAAAATTTCAAAAATTAGGTATTACTATTCATAATGGCTAGTTTGATTGGTTGTAGTGTGTGTTAGAACTCGAAATTGCGTACAACACATGCTACTGTATTATTCATAGAGAAGCATACCATGGAATCTTGGGGTGTTACATTCTAAATTTTTTATCTCCCCATTCTAATGAATAAATTTATTTAGTCAAATTTAATACATAAATATTTAAAAATTTAGATTTAAAAAGGGTTCACTATTAAAAGTTGGTAAAAGTGCATTTTTTGAAAAATACTTCTTTTATCTGAAAAAAATGAATTTGTTCTTACATTATGTCTAAAAAACTCATAATATGGATTCTAAGGATTATATAAAGTTAAAATTTTAGTTAATACTATTCATAACCTCTTTTGAACGGCTTGTTTGGTAATTCATGGTGCGCTTGAACTCAGTGTTGCGTGTAGTGCAAGTTATTGAATTATTTTGAAGAAGTAACACACTATGAAATCTTGGGGTGTTACAAAAAAACAAGAAAAAATTCATATTATTTTGATACTATAGGAAAAAAATCCATAAGTCATTTTTGATGTGTAGGAATCAACCATGCCTCAATCCGATACATGATGTTCCCAATGTAACCTAAAGTGTTGATTTTTAGTTTCAAATTGATATTTTAGTTCAAAAAGTGTGTCACTAAATTAAAACCAAGAAAACATGGTCGTATTATCTTAATAATTTAGTAAAATTATTCATATGTTATTTTTGATGTTTAGGAATTAGTCTCATGTCAAACTGACACACGATGTGATCGATATGACTCAAAGTGCATGTTTCTTATTTAAAATGAAATTTTAGAAATAAAAAATAATGGCATACTAAAACCCAATTAAAACATTCATATTGTTATGAAACCATAAGAAAACAATTCAAAATTCATTTGTGACATGCGACATCACCTCAATCTGATTCACAATGTGACCAGTATGACTCCAAGTGTGTCTTTTTATTAAAAATTGATATGAATTTTAGTAAAAAAGATAAATGACATACTCAAAATCGAGAAAATGAATTCATATTATTTTGATACTTTATTAAAATGATACATAATTCATTTTTGATGTCCTAGAATTATTCACACCTCAATTCAATACACGGTTTTCCCGGTATGACTCAAAGTGCATGTTGTTAGTTTAAGATTTACATTTGAGTTCAAAAAGTGTTTCACTCACTGGAAACTAAGAAAACATTCTCATATTGTCTTATTAATTAATTAATATTATTCACATGCCATTTTTTATGTGTATGAATTATTCTCATGTTAAATGGACACATGATGTGACCAGTGTGACTCAAAGTGTATGTTTCTTGTTTAAAAATGACTTTTTAGTAAAAAAAAGTGACATACTCAAAACTACGAAAACACATTTAGATTTTTTTTATACTTTTGGAAAATGTTCTATAATTAACTCGTGATTTTTTGGAATCATCTTCACCTCAATCTGATGCACATTTTGACTGGTATGACTCCAAGTGTGATTTTTTATTTAAAATTGACATTAATTTTAGTAAAAAAAATGTGACATACTCAAAACCTATAAAATACATTAAATTTATTTTTATACTCTAATAAAATGATACATAAGTCATTTTTAACATGTAGGAATCATCCACACCTCAATCTGATACACAGTGTACCCAGTATGAATCCAATTGTGTCTTTTTATTTAATATTTACCTTAAGTTTAGTAAAAAATAAAAGTAATATAATCAAAATCGATAAAACACATTCATATTGTTTTGATACTTTAGAAAAATTATCTATAAGTCATTTTTGACATGTAAGAATCATCAAAACCTAAATATAATACATGACGTGTTTCATATAACTCCAAGTGTTCATTATTAATTTGAAAGTGACATTTTAGATCAAAAGGTGTGTCACTCAATAAAAATCAAGAAAAAACACTCAAATTATCTTGATAATTATGTAAAATTATTCAAAAGTAAATTTTTATGTGTAGGAATAAGTCTCATATAAAATTGATACATGAAGTTATTAGCATGGCTCAAAGTTAGTGTTTCTAAATTAAGATGACATTTTAGTAAAAAACACAAGTGATGTACTCAGAACTGAGAGCAATCAATTAGACTATCTTAGTAAATTATGAAAATGATCCATAATTCATTAATGACATCTAAAAAATATCCACACCACAATAAAATGCATGGTGTGACTGGTATGACTCCAAGTATGTCTTCTTACTTAAAATTTACATTAATTTTAGTAAAAAAGACAATTGACATACTCAAAACTAACCATAGACATTTGGGTTGTTTTAATAATTTAGGGAAATGATCCATAAGACATTTTTATTTATAGTAATCAGCCTCACCTCAATCCTATGCATGATTTTATCATTATGAATCCAAATGTGTATTTTTATTTAAAATTAACATTAATTTTAGTACAAAAGACAAGTGACATACTCAAAACTAAGAAAAAACATTCAAATCATTTTGATACTTTAGGAAAATTATCCACAAGTCATTTTGGGCATATATTAATCAGTTTCAACTCAATATAATACATGGTGTGCCATGTATAACTAAAAGTGTTCGTTATTAGTTTAATATTGACCATTTAGTTCAAAAAGTGAGTCACTCAATTAAAACTAAGAAAAAACTCAGAATGTATTTATAATTTAGTAGAATTATTCACAAGTCATTTGTGATGCATAGGAATTCATCTCACATCAAATCAACACATGATGTGACTGGAATGAATCAAAGTGTGTGTTTCTAGTTTAAAATTATATTTTAGTATAAAAGAAAAATTAAATTATCAAAACCTATAAAACACATTCATATTGTTTTGAAACTTTATAAAAACAATACATAAGTCATTTTTGACATTTAGGAATCAACTTTACCTCAATCTAATTCATGGTGTGACTTGTATGACACTAACTGTTTCTTTTCATTTTAAATAGACATTAATTTTAGTAACAAAGAAATGTGACATACTCAAAACCAAAAAAATCATTCATAATATTTTTATACTTTAGTAAGATGATTAATAAGACATTTGTTACATGTAGGAATCAACCACATCTAAATCTGATACATGATGTTCCCGGTATGATTCTAAGTGTTCGTTATCTGTTTAAAATTGATATTTTGGTTGAAAAAGTGTTTTACTCACTAAAAACTGAGGAAACACAATAATAATGTACTTATAATTTAGAAAAAACTTTTAAAAGTCATTTGTGACATGTAGGAATCAAAATAATGTCAAACTGACACATGGTGTGACCAGTATGAGTCAACGTGTGTGTTTCCAGATAAAATTTACATTTGACAAAAAGAAAAAAGTGACATAATCAAAACTAAGAAAACACATTTAGATTGTTTTTATATTTTTTTTAAAATTATCCATAAGTCATTTTTGATATATATTAATTAGACTCATGTAAATATGACACATTATATGGTCGATATAACTCAATGTGCATTTTTTTAATATATTAGTGTCATTTTTTGTTTAAAAAGCGCTTCACATCACCAAAACTTATAAAATGAGAACTAATTATTTTTTCATCATTTAATATACTATTAATTAGTTAATTTTTTATCATTTTTATCATATACTTATTTGTGCCCCCGTGGGCGTGGTGGAGTGGTCGAAGGCTCCGTTTCCCATTGGGAAGGTCGGGGGTTCGAACCCTGTCAGGGGGTATGCTGTAAAAAGCATGTTCACCACACGCGGTGCACGTATTGCATGCCGGTTACCCAAGCGTTTACGCGGCGCCGGCCCCCGTGGGGAACTGGGCTTCACCCCTTGGGTGGGCCTGGGGAAGGTAGGGGATTCTCGGGCCACTGCATGCCTGACCGCGTACCC
This sequence comes from Viscum album, assembly GCA_963277665.1. Taxonomy (NCBI): domain Eukaryota; kingdom Viridiplantae; phylum Streptophyta; class Magnoliopsida; order Santalales; family Viscaceae; genus Viscum; species Viscum album. The sequence goes on from OY728153.1 coordinate 499,317,769, forward strand.
ACTCGGGGGCTGGGCCATCACCCGCTTTGTTTCCCGGCCCCTACCTTTTTAAAAAAAAAAAAAGAAAAGAAGAAAAAAAAAAAAAAAAAGATCATATACTTATTTGTTTATTTTTTATAGAGATAATTCTTGAAGATAAACACTAAATGGTGTGACATGTAAGAATCAACCACAATTCAATGTGATACACGATGTTCCTGGTATGACTCAAAGTTTATGTTTTTATTTTAAAATTGAAACTTTTTGTTTAATTTATTTCATTATAGTATTTATAACATAATTTTTTTTCTTATATAATGTCATTATTTTTCTTAATATGTGGTAGTCTATTTGGAAATTGCATGACCGAGGGTTGGGGTCTAAAGATAAAGGAACATTGATGGTTTTGAATGTCTTTGATAATTTTTACTTACTCATGTAAATTTAAAAAACAATGTTTGAAATGTATATAATATAGTTTTTTATTGTATTTTTTTGTAAATTTTATTTCCTTTAAATTATGTATCTTCAACCAGTATGTTTTTTTCTTTTTCTACTACTGGAGTGCGCTGTAATTTTAACATCACATTGAAAAGGTATGCCCCTTTATCAAAACTTTTATAGTGTTGATAAAATCCAAGGAATTTTAATTGAGATCTAATAATAAACTCTTTGTTCCACTAAAAATAAAATTGTTTTGCACTATTAAATGTCATATTTATAGTACTGAAGTTAATTAATATTCCCCTTTGAGTGTTAAAAATTATTTTTCATCAAAATAACCATCATAAAATATTACTATGAATACAAATCCTATCACAATCTCACGATATTTAATGATCAAGGGGGATTCAAAACCAACATATATATCCAATCCTTTGGGGTCCCATTTTAGTTCATTATGGGGGTGCTACAGGAACATATACAGCACAACCAAATATCCTTAAGTGTAAAATATTTTGCTCATGGCCACTAGATAATTGAAACGGGGAATAATCAGGATATCTTTATTGCCTTATTTTAAGCAGTGTTGCTGTATGAAAAAATTCGTATCCCCATATCGAATTGGGTAAATTAGTTTTCATAGGTAATAGTCTCGTAATAAGTTTTAATAACTTTATAAATGATTCACCTAGATCATTTTGGGTATGAACATGAGCTATAGGAGGTTGAACACTAATTTCTAATGAATTGAAATTAGTATTTAAAGATTTTGATGACCGTTCACCAGTATTATAAACCATGTAACTCCCCAAGGATTTATAAATAAATTTAATATTTAATACATGAAACATTGAGTCTCTAAAAAACAACACTTTGCTATAACCTTTCGAGTAAACATAATTTTTCCACCTCAGTGATTTGAATTTCGAAAAACTGACATACACGGTTGTGTTTATTAAGATACATAATGTCAGATAGGATAAACTTACATTTTCAATAAATAGTAACATGACCCTTATGAGTAGTAATGTACACTTATGAATAATAATATGATCCTTATGAATAGTAATATCACCAATGAAAGTATAAATAAAATTTAAACACCTTATAAATGAAATGAAGTATTTTAAAAATTAATAATTAAGTGTTAGTATTTTTGTGAGTAATAAATATTTAATTATATTTTAAATTAATAAATCGATTTAAATAAATTTAATTTTTATAAAATGTATTTCTAAATAAATATTTTATTTTTCTATGACTTTAGGATAATTTTATGAGAACTCAGTTAATTTTTTAAAGTATTATAAAATCAATTTTAAATTTAAAATATGTATTTTTCAATTAAATAATGATTTAATTAAAAATTAAATTTTTCTTATTTTGAAAATTATTTTGATAAAATGGCATTACATTTTGAATTATACACTTCAAAAAATGGTTAGGGTGAGTTTTTGAGTTTTTTCTGAAATACTTAACTTTTTGGTGAATAGTGAAATTCGATAAATTATGAAATATGCTAAATAAATAAATTTCTGCATTATGCTTGAGTCATGAATGATGTAAATAGCCATTGGTTCAAACTCACATGCACTTATTACTATTTTGAGTCACAATAATCAATACTATTCATAGTATTGAACCAAAATAGTAAAATTATGAATAAGATATCTAAAAATCACTACTCTCATCGACTATGAAAACCACCCCTCACTCCTTCTTCTCTTCATTCATCTAAGAATTGAAGATCTTATAAGTTCTGCCCAAATACTATTACCTATTCCTTCCCCACATCCAAGAGATCTTGGTATTTAAAAAATAACAAAACCCCTTTCTTTAAGGAGATTCTCAAGGAGGTGTATTCAAGAGTTAAATCCACATCTTCTTTCTTTTAATTTCATTTAAAGTTATTTTATTTATTTATCCTCTACTCACCTACTCTGTCCAATTGATCATGATAACTCCAGTATCAATTATATATTTTAATTATATCATGTTAATGTAATAACCATTATAAATCTTCTTACCATCTCACTCTTTTATTTTATAAATGAAATCATCATCCGGGAGGTGCTAATTTATAACCTTCATGGATGAAAAAGTCTCGTTCATCAATTTATACCTCAATACTAGTCATGGAACCATTTTTATGGTTGAACTAGACTATAATATATGTATTATAACCTATTTAATATTCAAAAACCCGTATATGTACACAATATTAATTCATGCGACAAAACTAGTTCGTAATAATCAAAATACCGCTAAAATAATCTAAGTGATTGTCATCAATATTTCATCAAATGATTCCTCATCATACCATGGAAAAATGATATATATAACCATTAAAACATATTTATCTTCATCAATAATATATAAATATAATTCTATAGAATTATATACATTCCTCATGAACATTCGTACTCATATACAAGTATAATGATCGTGAAAACCAAGGAAACAAACACTAATTATTCTATTTGGTGTATGTATATAACCTATTGATGTATCATACCATGAATATATTTATTTTAATGGTATTAAATGTATAATTTTATGATTATTAATTTTGGGGAAAATGATTCAATTGATTTCAATGTGGTAAGGGTTTTCTACCTGAACCTCTATTTTCATTCAGCTTACACTTATTCTCTACTTACCTCAATGAAATTCTAATTTATTATATTTTACTCCCTAAAAATTATGTGTGAATGTTCTATATATGTGTACCAACCATAATCATTCTTTATTGTATGGGGAGTTATATTTTTTAAAAGTATCTTTCAAAAATTCTTCCTGAAATACAAGACAGATTCAAGTGAATTAATTAAATTTGACTATTTTCAAGGGCACTATATAACATATTTTCAGAAACCATTATTTTTCTAAAATAAATAATTTTATTATGAAACATATACCTTAATTTATTTATATTTCAATATAAATAAATTTATAAAATAACACTTCTTTTCAAAGTAAATGAGTATTTATCTTAAGAATTAATCGATGATTTTATATGAGTATTATCATCTATTTTAGCACTTTTATGGATTATTATGATCAATTGAGATCAATATTTTAGGATATCATCTTCCATATTTTATTTAATGGTTTATTATTAGTTTGGCAGTGGATGTTCTATCTTGATAACATTCACCATATTACTATAAATGGTTAGTGTTTATGTTTAATGATTGGGGAAAGCTATTTACATTTCATTTGTTAGTTTCAATATGAATGTATATGATATTTATGTTTATCCCTAATCATATGAGGAATGCATTGGACTTATTATGTAATGGGAGGGTCCCACTATATCCCCTTGATGAATTATTAGGTCTAATGAGAAAAACTAGTTTGGGTTTTTAACTATTTATGTATGATCTGGGAACGAGGCATAAATAGAATGATTATGATGTTTGAAATTATGCATTACCCTATTTGGAAATTAGAGATTGATAGTCCATGTAATTATTAAACTATTATAATATCCATGGTTTTGTTTTATGTAATTATTTAATCAGTTTTTAATCCTACCATATTATATTATGCTCAAGTATATTTTTAAAGTGATGGTTCCCTTCTCTCACGGGGTGCTCCAGTGCCCATTTCTCCGCTTAGGGTTTCATTGCTTCCCAGCGTTCTCACCGCCCAGTCTATGGCGTCTTGAGGTGGTGCCGCAGTGCTCCTCCTCCCTAGGTCTCTACAGATCCGGGCTTCAACGGGTTTCTGCTTCGTGTGACGGCGTGCTTGCGCAGTTTGGCACGGTTTCCGGTTGCGGCTTGGCGGTGATGACGTGCGGCGTGAAGGTTTGGCGGTTTTGGTTCGATTTAGCGAGGCAGACTTTGAATCGGGATCCAGATCTGTTTTCTATAGATTTTGGGGATGCTGCTTTGTGTGACGGCTGATGGTTGTTCGCACGGACAGGTGGAGTTTCTGGTTGTGGCTTGGTGGTGATGAGGTGCGGCGTGAAGTTTTGGCGGCTTTGGTGTGAAATGGCGAGGTGGTCGTCGTTGCGAGATCCGGATCTAATTTCTAGGAGTTTTGAGGAAGCGAATACTTTCTGCAAAATCTTAGTTCTGTTTTCGGATGGGGATGACCCTGAGGTGCAGCCAACTGGAAAGGTCTCTCAGATCTGTGCTTGTGTTTGCACAGATGATACAGGCTTGTCTCATTTTGGTTCTCTTGATTCGCTTTTTCATGCTGCTATTGCAAGTCTATGGAAGTTGTGGTGTGTTGCGGTTCTGTTGGTTTTTGGTCTTATGTATTTTGGTTGCCTCGATGTTTGTTGCTGGGTTGGTCATGAGTTGGTGCTGGTGTTGGTTGGTGGAACTGATGTGAGGATATCCTCTGGTCTTTTGGCCGCTGGGATCCCTTGCAAGACCTGGTGGTTGCAGATGCTGTTTGGTGATGTTTGTTTGAAGCTGTTTTAGACTTGGTTTTGGCCGGTTGTGATGATTTCTAGTGATGGAGGATGTTGGTGGCTGGTACATATGTGGTGGGATTGTCTTGATGTAAGAGAGGATTTGCTGGAGTTTCCCATTGGTGTTGGCTGGACTGGTGCAGATTTCCAGGTGATGGCTGAAGGTGATGAATTTGATTATGGATGCTGGTGGTCTGGTTTTACTGGTGGTGCTACTGGAGCGGGTTTTGGTTGACCCCTCTGTTGAAGGTGAAATTTCTGCTGGATGGTAAATGGCTTGAAGGTCCCCTGGTGATGTTCCAAATACAGCTGAAGTGTTGCGGGTTGGATGTGGACTTGCTGAATGCTGGTATTGGTTCTGAGGTGATGATGTTGCGGTGGTGTCTTGTCATGCTTGCCTTTTTTGTTTTTTTCTTTTGTTTCGTTGTTTTCTTCTTTGGGGTCCGTCTGGGGTTTTTGGGCGCGGGTTGATTGAACCCGTCCCTCCCCTTGACTGTTTTTTGCGTCTGCTGTGTCTTTTTTCTTTTAATAAATTTTGGGGAGTGTCAGGAATAGCTTGGCACTCGAACCTCTTCTAGTATTTTTAAAGTCATACATTTTTAGTTATCATGCCTAGTGTTTATGTTTATAATTTATTCCGCTTTATTATTTACCCTTACTGAGAATTTGAGATCACCCCTTTCACATGTTTCATTTTACCCAGGTTGTGAATTGGTATATTATTAATGACTTACAAAGACAATCTAGGAGTCATGGATGTTTCTAATGGAATATATATATATATATATATATATATATATATATATATATATATATATATTATTTTCTTACAAGTCATATTGTTGAACTTATGTATGTATTTGGTTTTCTAAAGCTACTAAACAATTTTTTCCTTTAGGATATACCTTTCTTGTAATCATACCAATATAAGGAAATAAGACACTAGATCTAGGAAAATGGGGTTGGGTCCTTAAAATTGGTATCATAAAAAGTTAATTAGAATACTTGGAAACTATATTTAGAAAATGTAGATTAGGGAACAAAACAATAAGATTGTATTTGAGGATAAACATACAAGAACATGTCAGAATTTTGGTAAGGAATATATTATGTAGATCTTTCTAACAAGTACATCACTGTCTAGACACTACAAGTGTATGTGGTTCTGGAACAGATGTACTTAGGAGTAACAACTCGGACAAAGAGTTTTGGGCTTGACCCGAGATATCCTAGTACACGAAACAGATCCTTACTGCACACTTGGTTTGAAACTCTTTAAGGATATACTTAGGATAATTATTATTATCTTTACAACCCATTATGAAGGAATTAAATTTAAATTTTTCCTTAAAGAAACAATGTTTATGATTTTGAGATTAGATTTAAATAGTATTTTAGTTTATGCTAAGTATTTTTCTAAGTTGATATTATACATTATAACACATAACCTATTCTAGTGTATGCCATTAGTTAGAAATGGTGCCTAGTGGAAGTAATGGTAATCACATGAATTCAGGTATCCCATGTAGGGATTTCCCTCTAATGTAAGATAGCAATGTCGTCTTTGGTGCTTTGACTGGTGCTAAGCAACTTATACCTATACTAGGAAATTTTACTCAAGTTATGGATAATAACCATACCCTGTTGGAGCTTACAGATCCACAATGTGGAGAAGCTATGTTATACTGCTATATGGGACAAAATCCTCCATTATTCAATAGGACTAAAAACCAATTCAGAGTGGAGTAGTGGATAAGTTCATTAGATAAGATATTTCTCACTTTGGGATGTGACAAAAGAGAGAATATTTTCATGTAATTTTATCATATATTAGGAGTTGCTGATCAGTGGTGGTATTTAATTCAAAACACAAAGTATGAGGAAGAAATAAAATAAATGGAATGGAGAGATTTTAATGAAATCATCCTATAAAAATACTTCCCTCATGAATAATAAGAATATATGGAAATAAAGTTTCTGAATCTAAGGAAAAAAGAGGATGAGAATACTATAATGTTTGAAGCTAACTTTACAAGGTTAGAAGGAGATGTAGCGCACTACATACATAATCAAAGGATCACGATTGATCTATTATTTGATGGTTGGAAACCATTCCTCCCAAGGGAACTAGTCTCTAAAAGTTTCTCATCATACAAAGATATTGTCTTATGTGCTATCAAGATATAAAAATAATTCTTTAATTCATAGGACTTTAAAGTAAATAAAGAGAAGAATAAGGGTGCTTAAATCTCTTGAAAAGGAAATAAGGAAATGGGGGAGAAAATAAGAGTTTACTTTCCACCCTATGATAATTTTGGAAAGAAACACCCCAGTACTTCCCTGAAGGGTATGGGTGTTTGTTTCAAGTTTGAAGAAAAAGGACACCACCCCTGTGATTTCAAGGGGAAGAAATAAGCTACCAATGTTCAATGATACAATTTCAAGGAGACGAGAAACTATGAAAATGATTGTCCTAAGTGTAAATGAATCTTTCCCTAAATAATTCCAAGGGAGAAAGTCGAAGATTATGTTGTCACAACTACTGAGGTTGAATTTGTTAATGATGTGGTGGTAGGTACTTTAATTGTTTCCTAAAACTAATCCAATGATTTATTTGATTCAGGATCATCACATTATTTTATATATTCCTGGTTTTCTAAGAAAATTAGATACTTCCAATTTGATTTAATAAATGAGTTTTTAGTTAAGACTCTTAAGGTAAGTATCATTACAAAAAAGATGTGTCAGGTAGTCCCCATTACATCTTATGAATGTTCTTTATTTATCTATGTTATCATCATACCCATGATTAACTTTGATATAATCCTCGGTATATATTGGCTTTCAAATTATGATTAGAAAATAAATTACAAGAATAATAAAGTTACAATTTTGGAGAATAATGTGGAATCCCTTATCTTTAGGGTAGAAACATCACCATCTGATTCTCGTCTAGATCCACCCTTAGTAGCTCTACTGAATTCAATTCTTGGAGAGGATGAGAACTTGATATCTATAAGTGAGGAAATAAATACTCAAAAAGATAATATAACTATTGTTCAAGAATATATTGATGTTTTCCATAGGATTTACCTAGACATACTCAAGAGTGCGAATTTGAGTTCTCAATTGATTTAATTCTAGGTTCAAGACCTATATCAAAGACTCCTTATAGAATGACCACTAAGAAATTAGTAGAACTAAAGAAACAACTAGAGGAATTGAGTGATAAAGGATTTATTCACCCTAGTGTTTCTGAATGGGGATACCCTATTCTTTTTGTTAGAAAGAAATATGGATCTATGATGTTCTGCATTGACAACAGGGAGATCAATGCTATAACAATAAAGAACATGTATCCCCTATATCGCATTGATGATTTATTTGATCAACTTCATGGAGCCCAATATTTTTCAAAGATTGGTCTTCAATATGGATATCATCAGTTGCATGTGAGGTAGGAAGATATTCCAAAGATAGCATTTTAAAACATGTATGGGCATTATGAGTTTACAGTAATTCCTTTGGGACGGACTAATGAACCTTATATCTTCATCGATCTAATGAATAGGTTTTTCAAGGAATATTTTGATAATTTTGTTGTGGTATTTATTGATGATATCTTGGTATAATCAAAAATCTAAAAATATCATGAAAATAACATGTGAATTATTCTCAACACCCTTAAAAGAAATGAATTATATGGGATGTTTAGAAGGTGTGAATTTTGGCTTCAATTAGTTTCTCTTCTTGGTCATATTTTATCAAGGATGGAATATCCATTGATCTTTCGAAGACAATAGTTGTTCAAGAATGGCCTAAACCAATGAACATAATCAAGGTATGTAGTTTTATTAGTTTAGTAGGTTATTATCGGCGTTTTTCTTAGAACTTAACTCGATTATCCAAACCATTAACCAAGATTACTCATAAACGTGTTAAGTTTGAATGGAAAAAATAATGTGAGGAATGTTTCGAATAATTAAAGAGGATATTAGTGAATACTCTGATCGTAACTCTACCATCAGGGAATGATGGGTTTGTGATCTATAGTGATGTGTAAATGAAAGGACTTGGTTGTTTCCTTTTTCAGAATGATAGAGTTATTTCCTATACATCAAGGTAGTTAAAAAATCATGAACAAAACTATCCTACTCATGATCTTGAGTAGGCTATTGCGACCTTTTCCCTAAAAATATGAAGACACTATATCTATAGTGAAATATGTGATATATATATGGATCAAAAGAGTCTGAAATATATCTTCTCACATAAAGAACTCAACATGAGGTAAAGGTGATGGCTCAAACTACCCAAAGATTATGATTTTTCCATACACTACCACCAGGGAAGGGAAAATAAGGTAGCTTATGCATTGAGAAGTAAGAATCATGGAGTTACAAACAAAATGAGGATTTAAAGATATCATGTATTCATGGATATAGTAAGGATGTACATGGGAATTATCAAAGAAGGTGGAACATCATTACTTTTAAAATTAGTTTCCCAACCATCATTATTTGAAATAATTAAAAGTTCTCATCCTGATGATGATAATCTTCAAAATAAAACTACTTTTTTGAAAGATGGAATGTTAAAAGACTTCATATATGAAGATAGAATTCTAAAATTTGGGAAGAGGATTTGTGTTCCAGCTATGCCCGAGCTAAAATCGGAGTTATTGGATGATGCCTATAGTTCAATTTTCTCTACACGTCCTGGTATCACTAAGATGTATGAAGATTGGAAGAAACATTTCTGGTGGGATAACATAAAGATGGAAGTTGCAGATTATGTATCAAGATGTTTAGTTTTTCAACAAGTGGAGGTCGAACAACAAAATCCTAGAGGAGTCATGCAACCCCTACCTATTTCTACATGGAAATGGGATGACATCACCATGGATTTTGTCATTGGATTACCCAAAACTTCGGGAAAGAATGATGCAATATGGGTAATTTTGGATTGAATTATGAAATCTGCACATTTCCTCGCTATAAGAGAGAATTTTTAACTGGAGGTCCTTCCACAGATCTACATCAATAAAGTTGTAAGAATTCATGGAGCACCTATTTCAATAGTTTCTAATATTAATCCTCAATTTATATCAATATTTAGGAAAATTCATCAGAAATCCCTGGATACTGAGCTTTTGATTGAGTACTACTTATCACCCTCAAACTGAAGAGAAATCAGAAAGGACAATACAACCTTTAGAATACATGTTGAGATAATTCTCACATGATTTTCAAGGTATGTGGGGTCAGTACTTACCTTTGGTGGAGTTTTCCTACAATAATAATTTCTATTTTATCATTCAAATGACACTATATGAAGCAATGTACAGAAAGAGATGTCGTACAACAACATGTTGGGATGAAGTTAGTGAAAGGAAGCTTGTGGTCCAAGAGCTTAGCAAGGAAACAACAAAGAAGGTAAAGACTATTCAAACCCATATCAAAGCATCTCAATGCAGGAAAACTATCTATGCTGATAATCAAAGAAGGATTTGGAATTTCAATTGAGAGATCATGTTTTCTTAACAGTATCTCCATTAATGGGTCTTATATGATTTGGGAAGAAAGGGATTTTGAGCCCCAGGTACATTGGACATTTTAAAATTATTGGGAGAATTGGAGCTGTGTATTTTCATTTGGCAATTCCACCTAGCTTGTCTAAAGTACACAATGTGTTATATGTCTCATTGTTGAGAAAGCACATGCCACACCCAACACTTGTACTCACTTCTGAAGGAATAGAATTTGAACCTAAATTTACTTACTGCAAAGAGACTATCAGGATTCTAGACACGGAACATGTGTTGAGGAATCAGGAAACACAACTAGTAATGGTATATTGGAAAAATCATAAAATTGAAGAACCATCATGGGAGCCTAAGGAGCTTATGATGGAGAACTACACTAATATTTTTATGAGGTAACATTATAAACTTCCAAGGATGAAATTTTTGTATAGAGGGGAGAGTGTAACACCCAATGGATTTGTAAATAACTTTAACATTGAATTCATGAAACATTGAGTCTCTACAAAACACCACTTTGTTATAACCTAGCCAGTAAACATAATTTTTCCACCTTTGTTATTTGAATTTCGAAAAACTAACATACGCGGTTGCGTTCAGTAAGATATTTAGAGTCTAATAGGATCAACATACATTTTTGGTGAATAGTAACTTGACTCTTATGAAAGGTAATAGGAAAATTAGGAATATTAATCTCACCCATGAAAGTATAAATAAATTTAGACACCTTATAAACGAAATTGATTATTTTAAAAATTAAAAATTAAGTGTTGGTATTTCTGTGAGTAATAAATATTTAATTACAATTTAAAATTAAAAAAAAAATATTTAAAAGAAAATTCAATTTTATAAAATTTATTTAGAAATAAATATTTTTTTGTGCTATGATTTTAGGATAATTTTATGAGACCTCAGTTAATTTTTGAAAGTATTATAAAATTAGTTTTAAATTTGAAATCTGTATTTTTCAAGTAAATAATGAGTTTATTTAAAAATTAAAGTTCAATTATTTTGAAATTTATTTTGATAAAATTCAGTTCAATTTTTAATTACACACATCAAAAAATTGTTAGGGATAATTTTTGGGATTTTTTTGAAATACATGACCTTTTGGTGAATAGTGAAATTCGATAATTTATGAAATATGCTAAATAAATGAATTTTTTCATCATGATTGAGTCATGGATGATGTAAATGGACATTTTTTCAAAATACCATGCACTTATTACTATTTTGAGTCACAATAATCAATACTATTCATAGTCTTGTGCCAAAATATTAAAATAATGAATAAGATATTCAAAATCACTCCTCTCCTCTACTATAGAAACCACCCCTCACTCCCTCTTCTCTTCACTTTTATAAGCCTTGAAGATCCTCAAATTTCTACCCAAATAATCTTCCCTAGTACCTCCCCATGTAAAATAGTTCTTGGAATTTCAAAAATACTAAAACCCCTTCCCTTAAGGAGATTCTCAATGTGGTGTATTCAAGAGGTAAATCCACATCTTCTTTCTTTTAATTTGATTTCAAGTTCCATTATTTTGTTATCCTCTACTCACCTCCTATATCCAATTGATTTTTATAACTCCAGTATCATCTATATACTGAAATTATATAATTTTAATTTAATAAAAATTATCAATCTTCTTACTCTCTCTCTCTCTCTCTCTTATTTTATAAATAAAATCATCGCCTGTGAGGTACAAATTTACAACCTTCATGGACGACGCGGTCTTGTTCTTAAATTTCTCCCTCAATAATGTTCATGAAAACATTTTTATGGTTGAATTAGAATATAATATATTTAATTTAACCTATTTAATATTCCTTAACTAGTATGTGTACATAATATTAATTCAAATGACAAAACTAGTTCATAATAATCAAAATACTGCCAAAATAATCTAAGTGATTGTCATCAATATTTCATATAAGGATTCATCATCATACCATTAAAAAATAATATATATATAAATTAACACCTATTTATTTTCATAAATAATATTTAAATTCAATTTTGTAGAATTATATCCATTCCACATGAACATCCGTACTCATATACAAGTATAATTATCGTGAAAACCAAGGAAACAAACACTCCAAAACGATGAAATCAATCTTATAACCTGTCAATAAAAACATAAATTAAATTTATAAAATTATGATAAACTAAATAAATGTCTAATAGGTTTTTAATTATGTTATTAATATATATAATTTCATATTTATTGACCTTATGTTTAAGAGTGGAACATATTCAGACATAAAGTAAGGTTTTTCTCAAATATCTTTCATTCCTGTGAGATATGCCTTACTCACCAATAATTCTTTTATTGTGGTGTATGTATACTTACCATTTATATATCATACCATGAATATATCTATTTTCATTATATTCAATGTTTCATTTTATTATTATTAATTTTGGGTCATATGATTCAATTCACTTTAAAGTGGTATGGGTTTTCTACCCAAACATCCATTTTCATTTGGGTTACTCTTATTCTCTAATTTCCTCAATTAAATTATTATTTATTCTTATTTACATTTTATAAATTATATTTTAATGTTATATATATGTGTACCAACCATAATCCTTCCTTATTTTATGGGGAGTTACATTTTCTAAAATGATCTTTCAAAAATTCTTCCCGAAATACAAGCCCGATTCAAGGGAATTTATCGAATTTTTACCTATTTTTAAGGGAACTCTATAACTTATTCTCAAAAACCATTATTTTTCTTAAATCACTAATTTTATTATGAAAAATATAACTTAATTAACTTCTATTTTTATACAAATATTTTTCCAAAAGAAATCTTCTTTTCAAAGTAAAATAGTATTTATCGTAAGAATTACTTGATGATTTTATATGAGTATTTTCCTCTATTTCAACAATATTTTTGATTATTATGGCCAATTGGGATTGATATTTTATGATATAATCTATCATATTATATTTAATGGTTTATGTTTTTTTTTGAATATGGATGTTACATCTTGATATCATTCACCATATTACTCTGAATGGTTAGTGTTTATGTTTAATGATTAAAGAATGCTATTTAAATTTCATATGTTAGTTTAAATATGAATGTATATGTTATTTATCTTTATCACTATTCATATGAGGAATGAAATAGATTTATTATGGGATGGATGAGCCCCTTATATCCCCTCGATTCATTGGTAGGTCTCATAATACAAACTAGTTTGGGTTTTTTCCCATTTATGCATGGTCTTGGCACGTGGCCTAGATCGAATGATTATGATGTCCGACATTATGCATTCCCTCATTATGAAACTAGATATTGATAGTCCATGTGATTATTAGACTAGTTAAATATCGATGGTTATGTTTTATGGGATTATTTAATCAGTTTTTATTCCTTCCATATTATGCTCTAGTAAATTTTTAAAGGCATGAATTTCTAATTATCATGCTAAGTGTTTATGTTTATAATTTTTTCAGTTGTATTATTTACCCTTACTGAGCATTTTAGATCACCCCTTTCCCATGTTTTATTTTCCCCAGGTTATGAAGAAGTATATTATGAATGATCTGTATTGAAAAATCTAGGATTCATGGATGTTTATAATGGAATATATATATATATATATTGTATTTTCTTTTAAGTTTTAATGTTGAAATTATGTTTGTATTTGGTTTTCCTAAACTAATAAACTATTTGTTCCTTTGGGATAAAAATTTATTGTAATCCTGCCAATTTAATGAAATAAGGCACCGAATTTTGGAAACTTGGGTTGAATCCTTACAAACCCTAATATGCTTGATTTAATAATTTGGTAACAAAACCCTTAAACTTATTATTTAGAAAAGTAAATTTGAAAATGCCTATTTGTGACTGGAAAATCAACACACATTGGACCATCTAGTTGATGCATCAATCACGATAATAAAATATATCAATGGTATATATGGTGGCTGAATTGGTCCACATATATCACTCATATTTGATCCAGGAATATCAGGGATTTGGTCCATATCTTTTATGTTGATGGTTTTATGATAAATTTTCATTGAGAACATGTAACACATGAGAAATTAGGGAGTGTAAGAACCCTTTTATAAACCAATGGATGACCATGTGTACATTTAATTATTTTTCTCTTAATCTTGAATCTTGGATTACCCATAAAGTAATTCTACACAATAATTGTATCATGGTCAGTAAAGTTTTGGTATACATTGTTTGATTCGATTGTATAAATATTAAAAAATTACAATCCAGATGTAAGTATTAAAATATTCCCATGAATGAATTTGTTCTCATTTTAATGATTTTTATATTTAGAAATTCAATACCTCTGTTATCCATAGTCTCAATATAATATCCATTATCATGAATATATTTAAAACTTAGTAAATTACATCAAGACTTGGGAGAAAACAAATCATTATTTATCATAATTTGTGTACCACTAGGTAGAAATATTTTTTCTCTTCTAGAGACTTCAATTAATTGTGCACTACCAGTTAACATACATACATGAGAACTCCCCATTTTAAGGGTGATAAAAATATTTCTCATGCTTGAGAATTGTGTATGTCATTACGTTGTCAATGAGAAAAATATCTTCATCATGGAAATTATTCCCAATGGATTGATTTATATCATCCATTTCTAATATAGAAAATAAATCATACATATAATGAATAAAATAAAAGATAAAAAATAAAATATGTGATATTTAAAAACACTACCAAAACCAAAAATCAAATTTAATTTCTATCATAACAATTAATTCTTGATCTATATTTTCAAAACCTTCTGGGTGTAAAAAATAATTTAAAATATCAAAGTTCATAATATCATCATCATATTTCAAAGTCTGGTCAGAAAAAATTGCTTTGTCATTCTCTTCCTTCCCTCTGATAGATTTTTGATAATGATCTAAAAACTTCATTTCACGTAAGATAAGTACATGAAAAATTCACCTTCATGACACATCAAAAACATTAATTTTCATCATTTTTTACTCTTTTAAGTTCGGGTTTTCATTATTGGTCCACTTTTGGTGGTTTCGTTTTCTATTCTTACTTGGTGTATGACCACCTCAAGCAACTGACTTTCTCAGACTTGATTATGTTTATTCTTTCAATGACCTCGATTAAAAGTAAACATTTTCATTTTAGGTAATGGATCTGTATCAGTATATTGGGATTCATTATTACTCATCAGTATTTCATTATATTTTTCTAAAATAACAAGGAAATAACGCAATTCATATTTTTTATAAATACTTTCTAACAATATTATTTTTGTAGAATGACAATCGAGGAGTGGAAAGTAGAATTTTTTTTCTAACATATCTGTATCATTGATAATTTCACTACATAATTTTATTTTCGATGTTATTTTAATCATTGTGGGGGTGTATTAACTTGTTGATTTATAGTCTTAGAATCGTAAAAGACTCCACTCAATCATTTCTCTTGATAGTATTACAAGTCCAAGGTGATCATATCACTACTTGATATTTGGAAATAGAACCAATGGTTACTTTACCATGAGGTACTCATTCTTAAAATCCTCATGGAGGTCATGGTGGGGAAATATTAGGGCTCAAACATGGTCTTGAGAAGAATAGTTATTTCTAACTTTAATTTCTTTTCTATGTCCATTTGCATCAAGGTTTTTTTTTGCATCTAGATTCCATGATAAGTAATTCCTCAAAAAGATTTCAAGAGGGAGAAATACACGCTTTGAAATATTCAACATGTAAAATTTATCTTACCAGTTTGAAAAACCTTTTTACTTGGTAGAATAATCAAGCTCATAATGTTTTCTAAAACTATTCGATTAAAGGAGAAGAAAAAATGAATATATAACAACGTTGGGTGTTTGGGATGATGATGGTGAATTAAGATGTCTCAATCACATTAGAACAGAATTGAAGAAAATGAACACAAGTATATGTCCTATCAAAATCCAACCCCAATTCCATTAAAAAGTATCTGTATTTATAGAGTACAAATGACTTGATCCAACATTCAAAATTAATTCCTATATATCAGATTCAATGGTGGGAATACAAGTAGTATTTCCATATAAAGGGTATTATTGGGTAATGAATAGAAGTCATTAATAATGATTTTCTGGAATCCAGACAATAAATGAGATTTTATAGAAAAAACTAGTATTGTTATAATAGTTTATATTAATGTGGTCCTATAACTACTCTTTAAACTCTCAAAATTAGATTATAACACCTACTGTATATGTGATCTAACTTTTAAAATGAGTTACATTACTTTATAATTACCTTTTCTCACTTGGAGGAAAAAACCTATCATCCCTTTTTCTAAATTAGAGGCAGAACCCCTATTTTACCTATCTCTCACCTAGAGGAACAATATAGAACCTCCCCTTTAAAGTGAAGGAAGAAATAATCCTTACTTTATCTAGAACAAGGTATATTTGGAACCCATGCATTTTACCAAATAACACATAACCCAATGTACCTTTTAAATGGGTGGTATAACCCAATGCACCTTTTTATTGGGAGTTATAAACCAACTCAAATGTACTTCCTTTGTATGAAAAATCATAAAATCCAAAGATCAATATAGAAAAGTTGAGAAGAATTTAGTACTATAAAAACCATACTTAAGAACAATGTAATTTATGAATTCAAAGGAATCAAGGATCACATTAGAAAAATAAAATAAAAACATTAACATAAAACTAATATTGTTGTAGTGATAATCACAAAAGTTTATAGCATAATTCAATTTGATTATTCTCAACAATTTTCTTCGAGATAAATAATTTTATTGGTTCAATAAAACCTTATTTATAGAGTTTATTCTTTCACAATAACATCTATAGTGATAGTTTCATGCACAAAAACTTAAATATTAAATCCATTTAATTTTTATTTTTCTCATGCAATAATCATTCATGTGAAACCAACTAATTATTTCACATTTTTTGTTTATTATTTCATAGATAATTCTTTACATATGATTCTTTCACAAATGAAAAAAAATATTCACATGTATTCTCTTCTACAATATATAAATATAACAACAATTTTCATAATTTAACTCATTAGAATTAATAGACATTTAATATAGTATTTAATATTCTCATAAAAATTATGATTAATGTCATTGGAATAATATATAAATATGTGCAAGATAATCTCTTCATATTTCAAACAATTCAAATTTGAAACCTGCATTTTCCATGAAAACAATGGGAATATTTATACATGATTTTTTCACATGATATTTATTTTAAATTTTACTAAAAAAATCGAACTGAATTTACTTTAGAATTGAAATAATTAATAACTAATCATGAAAGAAATAAATTAACAAAAACAAGCAATGTATAAAATATAGTATATTTTTAATACAAAAAGATAAGAAAAAAGATCAAATTTTTGAGTTTAATAAAATATTTATTGAGAATATGATTTTAAAAATTCATGAAATGCATTGAATTAAAATAAAAATTTAGATTTAATAGGACTTTATCTACTCTCATGGATGACGTTATCAATTTTTTATAACTTCTGTATTAAGTAAAATATCAATTTTGTAAGACTTCAAGTCTAGTATGTATGAATTTACTATAGTGTGTGTATGAATTTTATACTTTGTAAGACATCAATATAGCACGTAATAATATTCAAAAATGAGTCTAAGAATTTCAAAACTTAACGGATCAGACTTTTCTCATCCATAATAATAAAAATTTGTAACACTTTACTCTTTTACATGTGATTTCTAAATATCATAATATGTTTTCATAAGATTTTATATAGAACTCATTTTACTCACATACTTATTTTGAATTACCTTTAGAATTTTTTTAAGACACATAAAACACGAAAGATAATAAATAAAAAATTTAATACTTTTAAATCTAGGTTATAAGACATTAAACTTATCCAATTTTCACATCTTTAAGAGTAAAATAATTTTACCAAGAAATAACAAAATAATAAATAGAATAAAAAATAATAACAAAAAATAGTAAAAATAATTAATAATTAAATATATAATAAATTAATAAATAATAATTAAATTCAAAAACATTATTTTCTTCTATAAAAAGTGAAAACGTATAACAAGGAATAATAATAAACAAATCATTTATAAATGTTGTGAGAAATTAGAATTATCCAAATATAAAATAATTAAACTACGAGATCATGAGTTATTAAAATTTTCAAAAAATAGAAAAATAAAGTGGTTATGATCCACTCAATAATGCGAATAATAAATACCTCAATTGAGGCCCCATAAAATCTATATTTAATTTTAAATAATATATATAATATTTAAACATGATGGGGATGGCCATAGAATGGTTTATTACATTTCATATATTTATTTTTTATTTTTCTATTTTTATAACTATTTATGGTAGGTTTTATTTTAACTTTAGGTATATAATTTTCAATTAATATTTTAAAATATCCCCTAGTTTAATTTTATAGATATTCTTAAACATTAATTTCTTATTTATTAATTAATTCATTCCTTTGATTAAAATTTAATAGTTTATTTAATTTATTCATCATCCACTATGGAATTGAGATTTTTTTTCTAATTCCATATATATATATATATATTGATGAATTATAATCCATAAATTATTCATAATTTAATGACCATTTTTTATTAACTCCCTATAATGTAATATACTAGATATTATAATGATGAGTTTATTATTTTTTTAATCAACTCCACTTTTAGAATGATATTGAAATTAAAAACTGCTTCCTCATTCCATGAATTAACAATAATTCCTTCACGTGGTATCCTTATGTCAAATAAAACCAATAATTTTAATAAAAAAATATTACAATTATTATTTGGTTTTAAATAATACACTATCCCTTAGTTATTATTATAAATACTTATAAACCTAAATAAATAATGATATGACATAGATGGTAACGGTGGTCACAAAGGAGGGTGGGGAGTTGAATCTGTACTAATAAACAATATTACCTGAAAAATACACTTTAACCCCAAAAGTATTAGTGAATACGATATTATATAAATCAAATAAATAATGATAGACCAAAAAAGGGATAAAATAGTACATGAACACAAGTGATTATAAAAAATCGCACTAACTCCTTTTGAGTGTATGGAAATTGTTAATAATGAAGTTAGATATCACATCTCCCAACCTTTATTTTACTATCAATTAATATAAAATATATTAGGAAGATAGTATTGGACTTCATAAAATACGTACAATATATAGTATAATGAGAATAAGTATCAATAATGAGTGATAACAAGCTTAAATGATCTTCTTATATCCTCTCTATGTTCCTTCAATCCAATAAAGATGTTTTCACCATATTATTCACTCAAATTTTATATTTTACTCCTAATAAGGATATATATAAATTTTAGGATGTTATATCTATTTATTCTCTAATAAAATATCTATTTTTATATAAATTTCAACAAACAATGTCATAGTGATAGTAACCATGACATGGTTTCAACTGGCCAACCATCCATAAAAAAAATGTCGTCGAAATATCAATCCTCCTAAATTTTTTTAAGTTATTTACTTTTTAATATCTATATATTTGACTAAAACCACAATTTAGTTTGTGTACCAACATGACATGGTTTTTTTAGTATTATTCAGTAATAACCATGATCACTAGATGATGAGTATTTTTTGTTCATACAAAATGTAACAAGAAAATACAAGACATAGATTTCTTGATTGTATTAAACTATGACTTCAAAAAAATCACCAATAATCTACATAATAAAATATTGAAAAACCATTACCAATTTTATGAATCTATATCATTATTTCAATAACTACCTCATATTTTTTATCCACATCATTGATAGCAAGTGATGTTGTTCACCACCATAAAGCATAGATACAATCTGGTTTTATTTCCAATTTTCTTCACAAGTTATTTTTATCAATCATAAACAATGACATGTTTGAAGTCATTATAACATGTTTTTTATTAGAGTGATATTCCTTTATAGTATTATTCATAACTATGATATGGCTTTCCCCCACCACTATATCATTTCAACTTCAAATGAATTTCATCATTCCTTTGTAGTCTATTTAACTCCAATAATTATTTAATAAATTCTTGAGTATGTTGATAATAAATAAGACATTAAATAATGTTTAAATTTCATGAATCATTAAATAATTAAACCTATTCATACTATACTCCCTGTGTGTGATTTATAAAAGCAAAACACTACCAGAAAGAGTAATATTTGTGTGAGAACTTCATATCTTGGTGTAAAAAACAATACCACATTACCCAAGTATTATAATCTTATTTTTAAACTAACTTCTTAATGTATCTTTTTCCTCCCATAATAAATACTTAAATATAACTAAGGGATATTCAAAAATAATCTAAATTAAAAAACTTATTTATTTTTTAGAAAAAACACTCTCTTTAAAAATTAAAACTAATATTTTTAAAGATAATATAAATAAAAACATAGAATAAAAGGAATTAATGAATATTAACACCGACTCCACACCATGGTTTAAAAATTCCATGGATTAAATTAATATTATCTTCATCATATATCTTAAATTCAATGTGAACTCAATAAAATTATGTATGCATGTGTTCTAGGGTGTGTATGATTGTTGTAAGCATACTAAACTTAGTAGGATTTCCACATTGACCCCAATTTATTCCAATTAACTAGTAAACTATGAGTTCTCATGTAAGTGTACATATAAAATTAATTATCCTTAAACAATGAAAAAAATTATACATAAATTATTTTTGTTAAATTCAATTAATTAAAAAATCAAATTACTTAAAATTAAATCCAAAATCAATAACACAAACCAAAAATCCTAAACAGTCTCACCTTATAGAGTGAGCAACCTAAGATGTCTCACCTTATCATGTGAGAGACACAAATAATAAAATATTTTAGAATAATATTTCATATTTTTCTCACCTTATGGATTGATGAACACGTTCAGTCTTACCTTAAAAGGTTAGTGTCCCTATTAGTCTCACCTTATAGTGTGATAAATTCTATATTCAATCACATGATCAAATGAAATAATAACCATACTATTTTATAAATATATAATGAAAAATATAAGACATAATAATTTATAATTAACTTCAAAATAACTTTTAATAATCATTTATGATTTATAAACAATCCAAAAAAACTATTACCAGGATGTATAAATGCTCAATAACCCAAAAAATACTCAACATTGGCCAATCCAACTCATAAACTCCCAAACAATAGTTCCTAATCAACTAAAAAAATTTAAATAATATATTTAAGAAAAAATGATTATTATATATATAAAATAACAGTTTTAATAACTATAAATTCGTTTAAGGATTTATATAAGACTCAAATTCCCAAGGAAACTAACTTAACTTCATAAATGAGAAGTAATTAAACAAAAAACCTTTAAAATTTTCAAAAAAATAAAATTTTGGTATTCGAGAACATAAATTCATTCAATGACACCTATTAACCTAAAAACACTCAATTTACTAAATTAAAAAAATTATCTAATAAGTGTATATTGTTTTTGAAGTGGTATATACTCATTTTATAGTTTTAAAATAACATATTTTGAGGTTACAACCCTTGTACAAACATAGTCGAAAAAAAAAAAACTCTTTAGTTACAAGGTCCATCCATTTATTTGAATTTAATAAAAATAAATTAAAAACATACATATTATTTGATCAAAATAATATATCCTAGTACTTAATACATGTACTTAATGGTGATCCCTTAGAGGGAAAATTATACCTCCTCAGAAGGTGATTAACATACTGTTATAAATATTCTAATTCATCTGGGGATAGATCTTCTTTATGAAGCATACCACTAGAACCTTTATTTAAATTCCTAAAAAAGGGTAGTATTAATTCAATGATTTTTCATAGATCAAGTATCACACACCACATTGAATAATTACATAGGTATTAAACCTCTTTATAAAGGAATATTATTAAACTCCTTGGATCTCAATAATTTTATAAACATTTATCCATTGAGAAAAAATTTAATAAACAATTAAAATAATAAAAATCCTTATAACTTATTATTCAATACCCTAATTTATTTTCTATTTTTTAAAACAATAATTTATATATTCAACTCAGTTGAATATCAATATATGATAATATAAACCTATCATCATTTCATATAGTATGATAAAAATTTTAGGTCATGTGTTATCGCATAACACATGCCTTACCAGGCATAAAATCACGATGTGGTAACCTTCTTTATGTCATCATTTTCAAGTGGTAAATTGATTAAGTGGTTTATTTTTTGTGTGTATTTTTATAAGTATCCCATATACACTAAATACACACGTTTTTCATACACTTAAACTCATGTTATATCATATTTATCATCTTTTGAAACCATATCCAAAATTCATTTTGAATATATTCCAAATTTCCATTCAGAAAAGTTATTATTCTTTTCATTATCACATGTTATATTTTGTGTAATAACTAGTGAAAAATTTATACAAAAATTCTTTTATATATCACCTAAAACAATTTTTAATTAGAAATAAAAAATTATATAAAAATAATTTGTAATCAAACTTAATAATCATTCAGTTAACAAAAAATTGTGACCACATGAGGATTTGTATCATTTTCAAAAATTAGGAATTTTATAATCCATGATTGTTTCCAAATAGAAGAATCTAGAAAAACATCAATTCAAATCAATCTATAAATGGATCTTAAGTTATGTTTATAAAAAAAATGCATCTCTATACCCATGTCCACTAGATGTTTCATTTACAATATATATAGACATATAAAACATTTTACTAATACATTGAGTGACCATAATACATTGAGTATGTCAGTCATGAATATCCTACTCATATGTTCTCTATTCTCCACATATATACTTACTAGAAAAATAAACACATCACATATCATTCCCTAATACGGATGATCATATAACATACCCATAATCCAAATAGAGAAGGGAATCACATTTCGCTTATCTTGGTATGATTATAAACATCCTTATTTTATTTTAAGAAAGGGAACATATATCATACTCTTCATAAAGAAGGATACGTCCCATATTTATTGAAAATAAATAGACAACATGATCAATAATATACCCAACCACCCCTTTATTAGCTCAACCTTAAAGTTGACATAAGAAAGGTATCAAAGTATAAAGGCTCTCATTATAGTTATCCTTTTAACATTAGGTAATGGGGATCCAATATGAAATACGAACCCGTGGTAAAACAAATACACTATCCATGACATTATATATGGTATATGTAGTGGGAAATCTAGTATGAAAAACTCTATTTTTAATTCATGATAAAATTCTATATCTTTATATAAAACCAAACCCGTAATAATCTTTATATATTATCATAACCTATAATATACAATGATGATATCGATTAGGAGAAACTCAAAGTCCTACATTGATAGGTTAGTTATATTTTCACCTCATGTAATATATGTATCTAATAAAAAACAATGATAAAGTGAAGACAACACTAAAAATAACAAGATACATTTTTTATATTTTTAAATTCATTTAAAAATATACTGACAGAATTCTGTATAAGTTCCACTATAATCATATCCCGAATGACATATCACTAGATATTCCTTATTTTTTCTACTATTTAAATGTTTTTATAAACTCATTAAATCAATATGTAATTATTTCCACATCATAATATGACCAAATAATAAATCCTTTGACTAAAATCTTTTAATTGGTTAACAACTATGAAGAAATATTGTTTAACTAATGGAGATATTTATAACACCCCAATATTGAATGGTATATCCTTCGTAAGTAATTTAAACTGATTAGATATCTCAAAATCCACACAACACCAAGTCTCTTTGAAAGAAACACTTTGTTACAACCAAGCCATTAATCATAATTTTTCAACTTCTATGATTTGAATTTCAAAAAATGGACATACACGATTGCGATCAGTAAGATATTTAGAGCATGATAAGATCAACTTAATTTATAGTAAATAGTAATGTACCCTTATGAATAGTAATTTGACCCATATGAATAGTTATGTACCCTTATGAATATTAACCTCACCCATGTAATTATAAATAAAATTTAGGCACCTTGTAAATGAGAGTGAATATTTTAAAAATAAATAATTAAGGGTTGGTATTTTTTTGAGAAATAAATAAATAATTATAATTTTATAATTAATAGAATAATTTAAAATATAATTCATTTTCAGAAAATGTATTCATAAAAAAATATTTTTTTTCCTATAATTTTAGGATAATTTTATTATACCTTACTTAATTTTTCAATATATTATAAAATTAGTTATAATTTTAAAAACTTTATTTTTTTGAGTAAATGTCGTTTTTAATTAAAAATTAAATATCTCATATTTAGAAAATTATTTTCATAAAATTTATTTCATTTTTTTATTCTACATGTTTAAAAATGGTTAGGGTGATTTTTTGGGATTTTTCTAAAATACTTGAATTTTTGTTGAATAGTAAAATACAGTAATTACGGTATAAATACGTTATAAGATAAATACACTATTCCTTGCATCACAAATAGTGTAATAAACCTTTAATTAGAACTCACATGAAACAATTACTATTTTTAGTCACAATAATCAAGATTATTCATAGTCTTGAGGCAAAATAATAAACTAATGATTAAAATAATGTAAAAACCCTCCTCTCCTCCACTATATAAACCACCATCACCCCCTCTTCCTCTTACACCTCTAAAGATTTGAACCTTGCCTAAGTACTTCCAAATACTCTTATCAATCCCTCCCACTACATAAAAGACCTTATGGTATCACAAAAAGTCCCCAAAAAAATTCATTAAGGAGATTCTCAAGGAGGATTACTCAAGAGGTAAACCTATCTTCATTTTTCTTTCAACTTCTTTTACAAGTTCCATTCTTTTGTTTATCTCTAAATACCTCCCCTCATTCAAATTATATGAGAAATATAGTACCCTAAATTTAATGTAATTTTATTATTCTAATGGAATATTTCATCATCATCACTTTTTCCCCTCCTCTTATACTAAAAATGAAAACATCGTACGAGATGTGTTAATTTATCACATTCAAGAACGACGAGTTTTCAATTTCTATTACCGTCTCCAATTCTAGTCATGAAACCATTTTTATGGTTTAAAAAGATCATAATTTATTTAATATATCCTATTTAATGTTCTATAATAATTTTTTACACATGTTACTTAATTATAAAACAAAGTGAGTTCGTGGGGATTGAAATACCATCAAAATATTCTAAGCGTTTGTCATTAAAATTTTATATAATGATTCACCCTATACAAAAATAAAAAAAATGATTTATATGATCATTTAAAATAATATGTGATCATTATTTACTTGTAAATTAAATTCTATATTTAAATTTCCATTTTAAATGAACTTCCATACTCTTATACAAGAGAACCGAACATGATAATAAAGAAAATGTACACTCCCAAAAGATGAAATTGAATCTATTAACCCATATAAAAGGACATAAATGAACTTAATGAATATAAAATAAATAAATTTCATGTATATAATGTTCTATAATTTGTAATTAATGAATATAATTTTATTATTCAAGACATTAAGATCAAGTACAGAATAAATTCATACTTAAGGTAAGGGTTTTCTCATCGAACTTTTATTTCTGTGAGATATCCATTGTTAGCCTCTTATTTCTTATATGTGGGGTATGTATTCTGAAAATAGATATATAATATCCTTATTCTACTTGTATTCATGGTATTCATTAATTAATTTTATGTTTATTAAGTTTATATCTTACGATTTGATTGATTACAATGTGGTAACAGACTTTGTCTCAATTTCCATTTCATTAAGACTTACTTGGTATTGTGCACCTAATATTTATTATGTGGTGTATATATTAACCATTTGAGATCATTTTTAATTTTAAATTATTATTCTATTAAATATCCATATTCTCATGTCATGGATATGATTACTGCCTTAACTGTATACCATTTTATATATAGTGTTTATTTTGAATGCTATTTTAATTGGGAAAATATTGATGAATCTGTATCCTCTATTCAATACAGATATAAAAATGATTAATGTTCTTGAATTAAATATATGTATGAATAATTATTTGGACCTGTATTGATGGGTGGGGCTGGTACATCCACTTGATGCATTGACAATTCTCATTAGATAAAACAGTTGGTGACAGAGCCTTCAGGTTTGTTTCTAAATAGAATCAAATAGGTTTCTACCAACATACTTAAACCATCTCTATGGTATAATGGTTCATGTTCAAGATACATTAAGTCCCCTAAATAATCATTTTCATTATTCATTACTCACTTATTACTTTCCATGGTATTTTCACTATGATAAAATCTAGGGATGAATTCTTAGTATATTAGTGGCATTTGTTTTTTACATTATTTACCTTGACATAATGTATATTCCTTATGGAATTTACTTCCCATTTTATTGCTTCATGTTTCCCTTACTGGTAATTTGATCTCCCCCTTATTATGTTTCCTTTCCTAGGGTTATGAAGAATAAAATCATGAATAAACTTTTAAAGATGCAGCTTATTTCTTACTATTATGTATCATGTTGTATTTTCTATCTTTCCCAATGTACTATGGGTATCTTTTAAGTAATATGGTCTTCCAAAACTACTGAAATAATCAGTCCTTTAGGGTTTATTTCTTATAATAATTCAAATATAATAAGATAATACACCTACTCTAGATTTCTGGGGTCAGGGCGTAATAGTTGGTATCAAAAGAAGTTTAGCATCATTTTTGGAAACTAGATTTAGGGAACATAGTTTAGAGTAAATAAACCTATGTTAGACATTGAGGATAATCATAGAAGATCATCCTGTAAATTTGGTAAAGTAGATTTTAGGTGGTTATTCCTAGAAATAAATCCATGTCTGGATACTACAAGTGGATGTGGTTTTGGTATAGATGTATTTAGGAGTTAAAACTCTGACAAGGTGTTTCAGGCATGACTCGGGGCAACCAGGTACACAACAACAGTCCTTACTACACACTTGGTTTGATACTCCTAGGGGATATTCATAGGATAATTCATGTCTTCTTTACTAACCATTATGAAGGGTTTAAAAGTAAATATGTCTCCCATGAAACCATTTTTACAGTTATGAGATTATCTATGCATAAATTTTCAATTTATGTTAAGTATTTCGAAATAAAGAGAATTATAAATTATTTATCATAACCTAATTTATTGTATTCAATTGTTTAGTGATGGTTCCTAATGAAAGAAATGGTATCAATACCCATACACAATGTAAGGATTTCTCTATTAATAATGTAAATGAAATTAGTGTTGGAGTTGAGTAGATCATGATAATATTAGAAAAAATTACTCACGTTCTGACAAATAACCACACTACACATATGTTGGATCATTTAATTAGGTATAAGACCCTATATTTTCATGGGAATACTAATCTGGTGGAAGCTTATTAGTAGATCAAGTCCATTGAAAATATATTTTTATCCTTGATATGCAATGAGAATGAAAATGTAGTAATATTAGTATATTGTATCAAGGTAGATATTTATCAATGGGGGTCATTGATCCAAAATACTGCGGAGGAAGATAAAATACAAGACATGTTTTGGATAACTTTTAAGGAAATATTCTTCGACAAATACTTCCCTCGTGAGCAATGGACTGAAATAAAGAGGAAATTCATTAGCTTAAAGAAAAGGGAAGCAGACAGTGTTGTAGAGTATGAGGATACCTTTACAAGACTATCTAGGTGTGCCATTGATTTTTTACATGACTCCAAAGATAATGTTGATCATTTCTTTAAAGTTATTAATCTATGTATTCAAAGGGAAGTAGATTTGAAAATATTTTCATCATATGATGAAACTATATTAAGTTCCATAAAAAAGGAGAAGGAATTATCTAGATAAAATTTGTTCAGTGAAAATCAAGATAAGAAGTGGTATTCTAATAAAAATGGAAAAGTTGAAGGACCAAAGAAGAACAAGGTAAAGAATAAATGTATATTATGTGATAACTGGGGAAATAATCATCTTCAGAAATGCTTGAAAGGAATGAGAGTTTTCTATAAGTATGGAGAAAAGGGTCATTGATCTAGTGAATTCAAGGGGAAGAAACAAGGAAATGATGTTCAATGCTAAAATTATACAAATATGGAACACTATTAAAATGATTTTTCTTAGAGTTAAGGAAATACTCCTCTAAAAAGGCCAAGGGAGAAAGTCCAAGCTTATGCGATCATAGCTGTTGAGGTTGAAATTCGTAATGATGTGGTAACAGGTACTTTAATCATTTCCTCAAACTTATCTAATGCCTTATTTCATTCCGGATCATCAAATTCTTTTATATCTTCCCTATTTTCCAAGAAAATTAGACATTTCCCATTTTATTTAATAAAGGAGTTATCAGTCAAAACTCCTAAGGGAAGTATTATCCAAACAAAGATGTTTCTTTAAGCCCCCTTTATGACACATAAACTCACTTTAGTTACTAAACTTATCATCGTACCTATGACTGACATTTATAGAATTCTCTATATGAATTGGATTTAAAATTATGATGCAAGAATCTATTGTAATAAGAAGGAAGTTACAATTTTTGAAAACAATGTAGAATCCCTTATCTTTAGAGAAGAAACATCATCATCTGGTTCTTATCTAGATCCACCTTCAATAGCTCTTCTAAATGAAATTCTTATGGAATAAGAGAATACATAATCTATGGATATTAAAATTAAAGATGTACCTATTGTGAAATAATACATTGGCTTATTTCTAGAGTATTTACATGGACATCATCCAGAGTGAGAAGTTGAGTTCTCTATTGATTGGATTCCTGATGAAAAACCTTTATCAAAGACTCCATATAGAATGGACACTATAGAATTTGTGGATCTAAAGAAACAACTAGATGAATTGAGTGATAAGGGATTTATTCTCCCTAGTGATTCTCCATGGGGATCCTCTGTTCTCTTTTTCAAGAAGAGAGATGGATCCCTGAGGCTGTTCTTTGATAATTGAGAAATCAATGCTATTATCCCCTGCCACACATTGATGATTTATTTGATCAACTTCTTGTAGTTCAATATTTTTTTAAGATTGAAATTTAGTTGGGATATCATCATTTGTTCTTGAGGAATGAAGAGATTCCAAAGACACCATTTCGAACTAGGTATGGGCACTACGATTTTATAGTAATGCCTTTTGTACTGACTAATGCACCCTCTGTTTTCATGAATATAATGAAAAACGTTTTTAGGGAATATCATGATGATTTTTTTGTGGTATTTATTGATTATATCTTGATATATTCTAAAATAAATGAGGACCATGTGATCCACTTACGGGTTGTTCTGGATACTCTTAGAAGAAAAGAGTAATATGGGAAGTTTAGTAAGTGTGAATTTTGGCATCAAACAGTTTATTTTCATGACCTTATTGTCTCTAAGGATGGAATCTTAGTTTATCCTATGAAGAAAAAGGTAATCCAAGAATGTATTATGCCAAAAAACATAACTGAAGAAATTAGTGTTATTGTCTTATTAGGTTACTATAGGTGTTTCGTATATAATTGTACCCAATTGGATAACTTGATAACCAAGATCACATGTAAAGGGGTTAAGTTCACATGGAAAATGAATGTACAGAATGTTTCGAAGAATTGAAGAGAAGATTGATCAAAGATCCAATTTTGACTCTTACCTTTGGAAATGATGGGTTTGTGATATACAATGATGTATCAAATAATGGTCTGGGTTGCGTTCTTATAAAAAATGATAATTTTATTGCTTATGAATCAAGGTAGTTGAAGACACATGAAAAAAAAATTCTAACTCAAGATATTGAGTTATCTGCTATGAATTTTTCTCTGAAAATATGGTGACATTATCTCTATGGGGAATGGTGTGAGATATATACGAATCAAAAGAGTTTGAAGTACATTTTTACATTGAAAGAACTCAGCATGAGGCAAAGGATATGGATCAGGATACTTAAAGATTATGATTGTTCGATACACTACCACACAGAAAAGGAAAATTAGGTAGAAGATGTATTAAGCAAGAAAGGGCATGGAATTCTAACCCAAATGAGGATTTATATAGATCCTATGTTCATGGATCTAGTAATGATGGATATGCTAATTGTTAAGGTAGAGAAAACATCATTATTTTTTCAAATGATTTCTAAACTATCTTCATTAGAGAAGATAAAAAGATCCCAATCTAATGATGAGAACCTTCAAAATAAAAATAAAGCTACTGAGTATAGAAGATTGTTAGACTTTGTGTGTGGTGATGGAGTTCTGAAATTTGGAAATAGGTTATGTGTTCCATAAATACCTGATCTAAAAAGGTAACTATTAGATGATGATCATAGCTCAAATTTCTCTATACACCCTGGTAGCACCATGATGTATAGATATCTGAAGGAACATTTTTTGTGGGATAATATAAAGCTATAAATTGCTAACTATGTGTCCAAATGCCTAGTTTTTCAACAGGTGAAGGCTGAAAGACAACACCCTAAAGGATTCATGCAACCTATTCCAATAACTGTTTGGAAATGGGATGATATTATGATGTAATTTCTCATAGTAATACCAAGGACTCGAACAAGGAATGATGAAATATGGGTAATTTTTTATCATCTTAAAAATCATCACATTTACTTTATATAATAGAATATTTACAACTTGATAATCTAGAAAGACTCTATATTAATGTAGTTATAAGACTTCATGGTGAAACATTATCAATTATTTCTGATTGAGATCCCTGATTTACACCAAAATTTTGGAATTTTCTTCAGAAGGATTTGGATACTGAGATTTATATGAGTACTACTTATCATCCAAAAACCAACTGATAGTCTAAAAGGACTATTTAGACATTAAAAGACATGTTATGATCATGCTCGCCTGAATTTCATGGTATGTGGGATCATTACTTACCCTTGGTGGAACTTTCCTACAATAATAGTTTCCATTCTAGTATTCAAATGGCTCCATATGAAGAATTATATGAAAAGAGGTGTTGAAATCCAACATGTTGGGATGAATTTGGTGAGAGAAAAATTATAGGCCCAGAACCTATTGAAGAGACAACGACAAAGGTAAAGAAAATTCATGCCTATATCAATGCATCACAAAGTAGGTAAAATAGTTATGTTGAAAACCGGAGAAAGTATTTATAATTCAAATTGGGAGATCATGTATTTATAAAATTTTCTCCATGGAAGTGTCTCTTAAGGTTCGGTAAGAAAGGGAAATTGAGCCCCAGGTGCATCAGACCATTCAAAATTCTAGAAATAATTGGAGTCATAGATTAGAATTTATTAATGTTTCCAAGTCTCTCAAAAGTTCATGATGTGTTCCATATGTCTTTGTTAATGAAATATATGATAGACCCAGCAAATTTACTCACCTATGAAGAAATAGATATGGAATCATATTTCTTATACTATGAAGAGCCTATCAACATTCTTGACACAAGGGAGAAAGTATTGAGAAATCTGGTGACTCGACTGGTAAAGGTTATCTGTAGAAACTATAAAATGTAGAAAGCAACATGGGAACCAGAAGATGTTATGAAGAAGAACCACCCACATCTTTTTAGGGAGCAATATACATAAAAAAGCTCAATGATGAAATTTTTGGAGGTGAGAATATAACACCCCAATATTTAATGGTGTGTCCTAAATAATTTCAACTCATTAGATATCTCACAATAAAAATAAAAATGAGTCTCTTTGAAACAAACACTTTGTTATAACCTAGCCATTAATATTAATTTTATTAATTATGTGATATGAATTTTGAAAAACGGATATATAGAGTTTTGATAAGTAAGATATTTAGAGTCTGAGAAGATGAACTTAATTTTTTATGAATAGTAATGCACCATTGTGAATAGTAACTTGACCCAAATGAATAGTTTTGTACCCTTATAAATAGTAACCTCACCCATGTATTTATGAATAAAATTTAGTTACCTTATAAATAAGAGTGAATATTTTAAAAAAATAATTAAGAGTTCGTATTTTGTGAGCAATAAATAAATAATTAAAATAATTATTAAAAGATTAATTTAAAACATAATTCATTTTCAAAAAATGTATTCATAAAAAAATTCTTATAATTTTGGGATAATTTAATGAGACCTTAGTTAATTTTTTAATCTATTATAAAATCTGTTATAATTTTAAAAACTGTATTTTTTTGAGTAAATGGTGTTTTTAATTAAAAATTAAATTTCAAATATTTAAAAAAAATTATTTTCTTAAAATTTAGTTCATTTTTTGGATTCTACATGTCTAAAATGGTTAGGGTGAATTTTTGGTATTTTTTTGAAATACTTGAATTTTTGTTGAATAGTAAAATACAGTAATTATGATATAAATACGTTATAAGATAAATACAATATTCATTGCATCATGGATGATGTGAGGAACCATTTGTTCAAAATCACATGCAATAATTACCATTTTTAGTCACAATAATCAAGAATATTCATAGTATTGAGGCAAAATAATAAACTAATGATTAAAATAATGCAAAACCCTCCTCTCACCCACTATATAAACCACCCCACACCCCCTTCCCCTCACAACTATCAAGATTTGTACCTTGCCTATGTTATAATGAATAATCTTACTATTCCCTACCACAACATCTAGTACCTTCTAGTAATTCCAATACCTTACATGTACTATAATTTTATTATTCTATTGTAATATTTCATCATCATTTGTATCCCCCTCCTGTTATACTAAAAATGAAAACACCGTCTGTGATGTGTTAATTTATCACATTCAAGGATGAAAGGTTTCCAATTTCTATTACCATATCCAATTATGGTAATGAAACTATTTTTATGGTTGAACCATATCATAAAATATGTAATATATTCTATTTAATGTTCTGTAATCATTTTTTACAAATGGTATATAATTATAAAATAAAATGAGTTCACGGTGATTGAAAAACCATCAAAATAATACAAGTGTTTATCATTAAACTTTTATATAATGATTCATCCTCTCCCAAAATAACCAAAGGATTTATATGTTCATTTAACCTTATTTATTATCATTAATAACTCAAAACTTTAATTATATATTTCAATTTCCATTTTACATGAACTTCCATACTTATATACAAGCGAACAGAACATGAAAACTAAGAAAACATGAAATCCCAAATGAAAAAATTGAATATCTTAACCCACCTAAAGTGGCCATAATTTACCATAATGAAGATATAATAAATAAATTACATATATATAAGGTTATTTAATTCATAATTAATTAATCGAATTTTATTATTTATGGCATTAAGATCAAGTGGAAAATACATTCAAACTAAAGGTAAGGTGTTTCTCATATCACTTTTATTTTCATGAGATATCCTTTGTTAGCCACATATTTATTATATGTGGGGTATGTATGCTGACAATAGATATATAATATCATTATTATAATTTTATTAATGGTATTAAATAATTCATCTAATGTTTATTAAGTTTTTTTCATATGATTTGATTGATTACAATATGGTAAGAGACTTTGTCTCAATTTCTATTTCATTGAGACTTACTTGGTAGTGTGCACCAAATCATTATTATGTGGTGTATCTAATTAAAATTTGGGATCATTTTTCATTTGAAATTATAATTTTTTTAAATATCCATATTCTTGTATCATGGATATTATTACTACCTTACTTGTATACCATTTTACATATGGTGTTTATTTTCAATGCTATTTTAACAGAGGAAATATTTATGAATCTGTATCTTCTTTTCAATATAGATATAAAAAAGGCATATTTTTATTTAATTAAATCTATGTATGAATAATTATTTTGAGTTGAAGTTATGGTTGGGGCCCACTACAGATCCTCGATGCATCGATCGATCTCATGAGACAAAACAGTTGGCAACAAACCCTTTGTTTTCATTTTCAAATAGAATCAGACAAGTTTGTACCCATAGACATAAACCATTTCGACGGTATAATGGTTCATGTGCCTGATACAAGAATTACAATAAATAATGATTTTCTTTATTCATTACTCATTTATTACTTTCCATGGGATTTTCACTATGAAAAAATCTATGGATTTATTCCAAGTTTATTACTGGCATGTGTTTTCATATTATTTACCTTGACATAATGTATATTCCTTATTGAATTTACTTATCATTTTATTTATTTATGTGTACCTTACTAATAATTTGATCTCTCCCTTATTATGTTT
This sequence comes from Viscum album, assembly GCA_963277665.1. NCBI lineage: Eukaryota > Viridiplantae > Streptophyta > Magnoliopsida > Santalales > Viscaceae > Viscum > Viscum album. The sequence continues at coordinate 499,352,508 of OY728153.1, forward strand.
CCTTTACCCAGGTTATGGAGCAGAAAATTGTGAATAAACTTTCAAGGATGAATTTTGTTTCATACTATTTTATATTATGTTGTATTTTCTATCATTACCTATATACTGTGGGTCTCATTTATGTAATATGGTCTTAAAAAAATGTTAAAATAATTGATCCTATAGGATATATTTCTTGTAATAATTCCAATATAATAAAATATTCACTAGATTTGAGTTTCTGGGGTTGGGGCGTTACAATATTAGGATTCATAATCATCAATTTAAGTTCTTTTAACAAAAAACAATCTTCTTTACTTGAAATATAAAATACTACAATTTTAATTACATATATTATTTAAATACCCAAAATAATTATTAAGATTATAATTATAATCCTTGGAACATTTCCATATTTAACTTTTCTTTGAGAGATTTTGGTAATAAATTTCAATTTAACTCTTTATATTAAGATCATTGCTTACCAACATACCCTAAACTCTTTAAGAATATAGGGTAACTTTAGCTTTTAATGGGACTTTTATATTCATGTACTTGTTACATTTTGAACTTATTCAAGTTTAAATATACTCCCACCAACCTCTATGAAATTGAATTTTGTCTGAATTATATTTCAAAGACAAAAACTCTTTTTTTAAATGAAATAATTATTATATCCATTATAGTAATAATTAACAAATAAAATATAAACACACTAATATATTTTTTTTTATTCTATCTTCTTGAAAATATATTTTTTAAAGAATATTTTATTCTTTAAAATATTCCAATGTTGATTGGTGGGAACTCTTTTTTTAATATTTTAACAAATAAAAATAATAATTGGATAAAAATCCTTTTTTCATTACATTATTTTGAAACAAATTCTAGAATTGGATCAATATAGACCATGTATATAAAAAATAATCTTTTTTATTTTAAAGAAATACTTTTTTATAAACAATATATTGTGTTATATGATTAATAAGTCGAGGTTAAATACATATACTTTATTATTTGAGAATTCATTACACTCACATCCTTGATGTAGGAGCCTTTTTTCCATAGTTTAATGAAAACATCAATATCCATCCATTAAATTTTCCTCAGTTTTCAATTACTATAAAAATTTACATCATTTGTATAATGTATAATTAGTGTCATATACCCTTAAAAGTATATGAATTAATTTATATAAAAATAATACAAGATATAGAAACTCTATATAGTTTCTTACACTACTCTTAGTATTCAGGGATATTTCTGCTCTAGAGACCAGGCTCGACACAATTAAAATACCACCCCTCCTTAATAACCTCCATTAAGTTTTAATGAACTATAATAAATATATAACCCTTCAGTATTCTTCTCATAAATTAAACTTTTACTATTTTTTATTATTAGAACAACACCAGATCATGGATCACCCATGAAATGACCATATATACTCTACTTATTGATGAGTTTAGGTAAATTTTTATTAAACTCATTCTTTATAAAACTCTTAATCAATTTTCACAAAATTTTTCATAATGATCATATAATGATGTACATAGTCAGACCATGCCTTAAATAATACCTGAAACTATTTTAATTTATTAAAATACCCAGTTATATTGAGTATATGAGTTTATATTTATGATACTTCAATCATTTTTCATCTAAACAGTTACATTGAGACGACGTACTTTTCATGCCTAGCTTGTTCGTGATATATCCTTTTTATATTATATATCACTTTGAATTCATATTTATTATCAAGTTTATTTTAAAAACTTAGGTTTCATTGATACAATAATGATAATAGATACATATATATAATATTTCTTATGCCTCTCATAACCATATAAATCTATTTACTGAATATCTTCAGTTGTTAGTTTTTTAGGGTTTGTTTTAACACATATAATTTCCCTTCTTAATTAGGAATTTTTATTAGTTTTTATATACCTTCCTATATATATTCTTATATTATGTTTCTCATTTTTAATTATTGATCTTAAAGTAATGTTTGATAATCATTATTCCCTTATATCTAAAAATATAGATTTAATTAGATGAATATTTTATTTCACAATCATTTAATAAGGACTTTTATTAAATATTCTCCCATGAAAATGAAAAAACCTTTTAATTAGATCATATCTATTAGTGATCAAAGAACTATATTTTATGAAAAATTATCTTAAATAATCTTATATGTAAAGATGTTGACCCCAATATCCCACAGTTGGTGGTTACTTTATGACAATGGAATAAGCTGCAAATGATTGTATCCCAAATGACTGAATAGTTTAGTAGTCATGGTAAACTAGATACATAATTGAGTCTCACATTACATTTGAAAATATTAAATACAATATAGTGAATGTAAAAAATTCTACATCATTAAAATCATTCAAAAATTTCTTTCTTCATATCCTAGGGAAGGGAAAAAATAAGGGTGAGGTCAAATTATCAATAACAGTTATGTAAAGTGGAATCTATCATTAATAAATAAAGTTTAATCAATATGATAAGGAAAATATATGAACACACATTCCATGTAATAAATAACTCGACTATCATGATTAGATAAGGAATAATCAATATGGTAAGTTAAATAATTGAACACATGTGTCAATTAATCAACAACTTGAGTGAAAAATACTTCCATGTATAATATCAATGTAATAAAACTCATGGATAATACTAACTAACTTTTTAATAAATGGAATTCCTAATATTGGATGTCAAGATCCCATACATCATGATATCTATACCATCAAGACCATTCATAATACTGTTTAAAACTATTGGTAAACACCCACTTACTGTCATATTACTTATTCACTACATTAGATTATCCATGTATCAAGGGGATTTATAATTATAGTACCCACACTTCACTGCATTTGTAATTCCCTCCTTATGTATCAAATTATTGATTTAATTAATGACAATGTTCATTAAAAATAAATTCTTGTATTGAATAAAGAATACAAAATATCAATATTTCTCTAGCCAATCATACATTTTCAAAGAAAAAATCTATATTTATAAATGATATACATTTTAAGTAATAAGCATATCCATGAAAAATAATATGAATATCTAGGGTAAATTTAATGTCTAAATATTATAAGAAATGAATATTTCAAGGGAAAGATAATTATTGTAAAAATTAATTAAAAAAGGGAATGTCAATACTTTCCTTTGTGAAAGTAATTATAAACTTTTCAAATAAATAATAAGGATGGTATAATTATAATATATCTCTAGTGGAGTATATGTAAAATAAATTTTTATTTTCATTGATGAATAAAAATACAATAAAAATATCTTAAAATAATTCTTTAATAAAATATTCATTTAACCATTAAAATCACTTAAAAAAACTATAAGTTTCCAAAATATTAGGAAAAATTTTTCTTTAAAAAATAACCATTTAAACGTGTCAATTAATATTAAAATAAATGAATGGTTATTAAGGTGATAAAATTTTTTTCATGTCGAGTAATTTAAAACAAATATTCTTTTCTTATTTGTATAAGAAAATTCGAAAGTACATTATTTAAAAAATATTGGAATATTCCTTTTATGGAAATTTATAAGAAGTAAATTATGGGTAAAAATGAACTTAAAAAATCATAGTAAAAAAATTTAAATTTTTTTATAGAAAATATGGATTTGGAATAAAAAGGTTTTTGACCAAAGAGAGAAATGAAGTAGAGTTTCTTTAAAAAATGTTCTCAATCGTTTTAAATACCAAAGAGAGTAAAATGGTACTATTACATGAAATCATTATGAATGACCAAATTATAAGAAAATTAAAGGTTTTTATTATATAATGATCCAATAATTTCTTTCAATATAAATTTAAACATAAACAATCCATATTAAAATGAGATTGAAATATAAATCTTTGACAACTATGTTATCTTTTAAGTTGTAAGCCTCGTGAAAGGAATAAAATTAAATGAAAAATTAAATAACATGAATATAAATATTTTTATGTTATATAATATCAAAGTTTTATTAAATATATCTCATTAAAGAAGATAGTTCTACAACATGACACATATTCAGAAGAAGACAATTTGAGATGAGAAACCCTTACAATGATCATAATGTTGAAGTGAGAATTAATTTATGAATTAATTATGTATGTAAAGTTTAAATCATTTCAAAACAATCAAAAATATAATATAATATAATCAAAATTAATTACACATATAATCTTAGAATATTAAACACAATTAATAAGTAATATACACCAATGTAAATAAATTGAGTTATAAATTTCTTAACCTATTGGTAAATTTCAAGTAAAATTACCCTGAAAGAAATAATTCTAAATGAAACTTAAAATACCATGAATTATAAAGGATTAATGATATCACATATAAATGGGGTAGTGTATACACCATATAAATGAAATTAGGGGATGAATAATAAAATATTCCTCAAAGAATGGAAATTGAGATGAAGTCCCTTTCCTCATGTTTCCCTTTAGTTAAACATGATTTAAACTCCTATATAATGGTTTTTAATAAGATATAAATTTATACCAAAACTATATTCATATTTATAATATCATATATGATCAAATTATATCATATTACCACCCGTTCATTAATAATATTTCATTATAAAAATATTTTTGGGAGCTAATTTTTGGTTTTCTCATGCGTGTTTGGTCATGAATATTCTAATTACTATTCATAGGATATCAATCAATAATATATAGAATTATATTAATTTTATAAATATAATATATTATCATTAAATATATTTTTTTAAACATTAAGTAATGTTTGACATAGGAAATGAATCACATCATGTCGTGGAAATGGTAGGTCGTATGTTTGCACGAGCGATGATATCATTCCATTAATGGGTGAAAGGGTAAGGAAATAGATGATATATTAATTTTATAAAATTATTATAATGTAATATTTATTATAAATATTCATTATATCAATCATTATTACTATCCACGTGACCCAGGTAAGAAAAAAAATTACATCAGTTCATGAGGAGGTAGCCCACCGTACACACGAGCTATGAGTTTGTTTCCCATTTGATGGAGGAGGATATGGATAAATATTATTCCATAAAATAAAAAATATAAATATATGTTATATAAATTTTTTATTATATTTTAATTCTTAATACTTAATTTAATATTTTCAAATAATAAATAAAAAACAACTTCGTTAAGACGATTAACTTCTCTTAGAGAAAACTCCTTTAGATCTCTTCTTATAAACCACAGGGATGGTATTTTTGGAAGAATTTATGTTGAAATATTGGGAAAGGAGAACATTATTTTATAAAAATATGAACACAATGCCTTAAAAATTATAGGATGATAGAAACATAGAATTTTGACACAAAGGCAACAGGTAACATTCTTATTACACATATGAAGGCCACAAAGGTACATGAGAACTCAAAAAATGTTGCTGATAAATAGGACCCCGAAATCACTTCCATTGAATCTAAAAAGGATTATGTTCCAATTAAATCCATTAGGATTAAAGTTTTAAAAAATAAAAATAAAGGGGGATTCCCCCTTTATGAAAATCAAAATAAGGATCCTATTTTGGAATTTTCAGGGTATGACCTGCCTTGATACTTTAAATTCACATAGGATTTTTATTTAAAATCATAAAATTGATTTTATTGGGTTAGATGAACCTAAAATACTCTTATATGGTATAATTTATTCTTTAGAAATATATTTCTTTCAACTAATAGGAATGAATAAACCCTCCTTATAAATCAAGAGACTTTGTGTGCTGGCTCACTACAGACTTGAGAATCCTTCTATTTTCAATATAAGTGAAAAAATTGTCACCTATAGCTTTAAATGTGAATGAAATTATAAGTTTTATTATAATTACTATTATTTAATAAATTATAAATAAATAAGTCCTTTTTAGTTAGAAATATTCTCCATATCTAACATTATTAGTGATCCATGGTGCATGATAAGATATTTCAATTCAATTATCAATATTGATGAAAAGATGAGGGATATAAGAAACTCAATATCATCAAGGGAATTCATAACATGTGTTGAGAATATTAATCTTTTAGATATTAAACTAGTGGGAGATAAATACACTTGGTACATAGAGGTTCTCAATAAAATGGTATCTAGAAAAATTTATAGTTCTTTTTCCAATGAAGCTACCTTAAGTACTTGCAGTTATATTTTAGGTGTCCCATTAGAAAAAAAATTCTTATTAGAGTCATATTTTCATCTCTCTAATTTATAAAGAATTTAATCCTCCCCTTTCTGTCATATTCAAAAATTATTGGGATCTTCAACCGAATTTCAAGAACTTTATCAAAGACAATTGGTCCCATAATGATTTTAAAAAAAAATTCTTTGACATGTGTACTCAAACTTAATGTGCTCAAGAAGAGATTGAAAAAATGGATAAAATATTTTTTAGTAAATTATACATTTATATTTCATTATTTTAAATTAATATTAAAATCACAAAATAATTAATCTCCAGCAATGACTTCTATGGAAACCAATAAAATGATGCGGAGGTCTCATCTGGGCTCAACAATATTTTAGATCTCAAAGAGAGGATATAAAAATATAACTTTAAACCCAAGATTATTAATTATGGGGATAAACATTACATTAACTCTATTTAAAATGTTAGTAATGTTAATAGCCCTTTGTCACTTATCAAGGATAGTGAGATGGTTTTGGATGACAGTAAATCTCTCTGACCATGTGATATCTTTCTATTTGAATCTCTTCAATGGACTAGAATTTTATTAGAATTTGTTGGAAGGTGTCATGAAAAAAGTGTTCAATGATGAATATAATTTCATGATAACTTCAATAACTCTTAATATTGAAATTTATGATATGGACCTTAGATTAAACACAGACAGTTCTCTTGGCCTAGATGGATTCACAAATTTCTTCTTTCAAAAATTCTGAGAAATTATCCAATTTTTTTGTTTTCAGATGGGACACTCATTTCTTCAAAGAGGGGTCTCTTATAAATAGATCTAATTTATAATTTATCTTTCTTATTATAATGGTGGATAATTCAATCTATATTAGTTATTTCATGTTGGTTTCTCTATTGAATACTATTTATAAAATCATAGGTTGTATCATATCCAATAAGTTGTCCATAATTTCAAATAAAATAATATACAAGAATCAATTTGGATTTTTTAAATGGAGGAACATATAGTAATGCCTTATAATTTCCTCAAAATGTGTGAATTTGATAAGAAATTATAGAAAAGTGGTAAACATAGCTATAAATCTTGTTATCAAAAAATCCTTTGACATTATAAAATAGGGTTTCATTTTTTTGAGTTCTTTCTAATTTTGGATTTGATGATGTTTTCATCCACCAGATTAAGATTAGTATGATATCATCACACATTTCCATTTTCATCAATGGATAACTTTAGGGATAATTTACATGTTCAAGAGATTTTACACATGGTTTTCTTCTTTCTTCCATTATCTTTTCTATTGTATATGACTATCCTAGTAGGATTCTCCTCAAGATGATAAAGAATGGTGATTTGAAGACCATTAGGTATTACTGAAACATATCTAATCCTCCACACCTATTTTATGTTGATGATATTGTTATTTTCACTAGGGGAGAAAAAATAAATATTATGAACATTAAGAATTCTATTCATCATTATGAAAGAGTCTCAGGCCAAGAGATCAACTAGAATAAATCTTACATATAATTTGGAAGGAATATTTATGAAATAATTAAAGTAGATATGATCAATAATATAGGAATAAATGAAGTTTTTATACCCTTTTATTATCTTGGGTTCCGTCTACATTGGGGAAGACCAAGTACTTGTTATTTCAATAATATCTCACAATAAGTTTAAAGGTTGTTATCATCCAGGAAATGTAAGTCTCAATCAATGGAGGGTAGAGTGAGACTTATGAAGTATGAAATTGTATCAAAAATTGTTTAATATTTCATGGTTTATGTATATCCCACTTCCCTACTTTATAATATCAACACCTCTACAAAAAACATTATTTAGAGTGGTTATATTCTTGAAAAAAATAATTATTGTGTGACTTGGAAATAATGTTGCAAACCTTATGATCTTGGAAGTCTTGGAATCAAAAATCATGATGGCTTCAATCAATCCCTTCAATCCCACTTTGTTTGTAGAATGATAAAAACAAATAATAATCTATTATATTTCTCAAATCAAGTTTCTTAAGAAAGCTAAAATTTTTGAGTTGGAATTTTGTTGAATCCTCAGTATGGCCAACCTTTAAAAATGTATTCTCCAACATTGCTTTGAATTCTCATTGGCTGGTCAGTATGAACTCCTCTCTAAATTTTTGTCTTGAGAAATAGACAGGTGAAACTCTTTTGGATCTTTGAAACTCCTTGGATCATGATATTGATATTTCTATTGTAATTAATTACCAGATAAATGACAGGGATAACCGCTCAAATGTTATTAAGTAGATTCTTATCGATCATAATTTCATCAATAGAGAGGACATCATGATCTAGTAAACTTAAAGTAATGTTATGATTAATTAAAATATTTATTATAGACATATTAACCATGGTAAATTACATGATTTAATTGGAATCTATAATTAAAAATGGTTGATACCCTCCAGATACATGAAAGTTCGGAGAGTGGGCTTCTAAAAAAACTCGATTGACTTCATCCTACAATCTGTGGGAATATTATTATGCTCCACATGAAGTATATTATACTAGAAAAAATAGGTTGTTAACCACCTCTTCCTAAGTTGTAAAATTAATTTATCACTATGGGAGGTAGTATTTAATTTATTTAATAATTTTCTTCTATGATCAAGTTCTATATAGGGACTCATCAAAGCCTGTTCCACCGCCTCTCTTTCTCACCAGATGTCTAATATTATTATGGTTCTATATGGAGAAATGATTCAAATTATTTGTCTTATTAGGAATCAAAAAAGGCATGATTAATAAACTATCTTCATATAGTCTTAAATCGAATAGATTATGGTGGATTTCAAAGATTCTAATTCCATACAGGATGATCATTGCAACAAATATATTCATTACTTTTTTATTCTGAAATGCTTTGACATTGCAGGTTATTATTTTTCTCAAAAAGAAAAATTGGAAGTCACATGTTACTCTCCTTTTACTGGATGGATTAAATTCAATTCAAATGGCACTTTAAGAGGGAATCCAGGTCCTTTTATATTTGGTGGAGTATTCATAGACCATAATGTAAATTTCAATAGCTTAATTTATGGTTCATGTGGAATCAAAACATCTATTAAGGATTGAATTCTTGGATTGATCAAAACATTTGATATGGAAAGAAAACAAATATGGGACAAATTATGGTTTGAATGTGACTAAGTGTTCATTTTGAAAGCCTATAGAGCTGGTAATTATCACTTATCCTAGCAGATGACATCACAATGGATTAAATTATTGGAGTTTTTTTCAACCAAAAATAACTTATTTGCTTATGTTTTTTTGAAGTAAAACTACATTTCTTAAGGAATTTAAAATAAAAAGAGTGTTTTGTGGGACTATCATTTCCTCTAATTTCTTACATGTGGATCTACTACCTCTCTTTCAAACAGATTACTGTAAAATATCTTCCTTCGTACTGGTGTAACATTATTTTTATTCAATAAAAGTATCTTAACATTAAAAAAATGTACTTAATTAGATTTAATATAACTATATAAAACTTATGTCATTTTGAAATAAAATTTAAATAATAATAGGATATTAAAATTACATAACTTAATGAAAATAAATAATATTATTTGAAAAATAGTTGTGTATAACTATTCATTTAAGAATCACTCTTTTCCAGAAAATCCTAAAATTTCACCCTAATATAATTATAATATTATGATTTAAAAAAATTATATTATTTTTATAAAATAATATTTATAAAATTGGTATAAGTTAATTATAATTCCCAAATTTAAAATGAAAAAAATCCATTTTTGAAGAAATTTTATTTTGAAGCATAAAATGACTTTACCAAAAATTAGGGTGATTATTTACTAAGGATTTATCAATGATTTTTTTAATTCTATTCGTACCATAAAATTAAATGATTCAGTTATAATGTACATATTTAAACAATATATTTTATGGTTTTTTTATGCTCAGTGTTATGTGTGGTATACGCTATCGAATACAATGTTCTTCTTTTAAAATCTTGAGGTTTTTTTCCATAATATATCAAAGAGATTAAATTTATTTAAAATAAATATACTTTAAAATATTGGGTTCTTACATTATAATATAATTAAATAATACATTTTGTAGAAAATCATGTGAATCATATCACATGTGACACATGGATAATTGTGGAGAAAACTTTTTTCTTAAATCCATCATATGAATTATCCTAACATTATTAATTTAGTATCCAAACCATTAGGTTCTCAAATATAATTGTAACCTAAATTTCATTCCAACAATAGGCACCTAACTATTGGAGTCACTTATATCTTTCTTCCTTTAAAGAAGACAATCCATGGGAACCCTTCTTTGGTAAAACCCACCCATTTGGATGATCAAGGCCTTAATAAGTGGTAACATTAAAAGAAATATAACACTTAGTATTTAAAGAGGTTTTAAATCTCAACATGTCATCTCATTTATTTTCCATGAGTATTCATGCTTAAAATGATTAAGTCTTACATCATATACTTTTAATAAAATTTATATATTCTAAACATATTAATATAAAACTCTCTATACAACTCATTCTTTGTACTACTTACATAAAAAAAATTATTATTTATACACATATCTAAAAACATACCATGTGAAGGTACATGAAACCCTTTAATGTAATGATTTTGAGTCATAAAAATGAAAATTATTACAAGATAAAGTATGATTTGATAGGTATCAAAACCCCATTATATCAGATATATCATAAGCTTCTAGGCTTGTAAAAGGTCCTACCACATGTCATGATTATCTACATATCAATTCTAAAGGGGTACCTTAGTAATAATAAGATCACAACACATAATATTTATAATTAATAATCAACATTTACTCTCAAGTTCCTAACCCATAATTCAAGTTATATTCATGGTTGAATATAACTAAATCTTATATCAAACCTAGAATACAACTCCTTATATGTATGGTATGGTATTTATAATAAATAGGTTAAAACATTAAACTAAAGAATAAATTTATTTATAATTGAACACTTTATATTAACGAATAATTACGTATAGAATAAACTAAATAAATGAACAATTTATTAATTTAGATATGAGACAAACATTTAAAATCATTTCATAAATAAAATTGTTAAAAACATCTTATAATTTTAAAATTATTTTATAAATATTTTATAAATAAATAGACATTATATTTTCATATCAATTTCAATATAAACTCTTTCATATTATCATTTTTCATAACATTTAATATAAAAACCATCATATTTAACATATATGTTATTTATGAAAACTTTTATTATCATATACGCATTTTATATTTTATTTACAAATATCATATAAATAAAATATCATATATATATATTTTTTAATCTTGATCAAATAAACCAATTTTTTGGCATGGTTAAAATAAATATCCAAATAATTCCTTTAATATGAACATTTCACATTATCATTTGTGAACATTTCATAAAACAATATAAACTATTTTATATTAAGATGTATTTCATTATTTATAAACAATTTATAAATTAATCAACAATATAAATACACTTTAACCCATGATTAAATACACTAAAACATTTTCTACAGTTAAAAGCCTCCCCTCAGATTCAATATGATTCTTTCAGTCTCACATAAGTAAAGATTTTTAAAAAAATATGAAAAATGATTTTTATTTATCAAACAATAACTATGATCAATTTTTATATAAAACTATATGTTGTTTTTCTTTCATAACATCAATTGTTAAGGTTAGGGTTTATTTTTTCTTAGGTGAATCTATTTTTTACAAAATTTACTTCCTTTCTGATTTTGATTGAGTTTCCTTATGAAAAATAATGTAGTTATCAAGGGAATATTGGTGTGTATATGTGGAAACAGAGAGGATGGGGGGTCAACTCATCTCATAAAGGTGTTTGTTTTTTAGTATTTGGTTCTCTTATAGATTTAAGAAATATTAATTAAATACTTATTTATAATAATATTAGTTTTATTTATATCTATAACCGCCTTTATAGAGTGAACACCTTTTGGAAAGGTATTGAACATGTTTTATACATTTATAGGGATACTAGATTGAATTTAAGTCATCATATTCTCAAGGAATGGAAAATATCATGCTCACTTAATGATAATGTGTGTCTAAGTAGAGATATATAGTTTAAATGTATATAGGAAGTCATTATAGATATCAACACTATCTATAAATGTGTTGATGAGAATGCATCACAATTAAAATATAGATGGGAATTCTCGAAGGTTCACACTAGAATTTAAAGTCATCTAAGAAGACTTAAGGGTAAAATAGAGTTTCATTACATCTATAAAGTCTTAAAGGGTATATTTATTTTTAAGATATCCCAATAAGTATTAAGGGTATCCTAGAGGATTAAAAAGTATATGAAAGTTTAAAGTGCATGTTGTGGTTTAAATTATCATTAATATAAATTATAGTTTTCATGATGTGTTTTTCAGATCAGTTATTATCTACATTAGTTTTGAGATAACCAACATTGAAAATTAGGTTTATCACATTGGTTTCTAAATTACCAACATCAGAATTAATTTTATAATGACGGTTATCTTTAAATAACCTAAAAAATATTTTTTAATGTCATTTATTATATAAATAACATGATATACCTTTGAAAACTTTATAAAAAATATGGTAGAATCATTTTAGTTTATTTATTTCTTACAAAAACGGGAATGTTTATCTTATGTGGAATACCTAACTCTTCATTTCTTCAATCCAGTGGAGTCTAATATTGAATTATCATCTTCATACACCCTTAGGTTTCATTGACCTCATCGTGCAATTATTGATCTGTTGTCTACCCACCGCCTCAGTGCTTTCTTCTTATGGGTTTGACGATAGCTCTACTAATCTATAATGTATGCCTCACACATTCTCTATCCTCTCATTGTCTATCATTCCATGGATTATTCCTTGAAAAATTTATTCTATACAATTATTTTTAGATCTCTCAGATTTTGGTTTGAGTTTCTTTATTTTTTTATGTTATTCAAATACCTAATTTTTTAAAACTCAAGGATTATTTCCCTCTCCCCTTATGATTAATATTGAATAATAACTCTATCACAAGCCCTATAAATTCTATATTTTAATAGTGTTTGCATAAATTTTTTCTTATTTTTTTCTATTAACATATTATTTTACCGTTCATATTAGTTTTATTTGTATTTTACATTAGGCAAGATAAAAATAATGATGAGTCGTACAGTTTAAGTAATGGACAAAATTATTTACCATTTAATTATTTTTATTAACCATTTTTATCTTTATTATAAAAAATTAATCATTCACCTCATAAAAGGGAAATACCAAATTAGTTTATGTGCCTCCATATTTTGAGACCCGACATAGATCATAACAAAATTGTAATACTTTACATTTTTGGATTGATTACAAGTGCTAACCCCCGTAAGAAATGATTCCAAGGAAAAAATTTAGGTTTGGATTTCATATCCTATTTTATTAATTTTTCTCCCCCACATAGTATTCAAGTAAAATCATTCTGATCGCTCATGTTTTTGAATTTTTTATTTAACCAAATAGGTTTTGTACACAAATTTATTATTTATTCCTTTTTTAAATATTATTTGTTTGAATTTTTTTGAGTTTCTATTTAGTTTTAGTTTCCTTTTTAATTATTTTAAAATATTATTTTTTATTTAATTTATATTGTATTTTATTTTATATAAATTTTATAACTTTATTTTATCAATATTTGTTTCAATAAGATATTTTATTTAAAAATTATAGGTAAATGTGATGTGTTTTAGGTGTAGGTAGCCCACACTTTGGGGAAGAAATAAAGTATTTCCCTGATTTCAGGTGAAAATTTAAAAAACCATAGGTTTATATACATAAAAAGATAAAAACATGTCTTGTAAGATCCAAGAATACATTATATAAGTTTATAGAATCTTATAGGAAGCAAGGTATGAATTGATACTTGTGCCTTTAATCATTACTTTAATTTCAGTTCAATATGACTCCCAATTTCACAGTTTTCTACTAGCTTAATTTTAACAATTACTTTACTACTTTAAAAAATCACATAATTAAGAATTTTCACTAGGTTGATATATCCACTCTTTAACAAAACACTTAGTAAAATAATTCTCCATTCAAAAATAATCTACCATTCTTATATTCTTTATCATTGATATCATTTGTAATAATATTCAATATACCCAAATAAATTTCGAGTGAAAGTATAATAATTTACATATGATGCACTCCTTGGTGAAACATGAATATGAAATTTCCTTTCTTCCATATAAATTTTCTCGGGGTAACCAATAATTTCATAATAAAACATATATTAGGGTATTTAACACTGTGTTTTCTTTAATGTGGTTAGATAGAAAATTTTACCTTCTATTACTTTATTAAATTGATCCATTTGGTCAAACAAATATTTATTTTCATTGGATAAATAATTGAATAATGAAATCTAAGAGTGATATTTTTAGGAAATTAGATCATTCAATGTTAATATTTTCATCCAAAATTTATGATTATCCACTAAGATTTGTGTTTTATATTTCATTAGAGTTTCTATTAATATAATAATTTTATTCTCAGTGATTATCTTAACATCATCCTTTATCTTGTTTTGATAGAAAATAATACTTCTTACAATACTTTTATACTTAATATTTTATCTTCAATAACTTCATCCTAGTAAATAATGATCCTATATTATTATTAAATTTTTTTATTTCAATTCAATGAAATCATCACATGATATTTCTAGATCTTTAGCCCCTCTTATAACCTTTCATTTATTCTTTCTTTTCCTATAAAACTATCTATTAAACTCTAATGATACAAATTTATTTCCTTTATTTTATATTTTATTGTATAATCATTCTAACTAATATTCAATTCCATATCAAATTTTATTAACTTATATAACATTATATTCACAATCATTTAAAATCATATTAACATTTAATAGATGAATAAAACCACAAGTCTATATTATTGATTATCATTGGAGTAATCTACTACTCCTCACTCTAAATCACTTTTATCAGCACTATATTATTTTGAAAAGATATTTTTTTTTATTTTTTATAGAAAATGGTGAGTTGAATTTGGAATACTACAGTTCAAATAAGTGATGAATATGAGAAAGGAGTTGATGATTTTTTTATAATTTTCTAAAATAAATGTTCCAAACAATGACATAGTTTTCTATCCATGTATGAAATGTTTAAATATGAAGAAGCTAAAAGGAAGACAGATCAAAGATCATTTAATTTGTCAGGGTTTTAATTATAGTTACATACCATGGATTTGGAATGGTGAAACTAGGTACAGTTTCAAATCTATTATTGATGATGCTTTTTAAGATGATAAGTTTGATCAAATTGAATAAATGATTTCTGATATTAAATTAGGGGCAATTGAGAATGAACTAACTATTGGGTGTCTATATAGTGACTATAAAAAACATTGTATTTAGGTTGGATATAATTTATGGTTTTATAAATGATGTTAGGATTGATTAACTTGAAGGAGAAAAATGGATAGAGTGACAATAGTTTTATAGAGTTTCGATAATTATTGAAAGACATTTTTTTAAAGAAGACAATCTTTCATATCCATATTATAAAGAGAATAAAATATTATGACTAATGGGATTAATGCATAAGAAAATAAATTCCTTCTTGAATGATTGTGTGTTATATACAAAGAAATATGAATTTCTATCAGGGTTTCTTAAATGTGGGACATCACAATATAATTTGGAAGAAAAATCACAAGTTGATTTAGCTGTTATAGAGAACCCTACCAAGTCATTTTGGTATCTTCCTATAATTCATCATTTAAAACATTTATTTACAAATTTAAATGATCCAAAAAGTTTAATATGTCCTGAATATGAGATAATAAGTGATGTAAAATTATAGTATCCAACTAAACTTCCATAGTGGAATAAAATTAATCAACAATTTTTTACATTATAAAATGAAGTTATAATCATAGACTTAGACATTGCATGGATGGAATGAATACATATCGAAGCCTCGATAGAACAAATATTTTATGTCCAAATTTATTGGTAATTTACAACTTATCTCCAAAATGTTGTATGAAGTGAGAATATTTCATGTTGAATTTAATGATCTATATACCAAAATAGCCCAGAAATTATATTGATGTTTTATTTTCACTATTAATTGGCGATTTGAATCTTTTATTGGAATATGGTATTAGGGTGTATGATTCTTATAAAATGGAATATTTTAAAGTACATGAAATAATCATGTTTCCTATAAATATATTTTGGCAATATAGAATTTTTTTGGATATAGTGTTAAGGGGCATAAATATTGTCTAATTTTTGAAAATAAGACTTTATATTATCAACCAAAACATGGTAGAAAAAGAGTATAAATGGTTCATAGAAAGTTTTTGTCTATGGATTAGTCTTATCAAAGTATAAAAATGGCACTCAACATCTCAAAAGAAATTGATATTTTTCCTAAACCTTTATCCATTGGTCGTTATTTTGAGGGGGTGAGAAATATTGATGTAACATTTAGAAAGACACAAAAATGTGGTAATAATAGTAATATTTGGAAGATATATTAAATATTTTTTGAGATTCCATATTTTTTATATCATAAGGTCAAATATAAGATTGATTTCATACATTTGGAAAATAATATATATGAAAACATGGTTAAAACATTATTAGGTATTAAAGTAAATACTATAAATATAGTTTGAATGTAGGATTGGACTTACTCTCAAAGGGAATATGTTTGATTTTATCTCACACTCTTAATGGTAGGTGAACATTCAAACCCCCGACTTATCATACATTATCCAAGAGGGAGAATATTTTTTTTTTGTATTCATAATATCAAAGTTTTGTAAGGTTATTCTTCAAATGAAAAAATATTGTGTCTTTATAGGATTTGAAGTTGATATGTATGAAATCTCAGGAATGTCACATCATAATGAAATATCTAATACCAGTTTAATTGCATGGAATATTTCTCATCTATTTCATAATGACTATCATAAAGGTGTCTTGTTTTTTAAATTCAATTTTTAATGAGGTGATTGATCTAAATTCTTTGAAAAAATTAGATAAATAAGTGGTTTATATACTTTATCAATAGAAATTTTATTTTACACCATCTTTTTTTGAAATCATTGTGCATTTAATGGTTCATTTGGTTTGATAAATAAATCTTTATAAACCTGTATATCTATGTTGGATGTATCATATTAATAGGTATATGGAGATATTTAAGGGGGTTTGTTAAGAATCCTTATCTACCTGAAACCTCAATTTTTGAGAAGTATATTTAAAAGGAGGTTGTGGAGTTTTATACAAGCTACTTTTCTGTTGTGGAGCACATCGATTTTCCTATAAGTCACAATGAATGATTAAATTATGGGGGAAAGGGGTTCCATTTCTTGGAAGGAAAATCATTGATAGGTGAACAAAAAAATAAGGTAAAATTATATATCTTGAATAAAATAGATGATGCTCAACCATATATAACATTGCATATCAATATGTTAAAATAATGTTATCTAATGAATAATGACATGGGGATTTTTAATGATAATAATAAAACTTTTGTCCATAGTTTAAAGAGATCATGCTTGCTATATCAGATACATCAAAGATATTAAGATGGTCAGTGGGAAATCTTTGTTTATATTTGATAATGTGGTATAGGTATGACATTAATGGAAATAAATTTCATATGATAGATCAGGACAATAAAATTTCAGTTCATAATAATAGTGTATCACTGTTCGAAGAAGTAATACATTTTTCACGTGATAAAGATAAAAACCCAATCTCCACATCAAGTTTCATATTATAGATTTATTGAAGAAATATGTCAGGTTGATTAAATTAAATTATAAATTCCATTGTTTAACCATAAATGGTTTATTGGTATCAACTGTGTAGAACACGATGAATTAGAAATGACACTAGTTAATATGAATATATTGGAATACACATTTGATCCTTTTATTATGGAAACACATGAAATACAAATTTTATATATTCTTGATCAACCTGATATGTAGTGTCCTATTGTTTTAAAAATAAAAAAATAGTATGTTGATGATGAAAAACTTGATAAAGATGATGATTTATGTGAGATCCATACCATCATGGAAATATTAATAGATAATATTTATGATCATTTCATAGACATGTGTTGTGCCATATAGGACAATAATGAAAAATTAATTTGGGAAAACAGTCATTTAGTACATTCCTAACATTACTAGTAACATATGTTTATTTATGGTTTAATTTTTAAAATTTCATTAGATTATAGATATATTATTTTTTATATATTAAAACACATATTAAGACTAATAAGATAAATTATTTGTTTATTTCAGTTTAGTTTTGTTTATTTTACCATGTTTACCCATACATAACTTATCTATTTGTGGATTTTGTTGAAAATATATTATTTTAAATAAAAACAAATATATTGTATAAAATAGTATATTTAAAAAATATTATTTTTCTTATAAAAATGTTTTATTAGGTTAGAAAAATTTTACAATTCACACACCATTTATTTTTTTCAAAATTTTATATATTTTCATCTCCAATTAATGTTTTTATAATTATAGTTAAAAACTCTAACAAATATGAATAAAAATGTGGTAAGTTTAGATTACTTTTTGTTGGATCATTTTTCATAAATTAAAATAATATTATTTTTTGTGTAAAAATGGTGTTATAAATTACTGTTTTTTAATATTCACACACAATTTTGGGATTTTTTTTAATTCATTTATTTCAGTTCATCTCTCATTAATTTTGTCATTTATGTTAACTATAAAAAGTATGAAAAATATATTTTCTTATTTTATTTTAATTTTGGTCTGATAATTTTTCATTTTTTATTTACATTTGTATAAAATAGTTGGATTTTTATATTTGTGTATAAATTATTTGATACTTTGATTTTGTTATAATTATAGATTAATCATATGATCAACCACATACTTCTTGAGAGGATCTTACTTATGGGGTGGAATGTACACATGCTCTTATTGATAATCATCATCATCCTTATATACAAGAGGCATCTACTTCCATAGAGGAAAAAGTGTTCGAGGGTTCGTATATGTGATATCCCATGTTTAACAAAATTATTAATTTCCCATAGATAGGACAAGAGGATACCACTAGACTTTTATGATAATGATATTTCAAGTGGTATGAATTCAAAACAATTCAGGAATTTTATTATGATTCAGGTAAAAAGAAAAGGTAGTATTCTAAATAATGATTGGGGAAGTGTTGATGAAATAAAAATATATCACTTATGGGATACCATTATGGTAATATTGTTTTTTATTATTTTACTTATCATCAAATTTTTATAGTAATATATGTTCCCCCATCTTATCAGATGACATACGATATACCTAATACTGGAGGATTTAAGAATAAATTTTTATCGTTGGATGCTTGGAGATGGGGTGATTTTAAATAAAACCTCACATCAGATTTCATTTTTGTACAAGGAAAACATCATAATCCATGTGATATATATCCATTTATAGATGATGATACATGGAAGAAATTTGTTGAAATTAGATTACGAGAAGCATTTTTGGTAAGTGAAATTCTACCTTTAATTTTTTTTATTAATTGTCTTATCAATGATTATTTTATTATTAATTTAAAGAAAATGTGAAGATATCATCAGGAGATCTAGTCAAGAAATGTATACCCTCATAATTTATCTCGTGGAGGGTATATGTTATTGGAATAACCAATGATAGATGAATAATTTGAAAAACTGATATCTGAGTCTTTAGGCTTCGTAGAGGTTGACCCTCAGCACCCCCCTCAAAAGAAATGAAAATTGAATGAGGAAAAAAGTAGAATATCTTATGGAAGAGTTGAGGGTTTTAGCTAATAATATTATAATATGTTCATTTTATTTATTTTAGTTAAATAAATTCTGTATATATTGTGATTCATGATAGATTTTTTCAAATAGTCTATATAATAATATCTTGAGATGTAGAACACATAGGGGGTCCTCATAGATGATGGTAGGAATGATATTTGAGCTACATAATTAGAATATACTGAACAATTGGGTCATGTATGAGGATATATAACATGTGTGTAGGTAAAAAGTGTCTCCACATTCTGAATCTTCTTCAATGTTGGGTATTTAAAAAAATGTTTTGATGCTATAGTTTAGGATATTTGTGAGATGATGGAGGATAAGACCATATATTCAGTACAATAGATGCTTTAAGACATAAAAATATAGTTTTAGGATACTTATATCACTCATCCACCTATGCCTATAGATACCACTCACCCTACTTATCCTCCTCCTACACCCCCTCCTCCATATCATCCCATTTATTATGATTTATATGTTTATGATCACCAGTAACGTATTATTTCATATGGGATGATACATTATATTGGAGGTACCATTCATCATCAATAGATGTAGATAGAGAATAAAAGGGTCACTATTTTGAATATTATAGATAGATCATAAAAAATAACATTTCCTATAGATGAGGTTAGAATAGTTGGACAAAGTATTATCCATTTTTTTGTTTGGTCATTTTGACTTGTTAAAAAAATAACATAGAGGTATGTCTATTTTATATCCTTTATTTTAATTTAATACTAAATTTGTTTTAATATTTTAATGTTTATATATTTATCTATTTTTTATTGAAACACTTTAAAGTTAAATAAATATTATATAAACAATAAAAATAAAAATTGTTATGACTTCAGATACAACTTCTATTAGTCTTGATAGATTTTCAACGTATTCAAGAATTTTATTGGATGTTTATGAGATTCCTTTAGAAGCTAGAATTTAAGGGTGTAAAATAAATTTGATGATTTTTAAAAAAGATATCATGGAGGTTATATCTGGTGATGAGTTAGGAAACAACATGATATAAGTTTTTTCTATGTAAATTTATTAACATAATACTTTCTGTTATTTTAATTTATTAAAAATTTATACTTATCATTGTTTTTTATTAGGTATGTTTATAAAATTTGTATGTAGAATTACATGAATATAATATATATATTTATATTTATTTATAGAACCCTAAATTATTTAAACTATAATTAAGACAATGAATGATGCGAAAAGAATGGTTTATATTTCTTAAAGACATCAAAAGAATGTAATTATTCAGTACCAGATGCTTCCTTATCTTTAAGAGTATAAAATCTATATCTCATAAAGTATTATATATATCTTGAAATAATGAACACTAGAATCCCATTTTCTTATATATCAGTGGTCATTGGGTGTTGGGTGTTTTTCTTAAAAAAGAATATACTTTACAGGCTATGCTATATCCATGGTGAAGAGTGAGAAAATTTTAAAACTGTATTGAACACGTATGTTTGAATATTTTAATACTTTTTAATATTACAATGAAATTTAAATTTATTTTATTTATATTATTTTCAAATAGGTAATGGTATTTCTTTATAGACACAACAAGAAAGAAGAGCTCCAATATCAAATATGTAAAAGAAATGGTGAATTTTTATTTACTATTACCAAATTTTCAATATAGTACTTAAACCATGTTACTTTGAATTAAAAAATTATTTCAAATAGAAATTTCATAAACAAGTAGTAAAGGAATGTTGATTATATTTTTTAAGTTTTATGTCCAAAATAATTTCCACCATGACAGTTATGAAGTTCCATAAGGTTAAATATTTTTATAAACTTCTCCATTAATTTTATATTTATTTTATTCAGAATACTGGTTAAATAATTTCTTTTTAATATGTAGATTTTTAGGGACCCTAAGACTTATAATATAAAATATATGAGGCAATTAAAAATATAATTGGTGAATCATTTCACATTTTTTATAGCATTTTAGTTTATTTATAACATATAGTGTAAACATAAAAATTCAAATTATAAATCTCTCGGTGGATGTTGTGTTTCTGCTACTATTTTTATTCAGCTATTTTATTTTCTATTGTAATTTTGGGAGGGGAATAAATATAAAAAATATTAAAAAAATATATTTACATCAATTATTAAATAACATATGTAACAAATTAATAATAATATGCACCATGTCGATTATTCTAAAAAACAATGTTGTAAATGATTTTTCACATCGGTTATGAAAAAAATTATGTGAAAAATATCCACAAAAATAAATATATAAAATAAATTTTTATTAAATTATGCTAAAAACTTATTTACAACGTCACCTACAATAATGTCGCATACTAACAGACATTAAAAAATTGATGTGAATTAGCCTATTTGTCATTAGTTTCTCTTAGGAAAACATAAATGATTTTTTTAAAATATATTTGAAAGGTTTTATAGTGTAACAATATAAGATTTTAGAATAACATTATGTTTTATATCTTACATTGCATGCAACACCGAGATTAAATGATCCAAAAAATATTATTATTTAAATGTTATCATTATAACCTTGTCTTTAATTTAGTGGGTATGAGAAGGAATAACTAATTTAAGAAATAAATATATAGGTCCTACTAAATATATATTTATTGTTAAATTATTATTAAATAATAACATAAATTTAGTAATGTTATTTTATTCTTCAAATAGGTGTTTTCTACAAAAAATAGGTTTGCATTACTTTCTATGAGAAAATGGATATAATTATTTTTTGAAACTTTTATAAAATTTATTTTCTAAAATTAAATTAATTCTTTAAATCATCATATCAAAATTATTATATAGTCATATTTTAATATATTTTTTTAAAAAAGTTAAATTCTTTGGTGAATAGTAAAAAATATAGTTTTTTTATAAATTAATGCATATTTTGTGATATTGTCAAGAAAAATTAAGATATAAAACTTTATTAAACTTATGTAAATACTAATTTATGATATTATAAAATAAATATCATGAAAAAAAATTTAGAACATGGAAATTATAATTTATTTCATGATAAATATAAAAATCACCTTTAGTGCTGATGCAGAGCTTGCAAAGCACTTGAAAAGTAAAATTTAGTGTCTTATAACTAATAATTGAGAGGTAAAAAGTATTTTCATGACCATATTGTTAAATTATATCTATAAATGGGGATTTTTATTGATAATTTACAATTTTATAGTTATATAACAAGTGAGTTATCAAAATATTTGTGTAATGCTTGAGCAAGGCTAAAAAAGTCATAATAACACATTAAATGTGTTTTTATGATATAAATGTGAGTTAAAATAAATATTTAATGAATACAATAGTACATTTTAATCGTAATAAACTTTTTTTCATGATGTAAATATATTTATGACCTTTTGGGGGCACTTAGATAAGATTACAAACTTTATAGTTTTTTATTTAATGAAAAGCCAAACATGTCGCACTCTTATTTTTAATAAGTATAATAATTTTAATATGGTGTTATCTAGAGAATATTTTCAAAAATAAATATTTATTTAATATATAAATGATTTATCTTAATCATTTAAATTTATTTTTAATTTTTATTGACTAAATAATTAACTTAAATACTTACACAACACTGTTGAATTAACTACTCATTTAAAGGAATAATCTAATAAATGATATTTAAAATTTTAAAAGTAAAATAATTTTAATTAATTATGGTTATACAAGAATTTTATAGATTAGTATTACATATCAGGGATTTATTAAAATATTTTATTTGAACTTATCGTATTGTATTGATATTATTAAAGTCAAAGTAATGAATATTATCAAAATTGAAAATAAGGATATTTAATAAATATAATATTTTATTAAATTATTTAAAAATAATAAAATATTAAATAATAAAAAATGTAGAATATATGGTATAAAAAATTTATAAAATATGAATTTATGGGCCATTTTAAATAATTTAGATCTAGAATAGTCTTATTATCTTTTAATATTTTGAGAAATTATAAAAGTTCCCCCACCACAATTTTAAAAGGGTACCCATTCCTTTACTTATTTACACCAATTTGAGAAAATATGTCATGTTCATACCCAGATAAATTCTATTATCAACATATTTATTAAATTTATAGTGGTTTTTTTACCTAAAAATACCAACCTTAGTTCCCTTAAGGAATGATTTAAAGGAAGTCTGACGAGGAAGAGAAAATCATCTTTATCAACTCTTTCATGTTTATTTATTCTTATACTTCCTTTTACCGTGTTGATTCCATAATAAATTGACATATATAGTATCATATCTATAATGATATTTTATTACTATTATGATAAAACCATATTCCCCCATTTATCCATCCTATGAAAAATGAAAACATTGCACGTGTGTACATACTGCTTATCATCTATACATTGTAGTGTAACTCATTTTTCATCACCACTTTACTTGTATGGTTATAATAACAGAACTAAAAATATACATGATATATTTTACATAGTATTTATTATATAAAGGTTAATTATTCTTTACCTTTCATTCATTTCATCCATCAAAAAATGAAAAAAAAAATCATGTGTATGTACGTCTTACCATCTCCATGAATGATGTAATTTATTTTTCAATATATATATTTATGAATGAATATAAATGAATATATATTTAATATATATTATATTTAAACCATAAATAATATTCTGGATATAATGGCACTATGATAAAATTTTAAGGACTAGAACTACCGAACCAAAACATAGATGAAAAATGAGGCAATTACCACTCAAAACAGTGATTTTAACAATGAATTGATAGTAAATGAGTGATAAAATTTTAAAAATAAATCATATATGGTACGATATATATAATTATGGTTCTAAAATATATTTATAATAAATCTATATTGGATATACAAGTGGTTCAAACACCTACGATGGAAATCAAACATGAGGTAAGGGACCTCACCTCAATTTTCTTTCATTGAGGCATATTTTGATGTCATGTTCCTATGTTCATTTATGGGAAGCATGTAACACCCATTTCCCATGTTATATCATGAATTTATTATTCTCATGATATTTAATGTTTTTTAATTGTTTTTAATTCATGGGGAATATAGTTCAACTAATTACAATGTGGTATGGGTTTGTCATCTCACTTTTACTTTTATGAGACATATGCCATATTCACCACTTATTTCTATTCAATGGTGTATATACTTCCCATTTTATATATTATATCATGAATAACTTTTTATTAATGTTATTTAAAGTTTTATTTTAAGTTATTTATTTAATGGGGATTATGATTCAAATGATACCAATGTGGTAAGTTTTTATTTCACAATCTCATCATTATTCAAGATTATTTATATTTAAGTCTCCTTCAGGGAATATTTATCTTCAAGGTCCATGTCTTCTGAAAAATGTTTATCAAAAATGTTTTAAATTTTATGAAATTATTGTTTAAATTTAATTTTTACCATGTTAAACTTTTTATAAAAAATAAAAGGAAACATCCTGTCTTTTTTCAAATAAGGCACTTTGTGACTTTTCTGACAAAAATATGAAAGAAATATTTTTTAAAACTTATACGAAATGAACAGATTTTTCCTCTATCAAAAATAATTAATGGTTTGAGTCTTAATTTACTTATTTACATAGTAATTTTCAAGTAAATGTTTTTTCTTTATATTTACATAGTTTCTTTTAAAAAGTGAATTTTCAAAGAGAAAGTGATATTTTCGTCAAAAATATTTTTAATGACATTTTCATATCATCCTTTGAAGAGATCATATACATGTGATAATTGGATATTAAATTAATATTAAATATAAATATTACTTGATCATTTATATGATTATTTCCTGAACCATAAACTATTTTTACATATGGTGTCTACATTGAAATTAATTTGATTAACTGGGAAATATTGATAAATCTATATCCTTGACTCAATATGGATATTTTAGGATAATTCATATAGATTCATGATTTAAATAAATCATTTTGATATATATGTGTAATTCTTCTGACATGCATACATGGGTGGAAACTGATTATAGATAGCCCCTTGATTCATTGATAGGTCTTATGAGACAAATCAGTTTCCCAAATAAGATGGGTTTTGACCACAAACTTAAACTAGACTTAAACTATTTTGAGGATAGATCTTGAAAGTTCATATTCCTGACATTATTCATTCCACCATTAGGAATTTAGTTATTGATATTCCATGTTTTTATTTAATTAGTTACAATATCCATGTTAAGGTTTTCAAGATCATGTGATTATTTATAAGGAATTACTTGAACATCATTTATTCCTTCCATATTATGATCAAGTTATTGATTAAATTTCCTATGTTTCAGTTATTTACCTTTCCATATGGATTATTCCTTATTTATTCATGTCTTACACCGTATGATTAACCTTATTTAACATCTATGATCACCCCTTTCTTATGTTTTATTTTTTCCTAGGATGAAAGGAAATATTTTTTTATTGACATACAGTGATGCACTAAGGGTAATAAGGGCATTCACAAAGATAATTATTTATGTATTTTAAGTTATGAAAATTATTCTTAATTTCAAGTAGGTATCTATTTTTCCAATACTAATCAATTATTCACTCCTTTGAGATGTTACTCCTTTTATATTATGAAAATGTAATGAAGTATCCACCAAATTTCGGCTACTGGGGTCAGGGTTGTCCTCCAACGGCCCAAAGGCCTTCAATTTTATTATTATTATGATAAACCACCTTTTAAGGGATGAATGGGGAACCCAAAATGACTTCAAGACATAAAATGTATCATGACCCATAGTTCTAAGAGAGTAAAACTAGACTGATCACATGAAGCTACCCCTCCCCAACATTTAAACGTGATAACGCTCTCCACTATTTCATGACTTTCTGGAAAGCAAGTGTCATGTGTCAAAGCACAAGCCCGATCTGATGGCCATCACCATACCCTCTCAAACATTCAGATCCAAATATTAGTGCAAAGATGAACTCCTAGCTCTATATCATCCATTGGGACTTGTTCCGTGTGATCGATTCTAGGAGAATCACTATTCCAACAAACCATTACCACAAAAACAAACGATAGAATAACATCCACAACACCCCATCAGTGTCCAATCCCAAAGAACAAAAAACCCATCACCGCCACTAAATTCACTCTCGGAGTCCACACTGACCATCCGAACTCTCACCCTAACGGAACACGGTGTAGAAGATCATAAGACCACCCTCACCGTGGAAGATCCACGCCTACGCCACGGAAGAATGAACCACTGAGGAGGAATCACCCCTTTGCCGCAGTAGAACGGACCACCCAATGATGTGGAAGCCAAAAAACCCTCATCGTGAAGCGAACCACCCCACAACGTTAGATCAAATCCACAGACAAGACGCCATTTCTCGGAGAAATCGTCGTTGAAGTCCGAAACTCACCACGACACCAGATCTGAGCCACACCGAGACACGCTACCGCCCTAAATCTTTTCCACATAAGGACACAACACGCCATGCTACCACACAGACAAGCCTAATCATCACCCAAGATCTCGCTAAGGAAAAACGCACCTTGATGCGGAAGAAAAGAACCCTGCGCTGCCAGATCTAAGAATGAGATGCTGCAAAAAGAAAAGGGCCTCACGCCACCAGATCTGACAGTTGAACAAGACCACCACTCTGCAAAATGTGAGGAGAGCACCAAGAATCAAGGATGCATATTCTACCAGAGATGAAGGGGGTGAAGGTGATGAGGAAGCCCTAACCCCGCAGCACCCCTTGCGGGCTCATTCTCCTCCATTTTAGGTCCAAAAAAGAGAAAATTCGTCAGGGTTGTTACAGTTGATATTAGAGGAAGTTTAATAGAAATGTTTGGAACAAGATTTATGAATATATATTGGGAAATATAAACCTATGACTTACTTTTAGGATAATTACAGATATAGGATAACATCCATATATATATTTGGTAACGACCATGGATAACCAAGATTAAACTTAAAGATTAAAATATTGGGAATTAATTTTCATGATTTAGACATACTATAAATGATTCTACATGAATATTTGATTTATCACTGTGATTAGTGTTGCTTGCATTGTGATTTTTGGGTTTAGTCAATGGATAGAACTAGAAGGAACTAGGTTAGTGTTGAATGTGATAGAAAATGTTTTTATGAGAAACTAAATGGTATGATGACTAGAGTAAGGGATATTATGATTATTCCTAATCAATTATCATGATATATGAATAAGAACTTTCACCTAAACCAAATCTAGGACTCACCAAAGAAGGGAAGGATGAAATTCAATGAGAAGGAAAGAAGATTCAGTTTCCTATATGTCAATAATTTGAGAATAAAAATCCAAGTGAATATCTAAGAGGAACAAGAATATGTTTTGGGTGTGTAAAAGAAGTACATATATAAAGTAATTAACAAATAAAATGAGATGTTTAGTTAATAAAATCAATGCGAATAATGGACTCCCTGAGGTATTATCAATAGTTTAATGTTTTAAATTTGTAAAGTATGGGAATTATGAAAATTGATGTCCTATGGGGAAATATCAAGAAGATAATCAATAAGGTTGTTTGAGTAATAGTTATATTGATGAAGATGAAGATATTTAAAAGATATATGAAATGGAGAAGGAATTAAGGAATAAGATGATGAGCCCTATTAAATATTTTAAAAATGTAGTGGAATTATTAATCTTCATTTGATTGTATTGAGTAATTATGTTGTAAAATTATTTTTCAATGATATTCAGGTTATAATAATCAATAAATATATAAGGATTGTACAAAAATTATTCCTCTTTAAGGATTTGGAAAGCATTTTATGAATAGTACTAGTAACCAAGAGAATTGATTCAGTGGAGAGTTTATCTTTTGGTAAACATATGATTTAGGGAAGATAACCCTAAATATGTGTTCAATATTTAAATAATAATTATAAAAGAGATGTTTATAAGATAATGTTTGTGGCCTTTAAAATAGATAGTAATTTGATGATAAACTAATTCATAGTGGATATTACTACATTTTTGGGATTTATGAAATACATTTGATAATATTATATTTTACTTATTGAATAAAGAGAAATTTAATTTTGGAAATCATGCATGTTTTCATTAATTTTTTATAGCGATTCAAGTTATTACCATATTTTAGAAGCATATGTGATTCAAGTATTCACATGTTTTGAATGTGACATTATGAACTAATTTATCTTGTCTAGGGATAAATTTTAGATCAAATTTTTGGATTTTTAATATGGACTCTTATAGAATGGATTAATTTGATCTTTGGAAATTTTTTATTGAGGATAAAGTATGATTTATCATATTAAATAATCTATCCTAACCATATTTGTTTTGGTAAATATTTATAGGCATAAGGAATTACTTATGGATCTTATGATTCGTTAAAAGTGATTCAGGCATAAAGTGTAAGAAATGAATTGGAGATATATCAAAGAAAATACAAAGGTTATTTTTAATATAGATTGAAATCAAGTAATTTTATTTTATTGATTTATTTATTTGTATATTTAATGAATTCCTCAACTATTGGAAAATTATTTTGGAACAAAAATGTTATCTGTTTACATTTCTTACCCAAAAAATGAATGTTCTTTTATCCCATAAAAATTTTATGGTTTTTTATGGTAAAATTTACCATAATCATGTTTTATATCACTCTCTATCAGTCATTGATAGTTATATTCAACTTATATATCCATTTTTTCACCTCCCACTAATGTTCTCCTATTCGAAAACCTATTTCTTTATGACCGTCACATTTCCCTTTTCCTCTTTTTAAGAGGAAGCTTTATTAACCCTTTTTATGGTGTGTGATTTTCACAAAGGTATTTTTAAATGTAAACCAATTTATTACCAATCACAAGTATAAAATGTGAGGATAAAATTTATTGATGTATGGGAGAATGTAACACCTTGAGATTTTAAATGAACACTGTCTTTAATATCTTGTGTTGCACACACCACCAAGACTAAATGAACTCCAAAATATTATTATTTAAATGAGATTTTTATAAACTAGCTCTTAATTTGATGGTTATAAATAGTAATTACTCATTTATTAAATAATAACATATTTTTCAGTAAAGTCATTTGATTCTTTTAATATATGTTTTCTTCAAAAAAGATATTTTTATTGATTCCTATTATAAAATGAATATAATAAATTTTTGAATCTTTTATAAAATTAATTTTATAAAATTAAAATATTTTTTCTAAATCATCATATCAAAATTAGACTATGTTTAAATTTTTAGAATTTTCTAAAAAATGATAAATTTTTCATGAATAGTCAAAAATACATTTTTTTTATAAAATACTATATCTTTTGTGATATCTTAAATAAATAATTAAGATATAAAAATTTAATTCATAATTTTTGATATTATAATATAAATATCATACAAAAATAATTCATAACATGAAAATTATCATTTTTTCATGATAAATATGAAAATCGCTTTGAATACTAATGCAATACTTGCACAACACTAGAAAACTAAAGTTTAATTTATGATAATTAATAATTTATAGTTAAATAGTATTTTCAAGACATTATCATTAAATTTAATCTATATTTTATTAGTTTTATTGATAATTTATAATTGTAAATTTATATAACATGTGTCGTATCCAAATGCTTGTACAATGCCTATGTAAGTTCAACAAAGTCAAAATAACACATTCAATGTGATGTTTTGATATAGATATGAGTTACAATAAATATTGAATAAATATAAATGAATATTTTGATTATAATTAACTTATTTTCACTATATAATTTTTTTATGACCTTTTGGGGCCAATTGGATACGATTTTCACCCTTATACTATTTTATTTAATGAATATTAAAACATGTCGTACTCTTGTTTTTAATAAATGTACTACTTGTAATATGGTTTTATCTAGAGGATTTATTTGACTATAAATATTCATTTAAAATATTAAATATTTATTTTAATCATGTTAATTTATTTTTGATTTTTAGGGAATAAATAATTAACTTAAATTCTTACACAACACTGATGTAGTAATTATTCAATTAATATAATAATCCAATAAATGATATTGAAAATATTAAAAGTAATATAATTTCAATTAATTAAGGTGGTAGAATAATTTTAAATATTAATATGACACAATATATATGTATTAAAATAGTTTTTTTCAAATATCCCTTTTATTATTAATATTATTAAAGTCGAAGTAATGAATAGTGTCAAAATTGATTATGATGATATTTCATGAATATAATATTTTATTAAATTATTTAAAAATCATAAAAATATTAAATAATAACAAATGAGATAATATATGGTATAAAAAGTCATTATATATGAATTTATAGGCCATTTTAAATCATTTGGGTCTAGAATAGTCTTATTAGATTTTAATATTTTGTGAAATTCCAAAAGTGACCTCACCACAATTATAAGAAATAACTCATTCCTTCACTTGTTTACACCACTTTAAAATATATATCTTGAAAATACCATGTTCAATTATCTTCTAAAGGTACTTATATATGTTATAGAGGTTATGGTCTCTTCCAAATACTAACCTTAACTCCTTTAAGGAAGGATCTAATGGAACTTTTCTGAAGAGGAGGTAATTATTTTTGTTGAGTCGTTCATGTTTATTTCTTCTTATACTTTATATAAATGTGTTGTTTCCATCCTAAATTAATAAATAAAGTATCATATATGTACTTATATATTATTATTATTATCATGAAAACATATTAAAAAATTTACCCATCCTATGAAAAATGAAAGCACCGCACATGCGTACGTACGACTTACAATCTCCACGTTGCGGTGTAATTCATTTTTCATCATCACATTACTTGGATGGTTATAATAAAGGAAATAATAAATATATATAATATATATGACATAATAAATAATCTATATTGGTTAATTATTCTTTATTTTTCTTTTATTCCATCCATCAAAAAAGGAAAACAATGTTCATGTGTATGTACGTCCTACCGTCTCTATGAATGGTGTAATTCATTTTTATATCTCTATCTTTATTAATAAATCTAAATATATATATATTTATATTTATATATATTAAATATATAAAATATTTATACCGTAAATAATATTCTCAAGATGATTTAACAATGAAAAAATTATAAGGACTAGAACTACTAAATCAAAACATACCTGAAAATTAGGTGATTACCACTTGAAACATTAATTTTAACATTGAATTGATAAAAAAAGAGTGATAAATAATTATAATTAAATAATATATGGTATCATATATATGAGTATGTTTATTGAATATAGTTATAATAAATCTATATTTATTATACATGAGGTTCAAACACGTACAAATGAAATTGAACCTGAGGTAAGGGACTTCACCTCAATTTTCTTTCATTGAAGAATATTTTGATGTTATGCAACTATATTCTTTTATAAGGTATATATAACATAACATTGAAGTTTTATATCAAGAATTTTTAATTATAATTAAATTTAATGTTTTCTAAAATGTTATTCATTCATGGCCCATATGAGTCAACTGATTAAGAAGTGGTAAGGGTTTCTCTACTCACTTTTACTTGTGTGAGACATATGAAATATTCACTACTCAGTTCTATTGTGTGGTTTACATAATTAACCTTTTAAATATAATATCATGAATATATTTTTATTCATGGTATTTAATGTTTCATTTTATTTTATTTCCTTCATGGGGATTATGATTCAATTGATACCAAAGTGGTAAGTGTTTATTTCATAATCTCGTCATTATTCAGGGTTGTTTAAGATTAAGTATCATCAGGTGAATATTTCTTTTCCAAGTTTATGTATTCTGAAAAAATTCAAAAAAGTTTATAATATTCTTAAATTAATTTTAAATTAATTTTTAACCATGTTCTACTTTTTAAAAAAAGTTTAAAAAGAATCTTCACAACATTTTTCCAAATGAAGTACTTTTTGAAATTTCTAAAAAAATGGAATAATTTTTTTGGCTTATACAACATGAGAATATTTTCCCACTGGTAAAGGGAATAATGGAATTAAAAAAGAAAATTATTTTGGTGTTTTATGTTTGAAAATACAATTTCTATTTCATGTATGTATCTCATTCACCAACACTAATAAACTATGTAGTCCTTCAAGATGTGATTCTTTATATCTTATTATAATGTAATGAATTGACCAACAACTATGGAATATTGAGGTTGGGGTTATTAAAGATGATTTTGGGATTGGGGATACAAAATTGGATCCCAATTTATTCCTATGAGGGAAATAAAAACTCATCAAGATTTAGAATATAGTTTAATTCCATAAGATAAGGGAATTTAGTACCATTTAAGGTTGTGTGATAAGGAAATTTTTTTTGTCTTTTAAATATGTGCATTTAAGATCATTGGTGTGCCTTTTAAGTCTATATAACTAGGAAAAATATTTCATGTAGATTTAATTCATAAAAATCATACCACTAGGTGATAAATTCATTTAAATGGTTTCATTTTGGGATATATTGATAAAAAACCCTTGTAGTTTTCATCGGTAAATGAAGGTGTTAAGTCATACACCTGGTTGGAGACACATTATAGTTTCCCCTAATAGGTGATTCAGGTATATTCATGGAAGGAATTATATTATAAAAGTATCCCATTTTTAATCACAACCTTCATATTTAAAAATATCTATTTGGAAGGAATATTGGACCATGGGAGGAAAGAACCAATTATAATAAAGTCAGTCTTATGGTTGTAACCACCACAACCCCAGTAGTCCAAAGTCAGTTGTTATTTTATTACAATAACATAGATAGAAGAGATAAAATTACCCTGGATTTATTATTTTAGTAGTATTTATGAACTACATACATACATTCTTTCCTTATTATATTGATAATTAAACATATAACATAAAAAGGAAAATAAACTCCTTCCTTGACACTTATTCAAAGATTTTATCTTCAGAACCTTGGGAAGGGAAAAAATAGAAGGTTGAGATCAAATGATTAGCAAGGGATAAATATAGTAGAAACATGAATCAATAATAGGTCAATAATAATCAATAAGTCATAATAAATATGGAAAGGTAAATAACTAAAAAATATACATGCCATTTAATCAATAAACTGAGAATGAAAATACATCCATATATTTCATTATAGTGATAATCTCATGGATTCTAATAACTTAATAATGAATGATGAAAATGATTAATTATTATAAATCATGTATTTGGATCATGAACCACTACTATCAAGATATTTCACAAGTTTGTTAAAGTATTTGGGTAAAAACTCTTCTGATTCTTCTCAGAAGCAAACGTGAAGGGTTTGTCGCCAACTATTTTTTCTCATAAGACCCATCAATTCATAGATGGGATATATAATGTCGGGCCCCACCCATCTCTACATTTACATATCATTCCTCATACATATATTTAATTCATGAATAATATAACTAATCAAAATATCCATATTGAGTAGAGGATATAGATTTATCAATATTTCCCTAGTTAAAATAACATTAAAAGTAAACACCATATAAAAAATGGTATACTGATTAGAAAATAATCATACACATAATACAAAAAATATGTATTTTTAATGAAATATAATTTAAAATGTTAAATGATCTCAATTTTTTAGTAGATACACTACATAAAAATGATTAGGTTCATAATACTAAGTAAGTCTCAATGAAATGGAAATTGAGACAATGTCTCTTACCTTATATCTAAAAATGTTCTTCAAGTGTACTTAATGTCATGGAAAATACAATTAGATTCATTAATTTTTTAATTCATAACCTCTTAAACATATATTTTATTTATTATAATTTTATTAAGTTCATTTATATCCATTCTGATAAGTTGTAATGTTTAATTTTGTTGTTCTGAGAGTGTTTGTTTCATGATTTTATGGTCGGTTCTCGTGTATATAATTATCAGAGTTCCTGTAAAATGGGAGAAAAACTCCATAAGTGGAATGGAATGATATTAATATATTTTAAATATTTTAAATTTTTCTCATATATCATTTGGATATACGGTATGAGGATGATTCATTAGTTAAAATGTTAATGAAAAATGACTAGTTTATTTTGGGGGGTTTTACGATCATCAAAAACTTATATAATTTTATTTAATATTACTTCTATATACCAGTTATAGAACATTAAATAAGTTTTAATACATATATTATAATATTTTTTAAACACAAAAATGGTTTTATGACCAACCTTTAATGCAGTAATGAAAAACAAAAACTTGTAGTCCAAGAAGGTAGTTAATCAATGCCTCATGAACGATGTTTTCATTTTTATAATAAAAGGAAAAGAGAAGAGACTTGATGATGGATAATCCATTGGAATAAAAAATTAAATTATATTTATATATCATAATGGATTTATCATGATACTTTGGATGTGGTAGGTGAGGACAAGATAAGAAAAGAAAATAAATTAAAAGGGAAAGAATGAAGATTTTACCTCTCAAATATCGTCTCATACAGAACCTCCTTAAGACACTTTGCTTTGGTCTTTTTGTAAAACCAAAAGGTATTTAATGTGGTGAATATGATTGAGAATTTATTAGGGTACAATTTATTCAAGATTCATGGCATAGAAGGTGTGAGGAGAAGGGGTGGTGATGGGTGGTATTTATAGTTGAGGAGAGGGGTGGTTTTTGATTATTTTATTAATTAGTTTATTATTTTAGCTCAAGACTATCAAATGTGTTAATTATTATAACTCAGTATAGTAACTAGGGAATGTGATTTTGAACTAATGGGTGCTTACCTAATCTATATATCATCCATGACTCAATAATTCTTTATTTACTTATACCATAAATTACAACATTTTACTATTCACCAAAAATTCAACTATTTTAGAAAAATACGAAAACATAACCCTTATAATTTTCTAACATGTATATTTAAAAAATTTAATCAATTTAATGAAAATAATTTTCTAAATATGAGAAAATTATTTTTTTTATTAAAATCATCATTTATTCGAAAAATATTTATTTTAATATTTTAACTGATTTTACGACACATGGAAAAATTAATTATGGCCTCATAAAATTATATTATAATTATAATAAAACAAAATATTAATTTATGAATATATTTTATGAAAATAAATTTCGTTTTAAATCATTATATTAGTTATAAAATTAAAAAAAAGACATTTACGTTTCATAAAAAAAACTAACACTTAATTTATCATTTTTAAAATATTTATTTACTTATTCTATATTATAAATATATCATATTTTTATTTATGAGATACATAAATTTTATTTATAATTTCATATTTGAGCTTATTATTCTAATGGCCACATTACTATTCTTAATGTTTAAATTACAATTTCAATAGTCATGTTAATATTTAATAGTATATCATGATTTGTTTGTACAATGTAAACTATCAAATAAATTAAATTTATTTAAGAAGATACATACCATAAAATATTGGGCTGTTATATTCTTCCCTCTTTTAGCAATATAATCCGTGAAATTTTTCATGAATATTTCCTTCTAAATAGATGAGGTTTGTTTTTCTTCATAACATCCTTCATCCCCTACATTGCGTCTTCCATTTTATAGTTTATCCAAAGAAATTTTACCAGTATAGTCATTTAATTTATTAATACTTACTCTCTAGTGTCAATAATATCGATATGATCTTCATAGTAAGACCAATCTGGTTCCAATTCTATTTCTTCTTAAGTGATTACATGAATTGGGTGTGGCATGTACTCCTCTAATAATGATATGTGGAACACAACATGAAATTTGTAGAGGACTAGTGGAATTTCTAATCAGTAAGCTACATCTCAAATTCTTTCAATAATTTAAAAATGGTCTAATCTACCTGGGTCCCAGTTTCTCTTTCTTACTAAACCTTATGAAACCCTTTTATTGAGATACTTTTAGAAAGACATGATATCCCACTTGAAATTCCCAATCCTTTCTCTGGTTGCCAGCATAACTGTTTTTCCAACTTTGAGCTACATTAAAATGATCTGAAATAGTCTTTACATTTTTTGTTGTTTCATCAATAATTTTCGGTCCCATATGTTTCCTCTCACCAACTTAATTCCAACAAGTTGGAGTATGAAATCTCTTTCCATATAATGCTTCATATGGTTCCATTTGAATACTATAATGGAAACTATTATTGTATAAAATATATATCAAAGTTAAATACTAATCCCAAATACCTGTAAAGTTAATTGAGCATGATAACAACAAGTATTCTAATGTTTGAATAGTCCTTTTAGACAATCCATTGGTTTTAGGGTGATAGGAAGTACTCAAATTAAGCCTAGTATCCAAATCCTTTTGAATGAG
This sequence comes from Viscum album, assembly GCA_963277665.1. NCBI lineage: Eukaryota > Viridiplantae > Streptophyta > Magnoliopsida > Santalales > Viscaceae > Viscum > Viscum album. Next base: position 499,390,067 of record OY728153.1, read on the forward strand.
CTTCTAGTATTTTGATGTAAAATGGGGATCTCGATCAGACACAATTGATATAGGTTAATCATAAAGTCTTATAAATTCAATAATATAGAGTCTTTCTAGGATCTCAAGAGGTAAATCTTTTGTCGCAATAAGAAGATGTGTCATGTTTTTAAGACAATCAATAATAACCCATATCAAATCATTATTTCTAGGGGTATTTGGTAATCTAGTGATGAAGTCCATAGTAATATCATCCCACTTACAAATATGAATCGGTAAAGGTTGTATAACCCCTCTAGGATAATATCTCTCAGCATTCACTTGTTAAAAAGCTAGATATCTTGAAACTTAGTTAGCAATTCCCCACATCATATTATCTTACCAAAAATGTTTCTCCATATCTCTATACCTATAGGTACTACCAGGGTATATATATAATTTTGATCTATGTGAATCATCTAATAGTTACCTTTTTAGATAATAAATTTATGGAATTCATAACCTCCTTCCAAATTTCATAATTCCATCTTCATATATGATGTATTCCAATCTTCCATCCTTAATGGCTTTAATTTTCTTCTCAAAATTATCATCATCATATTGAGAGATTTTTAGCATTTCCAAAAAAGATGGTTTCATAATAATTTGAAAAAGGAGTGATGTTTCCCTTTGATTAATAATTATCATATCCATCTTTACTAAATCTATGAACATATAATATTTATCAATCCTCATTTGGATTAGAAGTCCATGATCTTTCCTTCTTAATGCATCAACTACCTTATTTTTTAATGGGTGTTAATGTATTGATAAATAATAATCTTTGAGTAACATGGGCCATCATTTTGCCTCATGTTGAGTTATTTCTATGTAAATATACATTCCAAACCCTTGTGATCCATATATATCTAAAATATTTCACTATAGAGATAGTGTCTCTATATCCTTACACAAAAGTCCATGATATTTTCTACTTAATGAATATGCTGCCTTATTTTCATTTCATGGGTAGTATTGTATGGTGAAATAATAATATTTGAGTAACTCGAGTCATAATATTTTCCTAATGTGGAGTTATTTCTATGTAAATATTTATTTCAAACTCTGGTGATCTTTATATATCTCACATCTTTCACCATAGAGATAGTGTCTCTATATTTTTAGAGTAAATTTTATAAATTCTAACTCAAGATCATGAGTTGGATAATTTTGTTCATGAATATTTAACTACCTTGATGCATATGAAATAACTTTATCATTTTTCACAAGTACACAAACAAGTCCTTTCTTCCATGAATCATTGTATATCACAAACCCATAATTTTCTTATAGTAGAGTAAAAATAATTAGATTAACTAATATTCTCTTTAATTCATCAAAAAATTCTACACATTTTTTAGTCCATACAAACATAACCCCTTGACATGTGTTCTTAGTTAACGAGTTATCCAATAATGAAAAATTCTAAATTAAACTATTATTTTAGCCTATTATACCAATGAAACTATGTTCCTTGGTTATGTTTATAGGTGTAGGCCACTCTTGGATTTCCTTTATCTCTGCAGGATCAACTGAGATTTCATCCTTAGAGATAATATGGCTAAGATAATAAATTTCTTGAATCCATAATTCACACTTGCTAAATTTACCATATAACTCTTTCCTTTTTATAGTCTCAATAATTAACCTCAGGTGATTCTCATAGTAATAATATATTTTTAAAATACACCAAAATATCATCAATGAATACTACAAAAAACTCATCATGATATTCCTTAAATACTCTGTTCATTAGATACATGAAAAACAAGGGTGAATTAGTCTATTAAAATGGAATTACTATACAATATTAATATCCATACCTCATATGAAAAGATATTTTTGAAATATCTTTCATATTTAGTCACAATTGATGATACCTAAACTGAAGTTCAATCTTTGAAAAATATTGAGCTCCATGAATTTGATCAAATAAATAATCAATATAGGTCAGAGGAAAATTATTATTTATTGTAATGAAATTTATTTATATATAGTTAATACAAAACCTCATGGATCCATCTTTCTTCCTAAAAATGAGAATATGGGATCCCCATAGAGAAACACTAGGTCGAATAAATCCCTTACTTCTCAACACCTTAAGTTGTTTCTTCAGCTTTACTAATTATACAATGGAAATTATATAATTAATATTTGATAATTGTCTTGCATTAGGGATTAAATCAATGGTAAGCTCAACTTCCCACTCTGGGTGGTCTCTGTGTAATTCCTTATGAAATACATTAATTTATTCTTGAACAAAGGGTACATCTTCGATTTAGAGATTACTTCTCCCATCCCTAGATGTTCATATATCTTCCTTCCTAAGAATTTATTTCAGTAGAGCTTCTAGGGGCGGATCTAGATAAGATTCATATGATGAAGTGTTTGCTTTAATGATAAGGAATTTTACATCTTTCTCACAGATTGTAATTTCCTTCTTCTTGTCATAAATTTTTGCATCATATTTTGAAATCCAGTCCATACCAATGATTATATCAAATCAAACCATAGGTATGATGATAATGTCATCAAAAAAGAACATTTATATTTTATAATGGGGACTTCTCAACACATATTTGTTACAATGAGACTTCTCTTAAGAGATTTGACTAAAAATTCCCTTATTAAATAAAAAGATAAATATATTATTTTCTTGGTAAATTGGGTAGATATAAAAGAGTGAAATGATCCAAAATCAAATAAATCATTGGATAATTTTGAAGATATGATTAATGTATCTTCTACCACATCATTGGGTACTTATATTTCTCTTGTGGTGATTGTATAAGCTTTTACATCTCCCCATGGTCTCTTCTTTGGTAGATACCCATGATTAATATAAGATTGGTTTGAATAATTCCCTATTAAATTATAATCTAATCATTTAAAATCATTTATTTTTTTCTTCCCCTTGAATTCAATAGCTCGATGACCCTTTTCTTTTCACTTATAACAAAATATCATGCCTTTCAAGCATTTACCAATATGATTATTTCCATAATTTTATTATAATGGAAATTGATATGATCCCCTATTCTTCTTTCATGATTTACCTTTTTCATGGTTATTAGAAGACCTCTTTTTCTCTTGATTTTCATTTAATATAAATAATGTAGAAAATTCCTTTAATATTTTAATGAAACTTAATATTATTTTGTGATATGATGAAATATTTGAGAATCCAATTACCTTTGGATACATGGACTAAAACCTTAAAATAAATTATCAATATTGTTTTCCAAATCATGTATGTAATTTCTAGCACACCTGGAAAGTCTTATGAATGTAGCCTCATAATCTGAAACACACTCTTCTAACTTTTGCTTTAAGTTAAGGAATTTTTTCTCTATTGTAAGTTCATATCTAATGAGGTAAATATTTTTCAAATAATTTTTCTTTGAAATTTCTCCATTCTATGTCTTCTATTTTATCTTACCCCTAGTATTCTGGATCAATGACCACCATTGGCCCGCATCTCCCTTGAGGAAATATACGGCTAGTACTAACTTTTCATTTTCATTACATCACAATGATAGAAATATCTTTTCAAATGACTTGATCCATTACTCAGATAAAACAAGATTAGTATTCTCACTAAAATATGGGAGCTTCTACTACATGAAATGATCTAAAATAGGTTTAGTATGGTTATTCTTAATAAATTCAGTAAGCTTTTCTAATATGGTCATGATCTGCTCAGATCCAACATCAACTATGTTGACTTTCTCAGTATGGAAATACCTACATTGTCTACAAGTATTGATTCTCTTTCTTCCATTAGGTTCCATCACAAAATAATATAACACACTAATTTAGCTCATAATCATCATGATTATTGAGTTAAAAATTAACTATAAATAACTATTATACTTCTCGTTTTTTTAAAATCTAGTTCCAATGGTTTCCACTAAACCTGCTCTAATGCCAACTGTAACAACCCTGAACCCAATAGCCTAAAGTTAGGGGTTATTTTATTAAAATGGAATAGATAAAAGATATCTCATCACCAATGATTGATTATTTTAGTAGTCTTGGAAACTAAATTAATAAATGGCTCCCTTATTACATTGGTAATTAAACAAAGAATATAATAAAGGAAAATAAACTGCTTCCTTGATACTTAATAAAAGATTTCATCTTTATAAAAAATGGAATGAGAAAAATAAAATCATGAGCTCAAATTATTATTAAGGGATATATATATAAAAACATGAATCAATAATAGTTTAAGAATGGAAAGGTAAGTAATAAAAAAATAAACATTTCATTTAATCAGTAAACTGAGAATGAAAATGGATCCATATATTTTTTTCATAGTAAAAATATTATAGATTATAATAATTGAATACTAAATGAAGAAAATTATTAATTATTGGACATCATGTATTAGTAAAATTAACCACTATTATCAAGACCATTAACAATATGGTTTAAGTATGTGGATAGAAACTCATCTGATTCTTCTTGGAAGAAAACATGAAGGGTTTGTTGCCAAATATTTTGTCTCATTAGACCTATTGATGCATCTAGGAGATATATAATATCAAGACCCAAAATTCACTCTAATTACAAAGTTTTATTCATATATAGATTTAATTCATTAAAAATATTACTTATACAAATATTTGTATTGAGTAGAGGATACAGATTTATCGATATTTCCCATGTTAAAATAACATTCAAAGTAAAAAACGTATGTAAAAATGATATAAAAATTAGAAAATAATCATATCCATGATATAAGAATTATTTATGTTTAATGAAATATAATTTAAAATATAAAATGATATAAAAGGGGTTGTAGATATCCACATAAAAATGATTAGGTGTACATGAAATCTCTTAGCTTATGTCCTAAAGCATTATGATCTTGTACTTAATGTCATGGATAATAAAATTAGATTAATTAATTAAATAATTAATAACCTCTTAAATACATATTTTTTGTTATTAAAATTTTATTAAGTTCACTTATGGCCATTCTAATGAGTTATAATATGTAATTTCATTGTTTTAGGATCGTTTGTTTCATGTTTTTATAGTCAGTTCCCTTGTGAATAATTATTGAAGGTCTTGTAAAATGGAAGAAAAATCTAAAATTGGAATGGAATGATATTAATATATTTACAGGATTTTAAATGGACCTCATATATCATTTTTTATATGGTATGATGCTGTTTCATTTGTTAAAAAATTAATAAAAAATGATTAGTTTTTTTTGGGTTTTTATTACCATCATGAACTTATATCATTTTATTTATTATTATTATTATATAATGGTTACATAATATTAAATAAATTCTAATACACATATTATAATCTTTTTTAACCATAAAAATGGTTTTAGGACCATCCTTGAATGTGGTAATAAAAAAAGAAAACTCATCATCCATGGGGGTGGTGAATCGACACCTCACGTGTGATATTTTTGTTTTTTGAATAAAAGGGGAATATAAGAGAACTTATTATGGATATTAAATTAAAAAAATTATAATATATATATATATATATATATCATACCATATTTACAACTCCACTTTGGATAGTGGAGGTGCGGAAATAATAAGAAAATAAAAAAAAGAAAAGAAGGAGGATTTAACCTCTCGAATATTGCCTCCTTCAGAACAACCTTAAGACACTTGGATTTGGTCTTTTGGTAAGACCAGAAGGTCTCGGACTTGGGGAGGGGGCTTGGGAAGTTATTTGTTCAAAATTTATAAAATATTAAAGTCTTATAAGGTTTTTGGGGAAGGGGTGGTGAGGGGTTGTATTTATAGTGGAGGAGAGGGGTGTTTTTTTATTTTATTCATAAGTATATTATTTTTGCTCAAGAATGTCAATATTGTTGATTGTTGTGAATAATTATAGTAACTATAAAATGTTATTTAGAACTAATGGGTTCTTACCACATCCATACATTATCCATGACTTAATAATTCATTTATTTATTTATACCATAAATTACCACATTTCATTATTCACAAAAAATTCAACTATTTTATAAAAATACCAAAAATTCACCCTAACCATTTTTCAATGTGAAGATTTAAAAAATGGAATATATTTTAGTAAAATGATTTTATAAATATTATAAATTTAATAATTAATTAAAATCATAATTTAATTAAAAAATTCTAATTTTTATATTATAACCAATTTTATGAAAATTTGAAAAATTAGTTGTGATGTCATAAAATTATATTATAATAATATTAAAACAAAATATTAATTTAAGACGATTTTTTAAGAAAACAAATTTTATTTTAAATCATTATATTAATTATAAATTTTTAAATAAACAGTTATGTTCCATAAAAATACCAATACTTAATTTGTCATTTTTAAAACATTTATTTACTTATTCTATGATATATATATATATATATATCATATTTTAATTTATGAGATACCTAAATTTTATTTATAATTTCATAGGTGAGATATTATTCTAGTGGCCACATTACTATTCCAAATGGTTATATTATTATTCCAATAGTCATGTTAATATTTAATAGTATATCGTGATTCATTTGTGCAATGTAAACTATTGTGTAAATTGAATTCCTTTAAGAAGAAACAATTCATAAAATCATGGGGTGTTATACAGTGGATTGACAACTAGCCTCATGGTTAAGGGAGATGTGTCAGTAGTTCCATAAATCAGATTAAATACCCAAGCCCCATATATTGTGATTAGGACTTATATAGATAATGCCTAATGTGAATTAGATGTCATGTGTAAATGATTCATTAGTAACTGGGAACATGACAGAATCACATAATATGAGTGGGGATTATACTAAATCAATCATGGAATTGGGATCTGTAAAAAAATTAGGGGATTTATGTGGCTTTCTCAAGGATAAATTAGAATAATCCATATTTCATAGGTATTGAAAGAGTTTGAATAGCACATTATGGATTGGTTATACACATTTGATAATAAAGAATATATAAACATGTAAATTTTTTACACAAGTATTATGAAGTTTGGGCTTACACTCTAAGAAAACTATTCATATTCAACATTTACACACATGGTCCTTGTGTATTATGGTCACTTAGTGAATAAGTTATGATTTTCTCAAGTTTTAGATAATTAGTACGATGTGTGGAGGTATTTCTTAGTTATTTTCATGTTTAAGGTCCCACATAAGTTAAGGAGAAGCACATTTACCTTAATATATATATATTTGGGATCTCTAAGAATAATTTATTTAATTTATTCTCAAGGTTACTTGAGTATAATTCCGAGGTTGGAACCCACAAAAGGAACTAGATGTAAAAGTTTTATAATTTTTGAATTAGTTTCTCATAAATGGGAGATGATTTTTCATTTTGGTGTTTATCTCAAGAGGTTTCATGGAAGTCTATATGTGAAAATGATTTATTTTTCTCATTAAGATTATTTCTCATTTTCCTGAGTGGTTAGGCCATACAAATTATTATATTAGGGGTTATTTATAGAAAACTTACTAATGCATGTTTAAGGTAAGGATGTGGGAGTATAAATATATATCCCACATGGAAATAGAATGAATGGTCCAGAAATGATTTCACTTTTGGTGCTTCACAAAATTCTATGTTTAAATGTCCTTGTGTATAATTGGTATGTTTCTCTAACTTAGTGAATCGCTATTTTTTCTAAGGTATAACCCTTTATATAATGTTTTTTGGGGGGTATTTATAGACAAATAGAACATTTTCATAAATTTTATTGGTGTGTTCATGGTTGTGATGGTCACACAAAATTTATTTCATGTCGGATTAATTTTATATCACATCATGATACTTTCTATAACAACCCTGTATCTAGTAACCCAAATACTATATTTACTATATTACATTATCATGATATATAGTATATATCATCCCATGGGATTGAGTTTTTTGGTAGTCTTGAGACACTAGATACATATATTATTCTCACATTATATTAAAAAACATGAAATACAACATTAATTCTAGTGAGAACTTTATTATTTCTACTAGTATATCATAAAAATCATTAATAGTTCATTTTTCGATACCTTGGGAATAAAGAAAAAATAAATGGCTGAGATCATATGCTAAATAAGGGAATGTTTATAACAGAATCTATCCTAGAATAAATAAGGGATGGATAATATGATAAAGAAAATCAATAATCAAATATTCAATATAACAAATATCATGAAATGTGAATATATCCATGGATTATATATCCACATAAATAATCACATAGAAAATAATAATGGGGTTTATAATGATATAATTCATATTTATAGACATCATAATCTTATCATCAAGGCCTTATTCCAAGACATCATATATAAATAGGTAAGGAATACACCCAATACACAAATTACTTTGTCTCATGAAACCTATCAATGCATCAAGGAGATATATAATATCAACACTTATCCCTCACTTAATAAATTCGATTAATTAGTTAGATGAAAGTAGTAAATAATCAATACAATAAATAATCAATATTCCTTTTTAATAAACATCTGTATCAAAAAATATCATACAAAATGTTAATATTTCCCTAGTAAATAAATAGAACAACATGGTCATAATAGATATAGATATATAATTTGGATGGAATCATCAAAGAATACCTTCAATAAATCATAATATATTTTAAAAGATGTTGAAATATATAGAAAATCACATTTACAAAGACATATGAAATCACATTGAAAATAAAAAGAAATATATTTTTATTTTAGGAACTTTTCAAAAAATTAAATATTCCCAAAACAATGGTTATATTATATTATTTAAAAACATATAAAAATTTATAAGAATCTTGATAATTAATAAAGGATATGATGGTTGGAAAATGTGATCATGTGGTAAATGTTAAAAATATATTCTTTTCCAACTTGTAAAATATAAAAAATGAACTATACAAAAAAAAGTTAAAAAGATTCATTTTAAAACATTGAATAGAAAGTTAAAGTTAACTAAATTTACCCTTAAGAAATCATTGTAGTATTTAAGAGAATATAATTGAAAAAAAACAAATAATCTAGGTATAGAAGAGAAAGATTCCACACTTTTTTTCAAAGGTTGGGGCTGAAGCCTCAATTTATTATTAAATCAAAGACCTCTTTTTAGTCTGGGTAGAGGGAGACCCATTACATAGCCCAAATGCCAAAGGCCAAGTGGCCTGAAACAAGGCTTGAAAGCCCATTTTATTTAGGTATCACCTATTTTGTTTCTTATTCATGTTTTGATTCAATGGTTCTATTCCTTGAACAAATTTCATGGTTTCATCACCTTAATGATTTTAATAATTTCATATATATCATATTTATACATAAAATAAATTTATAGAATCATCCATGTAATTCAGTTATTAATAATGAATTTCATCACATCTTGGAGGTAGTAGTTTGCATGTATACACGAGTGTCATTTCCATTCTCAAATGGATGGTAAGGAAATAAGTTATAAATTACTATATCCTTAAATAATAAAAATAATTTTATAAATATCATATATATATTCATTAAATATATCTATAAAATCATCTATGAGATGTGGTTATGAAAAATTAAATGCACCACTTCATGGATGTGGCATTCTACAAATATGCATGTGAGATGTTCTCATTTCTCTTTAGATGAAAATAAGATAAAAATTGTTATACCATTAGAATAAAAACATTTAAGTTTAATAACTGCACTTATTTAATTATGTTAATATTGTTATATAGGATTTGGAGGAGGATTAAGAAGAATGAAACTTGAAAGGGATCGGTATGAACATATACCTCCTCGTTGGATAATCTCATTTGGAAAAAACATTAAGGATTATTAAAAATGTATTTTGGGAATAAAAACCCTATAGGTAGTTTATTAATGTGCTGGGAAGTTATTGTATAAGATTTTGGTAGAGATAAGGGGATAAAATTTAGTGGACAAGTGATGAGAGGAGGTTCCCTGTTATAAGTGAGAGGAGTGGCACTCTTGAAAATATTAAGAACTCTTAAATATAATAAATTTATTTCTCATGAAAAGTGGCTCCAGTTTAGTAAAATTTCGATTATAAGATAATATAAGGTCTAAATATACTCATAAAATTAAATTTAGACAAGTTATAGAGATATTTGAATCCTTATCTCTTAGTTTACCCCCCCCCCCAACCCATTTTACTCTTAGTGATAAACTTTTACCATGGTAACTTATTTTTATGACAAAAAATTAAGATGACCTGATTAAATAAAATTTATTATTGTAATTAAAAATATTTAATCAATTTTCTAGGATTCAGGTTTTAGAGGTGGTAAAAATTAATTTTAATATAAGTACGCAAAATTTACCAAAAATGTATTTTTTTGAAAAATGCCTTTTTAAGAATAAAAAATATTTTACACCATAATCACATATGGAATTGATATCCCTAACATTTTTTGAATTATTGATAAAAAATTAGAGTTTTATTAATTTTAAAAAAATAAAAAATTGAATAGATCATTGTGAATACTTAATTAAAGGAAAGGGACTGAAATAATTTTATTAGTGTAAAATATAACATAAGTTCCAAAATGTCAAGAATGACTTTCCAAATTCCAAATAATAGTTTTAAATTATTTATTTTACTCCTTAAACACATATTTTATTGATATAAAGTTTTAATATATATTTTTTATACTTATATCGTAATGCTTTCATAAAATTTACAGTGCCTATAAAATGAGTATTTTTCATCATTCGCCTACAAATCAATCTTTTCAAAAAAAACCCTATGATAAATTTTACATTTTGTACTAAAAAATGATATAAATTTTATATAATTAAAATTAAAAAATTTATAAATTATATATTTAAATATAACCATGAACTATTTATTTTATAATAATAAAATAGTAGGATGTCCCTTCATAATTAGTTTATGGATGTAGGGGTTACCCTTTATAGTAGGATATCAAGTATTACACATTCACTCAATTAATTACCCTCTAGGGTATTTTCATGGTGTCTCAAGATACATTCATGTTCATTCCAAGTTACTACTGTGGTTCCTCATGTTATATTGGCATGCAAATATATATGGTTTTTCAAACTTGTGGATGTAATTATTTCTATAGACACCTCCATTTCTTCTGGAATTCATTGAAAAACTATTTAAAACTTCAAATGGATATAAATTTTTATATGGGTGTCTTTTTTAAATCCAATAGATGTCAAATCAATGCTAATATAATGATAATTACCTTGATATTGTGCATATTCATAGTATAATTTTTTATAGACAAAAGAAACCTAAAATACAATAAAATGTTTCTAAATATTTAAGGGAACTTTTCCTTAAATAATATATTGGTTTCATAAATAACTCATGATAGGATATTATCATTTTTATGTAATCATATTATGGAATATTTTTTAAGGATCTACCATAGATGAATGACCAGTCATGAGGCACATGAATCCACTATTTGTATCTTATTCATGGAGTGAGGTATTATTTTAATTTCATGTCTACCATGTAAGGATCATATCATGATTTTCACATCAAAGTGGACATTAAATTTTAAGTTCCTATACCCATTTTATATTGATCCTTCCAAAATCTAAATTCTAAAACCCTGATATTATTTTACTCAAATATGTCATGTTTTATTAGTGAAATCTCATTCCTATAAAAAACATAACATTCTTCTAATAAAACCATGATAAAAAAACATGTTGTATGATGCTCTATTTTTAGAAAAACCTTCCATAAATTTTTTTTCATTGTTTCATAAACTATTCTTGTTTTTTAAACATATATCATAGTTTTAGAAGTTATAATAAAGAATAATGATTTTTTATAAAACATGTTGTGTTTCTATAAATACTCATATTTTATAATTTCTTCATATATTTAAACATTAACCCAAAAAATAATGTATATTTATTTGATAGTACTAAAAGTTTTTGTATGGGATAATCCTGGACCAAAAATAGTGTAAATAAACTAATAAATCTTGTTTCCCCGTAATATCTGTACAATTATTTTAATTGAATAAATATAAATAAATAATGTATAGTTTGGGGTGAGGGTACTTCTATCTTAAGTGGATTTACCAAAAGGTGGTCATTTATTTGCTACCAATGTTAATCAGAACTATTCTTTCATTTCTGTCATAGTTTTTTGAGAATCGATCATCCCTAAATTTTATTCCTATAGAGTTTATCCAGCAATCTTGTTTTTTAGAAAGTATGTTGAGGTGCTCTTTTAGAGCTTCCTTTTTTACTAATCAGTATGTTTCAAAAATTCCACCCCTCTCTTTTGTTTCTTAGAAAATATATTTAACATATTGGCTTCTTCAATTTTAATCTGAGGCTACTCGATTACTACCATGTGATTATCTAATTTTTATCATAGAATGATTACTATAGATATTGGGTTAATTTTACATTTTATTTTTCACATTTCCTTATAAAAGTGATGAATTGGTCTATAGATTTTTATTATTGTGTCAAAATACCTTTTTTAAATTTGTTTGTGCATCTATAGTATTCCAATTCATCTCTTCAAGAATATAGCACTCAAAGGCATTGAAAGTATCATCAGGTGGTTGAAGAAATTGTATATGGAATTACAAAGCTTTCTAGAATAGTAGCTAGAATATGTATTGAAGTTTTATTGTAAACAATTCTCCCATCATGCATATGTATTGAGAATAGAGACTCTAATTTTCCACAGGATATTGACTATGAACATCTCCTTGAATATTTATTTTCATGTTGTAAATTTGGTAATTCTTCTAAATCATGTTGATATTTTATTCATAATTATCAATACTTTACTTGTAAGTATCTAATTTAAATCAAGGATATGTGGGTTCAGAAGGGGAAACTAAATGATATTTTATGGCCCTCTATTTCTTTTTAGCTCAAAGAAACTTCTCATTCTATCGATGTTGACCTTATAAAGGCTGAGAATAAGTGTGATAAAGTTAGTAGTACTTATTATAAACTAGATAAGGAATATGGTGAGACTTTTTATGATTCCCATGATTCACTTATAAATAAATCCCAATAGTTTGTGGAAGTATTTTTCAATGTTATTTCAACAAAAGGTATGATTTTATTTATTAACTCAAATAGATTTATCACTCCTCATACAAAAAAGACATAGAAACAAGTTTATTACACTAAATTAGGTAAAATTATTTCCATCTAATCCCTGGGAACATGTCTAATGGAAAATAATCAACCTTAATACTCCAAGGGAAAACATAAGGATGAAAATAGTAAGGTCAACCCGATGTAGGAATTTTATTTCTTCAATATGTCTTTTGTGATTTATTCAAAATCATCTACCGACTTTGAAATTAATGATTATGAAGATTTTGAACCCATGGTGGAAAATTCATATCATATTATGTATGATTTTTTAGATGAACTAAACTCTTATATTGATGAAAAAGATGAAATTTTGTTCAAAAAGTAAAAGGATGTGGAACTTACTATGGAGTTTTATATTTAAATCAGAGAATTAATGATCTCCATGATGAAGGGTGAATTTATAAAAAATCATGGTTTTAACTTTAGATAAATACCATAGAGGTAATTTTCTTTTTTTCCTCCCCTTATTGATGTAATCTTCCTTGGAGTTGTTTGTTAAATATTCTAGGAAGTTTGAAATAGTTATGGATATCTACTATTTGGATTTTATTATGACTCTTTGTGTACTCTTTGAGTTTTCTAATGAGGCTTCTCAATGGTTCAGGTTATGATATGTGAGTAGGGTGTGAAAAGGTTCAATATTTCAATCATTAAGGTTCCATTCCACTTAGAATCTTCATTCAGTTTTATTAAAGTTCCCATAAAAGTTTTATCTCTATGGAGGCCTTGTAAAGGAGATGTAGAGAGGTCTCTTCTGGACTACTACATGAATTTTTAGATATTTAATTGCTAGAATTTTTTCATTCCTCATCTTTAACTTAAACATGAAATCTAGTTTGTTAACTATTATGTATAAATTGAAATCTGATTTCTAGATTAGATGTAATATAACTAACTACAAATGGAATAAAGGATAACTTAGGAGGATGATTAAAATTCTAGATTAGAGTATCTAAAGTTGTGTGGAGGATATATCAATTATGATTGTGTGACACCCAATTTATTTCATATTTCTCCTAGAGAGTTATTATTTTAGTGGATTTTTTTTATGATAAAGGAATTGATGAAGGTATGGATAGTATGGAGAAAAAATCTTCAAGATTACATTTAAGTCCATATAACATCTAAAGGTAATATTTATACTTTTATTTTGATCTATGTAGATTTATATTTTGATTTAATTTTATTTTGAGACTGTGTAAGCTCTTTACACATTGTGTGAGAAATGTAACCTTATTATTATTTAATAAATTTTTGTGGGTATGGGTTGGGAAGAAAAACCATATCCAATACCAATTAAAAAATACAAAATATAAATGAATAATGTAAATTTTTTATAAGGAAAATAATATATAAACTATCTTCTTATATGACATATATAGTGATATCTTAGAGTAAACAATATCTATTCTCTTGAGGAAATCAATGTGATATTATGAATCTCCCAACACTTGAGAGGGGTCTTCCTTAATCCTTGGTATGTTAAAACCTTTGGTTAAAGTCTTAATGAAAATAGATATTTATTTCAAGAATATTTAAGGATCAGGTACCACACACCTCAAATAAAAATTATACAAGGATTTAGACTTTTAATATAGGACTCTAAGGAGAATATTTAGATCTGAATTTTTTTTAAAACATTCATCCACTAAAAAAAATTTCATAAATGTTTCAAACTATATAACTCTTTATAAATTTTTTATTTAATAATATTATTTATTATTTAATGATTAAAAAATTATTTGGGTATTCAAAAACCTCTAAATATCATCACATTATATTATCAACTAATCATGATAGAATACAATGGAATAAAGAGGTGGATACATCCATCATCACCTAGTGGATGCACTATTATGAAAAAAACCATGGTGCAATGACCTTAATAATGTAATAGTTTACATAAACACAACCATGACATGGTTTATACAACCATGTCATGTATTAGATTTAGTTCATATATATATATAATATATATCATTTATAAACCCTCTAATGATGTGTTTTTACCATACATTGGAACTTATAAATCATTACTAGTGAAATCCACATTCAGTATCGAGGGGTTTTCATGATCTAGTGAATCCTATAAGAACCTAACTCTCTATTAACCAAAAAAATTATCACATTGAGGATTATGGAAATGAATAATACAATGGAGAGGATAGATGGGAAGAATTAATTTATCTCTAAAAAGTATCTTTTTTTTAGACAACATGTGTTGTGGCAGAAAAAGTTGAAGAAGGGGAAAGGGTCCCACTTATTTCACATGAAAAATGTGTCCACCAAAGATGAGGGTTCCAATTTTTTTATTTTAATGAGTTTATGTTGATAAATTTTTTTTAAAAAGAGATGAATGACATTAGAAACCTCATTCTTCAGATCTACATTCTATAAAAAACCAAAACCATGTAAATATATAATGAAGAATGTGAACCTTTAATCTTTGTTAGCTACTACTCTTGTTTTCAATCATAGTGGTTTGATGAAGATACATGGGGATAAACTAATAGGTAACTACCATTATGGTGTATCAAAATGTTGATATGAACCATCCTTTAATGACCGAAAAATTTATGGGTCATTTTTTTGTAAGAAAATTTGAATTTTTTGATTTGGAGAAGGGTTAGGGTGATCTGGTTGATAAATTTTTAATACTAAATGATTCATCATTATATAATAGGGAATTTTCATTCTATAAAAATTTGTTAATGAGGAACCACACTATACATAGGAGGGGAAGTATGTTATATATGAAATAGGTCCATCTTTGACCATTTAGTGTCACAAATGAGTGGTTTTTATGTGATTATTTTTACTAAGGAAACTTTCATATGTGATAGGGGTCATATTACAGTAGAGGTTATCATTATGTGACTATGAACCTTATGTATAGTCATGTTATAATAGGATTGTAACACATTATAATAGTTGTTTTTATATATATGGTCTAGGGAAACTAATGATTTACCCATTCAATTTTTCACAGAGAAGGATGTTCACATTGTGAAAAGTGGGTCAAACCATGAATCCATGATGTAGGGAGGTGTCATGGTTTAGAGGTTGAAGGTCATACCATGAAGGTAAAAGGGCACAATATGGTGTAGGAGGCCACACCGTGAAGGCCTGGTTGTAGGAATTGTTTTCTTACTGGGAGAAGTGTGCCTAACTATGATAATGTAGGTC
Source organism: Viscum album (assembly GCA_963277665.1). NCBI lineage: Eukaryota > Viridiplantae > Streptophyta > Magnoliopsida > Santalales > Viscaceae > Viscum > Viscum album. The sequence goes on from OY728153.1 coordinate 499,406,383, forward strand.
ATGACGTGAGGGATTAACCATAGGTTTTTGGTTCTGATGAGAGGAATTTCACTATATTTTTACCCAAGGGATCACACCATGAGGGGTGATTAGGTAAAGGAATCATTATGTGATGTTTAGGTTCTTGTTATGATGTTCCTCTTCTCTAGTTTTTTAAAAGGGGGGAAAGACAACCTTTTCCATATCCCCTCATTATTTTAAGGGAAAGGATTTTAGGTGGGATTAATTTTGGCTATCTCTCATGATCTTACTTTCTCTCTTGGAACCCAATTGTTAAGTGGTGATTCTAGTATTTTTTTCATGAAAAATTTAAGGTGAGTCCCTACCTTCATTCTCGTTTTTTATTCTCACCCTTTGATGACCACTTATTCATGATGATTTTGGGTAGGGTTTGGTGACAATTACACTAGTTCATGGTGGAATGGGTTTGATATGATTGGGGTTCTCTTTAATTGGATAAAAGGATCCATGGGAGGATGAGTGAACTATGTTTTGTAAGGATTTGATGGTGTGACATTTCATGATGAGTTTTAAAGTGATTATGCCTCTTTGGTTTAAAATAAATTTAATAATTATTCATTTTTATAATTAATTTTATATGATGTGATGGTTTGATATAGGGGATCAGGTGTTGGTATGATCTTTTATGAGGAATAGAAAATCATGGACAAAGATGATAATATATTTTTAAGGATGGTAAATTTATGTTGAAGGTAGGTGGTCTATATAATACTAAACTATATGCGTTTTTATGTATGATTTTTTATGACGAGATGAATATATGTGGTTGGGTAAATGAGTAGGTATTCAAACTACCCTAAGTAAGAAAAGTGAGTGGATTTGAACCTCCTCAAGTTGGTGTAAGTTCTCTTTTCACCTTGGGTATTTAGATTTTCCCAATGACTATATCCAAGGGGAAGGAGATACTAATTAAAGATGTAATAGGTTTAGGATAGGTCCTCTGGCTTAAGATGAGTCAAGAATAGCCTAGGTTTGTTTCTTAAGGTGATTTGAAAAGGAATGATGATCTTGGACCTAAAGATGATGGATGAGACTGTTAGACATCTCACACATGTTTGGGAACACCCTCTCAACTTTAAAGGAGAGTTTTAGTGTCTATAATGAGTAGGATAAGTCTTATAGGGATGAACTAAGTATGATGTTGAGGGTTTCCTCTAGATGACATACTTTAGATATATTTGAGGGGAGATGTGGGATGGGATTTGACTGTGTTTCAAGAGAATTATCTAGATTACTTAGAATAGTGATTCTAAGGTTATTAGTATCTATTAGGGAACAATTTTCCCTTGAGATACAACCAACCAACCATAATATATTAACAACAAACTATATGATGCATGTTGAAAAAAAATCCAAACACATACAATACCAAAATACAACCCATTAATCCATAACAATCCCATATGCCAAATACAGCCATGACAAAATCAGATTACCCAGCAGAAGACTACAACAAGACTCCAATAGAACTAAGACACCATCCATAGCTCCACCCCAAGCTCCATGCTACAATCACCACAACATCACCAAATCATCATGCAGAACCACTATAAAAATGAGATTATTTACTATAACTTATGTCCCAGAATACAACATCTACAAAGCACCCAAGTTCCAAAGTATGGGGTGAGTAAAAATACTCAGCAGGTTTTCCCAAAATGACTTCCCTACACACACCACTAGGATGAAACCATTAGCACATTTGTATAAAATAGTTTATATAAAAGATTAAATAGTGCAACAACATAAAAAAAGCCACACACTCCTTTACCAAGACATTTTCACCCAAATGCTCAAAACACACAAGAAAAACAAACAATCATTCCATAAGTCATTTCACCATTTCACATTAGCACAACAAATTCCATCTTGAAAGTAACACACAACAAGGCAGCCAAAACCATGGAGCTTTCATCCAACATGTTCACTACATTTCCAACTAGTGGTACTTCCCACCCATTTATCATTTGATGGTGGCCCTTATATCCATTATCCATATCCTCTTTATAGTGGTAATTTCTTCCCACTCACAGATAATCCACATAATCCATAACACTAAATTAACCAACAAGAACTAAGCACCAAGGCCACACAAAATCACACCATCATTCCCATCACATGCCAATTAACTACAATAAATCACCCATTTATTGAAAACACACTTTAACCAATTTTCCTTTCCCAACCACATTTCAATAAACAATATATTTATTGAAAACCATATTTCACAAAACATGTTTCATAATCATCCACTAACGATTATAAAATCAACATTTTAAAATCACACAATAAGACCCTTTTTGCAATAATAACCCATTTTCTCCAAAATCCCCCAAATCACCACCAATTGGGTTCTAACAAGATTCACACATCATTATCACAATTAATTTCAAGAAAAACAAATTAATTGTACCAAAACCACTAGTTCTAACCAAATGGAGTCGAGGGAGCAGCCACCTACCTTTAGGGTTCCGATGAATTCGACCCAAAAGAAAACTGCACCCCAATCTGGGAAAAATCTCCTTAAAAACTGCTCAAGATCTCCTTCCCTATCATAAAAAAGACTTGAAATAAATACCGAAGGAAACCACAACCCATGATCTACACACAATGGGTGTAGATCTAGAAAACTGAGAGAGAGGGAGAAGTAGATGTAGAGGAAACCACAAAGAACCATGAGAGGAGACTTACCCGAGAAGAACTACCTTCAATCCCCCAAGAAACCCCTATGGCTTGATTCCAAAACATGTGGGAGAGAACCTCCAACCTTTGAGAACCAAAAATCCCAAGTGAAGCTTGAGTGGGAGAAAGTTTTGAATTAAATAAGGAAACCCCGAGAGAGCCTGGATTTAAAAACACTATTTTTAAGTGGTTTCACGGTTAGCCCACAAGGTTTGGAAAATCATGAGCTAACCGTACACATGCCACTACCTCTAGAGAAGAGGTCTGCATGGAACCATGCATAGGTCAAGAAAATCACACTATCTCCCCCTTCATAGTTTTCTAGAGAACCTGCATGGTTTTCCCTAACCATGCTCAAACTGTGCGCCCTTAGAAAAGCCTCCAAAATTATTCAAAACCATTCTAAACTCTCTCAAACTCTTCCCAACTCATCCCAAGAACATTAAGCACATAAAAAACATAAAAAAGGCTACATACCACAAATTGGAGGTGCTACAATTTCATTGTCTTACCTTTCCATATTTATTTTTCCTTATCTAGTTATTTGAATGGAATATGTTTTCAGTTATTACCTTTCCATACTATTTATGCACTTCCTTACTAGTTTATTGACTACATGGTATGTGTGTTAAATTATTTACCATTTCATAATTATTACTCCCAAGGATTCATTATTTCTTCCACTATATTTTTCCCTTATTAAGAATTTGATCTCACTATTTTTATGTTTATTTCGCAAAGAATCCAAGAAGTGTACTTTTAAATATATCCAAGAAATTACTAGATTAAATAAAGTTATTTTTAAATTTATTTAGAAAAAATATATATTTTGTAAATATGTTATTCATTTATAATACAAGACTCATTTATGTATCTATTTTACCAAGACTAATAAACTCTTATGTCCTTATAGATTTGATTATTTGTAATCATGCCATAGTAATTGACAAAAAACATTGGATCCATGATATCTAGGGTCATTTCACTACATTTGGTATCAGAGGAAGTATAGTAGCAACCATGGGAACTATTTTTGGAAAACACAGCTTATAGAACATAACCCTAAGTTAGAATTTGAGGAAACATATAGAAAAACATCCTAGAATTTTGGTATGGTAGAGACTATATGGGCATTCTTATAAATAAATCCCTATATAGATACTAAAAGTGGTCATGGTTTTGGAATAGATATACCCAGAAGCAATAGATCTAACAAGGTGTTTCGATCCTGAATTGAGGTAACCTGGTACATGAAAATAGGCATTACTATGCACCTGGTTTGACACTCCTAGGGGATACACTTAGGATAATCTATTTTTCTTTTACAAACCATTATGTATAATTTGAATAGCTAATGATAATTAATAACCAAGGTTAAACCAAAGGTGTTTTATATTGAATATAAGGTTTCATGATTTAGAAATCCTATGAATGATATTATGGATAAACCCTAGAACAATGAAGGAAATATGTGGAAATAAATGGATGAAGTGTTTATGTATTGAGTATGTATAGAAAACCATAGTTAAGAGTCTATTTAATGATTAAATTTCATTAATTTATATCATATTTATTTTGGAAATAACATTAATATGGTTTTAAGAAAGGACAACATGTAATTTGGGTGACAACCAATCATATATGGCAAGGTTGTCGGTCTTGAACCCATGACCAAAAGACGATAAGGGTTTCACAAAAATCACTGACCCAATAAATGTTCTGGTTAATGTTTCATTATTTTTATTTAATAAATTTTATGAATAAATGTTAATTATGAACCAGTAGTATCAATTTTTATGATTAGAGTTTAATTTATTAACCATATTTTTTTATAAGATGGTTAAATAAAAATAGTCAGACTTTTTACTCATTTATGGGCCTTAAGATCCTTTATAAATGTATATTTTTCTTCATACATCAATATTAATTTTTGAATGAAGTGGAAAATATATCAAAGAACAACCAAATATTGAAAATATTTTTATATAAATATATCAAGAAAGTATACATAGGTAGTAAAATAATTCCTCAAAATTTGGAAAAGTGTCTTACAAAAATGTTTTCATAATACCATTTTTTTGTTGAACCAATGGCCTTATAAATCAACACATATTTATGGATTTTAGGACCTTAACATTCTATTTATAATTCATTTATTTTTTATTGATGACCTCAATCACTCTATATATTTATTTACACTTTTCTATAAGTATGTATCAATACTTTCCACTAATGTTATCATATTTATAGACCTAGTTACAATTTAGTCCATGTGACCTTTTTACTCACCATTATATATTTTATAGATTATTTCTTGTGAACCCTTATCATGATTTGGGATTCTAAACATAATAAGTATCAAACAATCTATCACCAAGATCGAGTTTAAATTGTGAGGATGTAATTTAATTAAGTTGGGGAGAATGTAACTTCCCAAAAATATAAAGCAGGAACATTGTATCTGATAACATGTATGAAACTCAACACCAAGAATTTAAGGTAATATTATATCCCAATAATTTATAATATATTTTCTATTTTAAATAAATTCAATAAAATATATAGCTTGCAATGCATGTGATACTTAGTTAGAGCGCGACATATGCAACACTGAGTTAGATTGCGTTACACACAAGAGATACCTTCTTCAATAGATTTCATTACATTCAAGTGTAAAAATACTCTATTTATTTCATTACACATAAGTGTGACTTTCCAGGATATCTTGCGTTATATGCATGACTGGCTTTCACCAAAAAATAGTGTATTATTAAAACATTATTATTTAATATAATATGATATATCCTTGTCGTTGTGTTTTTTATTATGAATAGTATTAAATAAATTATAAAAATATATAGTTTACACAAATATAAAATGAATTCAACTCTTAATAATTAATTATAAATGAAGATAAGAACCTATTGGATATAAAAATAAATATTATTACTTTTATGCTTCCAAAAGATCGTTGTCTTAATAAAAATAATTAATTAAAATTAGTTAAGGATTTTAATGAAATATAGTTTTTATAAATCCAATCAGGTATTTTTTTAAATTGATACATTAGGTTTTGTATTCATAAGATAAAAAAAATTCATATTTTACACATAATACCTTATACTTTAATAAAGGCAATTTTACCGCCTTTTAATAGTGAACCCATTTAAAATCTAAAATTTTAAAATTTAATTGATTCTATATTTAAAAATGAACTTCATATTTGAAATCTAAACATAATAATTAGGTTAGTGTGAAGTTTTAGTATTTTTCTGTGAAGTTTTCATTTTTTAATGAACCGAGAAAAATACAAAATTTTAGTTCAAAACTACTTTTTCATCAAATTTATTTATGAAGTTAAATTATATTTTAAATTGGTTTTAACTTTTAATTAGATAATATTTTTTAAATTAATACAATTTTTTAGTTTTAATCAATTTCACTTTGAAATTTACTATAGAAACAAAGCAAGCTTTTGAACATTTTTACTTTAAAACCCCACATTTTCGTCCCGTCTGTGGGATTAAAATTAAATTAATTTCTTCCACTTATATGATTTGAATTTGGAAAAAATTTATTAAATATTTATAATAATAATAATATATAATTTCAAATAATTTCAACTTATTTTTGAACAAAAATATTAATTATTTTAATTAAAATCATTTATAACAATTAAGGTAAAATTAAGCTTAATAAGGGACTAAAACTTAATCTTAAGGGGCCAGATGACCTAAAAACTTTTCCAAAATCCATTTTATGGAAATATTTCTAACATATACCCACTTTTTTGAAATTTTACCATTATTGGATCCACTTTCAATCTGAAAAACGTGCATGGAATTCCTTTGTGAAAATATTATAAGAGTGTCACTCCTCCTCCACTATAAAAGGACACCACTTATCCCCATTCCTCACACCTATAAAACCACATTAGTTAGGAAATTATCTTAAAAAATAGATTCCCAAAATCCATCCCCTATTCCTTTATCCTCCCTTTGGAATGAAATCCTTCCAAGGAATCCCTTTGGTGTAAAAAAAAAAGAGTTACCCGATTTTTAAGGTAATGTTTTCCGATAATCTCTTTTTATTTTATTTACACCTAAACCCATTGAATTATTTTTAAATAAAGATTATATGAAAAAAAAATTATCCTAAATATAATTTGATTTTTTTCAATATTTATACCACCACTAACACACACTTTCATATAATGGTCAATGAACATAATGTTTACATGTATGGAGAATTGTCGCCTCAAGAAAAGATGATGGTTCATTTTTTTCTTTACCAAATATCATGGTCGAAATTATGATGGAAAATATGTTTATATATGTTATATATGATATTTATAATATCTTTATGCTTCTTTAATTATTTTAAAACACATATCTCTATATTTTCTATTTTTTGTAAAAATGATAACAATTTTTGTGGAAGTGTGGACTACTACCCCTCAAAGCGATGTGATTCAGTCACACCATACATGGAATGTATAAAGGATGGTTTTAATTAAACATATGTGACATAAAATATATATATGATATTAATGACATAATTAACTTTCTTAAAATATAATATATATCATTTTCTTTATTACCCTTTAAAACACTTAATGAGTGATAACGTCATTCGTGGATGTATGGACTACCGCCTCCTCAACATGATGTGATTCCTTTTTCATCTCAAGAATTTATATATAAGTATATATGATTAAATAATATAGTATTTATGATATAATTATCATTCTAGAAACATATGATTATAACTACCTTATTTCTATAATGATCATTGAAAAATGAGAACGTTACTCATGCATATGTACGACCAACTGTATCCATGATCGTAACATTGATTCATTTTTTATAACCATATTTATTGATTATTTTAAAAGTTATAATTGATGTTTAAATATGATAATTATGTCATGATTATTATTCTTTATATGTTATATAATGACCAATTTTACCATAGTTGGCCTACAAAAGTTTTTTGACACATAAACCGAATTTGGTAAAAACAACCGAAATAAACATAATTGTTTATGTAGTTATAGAAAACATGGAAATAATTGAAATAAAAGTAATGATAAACAATAAAAATGTTTTAAATCAATTATATAATTAACATAATTATATTATACATTAATTTAAAGGATTTTCACCTGAAAGGAAATATAAGGTAATGGATTTTGTCTCAATTTACATCATACTGAGACTTAATTGTTGTTATGTACCTAGTTTAATCTATATGGTGTATATACTTCCCTTTTTCATGAAATTTCATGAATCTTCTTACTCTAATGAAATTATAACTATTATTAAATTTTCTTCCTTCATGAGGCTTTTGATTTAAAACGTTTCAATGTGGTATGGGATACTTTTGAATTTTTAAAGATTATTTTCCCCAAAAATAACATTAATAAAACCATTAGATTTATATCATCAGATTATTCATGGATATGTTCAAGTATTAGAACCATTTTCCACTATTTGGTACCAAAAATGTTTTAGAAAATATTTTTTAGAAAACCATACTTTATTCCTCTCTTATTTGGAGAACCTATTTTCATCTAAAAAACATTTTTGTTAATATTTTTAAAAAAATGTTTTTAAAATGATTTGATTAATACCTTTTTTACCATTTTTTTCTTTTATTAATTTTTTCAATGGAATCTTCTTGTCACTTTCCAAACAAGGAATTTTTCTATCCTTTTATCATGAAAATGGAATACTCTCTATACTTTGTATGGAATGTATAGATTTACCTGCCATCTTTTCTTATAACCATCCTTTTCATGTTTTAAAGGTTAATTTTTAAAGATTTTTTTTCAAAATTTATTTTAAGAGAAAAGGGTTTTCAAATGTTTTTTCAAAAACAGAAGGATACTTTCCTAAAAAAAATTCTTAATATATCTTTTATAATATTTACATTCATTAACAACAATAACCATTTATTTTACTCCACTTGTGGAATGTTGTATTTATACCATCATTAATCTTCCTATGAATTTATGATTGATTTGTACAAGGATAGTATTCACATTAACTTCCTTAATTCCTTTTATCTCATTGAAATATTCAATTACCTATGATCATTGAACATAGAATTTCTCCTAATTTACCATAAAATTTATCATGTATATGTTCATTAACTAAACCATATATAATTTTTTATAAAATGTTCACTTTGAATGTTATTTGATTGTTTGGGTAAATATTGATAAATCTGTATCTCTTACTCCATATAGATATTTGATAAGGAACATTATTAAATCGATTATTCAATATATGGGGAATGTTTTGGATTGGTACTACACGGGTGGGTCCTGGTTATAGATAGCCCCTCGATGTATTGGTTGTCCCATGGGATGATTCATTTATCTTGCCACCATAGATGGGTTTTTACCCAATATGTTGTAAATTGTCTTATGAAAGGTCTTTACTATAAAGGTACCATGTACCTAGGAAACATGGTGTGCAATAATCAAGCATTTCTCTCATTTAGTTTTAGTTATTATTTATCCATGAGATATTGTGTCGTCATATCTATGGTTATAGTTCATTTTTAGTTCATTGATAAATGGTATGTATTTCAATTTCTTACCATATCGTAATTTTTTTCCATATATATTTATTTGAAGGGAATATGTTTTTAGTTATTACCTTACTATATTTTTAATGCACTTCCTTCTCAGTTCTTTGATTACATGGTATGTGTTTTTAGTTATTTTTCATTCCATAATTATTACTCTTATTTATTCATTATTGCTTCTTCTATATTTTTCCCCTACTGAGCATTTTAGCTCACCCATATTATGTTTCTTTCCCCAAGAATACAAGAATATTACTTTGAATGATATGCAGGGTTTTACTATATGGAATAAATTTATTCTGTAAGTTATTTAAAAATAAATATGTTGTAAATAGTTTATTCCTTTGTAATTAGGACTCATTTATATATCTTTTTTACCATGACTATTAAACTCTTTGGCCCTTTGGGATTTGATTCCTTGTAATCATGCCAATTTAATTGATAGTAGATATTGACTTTGTGTTATCTGGGGTCAGGTCTTTACATTTATTTAGTCCTCATATTATTGAATTTAAGATTTGGTCTAGCTAGATTAAATATAGACCACCTAGTATTTAATCATAACAAAAGTAATTTCCCAATTTTTATTAGTGTAGAAAATTTTATGGTTGAAATACAAAAAATAAATAAAAACACATAGAATGAAAACTTAATACAATTTCAAAATTACACTCAATTTATTATTAAAGCATAAAATATGATAAATACCCTTAAATTAATAAATTTTATGGATAAATACATTGATTAAAAGAATAAAATATTGTTGAAATTTTAGCTTTCTCATTGATCCATATGCTTTCATTGCTATAATATTTCCACTAGAAGTATTGACTAATAACTCCTTTAATGTATCAGGATGTAATTCCATGTTCTTAGAAAACGTTCAAGATATAAAATAGTGTAAAGATTGAAACTAAAATAATGTGTTGGATGAATATTATTTTATAATCAAATTTCCTACTATAATTTCATTTGGGACCTCAAATTCTACTACTATGATTGCATAAACCTATCATTTATCCCTTAGAATCTTCTATGGTAGATTCCTTTGATACATAAGTCGTTGATTTGAATAGGGTCACATGTCCTTTTTATTTAAGTATTGGGTATTAGTGTCTTATTTATTGACTTCTCATTCATAATACCAATGGCCCGTATTTCTAAACTTGAATAAAACTCCCATGACCTTCATGTATTACCTAGGGTGTTTCTTTCTACAATTATTACATGTTTGAAATTTTATCCTTTACTTTTTCTTCTTTACTAACTTTATTTTTAACATGTTTCTAATCCACCCACTCATTATCTTTATTCCCTTTGAAAGTATAATAATTAGATATCTCATTCTCATTCTTAATGACACTTGTCACAATATTCTTAGAATCTGAAAATGATTGAGTGATTAATTACCTTTTAATAATTGACTCTAATCCATCAAATAATACATTGATCTTGATTTTAGGATTATGTATGTAATATATAATATTAATTTCTATCCTTTTAAATTTATCTTCATACCAAACCACAATTTCCTCCTCCTTTTGTATTAAATTCTATAAATTTCATTCCATGTTAGCTCTTTTCACATGAGGAAAATATTTCTCTAGGAATATCAAATTTAAAGCATTCAACTCCATATTGTCTATCTTATTCTCCTTCTTGGTGTTTTGAATCAAAGACCAGAATTGATCAAAATGTCCCTTTATATGATATATATCCATGATAACCTTATCTCATTCCCTATATCCCAAAATAAGGAATATGTTTTTAAATACGTGATTCATTGCTCTACCACTAATGGACTAGTGGTTCCATTTAAAGTTATAGGTTGTTATCATGTGAAGTGATCCAAGGTTGTTATAATATGATGAAGTGAAAAATGTTATCTAATACAGAAAATATTATTTGTTATAACTTAATTTAACTACCCTAATATATTCATAATCTTATCATATCCAACAAAAATATCATTTATTTTATAAAGAGGTAAATCTTTTGAAAAATTATAGGTGTCGACCCGATTTTTTTCCTTCCATTGGAAACCATTTCTAGGTATATATTTAATTATACCATGAATAAAACTATTGATTTTAAATAATAGTATATAATTTTGGTTAAAAAAATTTAAATTCACTTTATGTAATTTGTAATTGTTTCTAAAATTTACTAATGGGTTTTTTTAAAAGTTATGTTCTCTAACAATGTTTATATAAATAAGGTTACTAAGGTTTATTCTAAAATTTATTTGATACAAAATTCAACAACTCTGAATCTAAATCCCCAAATATGGTGGGTTTTTATTATAATTCTATAGAATACATAGATCCCAATACATATAGGATCCAGTAGTTTTGTAGTATCTGTAAAATAGATACTTAAATGAATATTACATTAGATTGAAAACATTATATGCATTACTGGAATATATGAAAATTTATTATTTCTCCTTAAAATTCATAATTCACTTGTATTAATCTTCATGTTTTCCTGTGGAAATGGGAAACAATATAAAGGGGTGTGCTCAGACGCCTAGTAAGGGGCGGTGTGAAGTAGAATTTATCATACATAAACATTGAATAAATAATATTACAACAATAAATAAATTCGATAATAAATGTAATTGTGAGAATAATATATCCATGGATTGAATAATAATAAATAAATTCATGGATAAGAGTAACTAATCTCATAGTGATGGAATGTATAATTATGTACATCATAAACATTTCATCAAGGACTTGTTCTAAGATATCATACATAAACACATATGTTTTACACCAATTCCCAATATAGTTTATCTCTTGATATATACTGATTCATTATGGGTTTGTATAATTATAGGACCCAATCATCACATAATTAGTCCAATGCGTCCATCATATCAAGAGAATGACTAAACAATACATATCATAATGTTCCTCGTAGAACCTCATACATAATCATGGATAAGTAATCAATAGTTATTCATATATAAATAATGTATATATATATTATGAATAGTTACCCATTAAATAGAAAAAAAATGATTTTCTAGGTGGATATCCCACAATAAACATAGAAAATAGGATTTTAACAATTTAATGGAAATTACACTTATCAAAGGAATGCTAAAAAGGTAGTAGTGAAGAGTAATATCATGGTCTTAGAAAATAAATATGAAACAATCATTGAGTTCAATAGTTTTCAATTTTATGAGACTAAATAAATGATAGAAAATTTTCCCTCAGACTCATACTTCTAGATCTGGTGCAACACCTACATACTTAAGATACATAAAATAAAAATTTCTTTCAATATTATAACAATATATTTAAATCCTTCATTAGGGTTCATACAGATCTTATGAGTCGTCTAAATCATATCCCCATGGAGTGTCAAACTATGTTCGAATTCAGGTACACTAGTTGTAAGTGGAGAGAAGACCGAGTTAATACCCAACCATACTTTTTAGGGTTATTACCTATAGGCGTGTCTGAGTTAGATCCTAGATTCACTTAAAGTACCTAGATAGGTATTACATTTCAAGGAAATCACACACTCTTTACTTTACCAAACTCTTAGGATGTTTTCCAATATTTCAATTTATCCCTCAGGTTTCTATAAATGTTTGAGAATTATAATGGATTATAAAGTTAATATAATTAAAGGAAATGGTGATCTATAACTAATAATATGATAAGGAATTTATATGAATGAATAATAATAACATTTTATAATAATAAGAAAATGAATTTGATAGGATTACATAAATAAAGGATAAGAATGGATTAAATCCCCACACATCGACATAATAATGTCTTAGGAACATGCTATAAGGAGAGAGAAAATGTAATATCTTGTTAATAATATATGAAACACATGATAATACCATGGAATTACAAGAATGGTAGAATATTAATAATATTTTTAAATAAAACTATAAAAATGGTCATAATTAAAAAGGAAAGAGGATGATTATGAATCTTTACCTTGTAAGGTAGCTTTTAAAAACATGATAAGAACAACTTAAAATCTTAGAAACTCCTTTGAAGGATTCTTGAGTGGGAAATTGAGAGTAGTTAAATGAATACTGATTTTTTAATTTTAACGCCACATCCTGGGGGCCACTCGACTAATACCTTGAGATAATGTACCACAAGACCTAAGACACACTTCCTCATATGCTAGAGGCTTCTATCTAGTAGTGAGGTATTATGTGAACATTTTGGGGAGACTATCCCATCGTAACAAAGTGTAATATTAATGGAAACAAAATGAAGCAGGTAACATCTAGATAAACAATACAGTCTAGGGAATGTTCTAATAAAATAAATACAAAAGCATATGTGCTAATAATGAGTGTTCTATATATACCAGATCCACCATGGGTGGATCACACATAAGAAATCAAAAAGAAGAAGAAAATTAAATTGTGGATGACATCCTCTCCATGACTGGTCCTGAGTCTGACCTCATCCCACCGTATGACTCTGACCCAGGAATCTGACCATATTCATCAACATCAATCATTTCCCTAAACCTAGACCTATGACTATAAATAGTGTCTGCTTTGGTACCCATGTTCCAAGGAATCCTAAGTAGTGTGTGTGTATAAATCAGTAATACAACACCAATGACATAACCAAAACAAAATATATATAAAAAGTATCACGTGCATATGTTCTATAAATAAAAAATTCAAGAGTTTAAAAACTTTTTATAGAATTATAGTAAATAACCATTGATTCCTCTAGTCTAAGATGACACTTGATGTTCATTATACAATTTTCAATCTCTAAGTTGTCAATATGATTGGTGATACTTGCTTTATCCATTGTTAGGGTGTCTTTAAGCATGTCTTTATTACCATTAAAATTGTAAATATCAATATGTAATATAGGAGGTCATCTTGGAATTCCTCATTATCATGAACCATCACACTAAATCTAGACCCTCATCCTGGCATTCCCATGGAATATGAGCTATAATCTTGTAATTCCTCATAATTATTCATCGTATAGAATCTATATGATCACCCTAGAATTATAATGGAATTCAATCACTCATCCCAAAATTCCCAATCATCATGGAATCAGACGAGTCTAGGAACTCCATATAGATTTTCAAAGTCAATATCAATCACCTGGAATCTGAGCACCCATACCATCATTCCTTCTCATTGATTATCATATGTAATTCATGTTCTCATCTCAACATCCCAATGTAGAACATGTCATATAGAATCCAAGGAGTTTATCTTGACATTCCTAATCGCCAGGGATCATTTCAATATTTTATTTATTAACCATTAATTTCATATAAATCTCAATATGCTAAAGGAAATCACTTTCTCAAAGTCATCACACCATGAATTAGGTTCCATTTCCAATTTCAAAATCAATACATAACTTTTTTACAAAACCAATTCATTTTACAAAACAGGGGTACCAACCATAAATCTCGTTAGTATTTATAAATCATAGGTTTTAATTCAATTTAATCATTGGGGTTTTCCATTTTTCTCTCCTCAAAACCACACCAATTTCCATTATTAAAACACAAGGAATTATATAATTTCAATTCCTCTTTTTATAGGTTTTAACACATTTCCCATTTCATTATATCATATTCATTCTATGTTTCAAAACCATTATCAATTATTGATGGTTTTGAAATTCCATTTCACAACCCTCAATTCAAACCAAGGTTCCACTTAAAACAATTAAAATATAATTACACATTTAAAGAAATAATTACTTTATAAGGTTAACCCCCCCCTACTAGGAAACCCACATAAATATACCCTTATAAATGTTTTGAGACATGATAAACATTCATTTACCAAAGGAAAACTCTAACTAGAACATTTTAAATTAATGTTTTTATAGCACTATAAAGCTGGAATAACTATACAACATATGCACTTGGAAAATAAGATATACTATGAGTTAAATTAGTGGTACCATATACCTTATCCTCAAAGGATCCTACTCATATGATATCATCCCCTGTTTTGGAAAAAAATGGAAGAAAATGAAGAACTAGAAAACACATTAAAAATAGAAAATACCCCAGATAGATAATGTAAAATAAATTTAAATAAAGTTAAAAAAAATAGAGGCTAGAGAACTATTAGATATATTTCAAGATTGCCAATTTTGTAGATAGAATCCAATTCAGACCATGGATTTAGGATTTCCCCCATGGAAGAGGGGTTATGGAAGGAAGGAGATGTGTATAATCTACTGGCTGAAAATGGGTGAGAAAAGGGGGTTGAACCCTTTTAAAATCAAAAGGAAAAAATTGGCCTTATCCCACTTTTTAAATAGTTCATGTTTTGGTTGAGTTTTTTGAAAAACTATGTGCCAACCATAATTCCCCCCATACCTAATACTAGCCACATCACATAGTTTTAGTGCACAGTTTTATAAACTATCCACTAACCAGGCTTCATGCATCTGCAACTCTACAGGAATTCATAGGGTTTCCAAGGACATATCACACAATTTTATAAATTGGGTTTGCATTAAATTTAAACCACATGGTTGGGGTTCACATTTAGAACTAATCATTTTCTAACTGTACACCCTATGATGCAACTCAAAAAACCCAAACATTGAGACGCAAACCCCTGGGACACTTTAGAGATATCAAATCCCTCCAAATAACTTCATTGCAAACCCAAATTGGGTACTTTGATGGGTTACAACCCTTTAAATTCAATTAATAGTCCCATTATAAATATTGAACCATCCTCTAGTTTTAAAACTATTTTTTTTAAATTATAGGCACCCATACAGAGCCAAGCCCTTGCAAATTACCCATTATAACACTTCTCATCCTCGATAAGTCTCATTTTTCATCCATCCGAACCTATAAACCTATGCTAATCAATAAATTAAAACCGAATGACCTCTATCCATTCCTAAATACCTAAAATATATTCATGGAAAAACATTCAACTTAAGGGGATTAAACTACCAAGACCTGAGCTAATCCTCAATATCAAAACTGAAACACCAAGATAGTTTTTACCCAATACCATCTATCCTAAAACACTAATGGTGTTGTCTTACAAACTCCTAACATACCTATGGTCCTCCCCACCATAAGATTCATCTTACAACCCCTAACATCCAATTATTTGGTACTTCATCCATTTGAATAACGTATTGAAACTCCACTCCTATGTTCTAATGATGTGTTTAGTCTGGTTTATAGACTACAACACTAAAATATACATGAAAACGTTATTTGTACATAGATACCCATCCAAATTATTGAAAACCAACTGAGGATAAACACATAACCTCCATCTATGCACAATCCAATAGTAAACTAGAGTTTACTCAAAAGCCCATATTCAACTTAATGGATTCATTTTTCACAAGAGAATATAGTTTGAACCTTTCTCAACTGACTTTTCTTGAAAATGATTAGCTCCAATTTCCATTGCATTACTAAACAATCATTCATGATTCCTTTGGACCCATGGTCATCCTACGGTCAAAAAGACATGATCATTAGATCCCATACTAGATTCTCGGGTATGTTCTATGGTAGTATTCTCAACCATCCAAAACTATCATCATGCCCTATTGCACACCAATGCACCTCAGATCCAAGAACCCTTGGATCACTTTAAAACCAACCCATTCTCGATGAAAATTCTAAGTCTTGACTCTCTATATCAACTATTTACCACCTTTTTTTAATTCAATAATGAATACAGCTACACACCACATTTTCTCCTTACCATCCTTCTAAGGCCACCATGATCAAATCCACAAATCTATGACCACTTTCAACATGAGGGTTATATTCCCATGTTTGATATACTACTCCCCATGATAGGATTTTTGTTATCGTCGTTCCACTTGAGTAACTACCAACTGCCATGGACCATGTTCCATTCATTATAGAACTCAAAAATTATACATTTTCATCCCTCTCTTTCCTGATCTACAAACAAAACATCAATCACCACTCATTCCTAGATTTTGAGAAGGGAACCCAAGACATTCACCACTCTCTGGTTGAAAATGTGGACCCCACTCTCTGATAGTTGATGGTGACCTCCCCACCATGAAAATTTACTTATACCACTCCATGTGTATAGCTTCTATGGTTCCTAAATAAAACAATTGTGTTCCACTCTTTCGATCTATACTCAATACATCCATCAACCCCCTGATACCTCCATCTAGGTCAAACCTAAGTGTCTATGCTAATACATTCCAATACATTCATTATGTCACCCTCACTATATAGGAAATATCAAAACCAAACCAAAATCATCAAGACTCACTACCCACCAACACCTCATAAACCCTCAGTTTCATCACACCAGGTGGGGTTCATCGAATACGACTCACCACAACCACATGACTCTCTACCAAGTAGTTGTGAGTTAACCTTCATGGAAGCATGATTTTCATCACACCACTTAGGATTCTCTAGGGGCTGAATGATTCTCAAAGGAACCATAGGTGGTATATTTTATAGATTCAAGTACAAATAATCCCCGCACAAAGCCATTGTACATCACATTGTTTCTCCAAAAAGAAATGGGTGATTTCTTATAAACTACCAGATCATAAAACCAAAATGACATCACACATATATGACACATTATTTCCAATTATATCTAAAAACCCCATGGTCACACACTCCTATGTGACTATTTACCAACCCAACCCACAATCTCATGATTTGTGTTTTATTAAAACTAGGCTCAAGTGCCCATTCGAGAATCTAACCATGCCTCCTAGCTCATCGATCTCATTGGACTTGAGGCATCCTAGATGCATTTATCCAACCATATTGACTTTTTTCCCAATTAAAGTCTAACTGCATGACCACCCATCTGTCTAGGATTCATTTCAATACTAGATGTGTTTACCCATGATCTATTAGCCCTAGACCCATCCACCCAAGGTTAACAGCATTATACCAGTAGGGTTCGTCATCCAAATGATCTTAAAATTCAAAAAAACCTTAAAACCAAAATGAAAGAACTTAATGTTCTTACCTTAATGGAAGATCTAAGTAATAACCATGTATTTTAAAAGACCAACATATCACCAACCAAGCATCGACTCCATTTTTTAGATCATCTTCCTCCAACACCGGTTAATCCTTCTCACTATTACACTCAACCACCAAAATCCTCCAACTTCATTCTAGTCTGATCTATGTCCCAAAAATACTAGTCTCTCAAAACTATACCCAAGATCATGCCTCACATAAGCCACTTTTCTTGGGGTCACTTCTACCCCTATTACAAAATACATGAAGACCAACATGCCAAAATCAATTACTCACTCAAGGTCCCACATGCCTATAGATACACAACCACTAATAATAGAAATATGAGACAATACACCCATTATTAGGTCCCACAAAACAAAAAGGGTCATCAATGCATGAGGGAAAAAAGAAATGGTAGTACAATGCAACATATGGAAACATCATGGTCATAGCCCAACACCATCAAGGTCTCATAACCCATATCCCTAGGCCTCAAAACTAGGGAATGATCACCATACAAACCTCCCATTATCAAATTTAGGTCTCAAAAATAAGGGATAATCATCCCCAAGTTCCCTATAAGCTTTTACATTTCTCATTTTTACAATATTAAAACTTTATAATTTCAAAATATAAAGATTCATATTTTAAAACCATTCATTACCCAATATTTTAAAATTATCAAACTTTATAAACATCATGTCCCATGGTTTGGTTATGCAGAATCATATTCACAAGTTATGAGGGAAAACATATCATAAGTTTCTTACTGGAACTTTATTTAACAAAAACTAACACTTTATAATTCAATTTCATCTTCTTATTACCCAGAAGTTTCATGAAGAGTTAGTCAAGTATAATGAAACCATACACTTATATTTAAACCATATAAATGGTTGTAGGAATTTTAAATACCAAACCATCTAAGTCATTTAAAAACATAATTTTATATAAAAGACCAAAATATATAAATCATAGACAAAAATAAACATCATCACACATGAATCTCAAGAAACTATCAATAACGGGAAACATACGGATGAAATATCAATCCTATGTGCCTAATTTGATGCACGAATACACATCCTCCCATTATATACTATTTAAAGAGATAAAAATTCCATAAATAAATAACATCAAACCCATGTGAACCACTCAAGGTTGAAATCATTATATTGTAAAATTTAAAATCAAGATAAGCAATTCCCACCCCTAACAACTCAGTTTTTTCTATGCATCTGGGGTTACATGCACCCAATAACAAGCTCATTACGAAGCTCTAAATACGTCTTAGTATCTTGAATACCATACCAAAATATTATGTAAAGATAAAATTAACCACTGATACCACTTTATAGAACCTTGACCTGATGGACACTCTACTGGTGCCTCGATCTGATGCGCCACAAGACCCCAGGTGTGCCTCCATGTATGCTAGAGGCTTCCAACTAGCGGCATGGGCCTATGAAAACACCATAGAGAGACTATGACCTCATGTAATAGTATAATAACCATGATAATGAAATTAAATAGATTATATCTAGATAAGAATTTAAATCTAGGGAAAGTTAAAAAAAATACAACATATGAAAAAATAATGAATGTTCCATACATACTGGATACCCCGTGGGTGGATCATATACAGAAAATACATTAAAAATAAAAGTAAACTATGGGAAAAATCCTCTCTTTGACTATTCTAGAGTTTCTCTTGGTCTCATCATCTGAATCCATTAATCCAAAAATATGAATCAACATTGGGCCTTTCCTTGAACATAGACCTATGACCAAGAATAGAGTATTCTCAGGTACCCATTTTTTATAGTGACCCAAAAAAGGTATGAGTGTAAATCAATAGTCCCCCCCACCAACAGTGTCCCCAAAATAACTAACCTAGAAATAAATTCATTTATAATTTATATAAATAATCAACCTATCAGTTTTAGAAGAGTTTATATAAAGAGTAAATAATTGATGACACCCCAGGTTCGTGACGACACCCATGGTCAGATGTAAAATTTTCGATATCTGGGTCCCTAAAAATGATCATTTATACCTAAGTCATCTAGTGATAGGGTATCTATAAGTATTCATTGATGATATTTCCAACTATAAATATCCATATAGAATCCAAGATTTCATTCTAGAATTCCTTAGTATCATAAACCATCACATTGAATCAGGATGCTCATCCTCTCATTCCCATGGAATATGAGATCTCATACCAAACTTACCCCACCATTAGTAATCACACATAATTGAAACTCATCCTACCATTCTAATAAAATCTGAGTGCTTATCATGGAAATCCTAATCATCAAATAATCACATGGGTCTAGGGACTCCACTCATCCTTCCCAAGTCAATATCAGTCACATGGAATCTAATATCTCATCCCAAAATTCCTACTCATAAAGTATTATATAAAATTTAGACACTCATATTGACATTTACAAGTAAAACGGTTCATACATAATCCAAGGAGATCATATTGGAATTCATAATCATTAGGAATCATTTAAACATTTGAGTAATTAGTCATTCATTTCATTTAATTCTCAATAGTCCCAAGTCCGACACTTTCCCAAAATCATCTCACTATGTCTTTGGATATATTTCTAATTTAAAAATCAAGATTTATTATTTTTTAAAAACCAATCCTTTTTAAAAAAACATGAGTTCAAACCATAAATTCCTCTAGGATTTATAAATAATATGTGCAAATTCACTTTAATCAATTGGGTTTAACATTTTATTCTAAAAAAAACACCAATTTTCATGATTAAAACCCACCCTATCATATAATTTCAATTATACTTCCATATAGGTTGTATCACCTTTCTTATTTTGTTTGATAAAATTTATTCTAAGTTCAATTCCATTATTAATTTTTAATAGTTGTGAAATTCCATTTTACAACCATTAATTCTAACCAAGTTTTCTCTTAAAATATTAAAAAAATAATTCGGCATTTAAAGATGTCATGCCACTACCAGGTTCAATCCCCAAAACTAGAAAACCCACTATTATCTACCCTTAAAAAAGGATTGATACTAGATATACATGAATTTACCTAAGTAAGACTCAAATTATAACATTCTAAATTAAATTGGTCATAACATGGTGAAGTAGACATGACTTCACCATACATGAACTTGAAAAATAAGTTATATTATATGTTAAATTATAGGTTGAACAAAAGTAACCTTCATATGAGACTAATCAACTAATATCAACCCCTAGTTTGAGAAGAAATAATAGAAAATGAATAACCAAAAAAATTTCTTGAAAACAGGGGAAACCCACATAAATGACATAACATAAACTGAAGAAAAGAGAAAACCAAAATGGAGGTAAAGGAAATCTTATACTTACCTCAAGCTTCAAAAAAATTTAGACAAAAGATGATTCATATCTCATATGGAAGAGTTCCCTCATAAAAGAGAGGAGAGGGAAGAGAGGAGGCATGTAGGAGCTTCTAGCCAAAAATTCTAGTGAAAATGAGGTTAAACCCATTTAAAATTGAAAGGAAACATGTTTTCTTTTAACTTTTTAAATAGTACACTATTTAGTCACATGGTTTGAAAACCCCCCACACCAACCATGATTCCCCCATTGTTGAAGAATAGGCGGCACCTCACATAGTTATAACACATGGTTTCATAGAGCAGGCATAAACCATGAAACATGCCTCTACAAATCCAAAAACATTCACAAGGTTTCTACAGACATGTTTTTTGGTTTTACAAATCATGCACCTATTGAATTTACATCTCATGATTGTGGTTCAGAACTATCACTAACAATAAATGAACCATTAACCCCAGTCAATAACTCTAAAAACCTTAAATTTGAGCCCCAAACCCCAAAACACTCTCAAGAACTCTGAAACCACTAAATCATTTCATTCCAAACCCAAATTGTGTTTTTTAGGTGTTCCAACACTCATAATTCTATTTTGATGACCGATTTAAAAATATCCATGTTTAATAGTTTGAAAAATCAAATTCAGAGAACCATTATAGAGCCAAGGCCTTATAGGAATAAATATGAATGGGTGAATGGTTGGGTATTTATATAAAATAGGGGATAATGTTTTTATTTTCTAAATATAGGACTTGGAAATCAACGTTGTGGAAAATGAAAAACCATTGCCTTACCCATGGTTTTATTTCATGTTTTTTTACATTTAATACATTTTTATTGACATTTTAATGTTTTTGAATCAAAATCCATTATTTTCTATTAATTTTTCCATGGAAATAATATTTTCCCATAAACTACTAATTTTTAATTTTTAATTTTCATTGTTGGATTTTGAAACTTATTTATATTATTTGAAAATCATTTTTCATTAATTAAAGTACATAATAATAATAAAATTCATAATTTTTTTCTTTGATTCACTTAAATTAGTTATTAAATAATTTTTAAATCATAATTACGTCCTAATACTTATTATATATGCTTATATTATTTTACTATTTAATGAAAAATTTCACTATCTTGATAAATTATTAAAATTTCACCATTGACTAAACATTATCATTGTTATTGCTTAAGGATTCATACAACAAAGAGAGATACATCATTAAGGTCAGAAGTAGTTAAGGCCCAAAGCATCGTTAAAAACAACGTTGATGCCACCAGAAAGAAAGGATCCTAAATTAAGGTAGAGGGGAAAATTTTGTTTTGGGGAAACCAATGATGCCAAGAATTCTGCAACTTTGTTTCCCTCATGCCATGTGTAGGAGATCCCTGTATGGGTGCCCATGATCTAATTTCACTTACAAATAAGATAAGCTATGCTCCAAGGGATACTTCCACATCCTGATAAAGATTTTGATAGAATCAAAGAATCTGTCTCCAAAATCCTCAAATCTATATTCCTTTGTTCACATACCTCCAGTCCCATGGCCATCGCCTTAGCCTCGGCCCAAAGGGCATCTCCTCTTCCATAAAAAGCCGAAAAGTCCACCACAATGGACCATTGTTGTCTCTTATAACACCACCGCCTCTCATCTCCCCCTGGAGGGATCTGTCTATGTTGAGTTTGAACCCACCACATAGGGGGTACCAAAATACACAATGACCCTGTCTCGTCCTCTCTTTATGAGTGGACATGCCTTGGAGAAGAGGTCTTACTAACAGGGCCCCATGGAAATATGTACATAAGTAGACTATGTCCAGTAATGTATTCTTCATTTGGAAGTTGATTCTTACTCGGGTGTCGGAGAACTTCTTATTTCGCACGTCATTCCTCGCTTTCCAAATAGTCTAGAAACCTTCCATGAGTATTATTGATATGCCTTTACTCTCTCAATCATGCTCACCTGCAACATAAAAACACTAGTTTGGGTCATCCTCCTTCCACCCACCTGAACCTTTCCACCCTAAGAACTACTTGTGTATCTTCCAAATCCACCAAGTCCAATCATTATTGAAGAAGAAATGCTCCACTGTTTCTTGTTGGGGGTTAGTGAAGCACCAGAATCTGGATGCCAAATTAACACCCATACATTGTATATTGTCATAAGTGGGGATTTCATTATTCTTAACTCTCCACAAAACAAGGTTGAAATTGGGGGAGATTCCATTGCACCACAATTTTCCCCCCACGGGTCACCATAACTGGGGTCCCTCCTCATGCTTCTATAGGGTTTGAGGGAAAACTCACCCAACTTGTCACCCATAATGATGAGTCGATCAGGGTCCTCATTTGGAATGAAATCCTTGAAGGTATTTAATTGATCATCATTGAGAATGGTGTGGATAAAACCAGGTTGAAAACTATATTCTTTGAAGCATATATCCAATATTGGACAGTCGGGAAACCACATATTCCCTCCCCCCAATCTTGTCGTCATAAATTCAGATCACCTCTACCCACCAGCTAACACACATGAAGATGAAGTCCCTCTAAGTATGGGTGAATCAGCTTCCATGTTCTCGATGGCTGATACCTCTTCACTTCCATATCATGTCTGTATTTATCCTGCATGAGCTGGCCCCATAGAGTTCGTCCCTCCATCGCCTCCCTTGCTATCTTGGCATGTATCCCTAACATGGTCGATGATGCACTCCTCAAATTGATTCCCCCTTCATATATAGGTCTTTCTAAACACTTCAATGAGGCCTAGTGATGCCTACTGTCCATATGAATATCCCATATAAAGGATATCATTATCCTCTCCATGTTGGAAATCACACTTTTAGGAATCTTCATGGTTGACATGAGGTTCATGGGTATATAAACTATAACACTATTTACTAGATTAATTCACCCTCCAATGGATAGGAACCTATTTTTTCAATTGAGGATGTGCCCCATGATCTTTCCCATGATCTTTTCAAAGTGGTAAACACGAAGGGAGTTTGGACTCACTGGGGCTCCAAGATACTCCCTGGGGAAGAAGCCTCTCCTCATATTCAAATTGTATTCCAGATATCCATCCCTCATAACCGAGAGGTCCTTAGAAGTATAAAACAAGCGTTTCTTCCTATTAACCACATTTCCACTCCATTTGAAATATTCCCCTAGTATCCCATTCATCCCATTCACTGATATCATACTACCATTGATAAATAAAATTGTATCGTCTACAAACATCAAGTGAGATATATCCTTCTGAGAATGTCTATACCGATATAGAAGTACTCTCCCTGTGAATAGGCCCCTCTTATAAAGCAGCTTAGAACATTTTGAGATAAAATGAATAAAGTGGGAGTTAGGGGGTCCCCCATCCTTAAACCACTATAGGCCTTGAAGAAGTCGAATTGTTTACCCATGAACAAAGTGGAGATCCATATCGAGATAAAGCAGTGAAATAGGATATCTCAGGTCCAGTTAGAGAAACCCATTCAAGTCAACGCCTTTAAAATGAAACCCCATTCCATTCTATCATAGGCCTTAATCATTTAAATATTGATTGCTAGGATATTACTGAAGGTCTTATTGTTGATCCCACATATCATTTCATTCACCACTCCAATTGCACCTTGATTGGACCTCCCTTTGATAAATTCATGTTGCTCTGCTTCCAAACAATCATTTAAGTGCACCGTAAGACTTTTGTTGAGGATTCTCTTCAAGACATTATAAGGTATGTTTCACATGATGATTTTCCTATACTGATCAATGATATGGAGGTTTCTCACTTTTGGTATCATAACCACCTTGGTCTCACTAGTTATGTGCGAAAGATGACCACCCTGAAAGAAGTCCTACATCGCTCTCACTAGGTCCCATTTGATCGCATCCCATACAGCCCTGTAAAAATATATGGGTATCCCATCCATCCCGGGAGCATGTTAGGGTTAAAATTACACATTGCCTCTCTTACTTCTTCCTCTTATATAGGCCTCCTCAACCACTCATCAATATCCTCAGTAACACTTCTAGGAATGTCCTCAAGAAGCTCTAGATCCACACTTGGGTAGTCATTTTCCATGTTAGAGTTTGGTCCTTCCCATAAACCTTTGACGATTTCATTGGCCATTTTCCACACTTCATCCTGGTCATTGGTATATGAACTATCTTCTCTGAGAATATTGGGCATGTGAGTACGATTCCTTTCTTTAATGCATGCAAGAAAAAAAACTAGTGTTCTGGTCCCCCTCATGAAGACACTTAACCCTTGCTCCCTCTCTCGCCAACCTCTCTTTCCATAAAAGAATATCAGATAAAAGACCCTTATTAGTCCTAAGATTGTTAAACAAGGCATCATCCCATCCTTGTTCCAAGTGGGTGTCTATGTACTCCACTTATTTACCAATCACGATCAGGTCCTGATCATGTGCAGGAATATTCTTCCTCCACCTTTGTAAAATATTTTTGAGCATCCTTATCATTTTGTGGAAAGATATCCACAGGTTCCCTGAGTGAGTCTAGTCCCATGCATCCATGACCACATCATTGAAACCCAGATCTTCTATCCACAAGCTTGAGAACTGGGTACAATTGTCTCTCTAAGTACTGGATCTCAAATAAAACCGCAGTAGAGAGTGGTCAGATAAGCATTGTACTAGGTGGGATACTTTAGAAACTAGGAAGAGAGAAAGAGTTTCCTCATTCATCAAGCACCAATCGAGATAATACTAAGTGTGTCTTCCCCCAAGTTGGTTATTACACTAGGTGTAACAGTCTCCCTCGAAGTCGACATCCATCAGACTAGTTCTAGCCAAGAAATCAACAAATGCCTAGCTTTCACTTCTTGGAAAATCCCATCCTCCTTGTTTGTACTCTAAAGATGCTATTGTGTTGAAGTCACCCATGAAAATCCATGGGTTTTAATCATTGATAAGGCCTTCAAGTTCGTTCGAAAGAACCCATCGCTTCTGGGCATTACACTTTTCATAAATACAAGAGAAAGAGAAGTGTTGAGATCCTATCAATATTTTTGTGGAAAGGTATTGGTCTGATGCATTAATCAAATCCACTAATATATTATCCTTCTAGAACATCCATATATGGGAGTTGGGTGGGTTCTTGTATAGGAAGCCACGAACTTTGAGCCTTTGTGTGTACTCATCTATTCTGCCTGATTCTTGTTTTGGTTCAAGAACTTCCACCATAGATACCGAGTGGTTGACTAATTTATTGACGAGAAATTCAGATTTCTACCATGCCCCTAGCCCTTGGGCATTCCATATTAATACAATAAACATTGATACATTGGAATCTGGATTTGTCCCTATAATTCTATCCCTTGGCTTGTAGAGATGATTATGGGGAATTAGAAGTAGGAGATTTAGACTTAGAGTGGGTGCACATGTCGTTCTTCCTAATCTTGTAGACGAATATAGAAGAGAGGCTACCACTTTTCCAAACCCTGGGGTATACTCAAAAGTAACTAAGATGTTATCAGTCATCGCACGCCTGTCTAGAGACGCAGAGGCTAGGACCGATGGTGTTAACATCACTGACGATACAAGCTATGAGGTAGGGGATGTCACCAGTAGCACCAATGGAGACAGATGAGTCAAACTTCTCACATGAGACTCAGGAGGCAAGGAATGGGGGATAACATACCTACCATTGCTAGATATGAAAAAGGAACCAATACTATCTTCAACGTAGATGATGGAGGAACTAGTATCTCACTGGTCGAGGACAAAAGGGGCACTTCCAACTCTTCGTACCCTAGGTCCTATGGTAGAATCTCAGAGATGCTGATGTCAGAAGTGACTCGTGGTTCCCACAGATAGAGCTTGAAATGACTACTGTAGAATGTCCCATTCAGGGGGGGCTGCCTCTCTATTGTCCACTCCTTGGTTGAAACAGATCATATCCCTGCTGGATGAAGCTGATACCCAGGGCAAGTAGGACGAAGCTTCTAAAGCTTGATTAGGGGGACAGAAGACCACCCCTTTTCCCCAATCTACGTTTTTAACTGGCATTGAGGAGGGGATTCGACTAGAAGGGCAGGAAAACTCCTGACCCTTCCCCCAGGCCTTTCAGAAAACCAATAGAGAGTGACTTGAAATGGGACAGGATAAGTAGAAGTGAGGATAGGTGGGGTATATCAAGGCATGCAGACGGTCCTTCATCCCCTCGGTCCTAAGCACGATTTGGTCCGGGGTCGGTTGAGAAAAGTCCATTTCGACACAGATATGAGTGACTGAAAACTCCTCTAGACAAGTCTTCTGAACATCCACACACATGTTACGACCCCAAAGAATCCCCAATTACCTTTAGGAACGATTATTTCATCAGGGGAAGGGATATCCCAAGGATGGATATCCAGAACGCCGTGAGAGGGCTCTCCCTCATAGAGTGAGCATCCATCGACCAAAGAGAGGGAGAGAAGAGCCAACTCCACACACAATGAGGGATCTAGCTCCACTCTTTGACAAAGTAAACCTTGGAGGATAAGACAATGCAGAACACCTTCCGATCTAAGATTGACACTATGGTTGGGAATTCGAGTCCCCAACACTTGAAGTAGTCCGGGAATAGCGATAGAGGTGGTTTGTTAGTACCAAATCTTGTGACTAGGGTCCACTTGAAATTTTTTTCTGCCTCTTCAATGGACTTAGCTGAAACTGCGAGGACAAGGCATCCATTTTTCGAGAACGAAGATGCCCCTAAAGTCACTGTTGACTCCCCTTCCTGGAATGGAAAATGGGATTGGGGGGCAGCACAATTTCATCCTTGAACGAGGTATAGGGAGAACGAAACAATCCACATCTGAGACCCAGAATACCTAGATCAGCCGGAACGATCTTGGCGGACGCCGGAGGATCTAGGGGAAATAAAGTAATGGGTGGGATCAAAGCATTTGAATCCATCTAATCATCATTCCACCACTTAATAATTTCAATGTGCTGATTTCTAATTTAATGAATTTTTATGAAAAAAAAAATTCTATATATGATGATTTTAATTTTCAAATAATACTCTTGTTATATTTCGAAATCATGTGTTTAGAACCAAAATTTTAAAAAATACTTCTTCTAATAAAGCATATTTTTTCCATCTTATATGTGAGTAATTGTATTATTATTCATTGATTAATATATATTTTTAAATATTTATTAACTATATTATTATCAAATGATTTTTTTTAATTTTATTAAATAATTTCATGAGTAACTATTGTATTACTATTACAACGGGAAGATTCCAAAAGTAATATTCCAATGTTCAGATTCCAATGGTTAAGTCCCCCCTTATGTAGACACTTCATTCTAAGATTATTCATATCCTTCTCTTACTTCTTATACCATTTCTATTCCATTACTTGTTATTTTCTCTATAATAGCACTGTATCTTATATATTTTTCATTCATTTTACATTGTGATCCTCAGGAGTTCAAGATTATGAAAATACCTTATATTTATATGTGTTCTATCACACTTATGGTGGACATTATTGTGAATTTAATTTTCTAGTTTTATTATTTACTATGTGTTATACCATTATAATAAAATAATAGAATGTTCATTGTGTAACAGTTTTGTGAAGAAGTGTTGATTTATTATAATATAATCTTGGATATTATAGTCCCTGATTAGAGGTACTTGGTTGTGATGTGAAAATTGGATGAGTATTAGACCACCAACTTATGACCTGGGTAAGGAGGGATTATGGGTTGTGGGGTCACCCTTGAGTGATGGTTGTTGATAGTATTGAGGAGAACAGATCAGGATGGGTCAGAAGGACCTTAATGGAGGCCCTTATGGGATAGTTGGGAGTAAAAATACACTCAACATGATGTGAATATTACAATGATAGTCTTTATTAGATTATCCTATGAGACTATATATATGATAATATGTTCATTGAGATGCGGTACTAGGACTCAAGTGACTAGTACCCAACTTATGAGTTGGTGCATATGTGTGATGGCCTATAATTCTATGTTTTTTCATGTATGAGAGGTTGTATATTAAGATGGTCTCCATAGATAACTAAGATGTATGATTATACATGGGATATTACCTAGATATTATGGTTCATCTAGTTTGGGAGTTTGAATATTGTGATTCCCTCCTCAAATCGGTGAGATATGTGATCGGTCATGGAACCCACCTAGTGACACTATTATTTTTCTCATGTGATTGGTTATTCATTATGATTATATCCTCATTTCAACCATGTGGGATGTTATATGATATATTTAATATACCAATTTTATAATATCACTTTTTCAATAATGTATACAACATGCAACACCGAGTCTAAACAAAGCACAAAATATTATTTAAATACGATCATTATAATTAAGATATTGAATTAATAGGTATGGTTATTAATTAAAATATTATTAAATATATATTAAATTAATATTAAATAAAAACATATTGATTAATTCATAGGATATAAACACTCAATTTTTAGTAAATAATTTTATTCTTCAACAATATGTTTTCTTAAAAAAATGATTTTAATTACTTTCTGTGAGAAAATAATATAATTAATTTTTAACACATATTTTAAATATATTTAATGAAATTTAATTAATTTTTTAATTCATCATATGAATATTATCTTAGGGTGAATTTTTTTTACTTTTTTGAGAAGCTTGATTTTTAAAGAGTTATGAAAAATACTGTTTTTTAAAGAAAACTGTATTTGTTTCAAGGGTTTAAAAAGTTACATCTTATTTTAAAATGATTTCAAAGTAAAATTAATTATATTATATTTTTAATAATATAATTATGGTTGTTTGGAATTAATTTTATAGTTTATTTTTTTATAAAAACCTTTTTGTAATTAAGATTACATTTTTCTAAAAAAATTGTTCTTCATTACGTTTTGCAGGATTTATTTTAAATTAAATTTGGCCACATCTATAAATTGAATTTCTAAAAATGGATTCAATATTTTTAATTTTTGATTAAATATTTTTTAAATATGTACCATTTATTTTTGTACATTATGAATAGTAACATTAGTGATTTTTGCTACCATGGTCGAGGGTAAATTGAGTAATTAAGGTTAAAAACAAAATTATAAGGACACAAAAATGACCCATATGCTTTATTTAATTTAATTAGATGATTATATATCATACATAATCATCCAAAGTTAAAATATATGGAATTTTATATTCATTTGGCCATGTTTTTTATCTTTATAGTATTTTATTTAAAGTATAGTAAAAAAAATTTCACCTTGTTTTGTTATCTTTAATTTTTTTCTATAAGGACAAATAGAGGAAATTGGTGCACTCATTTTATTGTGAATTTTTTTGAACATTTATTAACAAATTTTAGTGGGTATTAATGAATATTCACATATAATTTAATGTTTTATTAAAAGTTTTTAAATTTTAATTGAAGAAACAATATAGATAAAAAGGAATTAAAATTATTTATTCTATAATTTTGATTTTATTTATAAAATATTAGAGAATTTGTTTAAATTTTTTAACATTATCAAGTAAAAAAATCAGTTAGGCTATCCCTCGACCAGCAAATGAGCCATCCACCTAGCCAGCCCAGAAGGGCCTGCCGGCCAAGCCAACACACTGGGAGGGCCTACCCAGGGGAAGGAGGGTGTGAGAAGGATGGGGAGGATCCCATGTAGTGGTTGGGATAAGGCCCATGTGGGCCTTTGTGTATCATCCCAGGACCATGTGGTGTGAAGGGTGTGGGGGGGGGGGGAAATCCCCCCCTTCCAGAGCATAACCAAAGGCTGCCACAAGTTGTATTATATACAATTACTATATCTAGTTGAACATATGATGTGGGAAAATACCTACATGGGTAGTATTCCTCACAATAAAAATGTTATTTCTTTCCACCTCATCCACTCAACACTGCTTAGAAATTTTCTAAGAAGCACCTTCATCACTTAATGATGGATTCCACCATCTCCAACTCACCAAAATCACTATGGACATAGCCATGGAAGCCTAAGCTTTATCCAATTCACCATGATGAGGATTGGGACCACCAGTGATCACTTCATCAACCTCAGGAAACCTATATGAAACCCTTTTTGAAATAATATATGATCTACATATTACAAGATATTGATTCATACACTATGAAGGCCATATCACATCTATGAAGAACTAGCAAACATACATGCACCATTTATAATAGTTTTTGTATAGAGGGATCATCAGGATGACGAGGTTTCACCATTCAGGAAAACATGATACGTATTCAAAATTGACTATGTCACTAAAGGAAGAAGAGCTATCATGTGATAGCTACCATCACTAGTAGGGTAGTGGTACTATCATAGTCGATGGTACATATTGGTACCATAGAAGGTCACTGAAGGTAGACTATGAATGGTATCATTGGGTGTGATACTATGGTGGAGCAATCACAATATATTTTTGCTTCTATAGTGAAGAGTTATAGTATATGATGAATGGATTTTCTATGGATGAGTTCGGGATAGTAAATGTTAAATATAAGTAATGTGGAGGATGCCAACATGGAAGATGACGAACAAAAGTACCATGTAGTAGGCTGAGGTGGTATATTTTTAATAGTATCACTAGCGGTAAATGTGTTCCATCATAGAGAATGAATATGGTAGATGTAAAATAGTAGCACAGGGTGTGATACCATGTAGAAGAACTGGTGGATGATGTGCCACACTGTCTTCCAATCTATGTACAAAAAAATACAAAATATGGCTTCACCGCAATATGTTTCTCTACATAGAATAATTCATCCCTTTAAAAAATTTGGAAACACTCAATATCTTAGGAGATTCAACTCTGAGATTTAAAATAGAGATACCCATTAGATAAAATAGAAGGAAAAGGAATCTATGGATAAAATAGATATACAAAAGGAGATTCAAATAAGGGAATAAGTGGCTACTCCTTTCTCTATAAATAAAATGATTTTTTTTCTTTAGGGGGGATGAAATTTCAATATTTGACATTGGGATATGAGGATAGGCCTACTTATGCACTTAGGTATTTTTCTACTGTTTTATTCTTTCTCTATTTTTATTCCATTATATTTTCTACCCATTATACTCCCATTATTTATTCTTTAATGGAGGGGTATAAACCTTAAGTGGTTGGGTGAAGTGGAGGTGACCCAATTGTAAATATTGAGTATAGGAACTTTTTTTGAATTTATGGATTTGTTTTTTATTTTATATGGTTTTTAGTGTTTAATTTTATAAATTTATTTGAATGGGAATGTGGTTATGATTAATTATGAATTTTAATTATTTAATTGTATAAGAAATATTTTCTCCCTCATTTTGATTTTGAATCATATTGATTAATTGGTTTAGAACCAATTAGAGAGTGTTTCGTGATTACAAAACATGTACAAAAGAAATAGTGATCTAATCTAGATACTTAGGAATATCAATACTGGATTAGGTATTTACTGGGTAACTAAAATAAGAACCATTATGGTTTTCACATATTGTAATGAGGATTTTCCAAGAAAGAAAATTATGAGGATTGTTTTCATTCATCATCAAACTTAATCAAGGGTGAAATGGAGAATATATTGTAAAACATTCATTTAATCAATTAACAAATATTAGATATCAATTATAAAAATACCATGATATCCTTAAAGTAGGGGAATCCAAACCTAATCCAAATCACTTATCTCTCATCATTAATTTTAAAAAATGTGTTTCTTTACATAAGATTCCTAGAAATATTGTTCCATTATTTGATTTTGCACCACAAAAACTACATTAAACCATTGATCCTTCGAGATGAAATTTTTTCCTACTACAAATACACCCTTAAGTGAATTAAAATTTCTTTTCCACACCCCATGATAGGTGTTTATCAAAACATTTCACTACCATTTACATTTTATCCTATGATAGAGAGGACCTTACTGAATAGTCAGGGAAACTTTTACAACTTTGAAGAAATAAATATATATGACTTTATTGAAACATCAAGTGATCACTTTGAGCCTGAAATAATGGAATTAAACCCACAAAAAACTTCAAGGGACTTGTTTTCCCCACAATTTTCCAACAAAAAACTATTAGTTATGTCTATTCAACAAAATTACTTTGAATCGCATGTAAATATGATTATCATGGTTCCAAAATTCTATGGCCTTGTAGTTGAATATCCCAACTAGAATAATAAATAATTCATATATGTTTGTTTAAGCTTCAAGTCTATAAGATTAGATGAGGGGAAATTCAAGTGGAGGGTGATCAACTTATCATATAAGGGATCCTCCAAGGAGTGGTTTTATAGTCTAAAATATGGAGAGATCTATGACTGGGATGACCTCCAAATAAGTTTCATGAAAATATTCTTTCCATCCTCCTAGAGAATAATAAAAATGAAGGAAATATTCACAACAAGAAAAACTACTTGTGAGATCCTCTATGAGTATTGGGAATGATTCAAGCATCATTGTGAAAGATTCCCTCAATAAGAAGTAGAATACCACCAATACCTAGTCTTATTATTCTAAGGTCTATTAGACAATGAGATAAACATCTTGGATTCATCATTTGAGGGATATTTGATTGAAAAATCACCCATGTAACCTAGGTACTAATTAAGAACATAGTAAAAAAATTCAAAGCAATTTGGTACTAGAGGTATCACCATTAGAGACAATCATGAGGTATAAACTTATGAATCATCAACTATTTTTGGAACCCAAGTTAAAGAAATACACAATATTGTAAGACATATTACTATAAATTAATCAAGTGGACAACATTCCCCATCCTGGGTATATTCTTTATGTTCATCACCCCATAATTATACTAACCAGTGAGCTAAATTATAGGGTATGTAGTGTTGTGTAGCCATGTTCCAAGAATGGAATTTTCCACATAATCATCTACAGAGGGAAAGTTCACAATACCAATGGGTATTTTGAGGTAAAAACCAGTACATGCCTTCTTTCAAACATCAATTATAGAACCCATATCCCTTCAAACAACCATAAAATAATCCATACAAAAAATTAGCTTATCCACCACCTCCATTATGGAAAAAGAATAATGAAAAAAATTCAACAAGTGGACCATTATCTTAAGATAAACACCTATGATCCAAAGTTATAAGATTGGAAGATAAGTTGGATAAGCTAACAAAAAATGTATAAGTCTTATGGAAATTATAACAAAAAACCTAGGAAAAATTCCAACTCAAACAACACCTAGCCTAAAGTAGAGTGTGAGAATTATTATCACAAGGAGTGGTAAAAAGATTCAACCATTGGGACCAAAAGTAGATAAAGATAAACCTAAAGAAGGTAAATCTAATAATTATGGATTTACTCTCGAAATACAACCCATCCAACAAAAATAATAAGTAAAGATAATGTTTATAAGGGAAAAACCTAAAAACCCATTGTAAAGCTAAAAAAGAGAGAAAATGGATATTTCCATTTCATTCACTTCTGGTCTTACCAAATAAAAAGTATATAGGAATAGAAATTTTAAATAGATATCCAATAGACATTTCAAATGGTTGAAATTAACATACGTCACTTGGAATCCATCAAAAAATTTCCCAAATATGATAAATTTCTTAAGGAGATTTGTACCAAATAAGAGGGGCTTGATGGTAATGAGTGAATCAAATGGTAGAGGAGTGTTTCATCAATGATCACACCCCCATTATCCAAAAAATGTCAAGATTTGAGGATATTTTATATTCCTTTCACAATTGGTTCTCTGAAATTTTCTTATACTTTGTGTGATCTTAGTGCAACCATTAATGTGATGTCTCTTTCTATTTTTTTCATATTTGAAAATAAGTTAATTGAATTATAGAAGAATGGTTGCCCAACTAAATATATGATCCACTATTTCTCCAATAATATTTTTAAAGGATGTGGTAGTTGGAGTGTAAGGACTAATTTTTCTAGAAGACTTTTATATTCCCACTATGGAGTAATATAAAGCACCAGTTCATTTAGCCATGATATTAGGAACCACGTTCCTAAAGATGGCCAGTAAAATCATCAATGTGCATGAATGATTCCTCATAATGGATATTGGAGATAGAGAGGTGAACTTAAATATTCATGACTCCAAGAGGAACCCTTAAATAACTTGTAACACTCTAGAATGATAAAGGGTTAAATGGATAAATGGTATGACTCTTGTCAACAAGGCACACCTTCCTTTTCGGGAGCTTACCTGGTTATAACTTCATAGTTAAGCATGTTTTTTCTAGAGTAGTGATCAGGATGGGTGGCCTTCTATAAAGTTTCCCATGGTGTGTGTGAGTAAGGAAAAAGCAGACTGGAAAGGACATGTGTTGGCCTGTGTGGGATGTCATTAGTCAGATGACCCGTTTGAGTACGTGGGTGGGCCCCAAGGTGGGGACCATGTGTTAGTGAGGCAACTGGTGATACCTGGAGGGCCAAGACTCAATAGCCATGTCAAACG
Source organism: Viscum album (assembly GCA_963277665.1). Classification (NCBI taxonomy): domain Eukaryota; kingdom Viridiplantae; phylum Streptophyta; class Magnoliopsida; order Santalales; family Viscaceae; genus Viscum; species Viscum album. The sequence goes on from OY728153.1 coordinate 499,442,517, forward strand.
CGGGGTGTCTATACTGTCACCGGGACCCAGTTGTCACATTTGGTATCATAGTTGGTACCCAACCTTAAGTGTGGTGCACTACCTAGGTTAAGATGTAGGGCCAACAACGAGGACATTGTACTCTAAAGGAGGGGTGAATGTAATAGCCCATAATGATAAAGGGTTAAATGGATAAATGGTATGACACATGTCAACAAGGTGCACCTTTATTTTCGAGATCCTATCTGGTTAGAACTCCATAGTTAAGCATGCTTGGCATAAAGTAGTGATCGGGATGGGTGACCTTCTAGGAAGTTTTCCAGGGTGCATGTGAGTGACAATAAAGCACACTGTAAAGGACATGCGTTGGCCTATGGGGGCTGTCATTAGTCAGATGACCCGTTTGGACACATGGGTGGGCCCTAGGGTAGGGACCACGTGTCTGTGGGGCAACTGGTGGACCCAGTGGGCCAGGACCTGAGGACCATGTTAAAGGTGGGGTGTTTGTGCTATCACCAGGACCCAGTTGTCACAAAACTATTACCTCTCTAGAATCAATCATGAATAAGTTAGTGGGCCCATTCAATATTCAAGTATGATCTATCAATTCTTAGCCTTAGGATATGGATTTCCCACAGAATATATGAGTGCACTAAATTTTCTAGATTCTAATTTAATGTTAGGAGAATAGATAAAAATTGAAAGCATTGCTATTTGAATATAAAAGTCTAAATAATAAAAAACAAAATCATATGTTGATATCAATAAATTCAAGTTTTATGAGTCTGAACATGAAAGTATCATCAAATATCTCAGGAAGGAATTAGTCGTAAATGAAGAATAACTGGATGAAACTTGGTCTATGTGTCTCACAATACAACTCGAATTAAATAAGATCAAATAAGACTCTACCAATACTACAAAGGTAAGATGATAATCTTCTCAAAACAATAAGAATAATTTTCGATGTGAAAGAGGTAAATCTCTACTCCATCAATTTAAGAATAAACATGTTTCATTTAAGATCGAAGATGTGGAAGCTAGAACTAAGGATATATGTCCAAGAAATATGAAGTGTGATATTCCATATAAAGGGAAGAGAATAATATTCCAAGGAGGCCATAAACCTTTTAGAAAAGTTAGGATCAGTTCACAGTAGGGAAACAACACCACAAATCTGGACATCTCAGGGGAAATTTGGAAGTACCAAATTTAAATGTTTTTTCTTGTGTTCTGGTAAACATGGTCACAAATCCAATTAAATTTGGTTCAATATGTATTTACTATAAAAGAGGTTTGGAAAAAGGGGGTTATAGTGATCATTTAAGAACCAAATATTAGAGAAAATAACATGTGACCAAATCTATAGGATAGTTACATACAGAAACAAATTTCATATTCTAGAAGAAGAGGTTACCTATGATGTAAAAGGGAATTGGTTTTAAAATAAACTCACTGGTAAGTCCTATAAAATTTTAAGATGAATGAGAAAGAAAATATAGAGTGTCTATTGATTTGGCCCAATCAATTGAAATTGGAAAAATAATTGTAGGAAGCTGAAAAATATGTTAAAACCAAAGGAAAGAAAATTAATAAAGAATAAGGAAACCCATTCACTATCAATAGGAAAAGGATATAAATTTTCCATGGAAATCTACCTCAAGAACTGTTAGAGGAGATCAAAATTATCCATCCCATATACTAATTTCTTATCATGAGGATGGTTCAAGACAACGAAATTAACCAAAGGCACTTTAGGGATGAAACCTAAATTTTAATGTTTTCTTAGGATTTAGGATTTTATGATAAAATAACCATTCCCAATAACCCCTTTGAGATTTAATATAATTTTTATTACACTTTTAGGAGTTGTTTTATAAGACTATCATGGAAGGAAGTCAGTAGGGAAGCCCCAAATAGTAAGAAGGCTGTGGAGAAAAGGCTTCATGAATAAAGGATAGTTCATTATTACATTTTCTTTTGTTTAAATCCATGAATTTGTTCTGAATATTTTTTTAAAATATAAATTCCAACAGTTGTGTAAAACTGGAAAGTGAATGCCCATGATTTTAATTTATGCTTTACTTCACTTAACTAGGAGACATGATTTTCGTACGAACCCTTTGATTTTATGTTTTATATTTTAATGATAATAATATTGAATGAGTAAGGAGGATAATTGAATTATTAAAGTGAATCATAGATTTTGAATTGATGACTTGTGATTTGATGGAATTTTTTAATTAATGTAAATTAAGTTTCCCTACCATTTTTCATTCTTTAAATTTTTTAAATTCATGTCAATTGATTTACTATTATTAGAAATTCCATGAGTGATTGTCCCAAATTAAATGTTCCTTTACCAATATGATTTCTAAACTAAATAATTTCTATTATATCTTGAGAATATTTCTTTAGTGATCATGGGGCATACCACCTAATAGGACTTGAATTGGAAATCTTAAAATCAATGACTGTGAAAAACACATTTCATATGATTGACACATTCTTATTGATAAGACCTTATCCTTGAGACCAAATTTTTCTATAATCCTTGTTTATATCAAAGAAACCATGAATGACCTTGTTAGTAATGAGTCATGTTTCGAGCCATTTATATCCATTCCTACCCTCCCCTTAGTATTTGGCATGCTATTTTAAAGTTAATGTGTATGGGTGAGGAATTAATGGTCAAAGGGGTGCACTAAATTGTAAGTAAAAATTGTGGGGGTTCTATTTCGAGTATTAATAATGGTTTACGATTCATTCATTTTACTTTTATTATTTTCCCTTCTATAAAAAAATATTGAAAATGAATGGGTTGTGACTTGGAAAAATAAAAAATCATCATTACTGGATCAATGATTTTTATCATATGTGGTTTGGTGGGGGATGTGATTTTAAATAAAAGAATATCTTTTTAAAAGTAAATGAAATATGAAAAATTACTTTGAAAAAAATATAGTATAAAAGTAGAGAAAATTGAAGAATTTATAATTCATTCATTATTCTTTTATTGATCATAACTATACTTTGATCTTGGGAAGTGGGTGTCATTACTTTGAAGGTGATATTTTCATTGAGATGTTACTTTTTGTATCATGATTTATAATTTAGAGAAAAACCATCTCCCTTATTGATTTTCACATCAATTCTTACCAAACTTAAGACTCAAAATCATTAGAACCTTGATTGAAAATCTCTCTTGATTTCATGTGATTTTTGTCTTTACAAAGTGGAGAAAGTAACTACTTTGTAACAATTTAAAAAATCATCATGTACTCGTGATCTGGGCACAACTCTACTTGAATTTTTATCATAATTGATGAGAGAAAAGAATTAATAACTGAGGTATATCATGACTTGGCATGTTTAGTAATAATAAATCGAGAAGAATAAATTAATTAAAGGAGAAGTTCCGCCCATTTAAAAATTGAGAAAGTAAAATACATGGATTGATTACTTCTTTTAAAAATAAGAAGTTAATTTGATATTTTATATGTAACTTGAAAATTTAGTTTATCATTGATAATTTTTTAAGTTTATAGGTTTGAAATTTTAATATTTGTAGCATTGGTTCTATTTTTTATTCAATGTTTAGATTCAATACTTAAGGACAAGCATAGTTCAACTGTGGGGGTATTTAATAAAATCATTTTATCATGAAAATAATTGATCTTTTATTAATAAATTTGAATGGATGATAATGAATATTCCCATATAATTTAATGATTTATTAAAATGTTAAAATTTACAATTGAAGAAATAATGTAGAACAAAATGGTTAAACATTTAGTATGAAGTTTGAATTTATTTATGAAATTTTGGGGAATGTTTCTAACTTTTTGAACATTTATCATGTAAAAAAATTGGCCAACAAGGATATCCCTCGTCCAGCAGTTGATTTTCAAGGCTAGAAGGGTCATCCAACCAGAAAAAACTAGAGTGCATTCAACCAGGAGGGCCTTCCCAGTTGTCGGAGGGTGTGAGCCCATGGGAAGGAGACCACACTCACGACCCAAATGAGACTGTGTGTTATCACAAGCCGACATTTTGCGTGAAGGTTGTGTGTGAGTGATAATCACCTACTATGTTTCTTAATAGAAGGATTTTATGGGTTGTATTATATACAAGTTCCACATCTATCCGAGCTTCCAATGTGGGTCAAACCTATGATGGTATTATTCCTCATAACAAAAACACAACCTCTTCTCACCTCTGCTGCTCAACCCTACTTGGTCATTTCCTTGAATGCACCTTCACTACTTGACTATGACCACCACAGTCTACAACTCGCTAAAATTTCCATGGTTGCTTCTATACAAGATTGAGATTAAGATAATTAACCATGCTGAGGATCAGTACCACCACAAATCACTTATGCCACCTCGGGCGACCTTGATAAAACCCTTTTCGAAGAAGTGTAAATGTGATACTGTAGTGAAGAGTGATGGTAGATGTTGAAAATAAGTACCATTGTAGAGGCTGACATGGTATATGATGAATATAAGTACTTTGGAGGAGTCCATCATGATATATGTTGAGAGGAAGTATTGTGGAGAAGGTTAGGCTTATAGATTTTGAATGGTAGTAGTGGCGATAGATGTGTGATACTATGGAGAAGGGAGAACATAAATGTTGAATGATAGCACAGGGTGTTATACAATGGAGAATCATCGGTATTTGACGCACTACATATCCATCCAATCCATGCACAAAAAAATACAGTTTCAACATAATATGTTTCTCCAAGAAGTATAATTCATTCATTCAGCAAAATTGGAAACACCTGATATCATAGGATATTCAATGCTAAGGTTTAATATAGAGATAATCAAAAAATAAAAGAGATTGAAAAAGGAAACTTTGACTGAAATAGATATAAAAAAAGAGATGTGTGCAAGGTAAAAATAGGCTACTCCTATTTATATAAATACATGGATGTTTTCTTCTTTAGGGGGATAACACTCTTAGATTCTACACAAGGAGATGAGGATAGACCTCCTGCCATATTTCTGGATTTTTCTATTATTTACTCTTTCTCTATTTTTATTACATTATGTTTTCTACCCCTCATACTACCATTATTAATTACTTAATGGAGGTGTATAAATATTATGTGGTAGGTGAAGGGTAGGTGACCCAATTTTAAAGCTTTAGTCTGGGAACTTTTATTGAATTTATGGATTTCTTTTATCTATTAAATGGTTTTTGGTATTTAATTTCTGAAATTGATTTGAATTCAATTTTATGATTAATTAAGAATTTTAATTATTAATGTGGTTAAGAAATATTTTCTCCATCTATTATATTTTGAATCATATAAATTTATTTTTATAGAATCAAGTGGAGAGTGTTTAGTGATTACTAAACAAATGATAAATAAATGGTGATCTAATTTGGATACTTATGAATCTAAATACCATAATAAGTATTTCCTAGGTAATTCAATGAAGAAAATTTGTGGATTTCACACATTTGAAGGAGGGTTTTCAAATAAAAGAAAATTTTGAGGATTATTCTCATCAAAATAAATCATGTTTGAAAACAGGAAAGAGATTATGAAACCATTCATTTAATCAATTAACATATATTTTAGATCTATTTTGAAAGGACCATGATAGCATTACAAGATGGGAAGCCAAACCTAATCCCAATCACTTATCTCTCATCTAGAATTTTCATAATTGTGTTTCGTTTTGTAGTATTCCTATAAATATTTTTCTATTATTTGATTTTCATTGTGAAAACTAGGTTAAAGAACTCCTCCTTAGTGATGAATTTGGTTACTACTACTACTAGAACCTTAGGGGAATTAAAATTTAATTTCTACACCCCACGATAGGTTTGTATTAGATATGTTTAACAATAAATATTAATTTTAAATATAAATAATCTTTATCATAGTAATTTTATTTTAATTTTTAGGGATGAAATAACTACCTTAAATATATGTTTAGTGACGACACATTATTTATTCATTTAATTGAAAAATAAAATAAATGTTTTTAAAAAAATTTAAAGTGATATAATTTGAATGAGTAAATGTTTCAAAAAAAAATTAGATCTATATAAAATTTTATGGTAGTTTGAAAGGATTAGATTCAAATTCCGTATTTTTCTGGAGGTATTTAAAGGAATATTAAATGAATTATTTCAAAAATGATATTAATAATATTTTAAAATAAAGAATAATTTATTAAATAATTCAAAATTAATAAAAACATAGGTTTATAAAAATTAATTGGATATGTTGAAAAAATCAAACATGGATATGTTGAAAACATCAAACATGGTCAATTTATGGATCTTTTTTCATTTTATTATAACATTATTAACCCTTAAATGGTAGAAAACTTTAATATTGTGGTAATTGTCTGAAGGGTCGACAAGGGGTTAAAACTAAAAGATAAAGGTGAAAACACAACTAAAACATGTAAAAAAATTATTTTATGAGAATAATTTAACTCAAACTCATATTATATTCTTATTATAGAAATTTTGAGCCATTTGGACATGAAATATAATTTATATTAATTCAATACTTTAAGAAATTACAAAAAATCCCCTCCCCTCTCCTATAAAAAGGACACCCCTTTTATTAGTTATTTACACCAATTTTATCCATATATATCAACCAAAACCTACCCATTTATATTATAAATACCCTTATCCATGTTCTAGAGGTTATGTTCCTTCCAAAATAACTACCATGGATCCCTTAAGAAGATATCTAATGGAAGTCTACTCAAGAAGAGGTAATCGTCTTTATCAAGTTTATCGAGTTTATTTCTTCTTCTACTTCCTATTAATGTATTTTATATATAATAAGATAATATATCTAGTATAATAAATATACTAATATGTTATTATGATTATGGTGTAACCATATTCCATTTATTTTCCATCCATTGAAAATCAAAAATATTGCTCATGTATACGTACAACTTATCATCTCCATGTAGTGGTGTAATTTTTTTCATCACCAGTTTACATGGATGGTTATAAAGATGTAATTACTTATTTTATATGATATTTATGATATAAATAAGATTATTAAACTATAATATATACCTTATTTCCTTTCAATCCATTAAAAATGATAATGTCACTTGTATGTATGTGTAGACTACCACCACCACGAAACGATGTGATCCGTTTTTCATTTACGATTTATGTGGCTAGTAAAAAGGATTTATTTAATGACTATATATGATATATATGAAATAATAGTTATTCTATAATTATTAATTATTATTCAAATTTCTTTTTTTCATCTGTTGAAAAGTGAAAACAATATTAATGCATGCGTACGACATACTGTCTCCATGAATGTTGTAATTCATTTTTTTATCTCTATATTTTATGGATGATTAGAAAGTTATATATATTTAATATATATGGTATTTATATATTGAATAAAATTTTGGAGATGATGGAACCACGAGGAAGATACAAAGACCGAGACTACCGAATCAAAACATACTTGAAAAAAAATCAGTTAAAACTCTAACTAATGATAATAATAATATATTGTGAACAAAAAAGTGATCAAATGTTATAAAGGTATCATATATGATATTATAGATATAAATATGGTTCTGTTTTGTAGGTATAATAAATTTAAATTTATTATACAAGAGGTTATATAACCTGTTAGGGAATTCAAACTTGTGGTAAGAGAATTTCATCTCAATTTACACTCCATTAACTCATATGGTTTAATCACCCTTCAACAAAAGAAAACTATAAAAGTGAAGGGTCTAATCAATTATAGAAAATAAAATTGTTTTAAGATACTTCTGGGGTTATATTGATGAGAAAAAGGACATTTAAATCCCAAAAACACATATTCTCTCTCAATGGGGGTGGAGTCTTTAGAGTCATCCCTAGAAGTTAGTGAGGATGAAGAACTTAAGAACATATATATTATGAAGAAAATACTTATGAAAGAATTTTATACTTTGATTTAGGATTAAAATATTTTGATTTTAATAATTTTATGGATATAAAGATCACTATATGGGAATATATCTAAATAAGGGAAAGAATAATCACAAAAAATGAATTAAAGTTTGATCATGATCCTAAGGTGGCATATCTTAGCATAAAATAATTAGAGGAGTTCATTATTTTTGGTATAGAAATTCCTTTATACTAAATTTTTTGTATGATGATGATGTAACTTGTCCAAAAATTAGTTTTACTAATCTAATGTGTCTATAATAGTTTCTTATATATTTTTGAAGCTTAAGAGTGCCTAAGTTTTCATTTAATCGATTATTATGAGATGCAATTTGTTTCTACATATAGTGATCCATTTAGATTGAGACATTATCCATTCTTAATCTTCCTTATTTTAGTTTTCATTTTTAAAGGGGGAGATTTTACAAATTTTTCACGAATGTTTAATGATTCTATGATCATGTTGTATTGATGTTATGAAAAGTGTGAATTTTTTACTGTAGATGCTATAAGATCAAAAAACCTAATTTTATTAGACCATGAACATCATGAATGGTGGATGATGAACTCAAGTAGTTTTTCTATGATGTTAATATGTAGGGTTCTATGACATTTTTTTAATATTTTGAAGTATTTTAGTCTTATAGGATGATCCTAGATCACTCATCGGGACATTTTCTATTCAAAAACCATAGACTATAAAAGGAAACTATGGAATTTAACAGTATAGTTTAAATCTAACAATGAATTCATAGTCTATTGAAATTCAATTTAAACATAAAGGAAATAATAAGTGATATTTAATCTATTTCAAATTAAGTGGTAGGGGTAGATCAACAGCTGGGGAAACACTCATAATCCATGTTCTAGATATTATAAGTGCTTTTAGTCATAGAGATATTGGGAAAGAAATATCCTTGTGGGTTCAATGCATGTGTGTGATGTGAAATTAGGCTACATGTCTATAATATCTCAATAATTGATGAATATTACTTTTTATATTTTCAGTGAAGATGATGCTTTGAAGAGGAGTATTTTTTTTAATGTAGTGAGGATGATGGACTTATCATGACTACATGCTTGGAGATATTGGTATCTTTTGTTTTTTGAAAATTAGTTTTTATATTCAATAACATTTATGATGGTGAAAACACATTTCACCTCATGGAAACACCTTCCTTCTCAATTTTTAAAAAAATTATGGGGAGGTTGAGTTGGTCTTCCAACTAACGTTTCATGTTTTCTAGTTATTATTCTTTATACTCTATATTTAAGGAATTATAAGTAAATTAAACTATAAATTTTCATAAATTATTATTTGTGTCAGGTGACACCCCCTCAAAAGTGTTTACCCATACAATAATTGGAAATGGTTGATTTTAAATATACCAAAAAGACTATTCCCATTAGTATAACTATAAATTGGGTTTCATTATAACATGGTTTGTTTCCCTTTCCAAAACCCTTCTCAAATAATGATACACCCAACCTACCTATTTATCACCCCACTTCTATGACAGAATCTAAAAATGTTATCTATTTTTCATTATTTAACAAGCCCAACCACTTCATATCATACTTCACAACAAATCTTTTATCTAACCAATTTCCTATAAATCATTCACTAGTGATTGATCCAATGCATACCACAACATTTTTTCATGCCTCCCACTAAAAAAAACCAACACACCACCTCGATACATCCTCACATCACTCATCAATCTGCCAAAATCATCCATGACCCAAAACGTCTATATTTTCAATCCAATAGGCACAATATACCAACATTTACCTAGATTCACACCAACACATTCCACTATAAAATATTTCTTTAGATCCATTTGCACAATAGATTCCAAACCAAATAGATTTAAGAGAATTAGGTATGATTAGGGGTTGATCTCTCAAATATTAGATTCCAATCTATAATGACATGATTAAGCAAGAACCTATTTAAGGATTTGTCTTCTCCTAAATTGTTTCTAAAACACTAGCACATGATTACCCAAAGAGCCTAGTTTTTTATCCTTTTTTTAAGACATGTTTTTTTTCATAATCTATCAATAAGTATGATTTTTAAATTTTTAAATCATGATTAAATTTATAATATTATTTACTTATTTACTTAAAGTTTTCATGTTACACTTTTGAGACCATGTTTAAAATTTGATAATTATTTTTATAAATGAAATTTATGCATTCCTTTACTATTGATTTCATCTTCTAAAAATAATTGAACTACTACTCATGTAATTAATTTAATATAATTAAATATTCAATGTATCTTTTGTTCATCTTTGTCAATTTTTTTATCTACATTTTACACAGCTATGTGACTCTCATACAATTCACACTTTTGGTTGAGTAATGAAACTACCTCTTTTCAATTTTGGTTCTTCTTATGTAAAATTAATTATGTTTTAAAATATGAATATTATTTTTATATATATTCAAATTTACTTAATTTTTATTTTATTATTTAATGATCATCATTATTTTTTTAACCAGTGATTATAAAGTTACATATTTTACACTTTTAGGTTATTATTTAGTCTTCATCTATAAATTCATTTGATGATTTTGAATCATAAAATATAGAAAAATATGTCATGATTTATCCATAAATTATTTACTCAATGGTATCCTATTCGTGGTTTTTATTTTTATTTCTTGATGAGTGAAAATTTGTATCTTCAAGGATTAATGGTCTTGTCTAGCTGATCATATTTTCCCAATTCACTTTTTTGAAGTGATCTTCCCTAATAATTTTAACTTCAATTTTTTATTTTTAATATTTGGATGGTAAAATATTAAAAATACAATTATTCCTAAGAAAACTAAATAAATAAATAAATTGATATATAATAATATTTATCATTTCCATATTAAACCAATGGTAATCAAAAAACCATATCCATATATTAACATCCATATATAAAAATATATAAAATAGTAAAATTATTCAAGGTAGTTTATAAAATTATATAATCATATCAATGAAGAAAACATTTCACTTATACTACTTGTTAGGTCCAATGGTAATGAGAGGAACCCTGAGAATGGGTGTGAATCAAGGCGTGGCCAGTTTAAACTATTTTTTGTTTTGATAAAAACATAATCTCTCATATTCCCAAATATTGATCCTAAATTTAGTTTGATAACTATTTATGCTCATTGATTATTCAATCAATATAATAATTATCATATAAAGAATAAAAATAATTCACAATGAAAAAAGAAATTTAGATGGTTCACATTTAATATAAAGTCTAACACAAGGGGAACATAGGAATCACTATGATTATAAACAAATCAATAATGCATTTTTGATATTATAATGGTTATTGAACAGTATACTACTGAGTCTAGAAGAACTCCCTGCTTAGAATATTATTCTTAGTATTTCAATAAGGTATATAATTAACTGGATCACTAACTAATCTTGTAAGGCACACAAACCTCTCTTAAATCAGTATAAAATATTATAAATTTAAATATACCATGAACTTTATATTTTATAGCTATTTTTATTTCAATTAATTATTCCATATAAAATTAAAATTTATAAAATGAACCATTGTAATATTAAAAGTGTATAATTCCTTCATCCTGCAGAACATAATGGATTGTGTTTGTATTTGTAATCAACAAGAATTTCAATATGTGTGTTGGGTGATGGAGGAAGAGCCTAATAAAGATTAGTAAAGGTAATTACAATTATAATGGAAAATGTATTTTTATAGATTGAAGTTCCTTATATAAATAGATTCATGGTATCATCATGTATATATCATATGATTTTAGAGATAGTCATTAAATAATAAAAGATAAATGTTGAGAGAAATTTATATAATATTAAATATTCAATGATTGAATAATATGGCTACTTAACAACTTAAAAATTGGTATTTAAATAATTGAAACTTAAATTATTTTCTGAGAAACCATTAAAGGATTGATTAGCATGAAGAATATTGAACAAAATGGACAATATCACTTGGATGATGGCTGGAGATAGATGAGATTGAAATTGGAATTATAGGTGTAGAAAAGATTCAAGGAAACACTCAAAGAGGAGTTTATATGCTGGAAAAAATACTTGAGAATAATATTTATGTGACTTGGAAATATTCTTATTTTTTGAATTTAGTTAAATCCATATATTGTATTTTTTAATGGATTTAGAATCCCCTAAGATGAATTAAAGAGGTTCAAAGTTGATTTGAATAAATTCAAGAAGTTATAGAGGAGCTTAAATTTTCCAAATAAATTTCATACATAAGATATTTTTGTTTATATTACAACTGAATAAAAGATAAATTCTTGAATTCACTGAATATTTAATATTATATAAGGAAGACTTGTAAGGATTTTTTTGAGGTGTGTACTAAAAAATGTCTATGGAAGTGATATATATGATTTTTTATTTCATATATAATATTTTTATTAAAGAGAAAATTGAAAATTTGAAGAGACATGAAAAACATAAGATATTCTAGGTATGTGTAACATATTGTCTCGAGTTTGAGGTTGAAAAATAGATAATTAAGTGATGCACATGATTATTGAGTCAGAATAAGATATTTTTTCGAAAAGAACTATTAGAATTTTACAAAGGAACATGATATATAAGTTTTTTGTTATTTGTTATAAATAAATAGTGTAATGTTTAAAACCTTACATATAATATAAAGATATTCAAAACCCTTATACAAAGGTCATTGTAGATGCTGATATTGGAATTCAGCTAAGTCCAAAATTTTAAGCTGGTGTGTAATATATTTTTGAGCATGCACACGATAATTATACAAACTGAGTGTGAATTTTTGAAAGTCGAGAATCTTATATAGTATGTAAAATATTTTTTACTCATACTATGAAATGTATGGTTTTCTAAAATCAATGTGGGTTTTTACACATAGAAAAATGTAAAAATTTTTAGATAGAGAAAGTCCAGAATAAATATTTTTGGAAATAAATGTTTTGATGCTTGAGCAGTTCCCTAGTGAATTAAATATCACAACTCAAATTTTGATTTAAGATAAGTGATTGAGAATATGATCTTCACAGTCATAAGAAGAATATTATATTATGATGAATAATTTGAATAAATTTAAAATTGGGTCTTGTTTTGAAAAACTCAAAAACTATCATGTAACACCATGGGATTTTAAAATAATAAAATTATTTTCAATAGTGTGTATGATATGAAACAGTAATATTAGAAGAATAGAAAAGACCTGAGACTTTAAAAAAAAAAAATTTAAATAAATTTAATCCTTTTGATAGCTTTCATAACACACAACCCTGAGTAGAAATTAACTATAATATACTATATCGTTCACTACTAGAAAATGAACCTATACATACAGTTTGAAATCATGGGTATAGCCCATAAAACCATGGGTATAGTCTATACCCATGATTTAGAGAACCTTTGAATATTAAGTTTTCTATATAGATCTGAGCTATATCCATGATTTGAAAATGTTATACCCATGATTATGAACCTTGGGAATATGTGTATGTTACTGTTTCAATAACCCTATACCCATGGTTTTGAAACTATGGGTAGGGGATTTAAAAGTGGACTGTTGTAAGTATCAATCTCTGGATTTCCTATATACAATTCAAATGCATAACCACTACAGCACATTGGGTTATCGGTATATAAATATATATTTTCTTATATATATTTATCTAAATGTTTGATATAGGTGGAAAACCATGGCAATAGGTATTCCCATAGAAATTTTTTTATCCCGTAAAAATTCCCACCCCCCACCCTAACGTGGGAAATCTATACCTAGGGTTATCCAAAAACATGGGTATAAGCATGACCTATATAAATGGTTTTAAAGAACCATGGGTATATACTTTTAATAAAACCCTATAGCCATATTTTTTGGAAAACCTTGGGTATATTTTTTACCTATACCCACGGTTTTGGTAAAAAATGTGGGTATAGGTCTTGAAACTAACCATATAACCACAGTTTTTCATAACTCATGGGTATTGGTTGGAATTTTTAACCTATACCTTTGGTTTACCAAAAATGTGGATATTGGTTCCCAACTAACCCTTATAACCATGTTTTTTGGAAAACCTTGGGTATATGGTCATTTTTTAGTAGTGGTTATAAGCATGATAACAAGTTGGAGGGTATAAATAATACTAACTAAATTAAAAAACAATGGTTATATATTTATTAGAAATTAGAATCATTTAAAATACTAAAAAATAGGGGAATAGTAGTGGTTTATTAACAGCAATTTCTAAACCCGCCATTAAAAAATATAGCAAATATATAGGGGAAGTTTTTTAAAAACTACTGCTAAATATTTTTATATTAAAAAAACAGCACTTTATAACCTCATGACCCCCCCCCACCACCACCACATTCTCACCAAATCCCCCCCCCCCACACACACACACAATCTCTCCCAATCCCGTGACTTAACTTTCACCCCTTCCCCTTATCACCGCTCCCTAATCCCCATTCGTCGCCCTTTTCCCTTGCTGTCACTTCTCAATCCCTTCTATATACTCATGGTATGACTTCCTGCCTTTATTATATCTATTTACTCTTCTCATTCACAGTTCACATTCCATTTTTTAACCCTAACGAATTATGGTGATTTCTTTTGTTGATTTTTGGTTCTTAGGGTTTTTTAGGAGTGATTTGAGGCCCATTTTGGTGTCTTTCATTGAAGGTGACAGTTTTCACCCTCTTTAAGGTAGGTTTTTATATTTTTATTCCATTGTTTATCAAATTAAACATTTAATTCTGTTATTTTTAGGTTCCTATTAATTTTATTGGGAGTCACAGGCTCTTTTATGGTAGAATTTCACCATCATTTTCAATGTCATCGATTTTATGGTAGGTTCCCTTGTTTTAGGAATTTAAATTATAGAACCTATATTTATTGTATTTTTAATCCCTAATTTATTTAAGAAAATATTATAATAAATATTCATAATGGATGTTTTAAGGGGAAATAAATTTTTAGTTTATATTTGCTTCAATTTAAAGGATTTTCCTAATTTAGAAGTTTGTTAAAAACTATTTTAATTCATTGTTATACTAGTGTTTTTGTAAACTCCGTAATTAGAATTAATTAATATGTTAAATCCTTTAAGGTTTGTTTTGGAGTTAAAATATGGGTTATTTAAAATATATTTTGAAATGGAATTATTTAATTTTTTTAGGTTTTTCTATCATGTTTATAGATTTCACATGTTTTATAGTGATTATGTGATTATTTAATTTTGTTTTGCCTCGCTGATTTTAGGTTACCATAAGCTCTTTTGGTTTTAGATTTGTGGCTTTACATAAACCTTTAACATATACTCATATAAAGGAGAAATTTTAGATCATCTCTGCCTACACTGTGTGATGGATTATATACATTTGAATTAAAATCTAAGAAAAATGATGTTATTCAAAAATTTAATAAAATTAAAAAGAATAAAGTTTTTTTATATTTTTTATTCCGAATAAGTTAGTAATTTTTTATTAAATTAAATAATATTATTAATGTGTTTAAATTTTATTAAATTTAGTATAGGATCATTTTGATATATGGATAAAATTTGGATAACATTACCGAAGAACACAAATAAGTATGCTAAGGATTTGGAGGAGTTTTTAGATTTTTTAGTTTACAATAAATATTTTTATGGGACAATAAGATCTCCATTCCCTAAATGTAAATTTAGAATATTGTTAAAGATATATGAATTTTAGGAACAATTGATATTATATAAATTATATACTCAGTATTTTTATTAGATTTGGAATGAAGAATCATACATTACAGAAAGATTGAGCACTGATGTTAGTCAATATAATGAGCTCCCAACATCATCTAAAATAGAAAATAAAAATAAAAACCTCATAAATGATTCTTTCAGCCTTGAAAGAAAACAACAGCAACATAAAAACATTTCACAACATCCAATTGAATGTGCTACAAATAGTAACTTGACAAGTGATGTTTTTCGGACCATAGGACAACAAGATTAAGATTGTAACATATCACTGGATACTCCTCTTAATGCTATGGAGACTAATGTAAGAGAGAATTTCACTGATAATAAAAAATTATTTCATGATTTAGTTAACAATGGAAATAAATAGTTTTATAGTGGACGTCTAAAATATTAAAAAAAATATTTTCTACTGAAGTTTTACCATATCAAATTACTACACAGAATTATAAATAAGGAGATGACCATGATATTGGAATTTTTGTGTGAATCATTTCCAAAAGATAAGATCTGTGAGTCTTTTTATGATATGAAAAATGATTTTAACAAGATTTTTCTATGTAATACAAAAATACCTTCTTGCCCAATCATTTTATGCTTTATTGAGGTGAGGATTCGAGCAGACGGGATTGTAAAAATGGTCATCTTATAGATAGAAGTCAATGGGTGATGTTGGATGTACAAATCAACATACTACTATAAAAATAAGAAAAATAACACACCTAATTTTTTTTGTTACTTCCCTTTAAAACATTTATTGTAAAGATTATTCATGTCATCAAAAACCACCAAGCACATGAAGTGGCATTCTAGAGATAATAATGATGATGGGTTAATGAAACATCCAAGAGATTCAAAATCATAGAAGACATTTGATTCATTATATTTAGATTTCTCATTTAATCCTAGGAATTTGTGATTGGTATTGGATGCTAATGGATTAAACTCATTTGGTACTTTGAGTACCAGTTATAGAATTTAGCCAATTGTTTTGATCCCTTAGAATCTACCTCAATTGATGTGTACAAAACAAATGTATTTTATCATTTGAATGATTATTCCTAGAAAAAATTGATGAGAAATGATATTGATGTATAATTTTAGCCTCCAATAGAATAATTATAGGAGTTATGGAGAAACGCCATTGATACATTAGATGCATCTTCTAGAATAATGTTCATAATTCACACTACTTAAGGTAGGAAATTAGTGACTTCCCTGGACTTGGGAACTAATCTGGTTGGAACACTTGAATAGGATTGGATTTTCTTATTTGTAACTTTGATTTTGAGCCTGAATGATTACCTTACAATAAAAAATGGTTTTTATTATATCATTACATATTTCTCGATGCATCTCATAGATTTCAATTGAATAATTCATAATTCAATGGTTCTATTGATCATAGAACACCTCCAAAGTTGTTGATATGGTCTAAAATATTGGCATAACTTGGAAATGTTGAAACAGAATTTGATAAGAATTGTAATTTGAATGATAGTGGGAAATGAGTTTGAAGTGAATCATCAATTAAAATCAGAATACAACAATTCATGAAGAAAAACATATTCTTCAAACATCTTTATTGAGGATATAATTTGTTGCATCACAATCTTGATGTCAGGAATATTGACAAGAATGTTTGTGAAAAAATGGTCTTCATATTTCTTAATGATCATTGAAATTTGAAGGACCATATCAATGCTTTGAAGGACTTACAAACAATGAATATAAAGCATGATCTATGGCCAGATGAGAATGGAATGTATGCTCAGGAAAATTTTTCAATGAAAAATAGGGATAAATATATATTCCTTCAAATTTTAAAATATGTGAAGGTATCATATGGGTATTCAAGTAAGATCTCAAGGTGTGTTGACTTAAGTCATTGTATGTTGGATGGATTTCAAATTCATGAGTCACATATTTTGTTACAACAGTTACAATCATTAGCATTGCGTATATTGTTACCTAAAAAGGTTACTATAGTTTTACTCCAATTTTTAACATTATTAATACAACTATGTAACAAATATCTACAACTAGATGAGCTTGAAAACCTTCAGGATAGAATTTTACCGATGTTTTTTGAAATGTAGATGATGTTTCCACCATCATTTTTAATTTCATGATGCATTTAACTTGTAAAGACCTGTAAAATGAAAGGAAATTTTTTTCTTAATTTTCTTGGGTTTTTTACAAGAACACAGTTTCTGACGGCACCTGATTTTGAGGCCCGGTGTGGATGGAATCATTTTCCGAATTTTAGCTTGGGTACGTTCAGTGAACGAACGAGCAGGGTTTTCTAACTTTTGAACCGGTGCTCAGAATCGAATTCTGAGTGCACCGATGGAATCGCAGCGCCGATATTTGCTTAGAAATGCCTTTTCCGGAGTTGCATTTGCTCGGGTGTGGTTTTTAATTTTTGGGGTTAAGTTAAGAAATAAAATAAAGTGGTGCGACAACTTTATTTTATTTCACTTAAAGACACTTAAGCCAAGTTAAGCGGATAGGGTGTAAGCCAAAATATCCTACCCACTTGGTAGGATATTTGTGAGGTGGGGCCTGCACGAGCCCCACTGTTTCTTACCTCCTAAGTAATACACCCACAACCCCCTCTTTAATGAAAGTCAACCGTGCGTTTTTCTGGTTAAGAAACGCCCCATTAAATTGGGCAGTTAAATTGTTACAATTAATTCTTCGAATTAATTGTTCATTTCTTATCTTTTGTTTTTCAAATTCTTAAGTTGATAATAAAATAAGAAGAGGACTTATTTTATTATTGTTGGGGGTTTGTGTTGTGTGAAACCTTTGGGAGAACAAAGAGAGGATTCTTCGTTCTTCGACGAAGAATGCAAAGAATGCTCTACCGCCAACGAAGAATGCCAACCTCCGACGGTGAGAGACACCTTCCTCGGAGATCACCCAACGCCAACGGCGAACCTCTTCTTCTGCGGCGATCCTCTTCTTCCGCGACAAACCTCTTTTTCTGAGACGGTTAATTCCGCGACGAACGCTCGTTCGATGACAGCGTTGAGGTAGGGGTTTTATGCATTTCTATTTTTGTGTTTCTCTTCCGTTGTTTTTCCCCTTTCAATTGAACCGCCGGTTGTCGCATTAACGGGAGGAGGTCGGACTGCACGAACATGGTCGACACTCCTCCCCTTTTTGGTTGTGGATTTTTGATGTGGCGAACAATGCAACATGGTGTCGAATCACCACGCGGGAATTTTAAAAGGGAGATCGGAGAAACGCGGCGCCGCCGCACCACGCCGCGGGAAGCAACAAATCTGTGGCGCCGTCGTGCCGCGCCGTAGAAGATGAACAAAGGACGTGGCACCATCGCGCCGCGCCGGAGGAACTCAGAAGCACCGCGACCGGATCGGGGCCACGACGGAGGGGCGCAGTGCCGTCGCGCCGCGCCGGATAGATGAAGGTCGTGGTCGGTTCCGGGCCGCGCGGAGTAGGGGAACCGACGGCCAGTTCTGGGCCGCCGGCGTCGGAGCGAGGGGACCGGCCCCTGCCTGTCCCGTGATGGCGGCAGCCGGCCGACCAGTCGGGCCGGCCGGTTCGAGGAGAGCATCGTGGGTCGTAACCCCTGGTCGGCCAGCTGAGTGGCCCCATTAAAGGGGCCACGTTTTACTTCACGCGGGGGCAGCGCCCCCCGCCCCGAAACAGTTCTGCCGTTCGGCAGAACCCCTGGCGGCGCGCCGCGCGCCGGGCGGCTGCCCTGGCCAGTCCGCCGAACCGGACAGCCAGGCTGGGCCATGCCCAGGCCAGGTTGGGCCGTGCCCAAGCGGGCCGGACCCAGACCCGGTTCGAGTCGCCCGGTTCGGGCCGACCCTGGTGGTATCGGGTCGGGTCGGACCGGGCCCGAACCCCATATTACCGAACCATTTTTGGTCTGTCGCCCATAACTTGAGCTACGGGCCTCCGATCGATGCACCGTAAGTTGAGATATGATCCTTGGATCGAGATGGTCGTTTCGGTATATCGCACTCAGGGTTTCGGAATACTTTGGGTTCGGCCGGGTTGATTCGTACATGAAACCAACCGGGCCCTCGGAGCGGAAACACTCATAACTTAAGCTTCGGACGTCCGATTATTGTGCCGTCGACTTTGATAGTTTCCTCTAAATGAGACAAATCTTTTGGATTAATCCGCCTGAGGTTTGGACGCTGGTGGAGTATGGTCGGGTTGGTTTTGACTTAAAAACCAACCGGGCCCCTGGGACGAAAAAGCCAATAACTCTCAGACCGGGCGTCCGTTTGACGCGCCGTCTGTGGCGTTGAGTTCCTGTTGACGATACGAAACTTTTGGATGCATCAAATTTGGACTATGTGTCAGTTGATGTATCATCCTCTCCGCTCGTGGAGCGGACCCTCCTGAACGAGCTTGCTGTGTGCGGGAACCCTAGAGCTGGCTGCGACTGCGACTACGACGACGACTGTACAGAGATCCTCAGTGGATTCGACGGCGACGACTACAGCACTCAGCGATCCTACGTGGATTAGTGCTACAGATCCTGTGTGGGTCCGATCCTGTGTGGGTCAGCGCTCAGCGGTCCTGTGTGGTCCAGCGCCTACAGATCCTGTGTGGGTCCGATCCTGTGTGGGTGTTTGCGGGGGTTAGTTACCTATCGATCTTGTGCGGGTCAGATCTTTTGTGTTTCATTGCAGGGGTTAGTACCTATCGATCCTTTATGGGTCTGACGACATAGATGAATCAGTGGATATATTTGATCATCTCTATCATCATACGAAGAAGTATACCTGTGTGAGTTGAATCATGTTTTTCTTTCCTTTATAGATTGTGTTGTGCTATCCTGTGTGGATTACGTTTTTCTTTCCTGTGTGGATTGGGTTGTGATTTCCTGTGTGGACTGGGTTGTGCTTGGGCTCGGAGGTTGGAGCGAACTGGAATTGATGACTTAGGTATATGTATGGGCATATACCTAAGCAGTGTCGGATGTTACTTCGTGATTGTATCTTTCCTTTGTGGATTATCCTTTGTGGATTCTAGGAGACCTTCGGGGGTCTCGGTGTACCTACTGAGTAGCTTCTACTCACCCCTGCATGGGCTATGCCCGCACTACGTTGTGTTGGTTGTAGACGACGGACAGCGCTGATCGTGGTTGAGGCTTGCGGAGTAGGACGGTACCTGGAGGTGGACCACTGGGCGAGACGTACTCGGAGCGGACGGCTGGACCTGAGGAGTTGCGGAGGCTATCTATACTCACCCTTCAGGTGGGACTTCCAGTGGGCGGCTCGGCGTTGCGGCTTTACTTTCAGTTGTTGTTTTCCCTTTCCAGTTGTACTTTACTTTCAGTTTGGGTTTGTATTCTGGCCCACTTACTTTTCCGCACTTACTGTTGTACCCAGTTTTACTTAGAGTTTACTTCTTCTGCTTTCTTGCTCTGTGGTGTTTGTTTACTTTACAAAGGCAATGTCTTACCTTTTTACCGGGATTTACGCCTTGGTGCTAGTCGCCATCCCCTGGCCTATGGAAGGCGGGCTTGGGGTAGTCACGGCACGGGCCCCGAGGATGGGTCGTGACAAATTGGTATCAGAGGAGTTCGGTTCTACCGCAGAACTTTGGACTCTGATCTTTTTTCTATGTGAAGCAATAGTGTTAAGCATATTGGGTATGGTTATCATTCCAGGGAGTCCAGTGTTGGTGCGGCGGCCGACGTATCTGTACACCAGGACCCTGACTTCTGATTTCTGACTTAATGCATGAAAACATTGATTGCATGTGTGTTTCAAGTTTTCTTTGTGATTATTATATGTCAGCTCACCAGGTATACTGTTTGACCGTGGCACACCTGTTTCTTTTCAGGATGGCCTCACGATGGTAGCTATCTAGGGTTCTGAGAGTTGTACGTGACGACAACCCGCCGAGCGACGAGGCCTCGGTACAGGGCCCTTTAACAGCAGAGGCACTGGCGGCACCTCTACCCGCCGAGCCACCGATGCTACCAGCCCCATCCACTGACGATGAACGTCGCCTTAGTGCACTGCACGAGTTTCAGTGCCAGTGACCGCCGAGGTTCCGCAGGGAGACGGACCCCCAGGCAGCCGAGGACTGGCTGGAGGCAGTTGTACGGGTTTTCAGGTTAGTGAGGACACCAATAGACCTCATGGTGATCCTCGCAGTGAGCCTACTACACGCGGCAGCAGGCAGATGGTGGAGCTTGATGCTCCAGGTGCACGATGAGGCATCTCTTCTTTGGTCTAACTTTGAGAGCCTCTTCCGCTTGGAGTTCATCCCAGCCACCCTCCGTGCGGTGCGCATCCAGGAGCTTCTTCAGCTGCGGCAGGGCAGCTTGATGGTCGCCCAGTACTCGGCGAGATTTACCGATCTCTCGCGCTACTCGACAGACATGGTACGGGACCCATTCTTCCGGGCCCGGACCTTCGAGCAGGGATTGAGGCATGAGATCAGGGCATCTCTGATCTCCCTCAGCATTCCGATGCAAACATGGGTTCTGGAGCGAACCCTTCTGATCGAGAGCTTTCTTGCTGAGTCTACATCAGCGGTAAGACCCACCACAGGGCGGCATGTAGCAGAGTCTTCTGCAGAAGGTAGTCAACGGATGACTCATGGGTCCAGGCAGACCAGACCCTGAGACAGATGACCTCAGGACATTGGCTCAGCTGTGCGGGGCACACAGCACGGATCCAGTCTTTCGAGAGGCAGACAGTGCTACGCATGCGGAGGGCAGGGCCACATAGCTCATGACTGCCCGACCCACCATGCCGAGGAGCAGCAGATGGTTGAGGGGCCACCCAGGCAGAGGCAGAGGGTCGACCGTGGCGGTCCGCAGGGAGCAGGCGAACGAGGTAGAGGAGATGACCGAGAAGCAGGTGGTGGGTGACGCTTTGAGGCTCTACCACCACCACCACCAAGAGGTCCACCCCGACCACAGGGAGCTGGCGGGCAGAGACAGGCACAACTCCAGGCAGCAGAGGCCTACGACCACGGCACGCCCGAGATGATTCGATGTACTATCTGTGTTTATTCCACCCTTTCTGCAGTTCTTATAGAAATAGGAGCGAGTCACTCTTTCATAGCCACTTCCCTTGTTCGGAGCTCGGAGATTCTGACAGAGCCGTTGGCTCGATCCTTACAGCTAGAGACTCCTACGGGAGCAGACTCGACGATTACGCACTGGTGCCGGTAGTGTGAGCTTACTCTAGGAGGCGAGAGCTTTGGCTAGGATCTTATTGTAGCGGCGTCGAGGCCTTACGACGTCATCTTGAGCATGGATTGGTTATCTA
Organism: Viscum album; assembly: GCA_963277665.1. Lineage (NCBI taxonomy): Eukaryota > Viridiplantae > Streptophyta > Magnoliopsida > Santalales > Viscaceae > Viscum > Viscum album. The sequence continues at coordinate 499,465,511 of OY728153.1, forward strand.
CAGTCAATGCTCAGATCGACTGTATTAGGTGCAAGGTGCGATGTGTATGCACCGACGGGAGCAGGTTCACCTTCACCGGCGAGAAGGGAGCCTTCGCAGCACAGGATGGACTTCTGCAGAGGAGAGGACAGCCCATCACTCATCAGTTGGCTAGCCTCATCCTAGGATCAGTTGACGTGCGGAGTCCTGGTTTTCCTGTAGTGGTGGATCAGTATGCGGACGTTTTTCCTGATGACGTTCCAGGACTACCTCCTCGCAGAGAGATAGACTTCTATATTGACCTGTACCCCGGGACAACCCCGATATCGACTCCAGCGTATCGGATGACCCCTACTGACCTTTGAGAGCTATGGGTACAGTTGGAGGACTTGCAGGGCAAGGGATTCATCCGACCCAGTGTTTCACCCTGGGCTTCCCCGATATTATTCGCCAAGAAGGCGGATGGGAGCTTGTGACTGTGTGTCAACTATCGTCGCCTGAACCAGGTGATAGTGAAGAACAAGTATCTGCTACCGAGGATTGATGACCTCTTCGATTAGCTCAAGGGAGCATGGTGGTTCTTGAAGATAGACCTCAGGTCAGGCTATCATCAGCTCAGAGTTCGGGATGAGGACGTGCAGAAGACAGCCTTTAGATGTCGGTATGGCCACTATGAGTTCTTGGTTATGCCCTTTGGCATAACCAATGCTCCAGCGGTGTTCACGGGCCTCATGAACAGGATATTTTAGCCATACCTCTATCAATTTGTCGTAGTCTTCATCGACGACATTTTGATATACTCGACGACTGAGGAGGAGCACGCCTACCACTTGCGGGTTGTACTAGACACACTCCGAGAGCACCAACTTTATGGAAAGCTCTCGAAGTTTCAGTTCTGGTTATGCGAGGTCCACTTCTTGGGACACATCATTTCTGAGGCGGGAGTTGCGGTGGATCCCGCGAAGATCGAGGAAGTGCTAGCTTGGGAGCCACCCAAGAGCATAATGGAGGTGCGGAGTTTCTTGGGACTAGCTGGATACTATCGGAGATTTATGCCAGAATTTTCCAAGGTTGCGGCACCACTCTCATCTTTGACGAAGAAGGGGAAACCCTTTGTGTGGTCAGACAGATGTCAGCAGAGCTTCCAGGAGCTGAGGTAGAGATTGATCAGCGCACCTATCTTGAGGTTGCCGGAGGAGGGAGTAGGGTACGTAGTCTACTGCGATGCATCAGGGATCGGACTCGGATGTGTCCTAATGAAGGAGCGGGAAGTGATCGCCTATGGATCACGTCAGTTGAGGCTGCATGAGAAGAACTATGCTACCCATGACCTGGAGTTAGCAGTAGTGGTCTTCGCTCTGAAGACATGGCGACACTATCTAATGGGCGAGCGCTTTACAGTCTTTTCTGACCATCAGAGTCTCAGATACATCTTATCTTAGAAAGACCTGAACCTGAGACAGCGGAGATGGCTCGAGTTCCTCCAGGACTATGACTTTGAGATAGTCTATACTCCTGGGAAGGGGAACGTGGTAGCTGATGCTCTCAGCAGGAGGACTGGCATTCAACTACTTGAGGAGGCGACAGAGCAGCTATCCGCTTTGCAAATATCCTTTGTAGATAGAGATGGAGCAGCCTTCCTTCAGTCTCTCATAGTCACTCCACTACTGCAGCGGTTCAGAGAGGCACAACATGGGGACGCTGACTGTGATACGCGGCGTGCACAGATATCCTCAGGACAGACACCTGATGGTTTCTCCTTTGGAGCAGAGCACGATGTCCTTTTCAGAGTACGTACCTTGGTACCAGTTGCTTTACGGGAGGAGGTACTGAGAGAGTTTCACACTTCTCCTTTGGCGGTACATCCTGGAGTGGCGAAGATGTAACAGGATCTCAGACGACAGCACTGGTGGCCGGGCATGAAGAAGGTTGTGGCAGAATTTGTTTCTCGATGCCTCGCCTGCCTGCAGGTGAAGGCAGAGCATCAGGTACCAGCAGGCTTGGTAAAACCCTTGGAGGTCCCGAAGTGGAAGTGGGACGGCATATCTATGGACTTCGTGACTGGGCTTCCGCGCACTTCCAGAGGCCATGACTCCATCTGGGCGATTGTCGACCGACTCACCAAGTCGGCACACTTCTTACCCATCAGAGAGCAGGGCTCAATGGAGAGCTTGGGACGTATCTACATTTAGGAGATTGTACGGATTCACGGTGTTTCATCATCTATCGTCTCCGATCGAGATGCTCTCTTTACTTCCCGGCTTTGGAAGGGGTTGCAGGAGGCGTTCGGGACGCAGCTACGTCTGAGCACCGCCTTTCACCCTCAGACGGATAGTCAGACGGAGAGGACCATTCAGACTCTTGAGGACATGCTCCGCGCATGTTTCCTCGACTTTGGTCGCAGTTGGGAGGACCATCTACCCTTGGTGGAGTTCGCGTACAACAACAGCTACCACTCCACCATCGGGATGGCACCATATGAGGCGTTGTATGGCCGACCTTGCAGATCTCTTCTGTGCTGGACAGACCCTGGGGAGTCAGCACTTGTGGGACCAGAGATGGTCCTGACCATGACAGAGAAGGTCCAGGTCATCCAGGAGCGGATGAGGACAGCTCAGAGCCAGCAGAAGTCTTATGCTGACAGGAGGCAGAGGCCACTAGAGTTCGAGGATGGCAACCACGTCTTCTTGCGTGTCTCACCTCGACGTGGATTACGGAGATTTGGCCGAGGCGACAAGTTGTCTCCATGCTTCATCGGACCATTCTAGGTCCTCGGCAGGATTGGCGAGGTGGCTTATCGCCTGGCTCTACCACCTTAGTTGCACCGGGTGCACGACGTCTTCCACGTATCTCAGCTGAGGAGATACGTGCATGACCCGTCGCATATCATTGACCATGGGGAGCTGGATGTTGATGATGGGGTGACTTTTGCAGAGATTACGGCGGAGATCGAGGATTGACAGGAGCGGGTCCTATGTGGACGGTCGATTCCTCTAGTACGCATCAGGTGGCAGCACGGGAACCTCCAGAAGAGCACTTGGGAGCGGGAGGCTCAGATGCGTGCTCAGTACTCACTTTTGTTCCCCCAGTTTTGATGTATCTTTACGGGGATGTAAAGCCCTGAGGTGGGAGTGATGTAAAGACCCGTAAAATTCAAGGAAATTTTTTTCTTAATTTTCTTGGGTTTTTTACAAGAACGCAGTTTCTCACGGCACCTGATTCTGAGGCCCGGTGTGGCCGAAATCATTTTCTGAAGTTTAGCTTGGGTACGTTCACTGAACGAACGAGCGGGGTTTTCTAACTTTTGAACCGGTGCTTGGAATCACATTTTGAGTGCACCGATGGAATCGCAGTGCCGGTATTTGCTTAGAAACGCCTTTTCTGAAGTTGCATTTCCTCGGGTGTGGTTTTTAATTTTTGGGGTTAAGTTAAGAAATAAAATAAAGTGGTGCGACAACTTTATTTTATTTCACTTAAAGCCACTTAAGCCAAGTTAAGCGGATAGGGTGGAACCCAAAATATCCTACCCACTTGGTAGGATATTTGTGAGGTGGGGCCCGCACGAGCCCCACCGTTTCTTCCCTCCTAAGTAACGCACCCGCAAACCCCCTCTTTAATGAAAGTCAACCGTGCGTTTTTCTGGTTAAGAAACGCCCCATTAAATTGGGCAGTTAAATTGTTACAATTAATTCTTCTAATTAATTGTTCGTTTCTTATCTTTTGTTTTTCAAATTCTTAAGTTGATAATAAAATAAGAAGAGGACTTATTTTATTATTGTTGGCGGTTTGTGTTGTGTGAAAACTTTGGGAGAACAAAGAGAGGATTCTGCGTTCTTCGACGAAGAACGCACAGAACGCTCTACCGCCAACGAAGAACGCCAACCTCTGACGGCGAGAGACGCCTTCCTCAGAGATCACCCAATGCCAACGACAAACCTCTTCTTCCGCGGCGATCCTCTTCTTCCGCGACAAACCTCTTTTTCCACAACAGTTAATTCCGTGACGAACGCTCGTTCGACGATAACATTGAGGTAGGGGTTTCATGTGTTTCTATTTTTGTGTTTCTCTTCCGTTGTTTTTCCCCTTTCAATTGAACCGCCGGTTATCGCATTAACGGGAGGAGGTCGGACCGCACGAACACGGCCGACACACCTCCCCTTTTTGGTTGTGGATTTTTGATGCGGCGAACAAGGCAACGCGGTGCCGAAGCACCGCGCAGGAATTGTAAAAGGGAGAGCGAAGAAACGCGGTGCCGTCGCACCGCGCCGCGGGAAGCAACAAATCTGTGGCGCTGTCGTGCCGCGCCGTAGAAGATGAACAAAGGACGTGGCACCATCGTGCCGCGCCGGAGGGCCTCAGAAGCACCGTGGCCGGAGCGGGGCCGCGACGGAGGGGCGCGACGCCATCGCGCCGCACCGGACGGACGAAGGTCGTGGTCGGTTCCGGGCCGCGGCAGATCAGGGGAACCGGCAGCCGGTTCCGGGCCGCCGGCGTCGGAGTGAGGGGACCGGCCCCTGCCGGTCCCGTGATGGCGGTAGCCGGCCGGCCAGCCAGGCCGGCCGGTTCGAGGAGAGCGCCGGGGGTCGTAACCCTCGACTGGCCAGCTGAGTGGCCCCATTAAAGGGGCCACGATTTACTTCACGCAGGGGCAGCACCCCCCGCCCCGAAACGGTTCGGCCGTTCGGCCGAACCCCTGGCAGCCCGCCGCGCACCGGGCGGCTGCCCTGGACGGTCCTTCGAATAGGACCGCCAGGCTGGGCCGCGCCCAGGTCGGGCCGGGCCGCGCCAGCCGGGCCGGGCCGTGCCTAAGCGGGCCAGACCCGGACCCGGTTCGGGTCGACCAGGTTCGGGCCGACCCTGGGGGTATCGGGCCGGGTCGGACCGGGCCCGAACCCCCTATTATCGAACCATTTTCGGTCTGTCGCCCATAACTTGAGCTACGGGCCTCTGATCGACGCACCGTCAGTTGCGATGCGATCCTTAAATCGAGAAGGTCGTTTCGGTATATCGAACTCAAGGTTTCGGAATACTTTGGGTTCGGCCAGGTTGGTTCGTACACGAAACCAACCGGGCCCTCGGAGCAGAAACACTCATAACTTAAGCTCTGGACGTCCGATTGACGTGCCGTCGACTTTGATGGTTTCCTCTAAATGATACAGATCTTTTGGCTTACTCCGCCCGAGGTTTGAACGCAGGTGGAGTACGGTCGGGTTGGTTTTGACTTAAAAACCAACCGGGCCCCTGGGACGAAAAAGCCAATAACTCTCAGACTGGGTGTCCGTTTGACGCGCCGTCTGTGGCGTTGAGTTCCTGTTGACGATACGGAACTTTTGGATACATCAACTCTAGACTATGTGTCAGTTGATGTATCAGCCTCTCGGCTCATGGAGCGGACCCTCCCGAACGAGCTTGCTGTGTGCGGGAACCCTAGAGCTGGCTGCGACTGCGACTACGATGACGACTGTACAAATATCCTCAGTGGATTCGACGGCGACGACTACAGAACTCAGTGATCCTACGTGGATCAGTGCTACAGATCCTGTGTGGGTCCGATCCTGTGTGGGTAGCGCTCAACGGTCCTGTGTGGGACAGCGCCTACAGATACTGTGTGGGTCTGATCCTGTGTGGGTCTTTGCGGGGGTTAGTTACCTATCGATCCTGTGTGGGTTAGATCCTTTGTGGGTCATTGCGGGGGTTAGTACCTATCGATCCTTTTTGGGTCCGACGGCATAGATGAATCAGTGGATATATCCGATCATCTCTATCGCCGTACGAATAAGTATACCTATGTGAGCTGAATCCTGTTTTGCTTTCCTTTGTGGATTGTATTGTGCTATCCTGTGTGGATCACGATTTTCTTTCCTGTGTGGATTGGGTTATGATTTCCTGTATGTAATGGGTTGTACTTGGGCTCGGAGGTTGGAGCGAACTGGAATTGATGACTTAGGTATATGTATGGGCATATACCTAAGCAGTGTCGGATGTTACTTCGTGATTGTATCTTTCCTTTGTGGATTATCCTTTGTGGATTCTGGGAGACCTTCAGGGGTCTCGGGGTCCCTACTGAGTAGCTTCTACTCACCCCTGCACGGGCTATGCCCGTACGACGTTGTGTTGGTTGCAGACGACGGACAACGCTGATCGTGGTTGAGGCTTGCGGAGCAGGACGGTACCTGGAGGTGGACCACTGGGCGAGACGTACTCAGAGCGGACGGTTGGAACCGAGGAGCTGCAGAGGCTATCTGTACTCACCCTTCAGGTGGGACTTCCAGTGGGTGGCTCGACGTTGTGGATTTACTTTCAGTTGCTGTTTTCCCTTTCTTGTTGTACTTTACTTTCAGTTTGGGTTTGTATTCTGGACCACTTACTTTTCCGCACTTACTGTTGTACCCAGTTTTACTTAGAGTTTACTTCTTCTACTTGCTTGCTCTATGGTGTTTGTTTACTTTACAAAGGAAACACCTTCCCTTTTTACCGGGATTTACGCCTTGGTGCTAGTCACCACCCCTGGCCTATGGAAGGCGGGCTTGGGGTAGTCACGGCACAGGCCCCGAGGACGGGTCGTGACATAACTATTCATTTGGTTAAGAAAACTAAATTATTTGGTCTTGTGCGTTATCAATAGATGTATCCAATCAAGAGTTACTTTTGTATCTATTATTCATATTTAGTAAAAAATTATTGGCACTTCATTAAATATGTAATTATTTTTTATTTATTTTATTTCATAGATAACTTACTCATTTAAAATCATACATGAAAAATAAAACTCAACCTAAAGGATCTATTTGTAAAGTCTATTTAGTAGGGGAGTGTCTTACCTTTTGTGCATCATACTTAGATGATATTGATACAAGATTCAATCAAGTTGGATGTGTTGATGACACATAGACTAAATCTCAAATACATGGGAAATAAAGAATCTTTTCTATTATTGGTCGATTAGTTGGGAGGATCTCAAATATTATACTAACATAAATAGAATTATTACAGGAACATAGATATGTTCTACTAAATAGTGAAATTTCATATCCATTTATTGAATAGCTTAGGATACAAAAAAAGATACAATTGAGAAGTTGAACAAGAAATATGAAAGATATTTAAAATCTTTTAATAAACAGATTATAGAATGGTTTTCACATCGTGTAAGTTTATAAATATTTCAATCAATATGGATTTTAGGGTTACACATATATTTTTTAAATATAATAATGTTTATTATTTTTTTATATAATGAATACCGATAATTAGGTTGAGTTTTCAGAAGATTTGAATTTTATGGCTTGAGGTCCTCTAAAACAGACCAAATATTTTAACACTTACAATTTGAATGGTTTTAAATTTTATACAATCAATCAAGAATATGGTTTAGAAACATTTAATAGTATTATATTTATATTTTTTTGAAATGGGATACTATGTAATGTTCATTTATATTATTAAATTAAACTACCACGATCATTTTTTAGTTCTTTTATTCAAATGCAAGTGGGTTTATATTACTAGGGGTATTAAAATTGATTTTATTGAAATTTAATTTTGTAAAATTATCCCACTTGATGGATGTTGGTGACCATGAATTACATGATCCATATGTCTTCTTATCACAATATAAAATGGTATATTATTTGGAAGATTTCATAGATGAAGTGTGGATTGTAGTTGATCACATAAAACAAAGATATTTGTATGATATGGGTGATAAAGAAGAATATTTGACCTCTGACATTGAATCCCAACAAAATCAAGAAATATAATTATTTTTCTATCACGATATTGAAAATATTATTCTTGAAAGGTCGGATGAAGTAGATGAAGTAGATGAAGTAATGATGAATCTAGATAACGATATGATTGAAGGAAAAAATGATTGTATATACAGTCATCAATTAACTTATCAACCAAATATATTATATGTTATTCATTTCTAGTAATGTGGATCTTTTATAATATTTAAATTGATTTTTATACATGAGATTATTCATTTTGAAAATTTAAATGTTATATTTTTTTTGTATGTGAAGTAATTCATTATCATACCTGTGTATATTCTGATTTTTGGTATTGTGAAAATGTTATCATTTATAAATTTATTTTTCTCTATAAACTTTTTGAAATATATGTTTTGAAGTTAATTTTACTTGTTTAAATGATGGGAATACCAAGGATAAATCATTTCAGTTGACTCCCAGTTGACATTCCCTCGAGCACACAGACACCTCATTATCCATTGGGCTCCCTCACTAAAGCATCTGGGACACCCTCCATCTTCCCCCATCAACATCTAGCACACCCTCCTTCTACCTTCCATAAACATTTAGAATACCCACACTCTTCATCCCATTATATAGTACATTTCATCCCCCATTCAGTAGGTTCATCACGTGGAAACTTTATAGTGAGTGAATGGGTCATCACTCCTATTTCTCCAAAAGGATATTGGAGGGTGATGAATATAGGTACAAACATTAATGTGAATGAATTTATTTCACATTTTTTATACTAATAATTATTTTTTAATAAAATATGAAAATAATCCTATACTGAGATAAATATCAATAGATCATATTATAATAATCTGAAATAATTAAATATATTTGTCCCCTTTGATTATTTGGGGACCCAATAGATGATATTGTAGAATTATTTGGCCAGATTCTTGGTCAGTTGGCAGTTGAGATGATTACCCTTCTGATTGCATATTCCGATTGGAGGTATATGCCCCAATCTTTGAATATTGAAGTCTTTGATTCCCAAATAAAGTTAATTTTAATACATTATGGTTCAATTGAAATCCATTATGTAATTAAATTCTAATATTTAAAAAATGAATCTCTTTTTATATATGTTATTCCACTTTATCATTACTCTGAATGAAATATTGGTTGAATTATATCAGAATATGACTGGATGTGTCCCAGATGGTATTGCATCAATGGATGGTTTGAGTGAGCAAGTAAATCACACAACTTCATTATCATTTATTACACAAACATGTATTATTTTTATGTTTAAATCTAAATATAATTCACTGTGTAACTTTTAAGAAAATTTCCATATAGGTGACGGTAGCTAGGAGTGGAGATGGAGAAAGAGATGATGTCGATCATAGTTTTTCAGGTAGTGATTACGGTTTAATTTGGATTCATTGGTTGTGATGTGTAACTAAACTAATTAAAAACTAACATTGATATGTCGATTGAGAAACCATGTTGTGGTTTGAGGTAGTGGATATCTTTATTTCCCTTAAATTTCATGAAATATATATGACTGGTTGATTTTCAATGTTTTATTCTTAAGATTACCTTATACTCATCATTATTAGGCTCTTTGGTTTTGGCCATGTACTCAATTTTCTTACATAGTTGTTTTCCCCAAACATAAACCCTTTAAAAAATTCTATAATTCCAAAAGTCTAATATTGTCTATAGGATCACTTATCAAAAAAACCATTTCCATTACAAACAACATATGGGCTCTAAAATTTTCTTTGATATGTACTGATGGTTTTTATTGATGGTTTTTCTTATGAGGTTTTATATGTTGTTTATCAGGGTTGTGTTTATATATATATATATATATATAATATTGGATTTACTTGTTTTAAAGGGAAGTTTACCCTTTATTTATATGGTGCTTTTATATAGACACTTGAAGAATGTATCTAAATAATAATTGGTTTATAAAGTGTTTTTTGAGGATGGTTATATATTTATGGCTATTATATTAAAACCAAAGTCCTATTTGACCCTTTATACAATATTTTTTTCACAAAATGTATTACTCACATGGTTTATTCTCTAATAGAACCTTGTTTTATATAATTTTTTGGATCCTATGAGAGAATTGTAATTATTTTTTATTATTATGTAAACTATATATGGATAATTTATAATAAGGGTGTATGGGGAAGTGATGATTCATGACATTTATATGATTTTCCTTGAGGCATGCTATTGATGTATGACTGATATGTGATACAGGTCCCCCCATTGGTCTTTAGTATCATGGGATCCTTTGACATCTAAGTGGTAGATTGAGATATGGTTTATATGATAGTATTGATGAGACTCTTACTATGTTCCTATGTTATATGATTTTTTTGACTATGTGGACTGCCATCTAGTGAGGATTGTTGGACTGATCTAAGAGTTTATTTTCTAGTAATATCATTAATAAGCTAGAAGATGGTTTCACCTGAGTATATCTAGGACTATCTAACTAGGATCATAGGAGTCTTCAATGATTACATATACTTTGTGTGACTTCATTAATACTATAATTCATTATTATCCTTCTTTATTTTCCTTTATTATTATTTCCCAATATGTGATTCCCATCCTTACATATTTTAAGGTTTAGTTGAATTGTATTTTTATTTTTAGGTATAACTGCTTTTGGTGATATTTTTTTATGGTTCTCATGATTCACATGGAGGTTTCTAGTTTAGAATTTTGAGTTTTCTCTATTATATTATAGCATTTATGTATTTCACAATTAAACTTCTCTATATTATTATATTATAATTTATATTTATTATTCTCCTTGGTATTTATGTTATGTTGGTATGTAATATGGATGTTTGTTTTTGTGTTACGAATTATTGATTTTATAAGGTTTTAGTTTCTAAAGATTTTATTAATATAACTACATAGAGGTACTTTAAATTGATGCTAAATATGGTCAAAAAACTTTAGCGGTTTTTTAAACCGTTGCTAACTCCTTGGCAGTTTTTTATTGGAAAACCTCTTCTTAAAAAAATTGCCACCATTAAAAAACCATTTTGCAACACTTCCCAAAAACCGCTGCTAAGTGGATGAAACCAATATAGGTTGGATACTGATGCCAAATTTAGATGTTTCTTTAAAAACCTTCATGGAAACATTTAGAGGTTGTTTAAACCATTTCTATTACTCAGTTTTTTTGTAGTGAAAGACAAAAAAATGTTTTCTAGAAAAAATTACTTTTTCTATAAGATAGTTTGTTCATGATTTTCATAAATAATTTAAAATTAATTTTCATCACATTTATAGAATTTATTTGACTAAATAAAACAAATTTTTTCAATAAAAATATCAATATTATATTAGGGTGAATTTTTTAATTTTTTTTGAAATATTTCATTTTTCAATGAATATAAAAAATACTAAATTTTAATTGAAAACTATCTTTTAGTTTAAATTATTTACAGGAATAAATTATCTTTTGAATATTTTTTAAAGTAAAATTAGTTCAATAATATATCTATTAAAAAAATTTAGGTCAATATAGTCATTTTCATAATGAATTTTTATATAACAACGTTGTAAACATTGGAACATTTTCTCTTTGAAAACTTGTTTTCTCATCATGTTTGTGGGATTAATTTTAAATTAAAATTTTCTAATTATGTGAATGGAATTTTAAAAAATGGATTCCATATTTTTAATCATAATAATTTATATTTTTAATTTTTTCAACTTAATTTTCAACCAAAATTAGTAGTGAAATTTTTAAAAATTAATTATTATGATTAAGGTAAAAATGGATATACTGGGGGATTAAACTAAAAATATAAGAGTTAAATTTTCCTACAAACTTTTTTAAATCTATTTTATGTCCATATTTAGACCCTATAATGTATAATTATCTGTAATAATCTATTTTTGACTCCTTTATCTTGTGAAAAATGTGAGTACACCTTTTTCTTACCAAATATTACGAGTGGGTCAATCACCTCGCTTATAAAAGTTCACCCCCTCTCCACTCTTTGTCACACCATAACACACTTTTTGTTTGGAAACTAAATACCCAAATAACTTACCAAATTCCGTACCCTAAACCTTGATTCCTTATTTTTTTCATAAATCCAACCTTGGAATGATTTTGGTGCAAACCTAAGGAGGTTACCTCAAAAAGATGTAACATTCTTCAACGAGGGTTTTTATATTATTTCTTCCTCCACATCAATAAAATATTATTAAAACATTATTATAAAGTAACCTCAGTTTCTTAAATATAATTATATGATTTTATGTTAAGGTAATGACCTACAATAATCCCCACATCCATCAAATGGTTTATGAAATCATCAATCATGTGTAAGGTGAACTACCGGCTCACAAACCGATGTGATTCATTTTTCCATTACCACCTCTCATAGTTGGGTATGATGATTGATATAAAGTATATATATGATATTTATAACATAATTATACTTATGGATTAATTATATGATATATAAATTTTTTTAATTTCCATTATGTAGTGGATATGATAATGTCGCTTGTGTGTGTGGTGAAGTACTGCCTCACGAAGTGATGTGATTCGTCATTCACTAACACTTAACATAGAAGGTGATAAGTTAAATTTAATTAATATATGTGATGTAAATGATATAATTATGATATTAATGACATATTTATTATTCTTAAAAGATAATATATACATATAAATATCATTTTCTTTCTTACCTTTTCAGTCAATGAAAGATGATAGCGTCGTTCATGTACATATGGACTACCGCCTTCATGAAACGATGTGTCTCTATTTTAATCACCACACCACATAGATGATATATATAAATATATGATATGATATGTATAATATTATTATAATTTTTGAAAGATAAAATATTACTTATCTCATTTCCATAATGATCATTGAAAAATAGAAAGGTTACTCATGTGTACATTTGGCCTACCATATCCAAGATTGTAACATAGATCATTTTTCATAACCATATATCATCATTATTTTTAAAATTATAATTTATAAATAAATATGATAATTATTTCATAAATATTATTCTATATATCTTTAAATAATTACTATCTTGACCATAGTGAACCTACCAAATTCATTTTTGACACATAATCCAGATATTGTTGAAACATCCAACATAAAATTAATCAATTAAGTAATCATATAAAACATGGTAACAAGTAGAATAAAAGAAATAATAAACTTTAAAATTTTTATTAATCAAGAAAATAATTAACATTATTTCACCATTTAATAATATAAAGAACATACATGATGATTCGGGCTCGAGGTTAGGGTTTCTCGTCTCAGTTTTACTTTCATGCGATATACGTCATATTCACAACTTAATTATATATTGTGGTGTATATATTGACCTATTTTGATGTTATATGATGAATTAATTTATCTTAATTTTATTTAATGTTTTATTTAAATTTATTTCTTTCATGGGGCTTATGATACAAAATTTACCAAAGTAGTAAGGGTTTATTTGACAATCTCATCATTATTTGGGTTTTTTTGTTAAAGTCTCCCTTAGGGAAATTATTTTATATTTAAATCATAAAACAAATCTACTTTATTATATCCTAGTTATTTAAAAACTATTTATATTAATCTTACCATTTTTCATCTTCTTGGTATTTAGAATTATTAATAACATTTTTATAAAAAAATCCAAATTTATTTCTCTCTTTGGTCGAAAATCCTTTTTCTACCAAAACCATGTTTTCAAAAAATATTTTCAAAAATGTTTTAGCAGTCTCCAGATGATTTAGTGAATACAGTTTTTCCAATTTTTTACTTTTAAAATAATGGTTTTAAAGGAATATTCTTGTCATTTTAAAAATGATTCACTTTTCTAACCATTTATAGTTAAAAAGGAATTTTCTCTTTAACTTATATGGAATGTACGGAATTACCCACAATCATGAACATCATTCATTTAAAGCTCCCTTTTCATGTTTTCAAGTTTATTTTTAAATACATCTTTCTTTAATATTCTTTATATTATTATTCTTTAAAATTTATTTTCAAATAAAAACATTTTAAAAATATTTTATGAATTTTATAGTTTTAAAATAAAAACGGTGCTTTTAAAATAATGTTTATTTTTAAAAAAAAAATCTAAGTGATATTTCAAAATAATTTTCCATCTAAGAATAAATTATTAGATTTTACTTATGATTTAAATAGGATATACTCTATTGATACCATACTTATTATTTATCTGTATGGTTTATGATTAGTTTGACTAGGGATATACTATGTCCATACCATTAATTTTACTCTGGATGGTTTATGATTATGTTTATTGATTGGGAAAATTATTTACATTTAGCATGATAGTTTAAATATGAATGTTTATGTTGATTATGTTTCACCCCTTTCATATGAGGAATGCATTATACTTTTTAAGTGATGGGTAGGGCCCATTATAGCCCCTCAATGCACCGGATTGGGGTGTGACAACCAATGGTATGACCCAGTAGAGACATGGGCATGCTGAGCTTTTTTTGTGACCCAAGACTAATCTAGGGGATAAATGACCATGTGAATTGTCCCAGGGCCTTATTCGATATTGGACTTTATTTGAGACATGTTTTGGCTTTGCAACCTGATCTGATGGTGGATGAGTTTGGACTTATGGCCCAATTTGAGATTTTATGATGTATGTGGCTTTACTTCTAAAATGAAACTGAAGATGGTATGGTGGGGTGTTATATTGGCCTAGTTATCACCTAATGACCTAACATATGTGTTTGTGATATGCTAATTCATGGTGTTCTAATTAACACATGACAGGTCAACAGACATATTTATTTATGTATTTATTTTCTTCATGTGTAAACACACACATATGATGGAATATATTATGGGTGTTTTTTGAGACCCCACTAAAATTTATTTCTCACACACTATACATGAACTATGATACATGTTAATACCTTATATTTTCCTTATAGATATTCACTTGATGTATAGTGGATAAAGTTGGGGAAGCTCAAGAATATTGAAGATTAGGTATATGAGGCTCAAGGATATATGATAACCTACTTGTATTTATATTTTATATTTATCTGTATATGTGGTTGTCCTAGTGGGTGACCCGTTGTATGTTCTTGTGATAGCAGCAATTTTTATAAAACTGTGTTTAATGCTTTACTATGTACTTTTATTTTATAGTGAATTATCATTGTTTCTTTGTTTCTACTATTATTTTAGACTTTGATATGAGGGTATAGTATCCCCCACTTTAATTTTACACCCTCATATCTTGTCGAAAGCCTCTGGAATATGAGGATCCACGCTTGAGGTTATGTGGAACACCAGTTAGATTTAGTTATTTAGTCAAGGAAAAAAAAGTGGTATTAATGGAAGTTTTTTTATGATTTAAGGGTTTAAATGATATTTATTCTAGGAATGTTATAGAAATTTTTATTAACCTCAAACTAGTGATTTATTAATGCCTTTCTGGTAGAAATTATTGGTTACCTGGGTATGATGATTATTTTTCTTTCTTTTTTCTGTTTTGATTGAGATTTTGTTTGAATATGACATGTTACCAATGATTTTTTTCTCTTGGACCAGTAGAATGAGTCCATCGTTCATGCACCATACTAGGAATGTAGGAATCACATGATTTTTACTTTCTTGTGTGCAATTATAATGACTATCTTCTAATGGTAGGTCATGTGGATCTGGGTGTATGATGATCTCTAGTGGTGGAATATAGTCCCTTCATTGAGGGATGCATCGATACCCCTTGTGGGATTAAGGAGGTGTATGATTCCTTAGTAATGGAATTACAATGGGTTCATTACAGGATTTGGGTTCCTAGGTAGTGATTTGAGGATGGGCATGGGTTTCCCTAATGATATACAAACCTTGAGTGGTTTATGGAGTAAGGTATGAGTGATATGTCTTGGTATCATAATATATAGCATGTGGAAATTTTCAGCTTCAAATTTACACATCAATTGAAAGATCAGTTGATGCATGGATCATAGGATTTGAGATGCGATTATTTTGGAATTGAGAGTGTGGATCCTAGGTGGTTGGACCTAGGATGTCTAGAGCATGGGAGGGATCTTAGTGGTTTGGAATTCATACCATTGTAATGGGAGGTGTGTAGTGAATATTGGCATTAGGTAGAGACTAGTTTTGAATAAGAGTGGTGAGGGTTCTCTAAGTTGGTTGAAATAAAATTTTTGAGAGTTTGGTTAGCATGTTAGGTGTGTAAGACTAAGTGTGATGAGACAAGACTCATTAGTGTATGAGTTGTGGCGTGAAACTAGGTTGTATTAGAGTTTTCATCCATTTTTTCATATGAGAAACAATTAGGATATCGAGGAATGACCTATGAGAGGGTTCTTGGATAGTAATTCTACCTTCAACAGAGGGGAGAATTCTTTGGTGGGTCCTTCAAAAAAATATCTAGGTGTAGGGACAAGTTCACATTGGGTATATGTGATTATTGGGTGTGTTTAAAATCATCTAGTAGGCCTTGTATGGGTTCTTTAAATATTTTTTTGGATATTTATGAACTATGTAAGTTGTGAAGTGATTGTTTCAATTAAGATTCACCTTTAGAGTGAGGTCACTATTGTGTTCATGAGACATGTATAGGAATGATGACCCTGAGTATCTTAATGATTATTTAGAGTATCCATGTGATAATAGGTTACATTTTTGATAGACCGAGCGTGGTGTAAAGTCTAACATTAGTAAAACCTTAATGGAGTTCCATGGTTGGCATGGTTAGATAATAATTTTCTAGGATGAGTGGTACAAGTGTGGTTTTGGGACCCATTTTGGGTTGATGCTCGTGGAGCTATGTAAGGGAATCCATATTATGGGGAGACCACCATTAGATGGTTTTAGGATGTTCCCCTTATTCTATATGGTATTTTATTGATTTCGAGAATGGTGTCCCTGGTATAATATGAACATACAATAATAAATATAGAAATTTGTACTTAGGTTTGAGTGGGAAAACTATACCCAGAAATTATATATGGTGATGGAAGGGGCATAGACTATGTAGATCAGTGTTCGAGTTTGGAGGGTGATGATAAAGGTACTCTTATAGTGGGGAGAATTTTATCAGTCGAGAGAAAATGACCTTAATGTCAGAAAGATCTTAAAGGTGGTGAAATACTGGTTAGTGAATGGTTGTGGTAACACATTTTTTTCAGAGTGCGGTGTATCTAATGTTACATGGTTCCTTGATAAATACTATAATCAAAATTTGAATGTTTTTTTAGGTGGATTTGGTGCATCAACATTAGTCTTGGGTTGGTTTCAAAATAACCAGAATTGAGTCGAATCAAAAGTGTGTTGGTTATCAAGGTGATTACATGATGGATAGAGAATTATTTTAGATATTAATCATGGTTTAAATTATAGTTTTAGGTTGGTACATTGGTGTATGTGTTGGGAGATCATGGGATTCCACTGGAAAATGATGCATAATTATCGAGTAGCTTGGTGTCACATCGACAAACAAAATTAATAATTTTAAAGGTTCAAACCAAATAAGGTTCCGTTGGTATTTTTGTTTTTGTAATTGAATTCAATGGATTAGAAAATGAATTCAAATCATTATTTAGGCATAGTTGGTAGGTCAGTAGACCATTGTAGATACATCCTCAGTAGAATATTTCTATAGAAGGAAGAACCATGAGCTTCAGGATGAGATGGTAGGGGATGTTAGGGTATGTCAAAAAATATGGGTATGGTGCATTCTATCTCAGTGCTCACATTGGTGATGATATAGTGGATTATATTATGGTGAGAGGTGTCCCCAGTGTTCAATATTATGAAATAGTGGTGCATTGGAATTCAGTGATGGGATATGATTAGTTCTCAATAAAAATATAACATTTGAAAGTAAGGAGATGTTTTTTGAGGACTACCATGACTTCTCAAGGACTATAAGTGTTATAGTGGGGAGTTTTTAATGAATTAAATCTTTAGGGGTTGAAAAATTCAAAGGGAAACTTGGACATTCAATTTAGTAGATAGTCTATTTTGAGAACTAAGGCTCAGGCTAAAAGAAAGAAGATTTGGACATCTTAAACTTGTGTTTGTTGACATGTTTTGAAGATCCAAGAAAAACCCAGGCGTTTGGGAGAGAGATGAATAAGTTTCAAAATATTATGGTGGATAAAACATCAACCGGATAGTCAGTTAGATAAGTAGTAGACTAGGTGTTCTTCTAGTATAACCTTCTAGCTGATGATTCATCACTATCTCACTGGTCGGCTGACCAGTATCCCAAGTATTATTTTGCGCTAACTAGATAACTTGTTAGACTTAGTAGTTATCTGTTGGTATCGACTATGTAGTTTTTTAAACAAGTGCTTCAGTATCTTTTATTTGGATAAACCCATTAGGATTATGTGGGTTTGGGAGACCTAGATATGTCCATTAAACTAACATATCTTTTTCTCATTCCTCCTTTAGTTCACTTTAAAGTATGATGTATCTAGTTGTGATCAATTGGTCATTCTAGGTAAGATCCATAATTTTTATTTATTGTTGACCCTTTTATTCCTTTACTCTGAACTTGAAATGATTAAAATTAGGTATTTTATGATGATTTAATCATATAATGGTGAAATTGACTGAAAATGAAGTGGGTTTTTCTTACCATGTGTAGAGGATGTTCCATGGTGATGACCACACATTGTTGTTTGATGATTCTACTAAGGTATGTCACTTGGAAAATTTATTTTAATATTTTAAATTATATATAATATTATTTTATGTTTATTTTTTGTCACAGGTTATGGAACTTATGTAGGATATCATCTAGGGTGTGCATAGATCATCCAGAAGTGTTTGGTTGCGAATCTGAAGAAGCAGGAACACCGATGAGTGTTTTTAACAATTATTCCTTTTAGATCATGTTTAAATAATTAATTATAATTGTTTATAATTAATTATTATTTATTATCGGCATGAGTTAGATCTTTAGAGATGAAAATAATCTTGGTTAAGGATGAACATAGCTTGGATGAGGCTTAGTAAAGGTATAAAGAGTCATGTGCGGACGTGGCAAGGATGGTAACTCTTTTCTGGTAGGTGAACCCAATTATAAAAAACAATATGTGTGTTTATAAATGGGTTTTCATGTGCATATGTGTCCGTAATAATACATGGTCTTGGGTAGAGTGTAATAGGTCTCATAGACCCTTAATCTAGACAATAAGGGTATAATTATGCCCCAGACTTTGGATAAGTTTTTTGAAGCACTTATAATGTTTGAATTCATCCAAATATTAATTTTCTAAGGGGAGACGGTTCTAGTTGGGATGTAAATAAACCATGGGAGGTCTCAGAATGTGATATGGGTTATGGTAATAGCCTATGTGATTTCGTTATAGCCTCTAAGTAGGTATAACATGGATGTGTCTAGGTGTTACATGGTCTCCCAAAATAGATAAGTGATGAGACCTTAGCATGGTTAGTGGGATTTGGTTAAGGATCAATCAGTTAAGTTCTTGGCATGGTATGTTGATGGGAATATTGGTAGGACCTATTTCCCATCAGATGAGGTTGGAATTAAGGCAAGCCTTTAGATTGTGGTGTTAACATAAGTAGTCATTTCCTTGGGGTATTTGTATAAAATTGTGTGCCTTATTGTTCTTGAGTCTATATGTGTTGCTATAAGGAATATTATTCCATTTTCTTTTTTTGATAGAGAAGGGTAGCCTATGAGGCCAATTCTTGGTGTGATTGCATGTGGTGTGTCTATGTGTGGAA
Source organism: Viscum album (assembly GCA_963277665.1). Classification (NCBI taxonomy): domain Eukaryota; kingdom Viridiplantae; phylum Streptophyta; class Magnoliopsida; order Santalales; family Viscaceae; genus Viscum; species Viscum album. The sequence goes on from OY728153.1 coordinate 499,485,005, forward strand.
TGTTAAACCTATACATACTATACTATAAATATATTATGTGATTATAACATGTAATACATATTATTTATTGATGTATTATGTCTGTTACTTATATGGTATATTCTTTTATGAATGTTTGGCTCATGGAGGTCAACATTTGTCCTCGAGGTAATATGTGGGATCATCATAACTTTCCTGAATCATTGAGGTGGAGCATATTCTAATAATGCATGATATGGTGAGGGTTATGGGACCATGATATGGGGAAGGGGTATGATTACATTGAGGCCTAACCTGAGATATATGAAGGAGGATAATAACATTATATCCTGAACCAACTAAGACTGGGGTGTGACAATCGTGTGGTCTGACCTAGTAGAGACATGGGTATGATGACCTTCCTCCATGGCCCAAGACTAATAAATAGTTCTTATAGTGACCTAGTATTTTCATAAACAAATATCACATCTTTTTATATGAATATTCAATACATAATATAAACACATTCTGAAGAACTATAATACTTTAGTGTGTTTAGAGACTAAGTACACCATCTTCTTATTTCATGAAAGATATTCAATGTCTCCTATAAATATATCACCATTAATTAATCTTTATAGACATACCCTACTTATAACTTTTATACATAACCTAGGGAATGGAATCATAATAAAGGGTGAGCTCAAATTATCAGTTAGGGTAAACAAGGGAGATACATATGCATAACATGAACATAATAGAGTGAGAATATGAGCATAGCATTTGAAAACCATACACTGCATATCAAAGATCATAATATTGAGTCATGGTGTAAATATTTGCAGTTTATAATAAATCAATCATAAAGGAATAAAATAATATAATCCTTGATATCATAACATTAAAATAGGACATAGAATTGTGGAATACACATAATAATATAAAATCTTATATCAATCCTACCCACTAATACATTAATAACATGTTAGGTCTAGGCTAACCAACCATGTACTTACTTCAGTCTTGGGATGACCTCTGATGTACCCACTTTCAATCTTGGGATAACCTCTTATGTACCCTCTTTGAGGCTTGGGATAACCTCTCATGTACTTTTTGAGCTCATATAACATTAATCATTACCCAATGCATTGGGGGAGATATAGGTACCAACCATTACATAATCTATACATTTGTGTTCCACAAGGTCATATAACATTCATCATATAATATCCCATGAAAATAAAAGGGTTTCATAAAACTTTTCTTCATTGCATAACCCATGGAAAATAAATAGGTTTCACAATTATTTCACCATTTCATCATAAAAAACCATGGAAAATATATGGGTTTCATAAAAAAATCATCATATCATAACGTAAGAATAAAAAATACGTTTACATAATCATTTTATTATCTCATAAAATCATAACCCATGGAAAAAAATGAGTTTCATAAGTATTTTTTCATGGTATAACTCATGTAATAGAAACATGTTTCATAAACATATTTTCATCATAAACAATTCATAGAAAGAATAATAGTGGTATCCTTGGTTCATATCCCTAGTAAAGAATAAGTTACATCAAATGATTTATTCTTAGATGAAAAATTATTTTGAAAGGTAAATTATATGTAATGTTTATTGAGGAATATAACTATTCTTTTAAAATTACTTTTTGAAACAAAAAACATTTTGTAAATCCTTTTCATTGAAAATAAAATTGAAAACATATAAAAGAAGATTTAAAAATGATTTAAAACATTTCATGGGGAAAGTTTTATTTCCAATTTAAAAAAATTAAAACATAATACATTTTGAAAATACTTTCCTTTGAAAATAAAATGAAAATTTATGAAGGAATCTTAAAAGAAAATAATGGTCATGATGGTGTGAAATTCTATTCGTGTCATACAAAAATATTTCTTTCACATTTTCAGTAAAACCCAAATAAGCACAATTTTTTTAAAATGAAATGAAGATTCCTTTCAAAAAAATGTAAATATCAAAATATGGGTAATAATTTATTTAATAAATTATTTTAAAAAATGTGAAAAACATTTTTAGAAAACATGGTTTTGAAAGAAAAAGGTTTTCCAATCGAAAAGATGAATTTTATTAAAAACATTATTTTTGAAATCTTGAGTACATAAAGCGAGAAAAATAAAGGGAAAATATGTATTCTCATGACATAACCATAGAATAATAAAATTCATGGGTTTATTGAGATATTTATAATAATATTATATCATCAGAAACATAATCATAAACAATCTTGATAAACAATGAGATTGTAACATAAAATATTTACCACTTTGGTAACTTTGAAACGTAAGCCCCATTTAGGAATGTCATTAAATAAAAATTAAAATACAATGAGTATAGATAAATTCATTGTATTACATGTTAAAGGTTCATTATATACACCTTTTACAATAATATAGGTGCATAACATAATCAGATGTCTTAGAGAAGGCTAATTGAGACAAAAATCCTTTATTGATTTGGTAACTTTTGAATCATAAACCCCATGAAAGAGATATACTCAAATGGATATGTAAATAAAAATAATTTTAATTTGAGTCATAATAAAATAATTTCATGGGAAGTATATACACCATATAATTTAAAAACATGGTGAATAAGTCATGTGTCTCATGGAAAAATAAATATGAGTCGGAAATGCCTTACTGCTTTAGTAATATTTTGAATCATAATATACAATAAATCATAAAATAAAATAAATAATTGAATATAATAAAAATAATGATAATAATTATATGACATGTCAATGTGGAATTATATACACCACAAAAAATAAACAAGTGGTGGATTTTCATATGTCTCCCAGAAATAAAAGAGAGACTAGAAATCCATTACCTTAAGTTTCAAATTCCTTCATACTCATTAAAAAATCCTATGTAATAAATTTAAGTTTATTATAAATATATTATAGAACAAAACTTAAATATATCACACCATATATGATTTACTTAAGTCCTTTTATTACCCATTTATTAACAATTCCCTATCAATAACCACTTTATTTCTATATATGTTTTGATTTATTATTTTCATTCCTCTTACTTTGATCATTTATCTATATTATACAGAATAATAATCATGAAATAATTATCATATTTATGCATAAATTTTACTTTTAATAGCACTCATGAAATATGGTATTACAAAATGATGTATGTTACGATCATGAAGATGGTATGTCGTACGTACGCATTTGTAACCTTTCTATTTTTCAACAATAATTAGGGAAAGAAGGTAAGTAATATATTAAATTTAGAAAAATTATCATAATATCATAAATACCATATTATTTATATTAAAATACTTATACATATCATCAATGTGTTGTGGTGATGAAAATAGAGTCGCATCACTTCGTGAAGATGGTAGTCCACACGTACATGAACGACATTATCATCTTTCTGTGAGTGAAAATGTAGGAAATAAAATAATATATTATCTTTTTATAATTATAAATATATCATTTATATCCCATATATTATTTAACTTTATTCTTATTATCTTCTATGCAATGTGTTGGTGAAAATGAAGCACATCACTTCGTGAGGCGGTAGTCCATTGTACCCAAAAGTGATGTTATCATATCCATAACAAAATGGGAAGTAAAAAAATCTATATATGATATACATAATAAATAGGTATAATTATGTTATAAATATCATATATATTATTTATTTCCATCATCATACCCAATTTTTAGAGGTGGTAATGGAAAAAAACAAATGACATCCGTTCGTGAGGTGGTAGTCTACCGTACACATGAATGATGATTTCGTAACCAGTTTGATGGAAGTAGAGATATTTTTTGTTCATTGCCTTAATATAAAAAAATTAATTATATGTAATATACTTAGGTTATTATATCATCATGGTTTAATAATAATTTAAGTATGTGGAGCAAAAAATAAAATAAAAATGCTTATTGAAGAACATTACCTCTTATTCGGGTAACCTCCTTAGATTTGCACCAAAATGCTTCCTAAATTGATTTTATGTAAGAAATAAGGATTATAATATGATAGTATGGAAATTAATAAGTTATTTTGGATGTTACTTGATGAAGAAAAAAAATTAATGTGTGGAGATGATAGGATAAGAAATTTTCATTTATAAGTGAGGTGAGTGGTGCAGTTTTAATTTTTGAATAGAAAAAGGTGAACCTACATTTTTCACAGGACACATGGGTCAAAAACATAGTATAATCAAGAATTAGAAATAATATGGTCTAAATATGTCCATAAAATAGATTTTATACATGTTTGTAGGTCATTTTAACCATTATCATTTTATTTTAACCCCTTGGTAAATCCATTTTTACCTTAACCACAGTAATTAATTTTTATATTTTTTAATATAAATTTTGGTAAAAAATTAAGTTCAAATTTTTAGATAATATATATTATTATAATAATAAATATTTAATCCATTTTTTCAAATTAAATTCACATAATTTTCAAAATTTTATTAAAAATTAATTCTGTAGACGTGACGAGAAAGCGGGGTTTCAAAGAAAAAGTTTTCAAAATTTTACAGAGTTTTTATATCCAATTTCAATATAAAAATGAATAAAATGACCTAAAATTTATTAATAGATATATAATTTAACTATTTTTAATTTAAAACCAATTTAAAAAAACAATTTAACTTTATAAACATTTTAAACAAAAAGGCAGTTTTCAATTAAAATTCAGTATTTTCACTATTCATCAAAAAATCAACATTTTCAGAAAATTATCAAAACATAACCCTAAGATAAGTTTGATATTTTAATAATATGACACATTTCATTTAAAATCGGTGTTTCATATAAATCAAGCTAAACTCAATGTTTCATGTAACTCAATATAAAAAAATTATTAAATTAAATTGAAAAAATTATTTAATAAATTATTGGGGTGTTATATTCTACCCCCCTTAAAATTAATTCCACCCTCTAAATTCATCACATTAGTACCAAAAACTAAGGATACTTAGGCATCAGTACACCCATATATTACAATGTCGCTTCCTCAAGATGATGGTTTCACCAAAAAACGTTCACTAGGTAAGTGGTATTGTTTCATATAACTTTCTATATTCGGTCCATAATCTTTATGTGTTGTTCCTCACAAGAAATATCATTCTCCAGCTGTACAAATTCTAAGTTCAGTAAATGTGATGGATCAGGTATGTACTTCCTCATAAGAGATATATATAAAACATATTGTACCTGAGATAGGATCAGTGGAATGACCAATTGGTAGGATAATATCCAGATAAAATCAAGAATTTCAATGAGACAGATATACTTAGGTCATATATTTCCTTTGTATCGTAAGCACAATTTTATCCTTTGGTTTTAATTCACTGGTGGAAATAGTATCTTTATCATCAGAGAAATGATGTTGGTTTTCCATAAACTAATGAAAAAGGTATTTGCAGGAGGTTTTTTCAATCAGTTTTACTAAATAACAACATGGAAAAAAATTATATATTGTTTTGGCATCGGTTTTACTAAAAAATGACATCAAAAATAGCTGACGAAGCTCTTTGTGGTGTCGGTTTTTTTTAAACTGGACCCATAAATAATATAAAACAATGTGTCATTTTTCTTAAAATCTAATTCCAAAATGTTTTTCCTTAAACTTTTTTACATCTGTTTTTCTAATAATCGATTCCAAAAGCTTCAAAAATTATTCAGGATCAGGACACCCTCGTTTTTGGATCTACAAAACCCCTCTCTCAACTCACGAGGACTCCCTCCCAACTCATGATGACTCTGAAGGTGACCTGGTGATCTCCAATAGCCATTTTTGTTGATTTTCTTCAATTTTCATGATCTTCAGTCTCTATTATTCATTCTATACATTGTTTCATCATCCAATGAATTACTTTTTCCTTGGAAACCTATTTCCGGTAAACATTAAACCATGTTTTGATTTTATTTTTTTGTTTATCCTTATTTTTCATTTTACAATAATTTTTGTATAGATCTTGCAGTGTTTAGTCTTCCAAATAATTCAATAAAGAATGGTACAGAATAAGGATCTATTTTCCTTGTTGAAATTGGAATTTTTAAAGTTTTTCTTAATTTTGAAGATAAATTATTTATTATTTAATTATATTTTTTTGTTCCTTCAATTATTAGATTGTAGTTTATTGTGGTTTATAAGTGTTGTTGTAAATTTTATTTATTTTGAAAAAAAATTATTTGTTGAAATTATCAAATGATCATGATATTATGAAATGAACAATAATATATGGTGTCACCAATCATTAATAAAATGGTCATCACATGTAATGACTCCATATTTTTTACCTGTTAAATTAATGCAATCTTTAATGTTTCTGACACACGTAACACTAAAATAATGTAACAACTATGTAAAATGAACTAATAAATGTAAGATGATTGAAAATAATTAAATTATTATATCAATAAAACACATGTATATAATATGAAAATAAAATATTTACTATTTTTAAATGTGTTTTATATCTAATGTTTCCTATATTATTATTAATACTTTTCATTAAATATGTTTATGTTTACAATTTATCTATATATATCTATAAATGTTTATATGTTTCAATATATTCACTAATTATATTGCAATATCAGGTATTTAATGGATTGTAATTGGATAAATTTATGACGAACCACTAATGAATATGAAAAATTAGTTGATGGATTCTTGGAATTTTATAAAAGAAATCTTCAAAACATTTATTTTATTTTCTTCCCATGTGTGAAGTGTTTGAATATGGGAAAGTAAAACTTCTTAGAAATCAAGTATCATCTCATTTGTTATGGTTTTACCCTTAATTATACACGTTGGATCTAACATTTTGAAATAACTGAAAATTCAACATCTAATGTTGATGAGAATATTCACAATTAGGAAAAGGAACATATTAATGAATTAATTCATTATTTAGGTGTTGAAATCATCAAAAAAATAGCAACTGGTGAAAAATTTTATGGAGATTTTGAGACACCATTATTCCCAAGTTGTATTAAATATACATTGTTATCATCAATTTTGAGATTAGTTAACTTGAAAGAAATAAATGGGTGGAGTGATAAAAGTTTCTCCATCTTACTTAAACTTTTAAAATAGGAGCTTCCAGAAGGAAACAGGCTTCCAAATTCCAATTATGAGGCAAAAAAAATATTACTCCCAATGGTATTATGGTATAAAAAGATACATGCTTACCCTAATGATTGTGTGTTTTATATTAAAGAATATGAATATTTATCAAGTTGTCTTACATATGGGATATAACACTATAAGATAGATGAAAAAGTTAACTTAGATTCTTTCTTAGTTATAGAAATCTAACCCTGTAAAATATCATTTTTTTTACTTTCTAAAGATATCATCCAATAATTCTTTCACACAATTAAGATAATTCAACTAAGATTTATTCTTAGGTACCAGAATCACATCTCCTTCTAATGAAATTTGTTACCTTCCAATAATTCCTCATTTGAAGCATCTTTTTTCAAATTCAATTAACATAAAATGGTTGATATGGAATTCAAATGAGCGCATCTCTAGTGTTAACTTATGTCACCCTGCTGATTCATCACATTGGAATATATTTGATAAACAATTTTTTGATTTTGTAAGTGAAGTTAGAAATATCATTATGGGATTGTGTACTGATGGAATGAATCTATATTGGCATCTAAGTATCCAACATAGTTCATTTCCGCTTTTATTGGATGTTTACAACTTGGACCCACATCTATGTATGAATAAAAAATATTTTATGATGAGTTGGATGATTTATGGACTAAAAAATCAATGAAATAATATTGATGTGTATCTTTCACCATTGATTGATGATTTGAAACTACTATGGGAGACAAGTGTTAATGTTTTTAATGTATAAAATAAAGAGTATTTTCTTTTGCATGATATGATAATGTTCACTATAAACGACTTCCTACATGTTGAAATTTATCTTGATACAATGTTAAGGGATATAAATCATATACAATTTGAGAATAATAGAATTCATATTATCAATTATAGAATGGAATAAAGACAATGTATATGGGACATTGAAATTTTTTTCCAATTGATTATCCTTATCATAGATTGAAAAAATCACTCCATGGTTTATAGGAATAAAACCTCCCCCTCGACCATTTTTAGTTGAATAATATTACGATAGGGTGAAAAATATTGACTTCACATTTGGAATAAAAAGAAGTTCTAGTATTCAAAAAAATATCTGGAAGAAATAGTCTATCTTTTTCAAACTACCTTATTGGATATATTTAGTGGTAAAACATAACATCGATGTTATACATGTTGGTAAAAACATATGTGACAGTTTGATTGGAATTTTTTTAGACATAAAAGGAAATAAAAAATATAGATTACATGCTAGATTGGACTTGATATCAATCAGAATACGTTTGGAGTTATCTCCTACTACGAAAGGAAATAAAAATATTTACCTATGGCTTGTCACACATTAAGAAATATTGAGAAGATGAATTTTTTTCAACGTCTTCATGGTATTAAAGTACCCAGTTGTTATTCTTTAAATGTGAATAATTAAGTTTAATTAAAGGATTTTAAATTAATAGGTATGAAATCTCATGATTGTCATGTATTGATGCAACAAATTCACCAGTCGCACCATATCGTATATTATTAGCAACTATCAAAAATATTATCATCAGGTTATGTAATTTTTTCAAATCCATTTGTAGCAAATTTTTTGATCCAAATTTGTTAGATGTGTTGGATAATGAATCATATCTTATTCCTTGTCAACTAGAAATGAATTTCCCACCTACATTTTTTGATATAATGATTCATCTGGTGATTAATTTTGTGCATGAGATAAGAATATGTGGGCCTGTTTATTTATGATGGTTGTATCCTTTTGAAAAATATATGAAATTTATAAAGGTATGTGTAAAAATTTATTATCGATTAGAGGCCTCTATTGTTCATAAATATGTATCGGAAGAGGTGGTTTAGTTTTATACTTATTATTTATATAAATCAGATCATATTGGCTTCCCTATATCTTGACATATGACATTTGATAGTGAAGGTAAATGGGTTTGAGGCTTGAAGGTAATGATCATACCACGTGATGAAGTGATGAAGTCACATTTATAAATTTTGAACAACACAGATGAGGTTCAATCATATATATCATCACATATTGCAGAATTAAAGTTACGATACCCAAAAATAAATGTAAATTGGTTTATGATTGAACATAAAAAGAAATTTGTTTCATGGTTTAAAGAGAAATTCATCACAGATATATCTGAATTATAAAATTTGAAATGGTTGGAAGGGGGAAATCTCTTAATTCCATCGCATGGTATGGTTTTGATATTAATAAGTGCACATTTTACACAAATAATCTAGATGACAAGATTACATTTCAAAATAGTGGTGTAATGGTCTTTGCTGAATCACTGCGTTTTTGGATAAAAAAGGTAAAAACCCAATTTCTGCATCAATGCCATATTTTGGAGTTCTTGAAGACATATGGGAAATTGATTATATTAAATTTAGAGTCATCATGTTTAAGTTTAAATGGTTTTTATGTAATAGTGGTGTTAAAATGATGAATATGGGTTTAAAATTTTTGATTTGAAAATATTTAGTTACAATGAGGAACCATTTATCATGGACACACATGCAAAGAAAATATTTTATGTCATCGATCCATTGAATGGCCAATGGTCCATTGTTTTTAAAGGGAAAAGAATCCATTTGGATGATGAGGATGATGATGATGTTATTGATTTATATCAGGTTTCTTCATATATTACATAATTTCTAGATAATAGTTACTATAACTCAGACATAGTGTGTGCAATATGAAATGATCATGCTAAAGGGATATGGGAAAATACTAAAGTAATCTCCTAATTAATCTTGTAATTATTTACTTTATATTTCTTTTTTGAAATTTACATGTGTAAAAACTATATTATTTAATAACTATTGGATATTTAATTATATATATTTGATTATTTATTTGATTTTTTGTGTTAAATTTTGATATTCCACGGTTATGGTTAAACATTTTTTCATTGAAACACCTAATGTACATTATTATATTTTCATTTATTTTACACATATGATAACACCTTTTCAAAATTTTATTTTTAATTTTTTAAATATTTATGTCTTTTTAGAAGTAATTTTTATATTTAATAGTTCACCTTGAATATTTTTTGGTCAAGAAGCATAACATTATTATTTTTTAAACTTAAACATGAATGCCACTTTGTTTACTTACATGTTTCAATTTTTATGTTTTCTAATTACTGACTTGTATAATAATATTTATTTATAGAATAATTTCACTATATTTTTCCATTACAATGATAGATACAGATACAGAGATAGATGAATATCTACTGAGGTATTTTTCTTTTTTCATATTATTAAATATAGAGTAATATAATTAGGTAATGAATAATAACTTTTAATTTACAAAAACAAAATTGTAGACCTATTAATGAGACTTTAGCCGAGGAGTCTTCTACATTTAGTATTCAGAAATAAAATCCTTGAGTTGGTAAACATGACATTACATGTGTACCAAAACTGTCACTTTCTCCTAGAGAGGAGCGATTGAATATTAATTTTGATGATAATAATAATGCAACTGGACCAAATGCAATGTAATTTATTAGCAATATCATTATGTAGATCCATTGCAGGATAATCATTTTATATCCTTTTTGGAAGTCTATTGAGAAGATGGTGATAGATCATATTTGGGAGGCCATGAAGGTAAAATATCTCAATTGATTTATTTTACCTCATTTTTTGAATATGATGTATTTTAAATCACTAATATTTATGTTATGCAACTACAGATGAAATTTAATTTTGAAGAAACAAAAGTAGTTAAGAAAATCATTTTGTATCCTCCACCTCCTCGCTCGGACCCAACCTTATACTATGAGTTGTATGTAAGAGAGAATGATGTACATATTGTAGTGTTTAGAGTCATACATTTTTTGAGGTATTCTGTACATCATTAGCCTATTCATATGGGTTAGGTTAGAGTATCAATACGTGATATTATTGATCTTACTGCTCTACTACCATTCCCTACTAAGAAGATTACCAGAGTTGGGGACTGTATGGGTCATTTTTTAATTTGTCCATCTAGCCTTCTTCATCATATTTCATATCAGGTATGTGTTTTTTTATATATTAATTAAATATGATTGAAAATTACATACAATTTTTTCTAGAATTTAACTTATATAGGAGTATCTGAAATCTAAGGAAATGGAACAACGAAATCAAAAGGTTTTGGAAAAAATAATTGTAGATACTTTAGATATTTGTGATAGGATAGAAAGATTATATCAAGTTTCTTATACCTTGGATAACATCTATGAGTTTAGGATTTCATCAGATATATGTGGAAGAGACTATCTATTGAGAATATTCCACAAAGATATCACAGATCTAATTGAGTTTAAAAAGCTCACCATGAATGTGTTGCAGTTGTTTTCCATGTAAGTAAACTAACCTTTCAGTTTTTATTTTTTCAATTAAAGATGATTTAAATTAACTAACTATATTACTTTTTTAATTAGGTATCTTCACATGATACTTGTTCAAATTGATAGCATAAGTTTTTATGGTTTCATAGATCCAGAATATATTTTAACAGATGTTCAATATGTGTCGACTAAGAATAGAGTGGTATATATATGTGATAGGTTATCAAGGATGAATATCGGGTGTTGGATTATTCCATTTCATGATGGGTAAGAGAATAAACATAATTATGAACTAATTTTCATTATAATGTCATTAAATTTGATTTTTTTTTTATTTTAGGGGGAATTGGATATTAGGTGTATTCTGCCCAAGAGAAAGCATATTATATTGGTTTTTCTCTTTATTAAGTGGTGTTCGTATAAAATTTCCCACATTGTTAGAAAAGTAAGTTTTTTGTTTTTTATATGCTCATTATGTTTATTTATCATTATTTATACATGTATTATTAGTTTTTATGTATGAAAATACAGGTTATGGAAAAAAATTAACAAATATAACTTATCAATACATAATCCAAATGCAATCAAATATGTGAAAGTAAAGGTAATTATTTTTTATATTAAATATTATTTTGATTTTTGGATATATATATATATATATATGCATATATATTGGTTTTTATTAACAAGTTACTATTTTAATAATTATAGTGTCATCGTCAATAAGGACATGTCGAATGTGGTTATTATGTTCTACAATTCATTTATGAGATAATCCCAATTTGGGTAACGACGTATTATGATAAGGATAGTTATATTAATTATTTTATATTTACTATCATAGTATTCTTTTTTTAAATATTATATCACTCAGTGTTATTGTATATGTCCAATGATATTGATTTATACATGCAAGAAGATCTTAACCATCTTTGATCTTTTTTTGTGAACTAGTTTTTTAGTATGATTAGGATTTAAGGTATGTATATTCTTATCTTTCTAAAAACTATTACATTTTCCTAATAAAATATGTCTAGAAAACTTATAATTCATTTTTATAATAGGTTTTTGAACATAATGACACCAAACTAATGATTCAAAAATAACGAACAATCATCATGTTGTAAATTTTAGGTATGTATTTTTTAATTCTACTGTATAATACAAATGCGTAGAAATTTTTTTGATTAACTAGATAAAAGTATGTATTTTTTGTAAATTTTTAGTCAATGTTACATGATGTTTGATTATCATATGATGGTTTTTTATTATAGGTATTTTTATTATTATGGGTATGTAATATTCAAATATTTCTAAAAAAATAAACTTTCGGCATCGATTTCCTCAAAAAACTGATTTTGAATTATTAAAATAAACTGAAAAAAATTTTCAGCTTGTTTTCAGTGTCAATTTCTAGAGAAAACAGATGCCAAAAACCAAACTGAAAACACTCTTTGGTGTCAGTTTCCTCTAAAAACCAACATGGAAAATCAAACTGAAAACTAAGCACACAGTCATTTTCGTCATCGGTTTTTAAAAACCGATATTGAAAACCTTTCTTTTTTACATCACCTATATAGACATCACTTAAAAGCATCTAAATTAAAAAAACCAACGTTAAATCATTTTTTTCTCTAGTGCTTCGATAAACTTTCACTTCATCTCTTACTCTGAGAAATAGAGATTCTTTTTTCATGATTGAAGCACTAACAGATCACATGGTCCATAAAATAATGATAAGTTTTTTCTTCTATCTCTAGTTAAAAAAAAATAATAGTTATCTAATATGGATAAATATTCATATGGTAAAGTAATATGTTAATCTCTAAAACTTGTAAAATTTTGAACATAAAACATCCCATAAATTTTTAACCTTATAACCCTTCCAAAATTAAAAATTTATAAAGATGGTTAATAAATTTATCAACATAAACATAAAATTAATCTCCCATATATCATAAATGGATCTTGATTTTCACATACCAAACATGTGAATGCCATTGTCATGTATTTTCTGAAAACATGGTAATAACCTAAATTAACATACAAACTTATTGAAAACAGAAATTTTTCCACATTTCTTATATAAGACACAAATTCTTGGATATAATTCTTAAATACAAAAATATTATGAACACCATAAATGGTAGAATAAACTACTTTGTTAAAAAATAATTAATTAGTTCCAATGAAATCACTAATATTTGATTTACTTTATCCATATAAATCATCTCTTTATACCAATATCTTTATCTCAACATTAGTAACAAATTAAGGGTTATCTTTCACTTAATCATGTGTTTTTCATGAATATCACCATTCTATTAAATCACTTTTCCAAGTCATCATCACCCTTAAACATATTCTTTCAAATCCTTAACAAAAAAATTATACTAAAAAATCCTTATATATTTCATAATTCTTAAATTACAATACATAAACACTTCAATCATTATAAATCATTCTTTAACTATTAACTAGGATTCATCATCTTTTTCCTTAATACCTATTTATTTTCATATATCATTTGTAGTATCATTATCATCAATATAAAAACCATTAATCATACAACCTTGCTAATTATCTTCATAAGATTTCCCCTTATGACATTTATTTTCATAATTCCCATATTTTACACATTTAAAACACTCATCCATTAATAATACCTTTGTGAGACAAATATTCCTTTACATTGAATTAACTAATATATTTATTTTTCCTTGGAAGTTTCTTTCTTTATGTCTATATTTTCTACACCCAAAACATATTATCATCCCTATGAGACATTCATTTAAGTGCTTCTTCCCATATTCTTGAAAATTAGGAAACTGAATCTTCTTTTCTCTATGGTCTCCACTACCCGAGATCTCATTGGACTCTATCATTTTCTTCTTTGGTGAGTCTGAGAGTTGGTTAAGGTGCACATAGTTAATCATGTTATGTGATAACTGATTAGGAATAATCACAATATCCTTCACTCTATTCATCATCCTATTTGGCTGTTCATTAGTAAATTTTATTGCACATTCAATGTTAACTCATTTCCTTCTAGTTATCACCATTAAATAAAACTAAAAAACATAGTGCAAGCAACATGAATTATAGTGGAAAACCACATAATCATGAAAAAATCATGTATAGGATGTCTAAATCAAGAATAATTATTTTAATATATAAAACCTTAGGTTTATCCTAGTTGATTCATATTTATCATCTATTTAAATCCATTATGATGGTTTATAAAGAGTTTCTCAATTTACAAAGAATATACCTTAGGAGTGTAATACCAAGTGTGTAGCAAGGCTCATTGTCATTCACTAGGTGATGATCAAATCCATCTCAATTCATCCCTTTTAGAATTATTAGCCTTAGGTATCACTATACCAGAACCACATCCACTTTTAGTATCTATACATCAATGTAATTGTTTTTTAAACCACTTTTTCAATCCTTTACCAAAATTTTAGGACACTTTCTTATACTTTAACTCTTCCTTAGACTTATCCTAAGAGGCATACCTATACATATCCTTATATATAATCCTAGGGATCTCACTAAATTTTTATCATCCTAATTTATAAAGGCTAACTAAACCTTTCCTATAATACCAACTATAGTGACCCAATCCTTTCATACATATATATCAAATATTTTTAGATGAGTATTTAATACATTGCATAAATACATTCCAGAGGACCATAATCGTTTAGTGTCTTTGGAGATTAGGTAAACCATCTTATTATTTCCAGAAAGATATTAAATGTATTCTATAAATATATTCCCATTAATTAATCTTCATTGTTATACCCTAATTATAACCTTTATTCATAACATGGGGAAAAGAAACATAAGAAAGGTTGATCTCAATGCTTAGTAAGGGTAAATCAGGGAGATACATAAGAATAACATGAACATATGGGAATGAGAATATGATCGTAACATTTAAAAACCATACCCTTCTTATCAAAGATCACAATATTGAGTCAGGCTATAAATATTGGAAGTTCAACTCATGAATCACAAGGGAATACAAGAACATGAGCCATAAGAGCATAACATTGGCATAGGATAGAAAATTGTGTAATATAACAAAGTATAGAAAATATTATGTTAAGGATACTCACCAATACATTCATAAAATGATAGATTTGGTTTAACCACCCATGTACCTGCTTCAGGCTTAGGATGACCTCATGTGTACCCTCTTTCAGGATTGGGATAACCTCCTGTGTACCCTATATTATGATTAGGATAACCTACCATGTACCCTTTTAGCTCATATAAAATTAATATTTTTCTAAATCATTATAGAGAGGTATAGTTCCCACCCATCACATAATCCATACATTTATATTCCATAAGATCATAGAATAATTCTCATATTAGAACCCATTAGATGAAATGGGTTTCATGAAACATTTCATCATAGCATAACTCATCAAAATGAAATGGGTTCCATAAACATTTTCAACATTTTATTATAACACAACCAATTGAAAAGATATGGATTTCATAAAAAATCTATCATATAATAACTTATGGAAAATAGATAGGTTTCAAAATCATTTTGTCATATCATCAAAGTATAACTTATGGAAAAAGAAATGGGTTTTATAATTATTTTTTCATCGTGTAACCCATGTAATATATATAGGTTTCGTAAACATCTTTTCATAATAAACCATTTATAGAAAACATAATAATAGTATCCTTCGTTCATATCCCCAGTAAATCATAAGTGACATCTTAGAATGTCGTCATAGATGGAAAATTATTTTGAAACATAAATCACTTGGAATGTTCCTTGAGGAAAGTTACTTTTCTTTGAAAATCACTTTTTAAAACATAAAAAAATTTGGAAATCATTTTTTTGAAAATAAACATGAAAACTAAGAAAGGAATATTTCAAAATCATTTAAAACATTAATTGAATAAAATATACATTCCACTTTGAAACGACTTTTTAAAACATAAAAAATTTTAAAAAACCATTCCTCTAAAAATAACCTTGAAATTTTATAAAGGAATATTAAAATAAAATAATTGTCATGATGGTATGAAATTTCACCCATGTCGTACACAAATATTCCTTTCACATTTTATATAAAAGGAAATTGACATTTTAAAAAAAATACATAAAGATTCCTTTTAAAAAAAATTATAAAAATTCAAACATGGGTGAACATTTATTTAATAAATCATTTTAAAAAAATTAAAAACATTTTTAGAATACATGGTTTTGGAAGAAAAATAGTTTTCGATTAAAAAGACAGTTTTTCTTAAAAACATTATTTTTCGAATCTTGAGTACATAAAGAGAGGAAAATGAAGGTATAAAATGCATTCTCATTACATAACTAGTATAGAATAAAATTCATAATTATATTGAGATATGGATCATAAGATTATATCATTGGAAACATACTTATAAAAAACCCCAATAAATGATGTGATTGTAACATAAAGTCTTTACCTCTTTGGTAACTTTGAAATGTAATTCTAATGAAGAAATATAATTAAATTAAACTTAAAATATGATGAGTATAAATAAATTCATGATATTAAATGTCTATGTGCCGGTATATACACCTCGTATAAGAAGATAGGTGCATAACATAATCATATGTCTTTAAAAAGGCAAATTGAGACAAAAATCTCTTACCACTTTGGTAACTTTTGAACTGTAACCCCCATAAAATATAGATCCTAAAATTCATATTTAAATAAAAATTATTTGAAGTATAATCATCATAAAATACATTCATGTATAGTATACACACCTCATAAAAAACATGTGGTGGATATGGAATGTGTCTCACATAAAAAATAAAATTAGACGAAAATCCAATATCGCTTTAGTAATATTTTGAATCGTAAACCCCAGTAAAGAATAACCTAAAATGAAACATAAAATATCATAAAAATAAGGATAATAATGATATAAAATTTAAAATGGGAAGTATATACACTCCCACAAAATAAATAAGTTGTGAAGTTTATTATGTCTCCCAGAAATAAAAGAGAGACTATAAATCCCTTACCATAAGTATCGACTACCTTTGTAATCATTTGATCCTCCTATATAATAAATATATTTTTATTATACATATATTAAATAACCAAACTTTAATATATCATACGACATATGATTTATTTAACGTCCTGGACCTGAACTTCCACCCGAACAGTGATAAAAAAGTCGGGTGTTACTACTTTAGACTCGTACACGTAGGCACGTCCGATATCGATCTCCAATTTGAAGTCGATATTCGTAGATATTAATTTCCGTCAAATTATGGAAATTATACACAGATGTAAACTGTGGTGTGTGAGGAAAAGGAACAATAATGGAATAGGATGTGTGGGTTTATCTGTCCTAATGCAGTCCTGCAGCCTCCGATGGATTGAAGAACGAATTTCAGTTAAAGAATCTAGGAGAAGTGTTTCTAGGCCTCCTAGAGCATCACAGCCCGAAAATAGGGAAGAAGAAGATGTTTTTTGCAAATGAGATGTGACGCTCTCCTACATAAATGAATAAAAATATAAGTACACGGTGTGTATTAAAGACTATACATCTTGTAGTAGCTTGTCTGTACTCTGACTTACGTGGGTTTCTAGGTTATCACATAGCTTAGATGTGACACACAGGTCAACACATGGCTAGGCCTCAGTCGGTATGCATAAAGTAAAATAGATGATGTGTTAAGGAACACTACACACTATGTAGTAGAATATTTTTACTTAGTCACCACACGGCATGAACTAAGTCCGCACATGGACAATAGATGCCTAACATACACATGGCATGTACTATGGAGTACACGGCGGGTAACATGGAAATTTTCCATAACTGCTTAGTTTCCCATGTTTTCTCAAAAATTCGATCAAAACAGAAAAAAACTCATACCTAAAAGTAAGAAATGGGTTCTTACAAACTTCCCACTTAAACAAATTCATCCTCGAATTCCCCTTCCAAGGGTGGTGAAGAAAACTCCAGAAAATTATGGCCCAAAACTTGAATCAAACAAAGGTCCAATGACCTAATTCTGGACTCATGGTTCTCCCATGATGCATTGTGACCCCTGAACCTTATTAGGTTCCCCCATGTCGTTCCCAACACCCAAACTTATCCCGCACTACATTAGTTTCTGCCTCCATGAGGTCCTGCATCCCATGGATTCTCTAAAAAAACATGGTGTTTTACACCTCAAGTAACCTGCATACTTGATTCCCATGATTCCCCTAACATCTCAAGTATTCTGCATCCTTGATGCTTCTGATTCCACACATATCATATATATATCACGCACCCAAAATGGTGTCAATCCCACTAACTATCATCTGGTCAGTACACATATATCTTGTGCATCTCGTTCACTCAAAATGGACATGCCTCAATAGTCCATGGCAAAAAGAAAACAATAAAAATCATGGCCACACCCGCGACGTACCTCTGACTATTGTCAGCTCACTAGCCTGATCAACCTCTAGCAGCTCCATAGTGTGCACTTGGCCTGATGTATGGCTGCTTGATGTCTGACCTCCTTGCAGTGCTACTCCAGTCACTAGCAACTAACCCCTTAGTTGGGTCCCGCTATCTCTACCACATCCATCGTGTGCAACTGACCCTCATCTACCCTCACCTAGAGCCAATCTTGAATCAGCCCTGGACACCACCTTTTGTCTTGGTCCCTACCTACTAGCTATCTGAGAAGGTTTCCTGCAAAACCATTCCAGATTTCTAACCTATCCACATGCTCAACACTCCTTTGGAGGCCTATTACACTGAGTTCATACATGTCATGGATTCCCACACTGAAAGAAAATGACTGATGAACTACCACAAGGAGTTCTAGTTGAGTCCTTGTCTTGACTACCCTAATAGAACTCATCTCGAACTTGCTTCCTGCTATCTGAACCATCACCTGAAGGCACTGACCAACTCAAATGGGACTTATCTATAAAGTTACCCTTATATGTGAAAGCATGATTCACCACCTCTGAGAACAAGTCCAACCTGAATATGTCTACCTACAACTTAATGTCATGTCATAAGCCATCTTCAAAGTGCCTCATCCTCGAGGTTTCATCGCTTACCATACCTGGTGCAAAGAGAGATAGGTCAATAAAGGTAGCTTCTTAGTCCATGATGAATATATCACCCTACTAGAGACTCAAGAACTCCCGAGCTCTCTCTACCCTCGGCATATTCAGAAAAAAAATGCTCAAAAACCTATCCTTGAAGTCCTTCCATGCCAGTACTTCATGTCTTCGAGCCTGAACCTTCACATCCCACCAACTCTTTTTCGGTCCTCTCAACATGTGCGTCACCAGCTTGACCCTCCGCCCTGGAGGCATCTTGAGCTTCTCAAAGACCATATGCATGCTCTCTATCCAATTATCAGCCACTTATGGACCACCCTCACCCTGAAAAAAGAAGTGGGTTCTATGACTAGAACTCCCGCGTTAGATATTCCATAGAGGGATATGTACCCTGTGCACCTCTATCAATCCCCTGCAAGACACGTACCAGACTACATCGGAGTTTCTTGTCAATCCACAGCCTGAACACTTACAAACCTAGTAGATTCTCTACCTAAACTGGATCCTAAACATGATCTTGTCCCTGAGCCTGTATATGCAGCTCATGATCTGCATATCCCTCTGGTGTCTGAACCTGATTGTGCTCCTGTGGCATTGTACCATCACCCACCTGAAATTCCATCGATCCGTCTTGGAGGAACCTGCTAAATACTATAAATGGTCAAATATCCCACATATATAACAATATAGATATATATATATATATATAATGCGGATAAGAAAATAAGTAAAGAGGAAGATCAAAACATCTACCCTTACTCTCCCCCACAACAACCATACCCCACAACATCCAAGACCCATGGCCTCCATACCCACACCCAACAGAGACAAGTATCAAAAGTTCCTTGGGTCATGCTCGTCCTAACAACCATCGTTGACTCAAACCGATGTCTGATTCACCCAATCCTGATAATCAACATCACCTCATTCATAGTACCTGCCTGCTCATATACGAGCTACACCCAAATCTCACACCACATGCAATTTTTACATAATTTAAAGCATGGCATATTACATTGATATAAATGAGAAATTATATCAATAATTTCACCTTTCACATTTCAAAAGCATCTATAGAATGTAAATTGATATTAATTACATGGTATTATCACTTCACAAATCATACGTTCAAATATGAAATTAAGATACCCTAACAATGTTCCTATCAAAATCCAAGCAAACACACCTTGCCTTACCGGGCTAAGGTCCAATTCTCCCTTGCCGCACCGGGTCAAGGATCACACATCACAACCTATAATATCACACACCAAGTAATTCAACAAGGTGTAAATCATATAAATAGTAATATGAGCAAAAAAAACAATTCCCACACAAGGTAACTTGGTCCAACCATCGTACTTGGGGTTGTAGGCACCCAAGAACAAGCTAGAAACCTAATTCCAATAATAACCTATCTTTAGTCTACCATATCCCAAATAGTAATCTAGTAGAAATAAAAATGCAGTCTTGATATCATTAGTAGTTAGTCAAAATCTACTACTAAATCATTGTCAAGAAAAACCCCTCTGATACAACTTTGTAATGTCTCGGATGTGAACTTCCGGACGAACAGTGCTAAATGGGTCAAGTGTTACTACCTTTGGTGCACCTCTCCGAACCCTGAAGGCTTCCAACTAGAAGCAAGGGTGTAAACAGGTATAGTGTGGAGGCTATACTCTCTTGGAGAAAAATAATGTACCGGTCTGAGTATAATAATAAAACATGCAGTTGTAATTAAGACTCAGTAGACTCGAACTAGACAGGCATAGTGGAAGCACATCCAAAATCAGATAAAAAGAAGAAGTAAAATATAAAAAAAATAAACCAAAGATAAAAAGAACAGCATGTTGAACACCACTAGTAACAACTACTAAAACAATCAAAACATGCATCCATAATAGGCCATATATGTTAATAAACAATGGTTCCAATGGATAACCAACAATAGCTACAAAATAAAGTAAGCATGATGATACAGGAAAGAAAGAAAAAAAAGTAAAATATATCTAGGAATGACCTCAGGGTCCATGGAAAATCTCCATGTAATAGCTAATAGGATTCAGCTCTAAAATCTGATCTCTTTTTCTCACGTAAATCCATAAAGTCTACACATGTCCTGAAGGGCCTGCGTAGGGTGTGAGACGAATCTCAGTAGGTTACCAACCAATGGTGCATACCTAGTATAGGTGTTTAAGTAGGAATACGTATATAAGGAAAGTAAATAGTACGATGAACAATGTAAACACAACCTCCATGGGTGCTTAGTAGCCACCAGAGAGTGTCACCTGCTTTGGCCAACGCCGGAATCTTAGTCACACAACTCGGCACCATGTGCCTCTTAACATCTCGTGTATCAACTACTGAAATCCCAAAGGCACTCCCATGTAATAGTAACCTGGAACCATGTGTCACCTGACACCATATGTCTCAAGTACCGACATCCTGTAGGCACACCCAAGTAATAGTGACCCAGTCCCATAAACCCCTGACACCTCGTGTCTCAAGTACCTACGTCTTCAAGGCACACCAAAACAATATGAAGCCTCCTCACCTCCCACAT
Source organism: Viscum album (assembly GCA_963277665.1). Lineage (NCBI taxonomy): Eukaryota > Viridiplantae > Streptophyta > Magnoliopsida > Santalales > Viscaceae > Viscum > Viscum album. The sequence continues at coordinate 499,507,165 of OY728153.1, forward strand.
GTCTTCCATGACAAGCACCCCCAAACCATAATCATCTAACCAAAACTAGGGGCCTCTACCCACACGAGCGGTCAAGACCACCTCATCACGAAGTCATCTATGTTCACACAACCCAAATCATGGGTGAGTAGAAATAACCAAATTTAGAACCCAATAAACAACCTCTTTGGAACCTCGTACCCCTGTGACTATGTTGCTCAGAATTCGATAGCTTGTCCATCAAAGTAACCTCGGCCATGCCCAACCTAACAGTCACACTGCCTCAAGCTGACATCCATGATGCCGAATCTCATGGTCAAACCACCCAATTAATCTGGGAAAATCCAAATCTATGATCAAAATCACTCAAGAATACCCGAGACACACTCAACACAACCCAAAGGTTTCAGCATATGAAATATAAATCATCACATATATTTAATCAAAATAATCACTCTAAACTAGAAAAACAATTTAATTAATTTAATTGCACTAGCCATGTGTTGTCCCATACAATCACTAAGGTATTGAAAGCCTTTAATAAAATTAGTCATGCTTAAACATTTTAAACTCAGTAGTTTAATAAAAACAAAACAATTATAACCATTTTGGCACCCCCATCCAAAATGACCCAAATGAGAAACATCCTCTAACCTGGCCTCGCTCAAGCATAACAGGGTAAGGGAAATGTCCAACAACATCCCATAAGGAATACAATCAATTCAATATAAAGAAACATGGGTCTCACTCAATACCTGACATTTCACTAAAATTCAAAACCCACAAATGACCATGAAAATATAAAATAGGTTATTCACCACCTACCTTATACTTGTATATTTAGGCACATCCAATATGGATCTCCAATTCAAAGTTGATCTTCATAGATCTTTGTTTCTATCAAATCCTAGAAATTCTACTCGGATAAAAACTAGGGTGTGTGAGGAAAAGGAACAAGAACAGAATAGGATGTGTAGTTTTAGCCTTCTTGATGCGGTCCTACATCCACCTACCTATTGAAGAACGGACGCCAGATGAAGAATCTAGGAGAAGAAGTGTTTTCGGCCTCCCGAAGCGTCAATCCGAAAATGGGGAAGAAGAATATGTTTTCAGAAACGATACGTGACACTCTCCCATATAAACAAATAACAATAAAATTACACAGCATGTATTAAGAACTACACACCATGTAGTATCTTGTCCATACTCCGACTTACGTAGGTTTCTAGGTAATCACATGGCTTAGATGTGTCACACTGGTCAACACACGGCTAGGCCTCAGTCGGTATATGGAAATTAAAATACACTGCGTGTTAAGGAACACTACATTCCATGTAGTAGATTATTTTTACACAGTCACCACACAACATTTACTAAGTCAGCATGTGGTTAGTATACACCTAACATACAAATGGTGTGTACTATGGAGTACACGGCATGTAACCTGTAAATTTTTCAGAACAGCCCAGTTTCACCTATTTTCTCAAAAACTTGCTCGAAACAGGAAAAAATACATACCATAAAGTAATAACCCAATTATTACAATTTACCAATATCCTCTTATTACCCAATTATTAAAAAATTTGTTAAAGTCAAGTTTTGGGTAATAACATATTTGTTTTTAATATGTGTTTTGATTATTTATTTTTGGTCCTCTTAATTTGATCATGGTTCCAACATCTCTATAAATTTAATCATGACATAATAATAATATTTATGTATCAATTATATCTTTAAAAAAAATTATGAAATATGTTTTTGAGAAATGAAGTATATTATGATCATAGAGATGATAGGTCATATGTATGCATAAGTAACTTTTTAATTTTTCAATGATCATTATGGAAAGGAGTTAAGTAATATACTATATTTAAAGAATTATAATAATATCATAATACCATGTTATTTATTTAAATATACTTTTAAATATCATCCACATGGTTTGGTGATGAAAATAGTGTCACATTGCTTCATGAAGAAGGTATTCCACACGTACAAAAATGACATTATCATCATTCTTTGAGTGAAAAAGGTAAGAAAGAAAATGATATATTATCTTTCAATAATGATAAATATTTCACTAAAATCATAAGTATTTTATTAATATCACATAAATTCATTAAATTCATCCTTATTATCTTCCATGTATAGCGTTAGTGAAAATGAATCACATCACTTCATGAGGTGGTAGTCTATCGTACACATGAGAGACATTATCATATCCCCTATGAAACGGAAAGTAAAAAAATTATTATTTATTTAATGACTAAATAGGTAGAATTATGCTATAAATATCATATATATACTTTATATCTATAAAAACCCAAAAAAAATATCAATGGAAATTCCATTCTTATAATAATATCTTATAGTATAAATCACATTAAGAACACAATACAACTTTATAAATGAAGAAAGAATTAAATAAGAGGTATTTCTATAAGTTAAGAAACATATACTGAAGGAATGGTAACTTTACCTTTGGAATAGTAATATGACCCTTATGAATAGTAAAACATCCAATAGAATAGTAACATCACCCCTGAAAGTATAAATAAAATTTAGGCATCCTATAAATGAAAGTATGATACTATTATATCACAATATAAGTAAATAGATGTTTTAAAAATTATTAATTAAGTGTTGGTATTTTTGTAAGTTATAAATATTTCATTACAATTTTATAATTAATATAATTATTTAAAATAAAATTTATTTCCATAAAATTTATTCATAAATTAATATTTTGTTATGTTATGATTATATGAAATTTTATGAGACCTTATTTAATTTTTTCAAAGTGTAACAAAATCAGTTATAATTTTAAAATGGGTGTTTTTCCAAGTAAATAATGATTTTAATTAAAAATTAAATTTATCATATTTATAAAATTATTTTTAAAAAATGGATTTTATATTTTTATTATAAACATTGAAAAATTATTAGCATGATTTTTTGTATTTTTCTAAAATAGTTGAATTTTTGTGAATAGTAAAATATGGTATATACACGTTATAGGTTAAATACACTATTCCTTGAGTTATCACTAATGTAAGAACCATAATCTATAACTTACATTAATTATTTTATAATATTTGGTTATAATTCTCAAACTATTCATAGTCTTGATCCAAAATAATAAACTTATGAATAAAATAATGAGACAACACTCCTCTCCTCCACTATAAATACCACCCCTCACCACCACTTCTCCTCATACCTCTCAAGTTATGAGCCTTGTCCAAATTCTATTAAAATATTTTCCCAAACCTCTCCCCCACTTTTAGGATCTCTTGGTCTCATTAAAATACCAAAACCATTTCCCAAAGGAGGTTTTCATGGAGAATAAATTCATGAGGTAAATTTTTCGTTCTTTTTCTTTTATTTTATTTTCAAGTTCTTTTCTTTTCTTATTCTATCCTTACATCTCATCATCCAAATGGAATGAAAACTATTAAACCTTACATATAATTTAATTTTATTATTCTAATAGAATATTCCATCATCAAACCCCTTATCCTCTCCCTTTTATTCTAGAAATGAAAATGTCGTTCATGAGGTGTTAATTTATCAATTTCATGGATGAAAATTTTTCATTTTCCATTAACACCTTCATGTATTTACATAAAAAGATTATGGTTAAAATTTTATTATATACGTATTATAGCATATTTAATGTTCCAGAATCATTATATACACATGATGTTAAATAATAAAACAATAAAAAGTTCTTTGTGAGCAAAAACCACCCAAGATAATCCAAATGATTATCACTAACTTTTTATCTAATAAGTCACACTCATACCATATAAGAATGATTTATAAGATCATTTAACCTTATTCATTTTCATTAATAACTTATAACTTAAATTTTGTATGTATATTTCCATTTTACATGAACTTCCATAATCTTATAAAAGCGAACCGATCATGAAAACTAAAAAACGAGAACTTATGAACGATGAAATTGAATACTACAACTCATCAAAAAGGTCATAAATGACCTTAAAAAAATTAAAATAAATCAACTAAATATTAAAAAAATTGGACTTATTAATTAATTTATTTAATTGGATTATCCAGGACATTAAGATCAACTGTATAATTGTTTCGGACATAAGATAAGGGATTCTACCCGAACCCCCATTTTTCCTTCAGGTAACTATTTCTCTCTCTTTACTCAAGTGTAATTATTATTTATTTTTCTTTATTTCTTATAATTTATTCATATATGTTCAAAAATCATATATATATATAGATCATATAATCCTTCTTTTATGGGGAAATAATTTTTTAAAAAACATTCCCTTCTTAATTCTTCCTGATAAGAAAGCCTGATTTAAGGGAACTTCTCAATTTCTTACTCATTTTCAAGTTACCTACATAATATGTTTTAAGCAACCATTATTTTTATAAAATCAATCATTTTTCATGAAAAAATATCTTATTTCATTTCTGGTTTTATGGAAACAAATATTATTTTTCCTCTTTAAATTACCTTTAATGTTTTCCTTAAACCACACAAAAACGTTTCATTTTTAAAGTTTATTAAACACTCCTTTCAAATGTTTACACTTAAATTGGACATAACTTATCATGAACCATTCTTATTTTCCCTTATTAATGTCCATGTATGTTTTTAATACATTCTTTCATAGAAAAATTTATGATATGCTCATTTTTTATGCCTTGTGAGATGATTATGATACCCATTTCTTTCCATGGTTAACCCTTATGATTATTATTCATATATAACACATATTAATGAACATGTTATGATGGGTGTACCTAGATAGTGCTACAATGAATTGGATAATGTTTAGTCTCATGAGAATTCATGTTGGGATAAGGAGTGAACCTTATTCTTTTATGGTACTTCGTCCACCAAGTTATATAGTCTTGGAGGTTATCCTTGACTCATTTTTATGTCATGTTATATGTTGTTTCCACATTCCTATGATTACATGATTATATTTTCCCAATTTATACCTGTTATGATTCATTTTTTTTATTCATTTTGTGTTCCTTTTATGTTATCATGTTATATATTCTAACCCATGTGCTATGTTTATTCCTATGCTTATTCTCTTACTGGGATTTTTAGTTCATGCCTTTTGTTCATGTATTCTATAAGTTATATAATGAAAATATAGGATCTAAATGTATGTTAGGAGATCAATATAGAGATTAAATAAAATATTTTTTCATATAAAATATTTTTTTCATGATGATTAATTATGTAGATAATCTTACAAAGACACTATACTTTACGATCCTTGGATTTTAATTTCATGGTTAATTTTGCTTAAAATCATGTAATGATATGTGTAAAATTCTAGGGTCTCTATAGTTGGTATTAAAGGAAAATTTTAGTTATTTTTTGGATTATGACTATAAAACTCTAGTGAAATCTTTGGTATTAGACTAAGTATAAGAAAACATCCCAAAATCCTGGTCAGTATAGAGTAATTGGTTTATCAAGAAAATAAATCCCTATCTAGATACAACAATTTGACTAGGTTTTGGAACAGATATACCTAGAAGTAACAACTCTGACAAGGTGTTCTGGACCTGACTCGAGGTAACATAGTACATGAACATGAGTCTTACTGTGCATCTATTTTGACACTCTTGGGGGATATGATTTGGTAAATTCATAAGATCATTACAAACCATTATTAAGGTGGGGATATAATATATGATAGGAAATAGATCATGGATAACTTAGATTGAAACCTAGGGAATCACAAGTTGGGATATACTTTTCATTTAAAATTTCATCCTTCTATGTTCAGTGTTTTATTTTTATATTCTTATTAGGTAAGTACTAAAGACCCATAACTATAATTTTTCTCTTATTTAATGGATTGAAATAGAAGAACCCATTCCAAAAATCAATGTCATAGAAAATGTGATTATTTACTGAATGATATGATAAATATGATGTGAACAAGTTCTCAAAACTTTATGATAACACTTGATCTGCTGGTTCAAGTTATGAATAATAACATGAATCATGTGGAAATATCTCCTTATCCAAAGAAATAAAAATTTGTCATCGAATCCTTCATTTGGAAAAGGCCTCCCATGTTTAATGGATCTTTTGATCCCCTCCTCATAGAATAACGGATTAACTCCATTGAAAAGATGTAATTTATCCTTCAGTCCTCAAAAGAAGATAAATTTGTGCTAGTAGTCTATCATTGTGATGGGAAAGTTGATCAGTGGTGGAAACTAATCACAAACATAAATTTTCAAGATGAAATTGATTCCATGGAATGTGAAGATTTAAAAGAAAATATTTTTCAATAAACATTTTTCTTAAACCCACCATCTCAAGATGAAAATGGAATTCCTCAAACTAAAGCAGAAGGAAAATGAGTTTATCAGTTCATATGAATCAAAATTCACAAGGCTTTCAGGATATGACTCAGTCTTTATCATGAACACTGAAATCAATGTGGATCGATTCTTTAATAGACTAATGTTAATCCTAAGAAAAGAATTTCTGGTTTTAAACTTCGAGGATTATGAGAAGATTTTATGTTGTGCCTACAAGAATGAAATGGATATCAGATACTCTCACTGTTCTCATAGGCCTGATAACAAAAATAGGAAAATAGGGTTTAATATGGGTGATAAATTACATGATGGAAAGAAGACCATGCATCCCATGTGTCAAAAGTGTGGGAAGAAGCTTCCTAGAAACTACTTAAAGAGAACCAATAAATCTTAAAATGTGGAAGAGAAGGGAATATGGCTAATAACTGTTTAAAGGGTATAACGAATACAACTAATTTAGAAGGATAATGTATGTTTTAGATCAAAAATCAATATGTAGTATAGTGTTTCGACTATAAGGAACATGGGCATTATGAAAAACATTTCCCTAAGCCAAGAGTTGTTGAAGAAAGTCAACAACAACAACCTCTATGGAAGCAAGGAAGGTAATATGCTATCACGACTGCTGATGTGAATCCCAAAAATAATGTGGTGATAGGTATGCTGATTATTCATTCAGGAATATCTAATGTACAATTTGATTCTGGTTCCATTCATTCTTTTATATCATGCAATTTTAGTAGAACTATTCAAAAACCACCATAAAATTGAAAGGCTGAGTAATATGTGAGAATAGAAAATGGGAAAATTACTAAATACAAAATTTATAACTCCTCCCCGGTTAATTTCTATAGAATTAACCTCCCATAAAATCTTGTCATACTCTCATTGGTAGAGTTTGATTCTATTTTGGGCATGGATTGTCTATCTTTATACAAATCCAATATCGACAATCGGGAAAGGGAGATCACTCTCAACTTACGGAAGGATCCTCCAATCTTATACAAGTGTAAGGAGTAAGATTAATCTTCTTCAGAATCATCGTATTAAGTATGGATATTTTTTCTTTATGATCATGCATATCTAGATCAAATGGTTGAGGCAAAGGAGAGAATAATTCTCAAAGGCATGCCCATTGTGAGGGAATACATAGACGTATTCCATGAAGAGTTTTCTGGTATTCCTCTTGATCGAGAGGTTGAGTTATCAATTGAACTTTTTCATGGATTTCTGCCTATATTAAAGGCACCTTATAGAATGGCCATTTTGAGCTGGAATAACTAAAGAAGAAGTTATAGGATAATCTGTACAAGGGTTTTATATGCCCAAGTCCTTCACCATGGTGTGTGTCAGTCCTCTTCATCAAAAAGAAATATGTATCAATGCATCTTTTCATTGATTATCATGATATCAACAAAATAATGATAAAGAACACATATCCCCTACCACAAATAGATGTCTTGTTTGATTCTCTATGTGGGGAAAATTATTTCTCTATGGTGGACCTTTGGTCGGGATATCACTAATTAAAGGTGAGTAAGGAAGATATTATTAGGACTGCCTTTCAAACAAGTTATGGACACTATGAGTTCACAGTGGTGCCCTTTAGAATCACTAATTCTCCCTCAATTCTCATAGACCTAATGAATAGATCATTTAGATATTACCTAAAAAATATTTGGTAGTCTTTATTAATGACATTATGATATACTCTAATAGAAATGAGGAATATGAGTAGAATTTGAATAATGTGTTCAAGACTTTTTAAAGGGAGGAACTATATGAAAAGTATAATAAATGTTTGTTCTGGATGAAGGAAGTATCATTATTGGGGAATGTAATCACCAGTAAATGGATATCTATGGACCCTTCCAAGACAATGGTAATTGAATAGTGGATGAGTCCAACATCTATAACAGAGATTCGTAGATTCCTTGGTCTAGTTTGGTATTAATAGTGATTTGTGAATAACTTATCATGATTGTCAAACCCACAAACCAAGATAACTTGGAATGGAATAAAGTTTGTCTGGACTAGTGAATGTGAATTTTTGCTTCAAATATTTAAAGAAGAGGCTTATCATTGCACCAGTACTCACACTTCCAAAAAGTGGGGAACTATTTGTGGTATACAGTGACACTTAAAATAAGGTATTAAGTTTTTTACTGATTCAAAATGATAAATTGATATCATAGGCCTTAAGGAAATTGAAAATTAATGATCAAAATTATCCCATGCATGATCTGGAGTTGACATTTGTGATATTTGCAATGAAAATATGGAAGAATTATCTCTATGGGGAGAAGTGTGAGATATATAATGATCACAAGAGTCTCAAATTTATATTCACACATAAGAATATTAATATACACTAGAAAATATGGTTATACCTCATCAAGGATTATAACTACTCAATCTATTATCATCCTGGTATGGAAAATAAGGTAGTAAATGCTCTATCTAGAAAGATCTTGCATGTTTATCAATGATTAAAATTGAGAATGATTCAATATTCTTAGACCTAAAAAGGATGGATGTGGTAATCATTAAGGAAGAAACATCATTAATCCTTTCTCAAATTATTTCTCAACCATCCCTTGTTGAGAAAATAAAGGATGCTCACAGAAATGATGTAGAAATTCATTTGAAGGTGAAAGTTATGATAAAGTGTAAATCCTCAGAGTTTAAAATTTATGAGGAAGGAGTTGTAATATTTGGGACATGACTATGTGTACCTTCTAATCCATAGATAAAGAAGGAGCTTCAGAATTATGCACATATCTCAACCTTCTATATTCACTTAGGGATCACAAATATGTATTGAGATCTCTAGAAGAATTATTGGTGGAATAATTTGAAAAAGGGGAATTATGAGTATACATCAAAGTTCCTGGTATATCAGAAAGTGAATGCAAAAAGGAAAACATATAAGGGTATGATGAAACCACTACCCAAACCAACATGAATGTAGGAGAACATTAACATGGACTTTTTCACTCGACTTAAGAAGACATCCAAAGGAAATAATGGTATATGGGTGGTTGTGGATCATTTTATAAAGATAGTTCACTTTATCACAATTCAAGAGAATTTATCACTAGATTAACTTTTACATATATATATTAGATATGTGGTAAGGTTTCATGGAGTACTGCTATCAATTGTATCCAATCGGGATCTAAGATTCACTACGAAGTTCTAAAAAAGTCTCCAACATGCCCTAAGAACTAAGTTGAAATTCATCACAACCTATCATCCCAAAACTGATGTCCAATTTGACAGGACTATTATGACACTAGAAGACATGTTGGGAGTGTATTCTATGTACTTCAAAGGATGATGGAACCAATATATTCCTTTGGTTGGGTTCCCTTACAACAATAGTTTCTAATCAAGCATCCAAATGGATCCATATGAATCCTTTTAGGGGAAAAGATGTAGAACACTGGAATGCTGGGATGAAGTCAAGGAACATAAGATAATAGGACCTGAAATGGTCAAAGAAATGGTGGAGAAGGTGAAAACCATTATATAGCATATCAAGGTATCCCAAATTCCACAAAATATCTATACATATATTCATCGATGAGACCTTGAGTTTAAGGATAGAGGCATTGTACTCCTCTACATATCTCCATGGAAGAGGATCATGATATTTGGTAAGAAAGGAAACATAAGTCCCAGGCACATCGTCCCCTTCAAGATTCTTGATCATGTTGGAGTTATGGCCTATCGACTATCACTTCCTCCAACCATGTCTCAAGTACACGATGTATTCCACATATCCCTCTTAAAGAAGTACATACTGGATCCTTCACATGTATTGAATTTAGAGATGGTTTAGTTATAAAATGATCTCTTATATGAGGAGATTCCAGTGAAGATCATGGATAATAGAGTTAAAATTCTAGGCAACAAGAATACTCACATGGTAAAAGTACTATAGTGTAACCATAAGTATGATGAGGCAGCATGGGAACCAGAGGAAGTGATTAATGATAAATGTAGGATCCAAATAATGATGTATATGCTCAATATACAAGAGGGGGGGGGGGTGAATTTTATACTTTAAAAATTTCCTTAAACAATTAAAGATCTAAGTTTAACAAAGTTAAACTAAGAAAATTCACAACACCTCTAACACCAATTGGAGAATTGGAACAAGGTATGAAGTTACAAACTTCTAGTTCTATGCACTTGCTTGAATCTGGAAAGTGATTCCGAAAACAGGTTTCGGAAATATGGATTCAGAAATTGAAACTTAACAAAAGTTTAAAATATGAGATTCTACCTTAAAGCTTATAGAATCTAAATGAATCAGAGTACAAGTGTAAGGAAATACAAGAATGTTATACTTTCCTTACAATACAATATGCAATGGAAAAACAATTAGTACAACTATATGTAAAAAACAATAACTCTTTTAACCCAAAGAGAAGGGTATCCAACAACCTTGGATAAAGGTCCCTTGATTTATACTTTCAAGCAAGTCTGTCTTACCCACACCAGGGTATGCCCTCAATATGAAGATCTGAGTCTCTATCTTGCAATCCCCGCAATCCCTCAACTTCAAGGTAGTTGGAACCTCTGTCTTCCTCAGCAAGGAAGCCCTCAAACTTCAAGGTAGTCGGCACCTCTGTCTTCCTATCCCCGGAATCCCTCGAATGTAATCACCAACATTCAGAGTCTCACAAAGCAATTTGAATGAGCAGTTCAGTATACACAAAGCATGAAAAGCTTCTCTCTCTAGAAATCACCTTAACAGTGTGTGCTCTCTAGAGTGATAAACTTCTTATTGATCTCTTTCAAATGAGATCCTATTTATAGGCTTGGTTGGAACGATTGGATCCCTCCTCTAATGGTAATATTTTCCTTGAATATCAGAGGGACCTGTACACATGTCACTAAACCAATGGTTAATTAGAAACAAAATGGACGACATCGTTTTATAACAAAACATGTGTAACTGAAAGCACGACATCATTTTAAAATGAATAATATGTAAGCATAAGCAAAACTAAAGTTCGGAGTGTAAGAAAATAAAATTTCAAAGTCTAACCAAAATGGAATTCGGAGTCTATGTAAAAAAAATGTTCGGATTCTGTTTTATAGGAATTCAGAACCTGAAATCTGTAGAAGTACGGAGTCTGAATTTCTAAGGAAATTCAGAGTCTGGTTTCACCAGAGTTCAGAATCTGAACTTGCAGAGTTCGAAGTCAAACTTAGTAAAATTTCGGAGTCGAACTTCATAAGAGTTCAGAGTCGAACTCATGAAAGTTCGGAGTCTAACTTCATAAGAGTTCAGAGTCGAACTCATGAAAGTTCGGAGTCGAACTTCATAAGAGTTCGGAGTCGAACTCATGAAAGTTCGGAGTCGAACTTCATAAGAGTTCGGAGTCGAACTCATGAAATTTTGGAGTCGAACTTCATAATAGTTCCGAGTTGAACTCATGAAAGTTCGGAGTCGAACTTCAAAAGAGTTCGGAGTCGAACACATGAAAGTTCGGAGTCGAACTTCATAAGAGTTCAGAGTCGAACTCATGAAAGTTTGGAGTCAAACTTCATACGAGTTTGGAGTCGAACTCATGAAATTTCGTATCCAGAATTTGGAGTAGAACTTCATTACAGTTCTCATCCAGAATTCAGAGTGGAACTTTATTACAGTTCACATCCAGAATTTGGATCCTAAAAACAGAATACTTCACTCCTTAACATTATATGATTTCGGGGTTTTGGGTATGAATCCGGTTTTTGTACTTAATAAAAATATTGATATGTATAAGAAAATATAGGTTAGGGTAAATTTCCTTAAAGGAGAAAATTTTCCTTATGGAGGTAAAATATATATTTGCTTAAGTATAAGGTGTTTGTGATTTTCAAAACAAGAAGGAATGGAAAATTCATAAGGAAAATCTTATTGACTCAACAATCTCCCCCTTTTTGGAAAGCACAAACATTCTTATGAAAAAGAATATAAGGACTTTGAAAATTTTCATTAGACTTTGAAATTAAAATTTATCTCCCTTTGTTTATGGATGAAAGTGAATACAACTAACTCCCCCTTAGGCATTAAAACTCTAAGGATTGTATCCTGATTTTCTAGAGTGGAGTTTTCATTGTCATGGAAATGAAAAACTTCGTAGTGAACAACTCCCCCTTACTTTAAGGATATCTTCACTTAGAAATTTTTCCTCTTCATTTTAAATTTTTCTTTCTCCCCCTTAGGAGTAGTTCTTTTCCTTCTCCCCCTTTGTGATTTTCAAAACGAATTGAATGGAATGGAAAAGAAAATATGGTACATAAAACATTAGTATATAACACGATACGACCAACCAAATTTTCATTAGAGTTGAGAAAACTTTACAACGAAAGACAAATACAACAAAATATCGGAGTGGATTTATTTGTCTTACTTTTCTTTTGGGATTAGATTCTTCAAAAAGGTTTTGAGCTTCTTTAGGTCTCTTTGGTCTTCCTCAACTTGCCTCTCCAGGGATTTTGTCTTTTCTTCTTGGGCTTTCAAAGCTTCTGCCTGAGCCTCGATGGCTTCTTTCTACATCTTTAAAAATTCACCTTGCTTTACTAGTCTTTTCTCAAGCTCAATCCAGAGATTTCTATCGTTTATAAGATTTTGAGCCAGAGAGTTAGCCTTATAATTTAGTTCCTTCACTTGTTGACTCCGAGAAATCTGCTCAATAATCAGCTCATCTTGAAGATTCTTAATCTTCTTATCCTCGGTGTCAAAAGCATCTTTCACCTCATTCTGAAAATTATCATAGTCAGCCATGTCTTCTTCAACTTTCTTAGACCACAGAGTTATTTTGCTGCAAGATTTTCTATGCACATTGTAATTGATAAGAAAACTTTTGTGGTCGGCCTCAATCTTTATACACTTATCCATGACCATAGATAAGGAATCTGATTTCTGATTCATACTCTGTTGCAGCATCTGGCATCTGGAATCTATAGTTGGAAAAATCGGAATGGTATCAACCAACTTCTTCAGAGATTCAACCACAAAATCATGCCCATGAGATGATGACTCTAAATCAGATAATTTTCTTGGAGATAGCTCTTCCTCAACTTGCACTAGATTTCTTTTAGAAGATCCACAAACCTCTTTCTTCCTGAAAATCTCTTTTGTTGGTGTATCCATCAGGACTTGCTTCCCCTTGTCAGCTTTCAGAATGGCTTCCTCATTAGGATATTCTTCCTCGGATTTAGAAACTTGAATAATCTGATCTTCATCCTGTTTCTCCTTTTCTACTCCTTCCTCTTGAAAATCCTTCTCATAGGATTCTTCCTCATCATACAAAACATTTTCTTCTTGTTGTTATTGCTTAAAATCACCCTTACTATCTTCCTCAACTCCCTTTCCTAGAGTAACTAATTTTTCGGATTCTACCTTATCTTGATAATCCTCTACTTGCTTGATCAAGGCATCCAAATCTTCAATTCCCTCTTATTCTTCTTCATCCTCTTCCTCTACTTCTTCATCAGCTGCTTGTTTTTCTACTTCATCAACAACATCTTTACCCTTAGACTTTTCTGGAGTGATATAGTTCTTAGCTGGAGTTTCTGGTAAAGAAGGTTCTGTAAGGAAAGTTTTTGGAACCAGAATCTGCTCAGAATATATTTCAGTATTTCTCAAACGAGATTGCACCAGTTCAGCTTCAAACAACTTCTTTTTCATCTTCTTTTCCTTTGCATTATTTTTTAATTCATCAGTAGCTCTCTCTTTTAGGTCCTTAGCCTCTGCACGGTCCAATCCGAACTATGGATCCCCTTCTTTCCTCTTCTCTTTATCTTCCCGCCACTTCGCAGCAACTTCATCAGGATAAGTCTTTTGTTTCTTCGGTTTGAGGGGAGCAGACTGAGTTTCCTTAGACTTGGTATTTTCTTCATCAGCAACCACTTACTTAATCTTTCTCTCCTTCCTTGCTTTTTTGGATGGTTTCAGAGTCTGTGTATCTTTCTGAGCTATCTCAACCTCTTCCATAGATAGAGGGTATAATTCTCCGAATTCACTAGAAAAACCCATCTTCATCCTCTTCAAAGTATCATCACTTACCAGCATAAGATTACAATTCCAGAATTTTGATTTGCATGCAACCTTGAAGGATTCTAAGCACCGAACTATCAGTTTAGATAGTAAGGCAGGGTACATAATTATTTGAGCTCTCAAGTTCTATTCTTTGATGTTCTTGATCGAAATCAAGACATGCCTCATCAAATTTATCTTTCTTAGATTTACCAAGAAATCTAAGACATAGATATCACTTTTCTTCAGATTATCCTTGTCGCCTCTTCTTGGTACGCAAAAACCTTGTACCCAGAGATGTAGAATCTTATTGTTCAGAGTGAGATGAGAAATCTTAGCAATCGTAGCATCCTTAAGTCCAAGACATTTTAAGGAATTCACCTTGTTGAAACTTCCTTGCTCATCTGGAAGCTTATGTGAGCAAAACTCAGCTTCCCCTTCATAGGATAAACCAACCAGGCTCGCAGCCTTGGTGTAAGATAACTTGTAATTCTTCCCATAAGACTTGAATGAAAACCAGTCTCTTCCATATTCCATCTGGAAGGAAACAGACTCATAGAACTCGATCAGTAAATCTGTGTAAATCGGATCCTGTTTCTCTGACTTGTACAAGCATACATCTTCTCAGCCATTCAATCTGATATTCTTTGTTATTATAGAATCAAACTTGTAGAAATACGAATGCACCAACCTTTCCCTGAAGACTAACCATTTTGAGATTGGATTTGTAGTTGACATATCTTGAGATGTTGCTTCAACAGACATTTGGAACAGAGAGATCTGAAAGATTCAGAACGGCTTTGCAAAGATCAGAACTGGTCTTAAGAAGAGCAGCAGGGCTTCGAGATGCAAAAGCTTTGAAAAATCGATGTGGGACGAGTCTTGGGGTCCCCTTTATATAGGCGATGCATGTGACCTTTGGTCTTCCAAAATCCATCTAATGGTTGAAAAACTTTTTGATCTGATCTAATGGTTGAGAAAAATCCCTCAAGGAAAACTTGACTCTGATATTTTGAGGTTTTAAGAAAAACATTCAGATTTAAGGAAAACTAGAATCCAAATTATTTTAAAAATCAGGAAAATACCAGCAAGAAAAATATGATTACGAAAATTTAAGTAAGGAAATCATACCTTTCGGACTGGCTAGAAAAATTGTTCGTAATTGGTAATATTCTTCTTAAAGAAATGAATTTAAAAACGAAAAAAACTCATTAAGAAATTTCCAATATGAGAATCTCATTAAGAAAGTTCCAGTATGAAAATCTCATTACAAAAGTTCCAGTACGAAAATCTCATTACGAAAGTTCCAGTACGAAAATCTCATTATGAAAGTTCAGTACGAAAATTCTCATTACGGAAAGTTCAGTACGAAAATTCTCATTACGGAATGTTCAGTACGAAAATTCTCATTGTGGAAAGTTCAGTACAAAAATTCTCATTACGAAAAGTTCAGTACAAAAATTCTCATTACGGAAAGTTCCATTCCGAAAATCTTATTACGAAAAAAATTTTAGTTACAAAAGAAGAAGAAAAACTGTCAACAAAAATTTAGTTAAACTAACACGCAAATGTACTCCCCCTATGAAAAGGAGTTTATTACTGTAAGGATAATTGTTCAACCAGAAGTTAATGAAGAAGGATTACCTTACGGTTATCATTCCTAACTTCTGTTTAATGTATTCAAATCTATCGGAGGGTAAAGATTTTGTAAAAATATCAGCAAGTTGATCTTGCATTCCGATAAACTGAAGAATGATATCTCTTTTAAGTGTGTGATCCCTAAGAAAGTGATGCCTAATATCTATGTGCTTTGCACGTGAGTGATGTGCATGGTTTTTAATAAGGGCAATGGTGCTTGTGTTATCACACAAAATTTGAGTCTTAGTAAAACTCAAGCCATAGTCTGTGAGTGTGTGTTGCATCTACAACACATAGTATTTACCTCCAATGCTTCCAGTTTGTGTTGGACGAAAAATATCCATGTGCACTAACTGTAATGCATCAGTTGTTGAGACTTCACTGATTGATTTAAAACTAGATTTATGTTGCTTTCCATATTGACAAGGATCACAAACTTTAGAAGAAACAAATCTAAGCTCAGGTAGATCCTTAACTAATTTCTTCTTAGATAGTTTACATAAGTTCCTAAGGTTACAAT
The DNA here is from genome assembly GCA_963277665.1 of Viscum album. Lineage (NCBI taxonomy): Eukaryota > Viridiplantae > Streptophyta > Magnoliopsida > Santalales > Viscaceae > Viscum > Viscum album. Next base: position 499,523,685 of record OY728153.1, read on the forward strand.
GACCTAGTCTTCTATTCCATAACCAAGAATGATCTTCCATTGCACTTAGACAAGGTAAATCATGGATCCTAAGGTCTTCTAAGTTCAAATTTTAAAAATTCTCTTGCCTATTGGAAAAGAGAATAAATTCTTCCTTGGAATTGTGTACTAAACACTTATCATTCCTAAAATTCACAAGGTATCCTTCATCACATAATTGACTTATGCTAATGAGTATGTGCTTAAGACCCTTAAAAAATAAAACATTTGAAATCAAAGTTTTACCAAGAAGAAAAATATTACCTATACCAACAATTTCTCCCTGAGCATTATCTCTGAAAGTTACCTTTCCTCCTTTCATTTTAATAATTTTTTCGAAATAGCTTTTGTTACCAGTCATGTGTCGGGAACATCCACTATCCATGTACCATGTATTTTTTTTGGTACTTCCTTTATCTTCCTGAAAACAAGAAAATAATTATACTTTCGGAATCCAAACTTCTTTGGATCCGAGATTTCCATATAACAAAATTTTGGGCACCCACGCCTTCTTAGAAAAATAAGCTTTATGAAAACCTAGAGATTGGGTTTTATTTAAAGAGCAATTCTTTGCCCAGTGACCACCACATTTACACTTGGTACAAAGTGGGGTGCTTTGTGGAATAAAGTAGTTGTTACTAAAATTTAGTTTTGTATGGGTACAACCAAATCCGGATTTGTTTCTTAAAGGTCGTATTTGTGAATACATTTTATCAAAGTTTTCTTTACCATGGGTAAAGTTTGATAAACACTTCTTTAAGGAAAAAATTTCAGACTTGAGTTTTATAATCAAGTTTTTATCTTCAAAATCATTAGATTTAGAACTAGGGCTAGGCTCGAAAACACATTTCTTAGAAAATACTTTTTCTAACTCTTTAGAAAGTTTGTTCTTCTTAGAACTTACTTCCTCAAGATTTTTTAAAATACTTATAAAATCAGCATTTTTCCTATCAAGATCTTTAGAAAGATCTGATATTTCTTTTGTAAGAATAATATTCCTAGAGTTTGCCTTATCAAGTTTTTTATTGATTTTGGAATTCTCAATCTCAAGAAGTTCAGCAAACCTAGAAACTTCTTCATAGGTAGGTAAAGTATTTTCTTCATCAGAAGAGGATTCTTCATCTGAAGAGTTATAATACTTACTATCATTAGAATTTAAAGAAACATTGGTCAATGATTCAGCATTATATACCTTAGCTATGAAGCAATGATTGTTAATGGGTAATATGGCTATAAGACCAAGATTCTTCTATCCTGAAGATTCATAATCCGAAGATTCATCTGAAGAGTCACCAACACTGGAACTCCAAGTGTCATTGGCTTTCAGAACTTTCTTAGGTTTGGATTTATAATACTTATTTCTGTTCCTTTCAGAATGCCTTTCATTTCTTTCCTTCTTTTTGAGCAAAGGGCAATCTGGTCTAATATGTCCATCTTTCTTGCATTCATAACAAGTAACTTCTCTATCTTTCCTATCTTTCCTTTCCTTTTTCTTATACATGGATTGGAAATTTCTCTGACCAGATATCTTGTTCATCCTTCGAGAAAGATTTTCTAACTCATTCTATGATACTTTACTCTCACTAGATTCAGATTGAATAATAACTTTCTTAGACTTGGATCTAGTTACTCTCTCAGGAGTCTTAGCTTTCAAATGATTTGATGTTGTTGTAAAAGCAACAGTACCATTTCCATTCTTCTTCTTGATGTTATCAGCATCTCTCTTCATTCTTGTTTCATGTTGGAGAAGAGTTCCAAATAGTTTATCTAAGGAAATTTGAGTAACCTTCCTGTTCTCATCAATAGCTGTTCTTTTGGATTCCCACTCATTAGGCATAATATCAATTATCTTATCCACCAGAGCTTCATCATCTAACCCTTTCTCTCCCATAGACTGAAGATTGTTCACTATAGTCATAAATATCTATTGAACTTTTCTAATGGGTTCACCATAAGCAAAATCAAAACCATGATACTCATCTCTCAGCATAGCTCTTCTTGTCTCAATTACTTTTGATGTACCAAAATGTGTGACTTCAAGTTTCTTCCATATGCAATTAGCTGTTTCACAAGAAGATATTTGGCTATATATGTTCCTAGTCATTGAACATAGTAGAGTATTGTGTACCTTTTAGTTTAATTGATAATCATGCTTCTCTTGGTTTGTGAAAGCACTTACTTCCTTATCAGGAATTTTATATCCTCCAGTAAGCATAACAAAGTTATCAACCCCAGTGTTGATAAAAAAATTCTTCATTCGATCTCTCCAGTATTCATAATCATTTCCATCAAAAATTGGTGGTCTTGTAGGATTTAGATTGTCTATGGATCCAAAATTTAAACCTGTCATCTCTAAGAAAAACTTTGTCAACCAAACTTGTTAGTAGGAAAAGTTCGTAACCACAAAGTTTGGAATGAACAAATTCGGAATGAACAATTCGGAATGACAAAGTTCGGAATGAACAAATTCGGAATGAACAATACAGAATGAAACTATCTTTCTAAGGATGAAGAACAATGAAAAAGTGAGCAAGAAAAACTTATATGTGAGTATAAGTATTTCAGAGACCTCCTCTTATACCAATTGTAGGATCGAAATAATGATGTAGATGCTCAATATACAAGATGGGGTTGAATTGTATACTTCAAAAATTTCCTTAAACAAGGCAAGATCTAAGTTTAACAAAGTTAAACTAAGCAAATTCACAACACCTATAACACCAATTGGAGAATTGAAACAAGGTATGAAGTTACAAACTTCTAGTTCTATGCACTTGCTTGAATCTGGAAAGTGATTCCGAAAATAGGTTCCAGAAATATGGATCTGGAAATTGAAACTTAACTAAAGTTTACAATATGAGATTCTACCTTAAAGCATATAGAATCTAAATGAATCAGAGTACAAGTGTAAGGAAATACAAGAATTTTATACTTTCCTTACAATACAATATGCAGCAGAAAAACAAGTAGTACAACTACATGTAACAAACAATAACTCTTTTAACCCAAAGAGAAGGGTATCCAACAACCTTGGATAAAGGTCCCTTGATTTATAATTTCAAGCAAGTCTATCTTACCCACACCAAGGTAAGCCCTCGATATGAAGATTGGAGTCTCTGTCTTGCTATCCCCGCAAGCCCTCAACTTCAAGGTAGTTGGAACCTTTGTCTTCCTCAGCAAGGAAGCCCTCGAACTTCAAGATAGTTGGCACCTATGTCTTCCTATCCCCGGAAGCCCTAGAATGTAATCACCAACATTCAGAGTCGCACGAAGCAATCTGAACGAGCGGTTCAGTACGCACAAAGCATGAAAATCTTCTCTCTATGGAAATCACCTTAACAGCGTGTGGTCTCTAGAGTGATCAACTTCTTATTGAGCTCTTTCAAATGAGATCCTATTTATAGGCTTGGTTGGAACGATCGGCTCCCTCCTCCAATGGCCATATTTTCCTTGAATATCATAGGGACATGTACACGTGTCACTAAACCAACAGTTAATTAGAAATATAATGGACGACATTGTTCTATAACAAAACATGTGTAACTGAAAGCACGACATCATTTTACAATGAATCATATGTATGAATAAGCAAAACTAAAGTTCGTAGTGTAATTAAATAAAAGTTCGGATTCTAACCAAAATGGAATTCAGAGTCTATGTAAAAAAAATGTTCGGATTCTATTTTATAGGAATTCGAAACCTGAAATCTGTATAATTCCAGAGTCTGAATTTCTAAGAAAATTTGGAGTCTCGTTTCACCAGAGTTCAGAATCTGAACTTGCAGAGTTTGAAGTCGAACTTAGTAAAATTTCGGAGTCGAACTTCATAAGAGTTCGGAGTTGAACTCATGAAATTTCGGAGCCAAACTTCATAAGAGTTCAGAGTCTAACTCATGAAAGTTCGGAGTCGAACTTCATAAGAGTTCGGAGTCGAACTCATGAAAGTTCGGAGTCGAACTTCATAAGAGTTCGAAGTCGAACTCATGAAAGTTCGGAGACGAACTTCATAAGAGTTCGGAGTTGAACTCATGAAAGTTTGGAGTCGAACTTCATAAGAGTTCAGAGTCGAACACATGAAAGTTCGAAGTCGAACTTCATAAGAGTTTGGAGTCGAACTCATGAAAGTTCGGAGTTGAACTTCATAAGAGTTCGGAGTCGAACTCATGAAAGTTCGTATCCAGAATTCGGAGTGGAACTTCATTACAGCTCTCATCCAGAATTTGGAGTGGAACTTTATTACCATTCACATCCAGAATTCGGATCCTAAAAATAGAATACTCCACTTCTTGACATTATATGAATCCAGGGTTTTGGGTATGAATCCGATTTTTGTACTTAATAAAAATATTGATATGTATAAGAAAATCTAGGTTATGGTAAATTTCCTTAAAGGAAACAATTTTCCTTATGGAGGTAAAATATATATTTTCTTAAGTATAAGGTGTTTGTGATTTTCAAAACAAGAAGGAATGGAAAAGTCATAAGGAAAACCTTATTTACTCAACAATAAATACCCACACCACTGTTTAATATATAATGTAAAATGAAATTTTGATGGTGAAATTTCATAAGGGGGAAGAATGTAATGACATGAAATTTTTATCAATGGAAATCCCCTTCTTATAATTATGTCATATAGTATAAATCCAATTAAGAACACAATACAACTTTATAAATAAAGAAACAAATGAAATAATAGGTATTTCTAGATGTTAAGTAGCATATATCGAAGGAATGGTAACTTTAACTTTGAAATAGTAATATGAGCCTTATGAATAGTAAACCATCCAATAGAATAGTAACCTCACCCATGAAAGTATAACAAAAAATTAGGCATCTTATAAATTAAATTTTGATATAATTATATCATAGTATAAGTAAATATATGTTTTAAAAATAATAAATTAAGTGTTGGTATTTTTGTAAGTTATAAATACTTAATTACAATTTTTTAATTTGTATAATGATTTAAAAAAATTATTTCCATAAAAAATTTTCATAAATTAATATCTTGTTACCTTATGATTTTAAGATAATTCTATGATACCTTATTTAATTTTTTCAAAGTGTTACAAAATCAGTTATAATTCTAAAATGGGTATTTTCCAAGAAAATGATTATTCTAATAAAAAATAAATTTCTTTAATTTAGAAAATTATTTTCATAATATGGATTTCATTTTTTAATTTTACACATCAAAAAATATTTAGGGTGAATTATTTGGTTTTTTATAAAATAGTTGAATTTTTTGTGAATAGTAAAATATGGTAATTTATAGTATATATACATTATAAGTTAAATACACTATTCCTTGAGTCATCGCTAAAGAAAGCACCATAATATCAAACTTACCTTCATTATTTTATTATATTTGGTGATAATTCTCATAATATTCATTGTATTGATACAAAATAATAAACTAATGAATAAACTAATGAGAAAACCCCCCTCTCCTCCCTTATAAATACCACTACTCACCACCACTTCTCCTCACACCTCTTAAACTTTGATACTTGTCCAAATTCTACTCAAATATCTTACCAAACCTCTCCCCCATGTATATGATATCTTAGTTTCATTAAAATACCAAAAAAAATCCAAAGGAGGTTCTCAAGGAGGATAAATTCAAGTGGAAAATTCCACATTCCTTTTCATTTATTTTCTTTTCAAGTTATTTTCTTTTCCCATTCTACCCTCACCTATCCTCATAAAAATGGAATTAAAACTCAAGTAAATTACATATAATTTAATTTTTTATGCTAATGGAATAATCCATCATCAAACCCCTTCTCTTCTCCATGTTACTCTAGAAATAAAAAAATCAATCATGAGGTGTTAATTTATCACCTTTAGGTATAACAAATTTTCAATTTCTATTAATGCATTCAATGATGGTCATAAAAAATTGTTGTTAAAAAACTTATTATATATGTATTATAGCCTATGTAATGTTCTGGAATCATTATATTCTCATGATGTTAAATAATAAAACAAAACAAGTTCGTTGTGAGAAAAAACGTCCCAAGATAATCCAAATGACTATCTCTAACTTTTTATCTAATGATTCATCCTCATATCACATAACCAAATGATTTATAAGATCATTTAACCTTATATATTTTCATTAATAAGTTATAACTTCAATTATGGATTTATATTTCAATTTTACATGAACTTCTATACTCTTATAAAAGTGAACTAATCATGGAAACTAAGAAAACAAGCACTCTCGAATGATGAAATTAAATACTATAACTCATAAAAAATGCCATAAATGAACTTATTAAAATTATAATAAATCAGTTATACGTTTAAAAGGTTTTTGAATTATTAATTAATGAATCTAATTTGATTATTTAGGAAATTAATATCAAGTGCAGAACTGTTCCGGACATAAGGTAAGGGATTCTACATGAATCCCCATTTTTTCCTTCAGGTTACTCTTTCTCTATCTTTAATCTAATGTAATGTTTCTGTATTTTTTTGTATTTATTATAAATTATGATTATATGTTCTAAAATCATATATTCATATCAGATCAGCTTTCTTTGATGGGGAAATACATGTTTTAAAAAGGTTCCCTTCTCAATTCTTCATGATAAACAAGCCCGATTCAAGGTAACTTCTCGATTTCATACCCATTTTCAAGTGCACTTCATAATATGTTTTAAGAAACCATTATTTTTATAAAATCACTCATTTTATCATTAAAAAATATCTTAGTTAATTTCTAGTTTTTGGAGAACAAATGTTTCTTTTTCACTTTAAATTCTCTCTAATGTTTTCCTTAAACTACACTAAAATGTTTCATTTCTAAAGTTTCTTAAACACTCATTTTAAATGTTTCCAATTAAATTTAACATAACTTATCATGATACATGACTATTTTACCTTATTAATTTTAATTTACGTTTTGAATCCATTCTTTAATATACATATTTATGGTATTCTCATTTATTATTCCCCATGTGACTTAATTATGATACTCATTTCATTCCATGGGTAACCCTTATATTTATTATTCATGTGGACCACATATTCATGATCAAGTTATTATGTGTGCACATAGATAGCACTCTAATGCATTGGTTAATGTTTAGTATCATAAGACTTCATGTTGGGACAGAGATTGAACCTAATTTCTTCATGGGATATTGTCCACCATGTTATATAGTCTTTTCAGCTAGCCTTAAATCATGTTTATGTCATGTTATATGTTGTTTCCACATTCATATAATTCCATGGTTATATTTTCCCATTTTATACATGTTATAATTATTTTTTTATTCGTGTTATATTCCTTTTATATTATCATGTTATATCTTCCAACCCATTTTCTATGTTTATTCCTATGCTTATTCCCTTACAAGTCTTTTTATCACAACCCTTTTTTATGTACTCCCCAGGTTATCCTGTAACGACCCAAACTTTTTAAATAGTATATTAACTTACTCTTAATGATTTAATAGAGATGCTAATGGTTAAAGCAGAAAGAGGAGTCGATGGATTCATCTAGTAGACTCGAACCTTATGAGGCCCACTTATCAGAGCTTGGGAAGGAGGTGGCATCTTTGGGCTTCGCTTTGGACCAAGCCCAAGCCGAACTCCAGCGTGTCAAGCTTGAACGGAAACGCCTGTGGGAGAAGTTCAAGTTAGTAGAGATTACTACTAGGGAAATGTTATCTGAGCCTCCCTCAGATTCTCTCACCATAGCACACCTTACACTTAGGTCATATGCTGGTGTTATAAGGGGCTATGTGACGAGACCGTAGCTTCTTTGTGTAATCCTTTGGGATGAATAAATTGAGATTTCTTCCTTTAGTGATGTTTGTGAAATTTCAAATGTCCGGATAATTTTAGGATGTATTTTATTGATGAATTTTGGAAAAAGGATATTTTAAAATATTTATGTAAACCTTAAATAATTAATGATGTGTAATTATTTTCAAAAAATGGTCTTCTACAAAAGTGTTTAGTAAGGAATGTGGAGTCTAATAAGATCAACTTAATTTTTGATGAATAGTAAATTATGAATAGTGATTTTACTCTTAGGATTAGTAATGTGACCAAATGGATTAGTAATCTCACTTAAATAAAGTTTTAATATAATTTAGACACCTTGATTAAGTAATGTGATTCAATAAAATGGTTAAATAACGGTTTCATAAATTATTAATCAAGTATTAGTTTTTTTGGGTGAATAGTGTTTTTTATTTAAAAATTTAATTAAAACTATTTAGAAAATTATTTTCATAAAATGGGCTTTATTTTTGAACTCAGATCATTGATATTATTTTATGGTAAATTTTTGGGATTTTTCTGAGAGATGAATTTTCAGTGAATAGTAAAAATGCAGTTTTAGGGTTTCGGTATGTTAAATGACATCATAACTGTCTCATGATGATGTCATGAGATATTTTAAGGGATGGTCGACTAAAGGGGATGAATTCTTGTGTGAGGTGTCCCAAGTGTCCAATACCATGGGCAAATACCATGGACAAGCCCATGGTTTTTTCAAAACCACCAATGAGGTGTCCCTTGGCCATTAATGCCTTGTCCCCTCACTTTCCCTATAAAAACCAAGCCCTCCTCTCATCCATTCGACTCCAAAACCATCCTCAACAAAGTTCTGGTCTCCTTATCTCCCAATTAGTCCTCCCAAGGTTCCCTCAATCCTCTCAAGGTCCCAACCATTGAGTTTTAAGAGTTACGTTTAAGGTAAGGGATTCGACCTCTCTCTTTCTTTTCAAGTAATATCTTTTATGTCATTCCTTTTATGCTCCATGTTCTTATTTTGGAGGATGTTCTTTTATATTCCTCTTACTTCCCTTTTAATTTTCATTTTATGAGAGATCCCCTCTTACTTTCATCATTTTTTTATGAATGTTTAAGTGGCGCTATTAGGCTGCTGAATTTTTAAGGGATTCTTTCACCCTTCTCATTTTTCAAGTTCTATTTCCATGTCACGTCTTTCAAGTTTCTTTTTATTATGTTGGGGTATGATCTCTATATCTATCATACTGATATTTTATGATCATATGATGAGATACCCTATTTGATCTCGTCAATTCATTTTTATTGTTGTTTAAGTGACGCCGTTAGGCTGCCAAATTTTTATAAGAGAAATCTTATTTTTGTCTTACTTCCTTGTTTTTTATTTCAAATGGTATGTCCTTCAAATTTCATTACCATGACTCATATCCTTTATATTCTGTCCCTATACTATTTTTATAGATCATTTATGAGTGAGTGACCCTTGTCGCTTCTCTTTTCAATGTTTTCTAAAACCCTGTAACGTAGCCGTTATGCTGCAGAATTTTCATCTCAAAATGCCTCTCTCTTTTTCTCAAAATTATTTTATGTTATTAAGTGAATACTCAAAGCTCTTATTTCTACAGGGGTATTCACATATATATCCAAATTTTCTATTTTTAATTCTGTGATTTATATACATGAAACCCTCTTTCCCTTTCCGTGGGTTTAAAGTGACATAAAGATCATGTCTTTAAAGCAGTTTTTAAAATGTTATAATTATGAAATGAAAACCATTTCTTTTATGCTATATGGGTTGTTTATGAAATGATTGATGATGATATATGTGGCTCACATGATAATAAATACATGTCAAGGGTGCGCCCAGATAGCGCTCCAATGCATTGGGTAAAGACTTAATCTCTAGAGATGACATTTTAGACTGATACCTTGGTGAATAACCTTGGTAATTTTTAATGACACCTTGGGGATGGACCTTGGTGAAACGAAATGATTGTCAATATTAAATTTTGTAGCCACATCTTCAAGTTATTAAAAATGTTATTTTCATTATGATATGCCTCATGATTTCTTTCTCATTCCTTAAAGTTCTTTTCATGACCATATTGAAGTATCTCAAGTTCACATGTAAAATGTTTCTCTTGTTTCCCTTATTGGGCCTTCTACTCACCCTTTATTTTGATGTATGTCCCCAGGTTATGAGATGTAGTAATGAACCTAGGATGAAATTAAGTAGAATCCTTTCAAGTGTTTAAGAAGAATGTTTTATGTTGTTTTCATGTATTATGTTCCTTGTTTCCAAGTCACTAAACCTTAAAGATCCTCATTTTTGTGTAATGTAATGAAAGTTTATGTTATAAAAAGGCGGGATGCCATAGTTGGTATCAAAGGATGGTTTAGTTATTTGTAGAAATTATGATATAAAAACTTTATGAAGAACCCTATATAAAAGTTTAAATATAGGAAAACTTCCTGGTATTTTGGTAAGTATTGAGTAAGTGGTTTATCAAACAAATACATCCCTGTCTGGATACAAGCAGGTAGAGGCAGCTCTGGCACAGATGTACATAGGGGTAAAACATGAAACCACCACTTTGAGCTAGACTCGAACGGGAACTGGTGCACGATAATGGGTCTTTTTTCACTCTTGGTTACGACACTCCTGGGGGATATGTTTGGTTAATCACAAGCTTTTTATGAATCATTATGAAGGAATTATAGAGAAATGTAATTGTCTAAGCATGAAGTCTTAGTTAAAAGATTCATAAATAAAATAAGTTTCTCACAAAGTTTTTTTCCTTTTAGAAAATGGAGGGAAATAGGAAGAACCGTGTAGATGGTGACCGCAATGCACCATGTGCTGACGGCCCTCTGATGGAAGACGGAATGGAAACATTCATGTGAATGATGAACCAACTGACTCAAGTATGAGTAATAACTTGAATAAAGCTGAGAGGCCGACCTCACCACTAAGGGAACAACACTCTGTTGAGTCCTTCATGCATCAATGGCCACCAACATTTAGTGGATCTACTGACCCATTGGTTGCGGAACAATGGATAAGCTCCATTGAAAAGATCTTTTATGTACTCCTTTGTTCGGAACCAGAAAAAGTCACCCTTACTGTTTACCGCCTAGAGGGAGAAGCTGATCAGTGGTGGTCACTGGTCAAAAACACGAAGCCTAGAGGAGAGATAGAAGCTATGGAGTGAGAAGAGTTCCAGGGAATATTCTTTAATAAGTATTTCCCTCGTTCCATGTGAACGAGAATGGAGAAAGAGTTTCTCGAGCTGAAGCAGAAGGAGAATGAATCTGTCGGAAGCTATGAGATGAACTTCACCTGACTTTCATGATATACCTATATCTTTTTCATGGATCCAAGTGGGAAGGATGATAGATTTTTCGGTGGACTGAGACCTCATCTGCGGAAGAATTTAGCCAACCAGGACTACGATAGCTACGAGGAGTTCATGCGGAGTGCAATGAAAGTCGAGAGGGAGTTTGGTGAGACACAGTGGTCTCATAAATCAAATGACAAGAAGAGATTTTTGGAGCCCAGTTTAGGGAAGACTTTTGATCAGGGAAGAGGTGGAAAGAAAATGCAACTTACCACATGCAATAAATGTGGGAAGAAGCATCCAGGGAACTGCTTGATCGGAAGTGGAAAGTGCTACAAGTGTAGAAGAGGAGGCCATATTGCTCGTAATTGTCATAGTGAGGTGAAGCCTCAACTCCCCAACACTAACAATAGAGGAAAGATGGTTCTGGACTTACCCGAAGTCCATTTCTTCAAGTGTGGACAGCTTGGGAACTATGCTAATCTTTGTCCAAATCCAAGGGTAGTGGAGGGGAATCACCATCAACCTCAGCAAAGGCCAGGGGAAAAAGGTCGTGCTTTTTCTATCACAACAACTGAAGTTGAAGCTTCGAATGACGTGGTAGCAGGTACTCTTGTTGTCCTCTCAAAACTAGAAACTACTTTGTTTGATTCTGGTTCTACGCATTCCTTTATTTCCTCCTAGTTTTCAAAGAATATAGAATCAATCCCTGATCTTCTTGAGGTAGAGTTGTCAGTCAAGACTCCAAGTGGGATTATCCATGCATCAACAGTGTTTAGAGACTCTGGTGTTTACTTTAGTGAGCACAATCTTATCGCAAATCTAGTAGTCATTCCCATGTTAGAATTCGACGTTATACTAGGGATGGACTGGCTCTCAAATTATAATGCTAAGATCAAATGCATAAGTAAGGAAATCTCAGTAGTCTTGAATAAACGACCTACAGTTATCTTCCAAGAAGAGATATCCCGAACTAATCCCTATCTAGAAGCACCTCCTATAGCTTTCTTTATGGAGTTAATCGGTGATGATGAAGAAGGAAAAGGGATCATACGAATAGAAGATGTTCTGATTGTTCAGGAATACATGGATGTATTTCCTGAGGAGTTACCTGGACCTCCCCTAGAAAGAGAGGTAGAGTTCTCCATTGAACTCGTACCTGGGTCTCAAACGATATCAAAGACTCTGTATAGAATGGAAAATGTGGAGCTAGAAGAGTTAAAGAAACAACTCCAAGACTTGTTGGAGAAGGGGTTTATCCGACCGAGTGTGTCTCCTTGGGGAGCACCAGTTCTCTTTGTGAAGAAGAAGGATGGAGCAATGCGTCTATGCATTGATTATAGAGAACTGAATGGGATCACAGTGAAAAATAGATACCCACTTCCAAGAATTGATTATTTATTTGACCAACTTCGTGGGGATCAATTCTTCTCCAAGATTGACCTTCGATCTAGTTATCATCAACTGAGGGTGAAGAAGGAAGATATTCCAAAGACTGCCTTCCGATCAAGATATGGGCATTATGAGTTTACTGTTATGCCCTTCGTCTTGACTAATGTGCCTGCTATTTTCATGGATTTGATGAATAGAGTCTTTAAGGAATACCTTGATAACTTTGTGGTATTTTTTATTGATGATATTTTGATATATTAAAAAGTCATGAGGAGCATGAAGATCATCTGAGGGTTATTTTGAAAAATCTGCGGAAGGAGAGGCTCTTTGGAAAGTTCAGCAAGTATGAGTTTTGGTTACAACAAGTGGCTTTCTTGGGGCACATCATAACCAATGAAGGAATCTCTGTTGACCCTGAAAATACAATGGTTGTAGAGGAGTGGCCTCAACCCACAACAGTAACTGAGATTTGTAGATTCCTTGGTTTAGCGGGATATTATAGGAGGTTTGTGAAAAACTTTTCATAGCTTTCTAATCCACTAACCAAGATGACTCGAAAAGGGGTTAAGTTCATCTGGACAAAGGACTGCGAGGAAAGTTTCCAAGAGCTGAAGAAGAGATTGGTTACTGCACCTATGTTAACACTACCCTCTATCGGAGAAGGATTCGTTATTTTTAGAGATGCATCTCTGAAAGGGATTGGGTGCGTCCTCATGCAAAATGAAAAGGTAATTGCTTATGCATCTCGACAGTTGAAGATTAATGAGCAGAATTATCCTATGCATGATCTAGAGCTAGTGGTAGTTGTTTTTGTTCTAAAGATATAGAGGCACTATCTTTATAGGGAGAAATGTGATATATACACTGACCACAAAAGTTTAAAGTATATTTTCACATAGAAAGAATTGAACATGAGACAAAGGAGATGGTTGGAGCTTATTAAAGACTATGATTGTTCAATTCATTATCACCCTGGAAGAGCAAACAAAGTCACAGATGCGTTAAGCAGGAAAGACCCTATTGTTCTGGCAACAATGAGGATCCTAGGAGATCCCTTGATTAAAGATCTAGTAAAACTGGACATGGGAATTATAAGGAAAGGGACATCATCAACCCTATCCCAAATCATTTCTCAACCTTCATTACTAGAGAAGATCAAGAAGGCTCAAAAAGAAGATCCTTTGCTGCAGGAGAAGTTGGGGGCTGTAAAAGATGGGAAGTTCCCTGATTTCAATATTGATCAAGAAGGTGTATTGAAATTTCATACAAGACTATGTGTTCCATCTATTCTGGATATAAAGAAATAACTGATGGATGAAGCTCATAGCTCTACTTTCTCTATACATCTGGGAAGCACTAAAATGTATAGAGACCTTCATGATCATTATTGGTGGGATAACATGAAGAGGGAGATTGTTGATTACACTACAAGGTGTCTGGTGTGTCAACAAGTAAAGGAAGAATGAAAACTTCCTAAGGGGGTATTACAACCGCTACCCATACCAGTATGGAAGTGGGATAATATCACTATGGACTTTGTAACTGGTCTCCCAAAAACATCCAAAGGAAACAATGCGATATGGGTTATTGTGGACCATCTCACCAAGACCGCCCATTTTATCTCTATTTGGGAAGATTTCTCTCTAGATCAACTTGCCAATATATACGTAAAGGAAGTGGTAGGGCTGCATGGGGTACCACTATCCATCGTGTCTGATCGTGATCCAAGATTTACATCAAAATTCTGGAGAAGTCTTCAACATTCTCTGAATACTGAATTGAATTTTAGTACGGCCTATCATCCTCAAACTGATGGCCAATCTGAAAGGACTATTCAGACACTCGAAGACATACTGAGATTATGCTCAATGGAATTTAAAGGTGGATGGGATCAATACCTCCCATTAGTTGAGTTCTCCTATAACAACAGCTTCCATTCGAGTATTCAGATGGCACCCTATGAAGCTCTGTATAGAAAGCGATGTAGAACTCCTACTTGTTGGGATGAAACTAGTGAGAGAAAGCTTCTTGGGCCTGATCTTGTGCAAAAGAAGACAGAACAGGTTCATGCCATCCAACAACACATAAAGGCTGCTCAGAGTCGGTAGAAGAGCTTTGCTGACAACTGTCGAAGGGACTTGGAGTTTGGTGTTGGCGACAAATTCTTCCTTCGAATTTCTCCATGGAAGAGAGTCATGCGGTTTGGGAAGAAAGGGAAGCTCATCTCTAGGTAAATTGGTCCATATGAAATCCTTGATCACATAGGAGAAGTGGCCTATCGTCTAGCACTTCCACCGAACCTAGCTCAAGTTCAGGATGTCTTCCATGTATCTCTCTTGAGGAAGTACATACCCGACCCTTCGCATGTACTGAACCCAGAGGTGGTACAACTGGAACATGAACTCTCTTATAAGGAGCAGCCAGTGGAGATCTTAGACCGTAGAGACAAGGTTCTACGAAACAAGACTACCCACCTTGTGAAAGTGTTGTGGAGGAATCATAAATATGAAGAAGCGGCTTGGGAGCCTGAGGAAACAATGAAGCAAAAGTACCCTCACCTTTTCGACTAGGCCTCAAGTATAAAATTTCGGGGACAAAATTTCTTAAGGGGGGAAGAATGTAACGACCCAAACTTTTTAAATAGTATATTAACTTACTCTTAATGATTTAATAGAGATGTTAATGGTTAATGCAGAAAAAGGAGTCGATGGCTTCATCCAGTAGACTCGAACCTTATGAGGCCCACTTATCAGATCTTGGGAAGGAGGTGGCATCTTTGGGCTTCGCTTTGGACCAAGCCCAAGCCGAACTCCAGCGTGTCAAGCTTGAACAGAAACGCCTGCGAGAGAAGTTCATGTTAGTAGAGATTACTACTAGGGAAATGTTATCTGAGCCTCCCTCAGATTCTCTCACCATAGCACACCTTACACTTAGGTCATATGTTGGTGTTATAAGGGGCTATGTGACGAGACCGTAGCTTCTTTGTGTAATCCTTTGGGATGAATAAATTGAGATTTCTTCCTTTAGTGATGTTTGTGAAATTTCAAATGTCCGGATAATTTTAGGATGTATTTTATTGATGAATTTTGGAAAAAGGATATTTTAAAATATTTATGTAAACCTTAAATAATTAATGATGTGTAATGATTTTCAAAAAATGGTCTTCTGCAAAAGTGTTCGGTAAGGAATTTGGAGCCTAATAAGATCAACTTAATTTTTGATGAATAGTAAATTATGAATAGTGATTTTACGCTTAGGATTAGTAATGTGACCAAATGGATTAGTAATCTCACTTAAAGAAAGTTTTAATATAATTTAGACACCTTGATTAAGTAATGTGATTCAATAAAATGGTTAAATAACGGTTTCATAAATTATTAATCAAGTATTAGTTTTTTTAGGTGAATAGTGTTTTTTATTTAAAAATTTAATTAAAAATATTTAGAAAATTATTTTTATTAAATGGACTTTATTTTTGAACTCATAGCATCGATATTATGTTATGGTAAATTTTTGGGATTTTTCTGAGAAAGATAAATTTTCAGTGAATAGTACAAATGCAGTTTTAAGGTTTCGGTATGTTAAATGACATCATAACTGTGTCATGATGATGTCATGAGATATTTTATGGGATGGTCGAATAAAGAGGATGAATTATTATGTGATGTGTCCCAAGTGGCCAATACCATGGGCAAATACCATGGGCAATCCCATGGTTTTGCCAAAACCACCAATGAGGTGTCCCTTGGCCATTAATGTCTTGTCCCCTCACTTTCCCTATAAATACCAAGCCCTCCTCTCATCCATTCGACTCCAAAACCATCCTCAACGAAGTTCTGGTCTCCTTATCTCCCACAGAGTCCTCCCAATGTGCCCTCAAGCCTCTCAAGGTCCCAACCATTGAGTTTTAAGAGTTACGTTTAAGGTAAGGGATCCGACCTCTCTCTTTCTTTTCAAGTAATCTCTTTTATGTCATTCCTTTTATGATCCATGTTATTATGTTGGAGGATGTTCTTTTATATTCCTCTTACTTCCCTTTTAATTTTCATATGATGAGAGATCCCCTCTTACTCTCATCATTTTGTTTTATGAATGTTTAAGTGGCGCCGTTAGGCTGCTGAATTTTTAAGGGATTCTTTCACCCTTCTCATTTTTCAAGTTCTATTTTCATGTCAAGTCTTTCAAGTTCCTTTTTATTATGTTGTGGTATGATCTATATATCTATCATACTGATCTTTTATGATCATATGATTAGAGACCCTATTTTATCTTGTCAATTCATTTTTATTGAAGTTTAAGTGACGTCGTTAGGCTGTCGAAATTTTATAAGAGAAATCTTATTTTTTTCTTACTTCCATGTTTTTCATTTCAAATGGTATGTCCTTAAAATTTCATTACCATGACTCATATCCTTTATATTATTTCCCTATACTATTTTTGAAGATCATTTATGAGTGAGTGACTCTTTTCCCCTCTCTTTTCAATGTTTTCTAAAACCCTGTAACGTAGCTGTTATGCTGCAGAATTTTCATCTCAAAATGCCTCTCTCTTTTTCTCAAAATTATTTTATTTTATTAATTGAATACTCAAAGATCTTATTTCTATAGTGGTATTCACATATATATCAAAATTTTCTATTTTCAATTCTGGGATTTACATACATGAAACCCGTTTTCCCTTTCTGTGGGTTTAAAGTGACATAAAGATCATGTCTTTAAAGCAGTTTTTAAAACGTTATGATTATGAAATGAAACCCATTTCTTTTATGCTATATGGGTTGTTTATGAAATGATTGATGATGATATATGTAGCTCACATGATAATAAAGACATTTCAAGGGTGCGCCCAGATAGCTATCCAATGCATTGGGTAAAGACTTAATCTCTAGAGATGACCTTTTAGACTGATACCTTGGTGAATAACCTTGGTAATTTTTAATGACACCTTGGGGATGGACCTTGGTGAAACGAAATTATTGTCAATATTAAATTTTTTAGCCACATCTTCAAGTTATGAAAAATTTTATTTTCATTATGATATGTCTCATGATTTCTTTCTCATGCCTTAAAGTTCTTTTCATGACCTTATTGAAGTATCTAAAGTTCACATCTAAAATGTTTCTCTTATTTCCCTTACTGGGTCTTATGCTCACCCTTTCTTTTGATGTATGTCCCCAGGTTATGAGATGCAGTAATGAACCTAGGATGAACTTAAGGATAATCCTTTCAAGTGTTTAAGAAGAATGTTTTATGTTGTTTTCATGTATTATGTTCCTTGTTTCCAAGACACTAAACCTTAAATATCCTCAGTTTTGTGTAATGTAATGAAAGTTTATGTTATAAAAAGGCGGGATGCCATATATCTTATGTAGATATAATATTTCAATGGATGTTAGGATCTAAATATGGATATTAAATAAAATATTCTTTCATGATTTTTAATTATGTATCTAATCTTCAAAAGATACTAGACATTGTGATCCTTGTCTTGTAATTTGATGGTTAATTATGCTTAAAATAATGTAATGATATGTGTAAAAGGATAGGGTCACTATAGTTGGTATTAGAGGAAAAGCTTAGTTATTTTTTGGATTAGGACTAGAAAAATCTAGTGAAAGACTAAGGAATAAGACTAATTATAAGAAAACATCCCTAAATTTTGGTTATTATAGAGTAAGTGGTTTATCAAGAAAATACGTCCTTTTCTGGATACTACAAGTGGACATGGTTCTATCATTCATGTACCTAGGACTAACAACTCTAACAAGGTTTTCTAAGCCATACTCAGGGTAACCTGGTACATGACAATGGGCCTTACTACGCACCTGTTTTGACACATATGTGGTACATGATTTGGTAAATTCATAGGCTCGTTATGGACCATTATTAAGGGGAAACCCCATAATAATATATGTTAGTAAATAGATCATGGATAACCTAGATTGAAACCTAAGGAATCAAAAGTTAGGATATACTTTTTATTTACAATTTTATCCTTATATTTTCAATGTTTTCATTTTATATTCTTATGAGTTAAGTATTTAATCCCCCTAATTATACTTTCTTTTTCTTAGTTAATGGCTATAAATTGAAGAAACCATACCAAAAATCAATGTGATAGTTAATGTGATGATCTCCCTAATGTTATGCTAAATTTGATGTGAATAGGTGCTCAAAACTTTATGATAATACTTACATAGTTGGATCAAGTAATGAATAAACTTTAATCATGTAGAACTCCCTTCTTATCTCAAAAAAGAGAAAGTTTTTTCTGAATCCTTCATGTTGAAAAGGCCTCCCTTATTTAGTGGCTCTTATAATACCCTCCTTGTATAATAATGGATTAACTCCATTGAGAAGATATTATATGTCCTAAAGTGATCAGAAGAAGACAAATTTGTGCTAGTGGTCTATCATTTTGATGTGGAAGCTGATCAGTGGTAGACATTGATCAAGAACACAAAATCACAAGAGGAAATTAATTCTATGTAATGAAATGATTTCAAGAAAATATTTTTCAATAAATATTTTCCTCAAACCATCCATCTCAAGATAGAAAGTGTTACTCATATTGAAGAAGAAGTAAGACGAGTCTATCTAGGCATATGAATTAATATTCACAAGTCTTGCAAGATATGCCTACAACTTTATCATGAATACCAAAAGCAAGGTGGATCACTTCATTAGTTGACTAAAGAGGGGTCTTTGAAAATCATTGGTGATTCAAGACGATGAAGGTTATGATGAGATTGATTGTTGTGTCCTCAAGGTTTCAATAGATATCAGAGTCTCTCAGTGGTCTCATGGGCCAAGTGATTAAAAGAGGGAAATGGATTTTAATATTGGTGATAAATCCCATGATGGAAATAAGATACTACATCCCACATGTCAAAAGTGTGGGAAGAAGAATCTTGGAAACTGATTAAAGGTAATTAAGATATGCATAAAATGTGTAAGAGAAGGGAATATGGATAATAAATGTCGAAGGGATATAAAAAATCCCACTAATGAAGATGAAGAAATGAATGTTCAAATCAACACTCAGTTTGTAGTGTAGTGCTACAACTACAAGGAACATGGGAATTATGAAAACCATTTCCCTAAGCCAATAATTATTAGAGGAAATCCACAATAACATCCTCCAAGGAAACATGGAAGTGCATATTCTATCACTACTACTAATGTGGAGCCCAAAAATGTTTTGGTGATAGGTATATTGATTATTCATTCAAGAATAGAGAATATACTATTTGATTATGGTTCTATGCATTCTTTAATATCTTTCAAGTTTAGTAGAACTATTAAAAAACAACCACAAAATTTAGAGGTTGAGTTATATGTGAGAACATAAAATGGGTAATTTACTACATCCAAAGTTTATAACTCATCCCCAGTTAATTTCTATGGATTGAACCTCCTAGTAAGTCTTTTCATACTCCCATTGGTAGATTTTGATTCTATTTTGGGCATTGATTGGCTATATTTATACAAACCCAACATCAACTGTTGGGAAAGGTTGATAAATCTTTACTGACTAAAGAATCATACAATCCTATACAAGTGTAATGGGGATGATGAATCGCCTTCAGAATAATTATCTCATGTTTGGATATTGTTTACTTATGAGCACACATATCTTGCTCAAATTATTGATACAAAAGATAGAATCATTCTTGAAGACATGCCCATCATGAGGGATTTCATAGATGTAATCCATGAAGAGTATTTTGGTCTTCATCCTAATCGAGTGGTTTATTTCTCAATTGAACTTATTCTTGAATCTCTACCTACTTTAAAGACAGCTTGTAGAATGGTCGTTGTTGAGCACTAAGAACTAAAGAAGTATTTACAAGAGAATATGGGCAAGGGTTTTATATGCCTGATTGCTTCACCATGGGATGCATTAGTCGCTTTGTCAAGAATAAGGATAGATTAATGTGCCTCTATATTGATTATCATGAGCTCAAAAAAATCACGATAAAGAATAAGAATCCCCTTCCATGGATAGATGACCTGTTTGATCAACTATGTGGGGCTAGTTATTTCTCTAAGGTAGACCTCCGGTCGGGATATAGCCAATTAAATTTTAGGAAGAAAGATATTCCAAATACTTCCTTTAAAATAAATTATAGACACTTTGAGTTTATAGTCATGCCCTTCGGACTCACTAATGCTCTTGAAATTTTCATTGAATTAATGAATAGAGTCCTTATAGATTACCTCAACAAATTTGTGGTAGTATTTTTTGATGGTATCTTTATATACTCTAAGAGAAAGGAGAAACATGATGAGAATTTGAATACTGTGTAGAATAATTTGCGAAGGGAGGAACTACATTCAAAGTATAGTAAATTTGAGTTCTATATGAATGAAGTATCATTATTGGGGAATGTAATCACCACAAAAGGGATATCTATAGACCATTCCAACACAAAGAAAATCGAAGAGTGGCCCAAGATAACATTTGTAATAGAGATTCGTAACTTCCTTGGTCTATTAGGGTTTTATCGGTGATTTTTGAAGAACTTATCATGATTTTAAAACCCATTAACCAAGATGAATTGGAAGGGAGTAAAGTTTTTTTGGACCAGTGAATGTGAAGATTTCTTCAAAGAGTTGAAGAAGAGGCTTATCACTGCACTAGTACTAACACATACAAAAAGTGGGGAACTATTTGTGGTGTACATAGATGCTTAAAATAAGGGGTTAGGTTTTATACTGATGAAAAATGATAAATTGATAGCCTATTCCTCAAGTAAGTTGAAAATTAACCAGCAAAACTATCTCACACATGATCTGGAGTTGGAAGCTGATCTTTGCATTGAAAATATGGTGGTATTATCTCTACAGGGAGAAGTGTGAGATATATACTAATCACGGGAGTCTCAAATATATATTCACATAAAAGTTTTTAATATACGCTATTAAATATAGATAGAGCTCATCAAGGATTATGACTCCTCAATCCACTATCATCCTGGTATGAAAATTAAGGTACATGATTCTATAGGTAGAAAGGATCATGCATCATTATGAATGATTAGAATTGAGAAGGATCCAATATTCTTAGACCTACAAAGTATGGACATGGGAATCATTAAGGAAATAATATCATCAATTATTTCTCAAATAATTGTCAAACCATCCATTTTGGAGAAAATAAAGGATGCTCAAAGAAATCATATGGAAATATAGAAGAAGGTGAAATATTTGAGAGAAAGGGGAAATCATTAGAGTTTAAAATTGATGAGGAAGGAGTTGTAATATTTTGGAAAAGACTATGCATACCTTCTGATCCAAAAATAAAGAAAGATCTTCTGAATGATGTGCATTTCTCAACCTTCCCTATTCACCTAGGGAGCACAAAGATGTATCGATATCTCTGAGAGAATTATTGGCAGGGCTATATGAAAAAGGATATCGCTGAGTATACATCAAACTTACTTGTATGTAAACAAGTGAAAGTAAAAAAGGAAAATGTATAAGGTAATGATGAAACCACTACCCATAACATGGAAGTAGGAGAACATTACCAAGGACTTTTCACTAGAATTATGAAGACATCCAAAGGAAACAATGTTATATGAGTGTTTTTGGATCATCATACAAATACAAATAACTTTATCATAATTAGAGAGGATTTCACATTGGATCAACTGACAAAGATATATATCATAGAATAGGTAAGGCTACATTAAGCACCACTATAGATTGTATCCAATCAGGATTTGATTTTCACCACATAGTTTTGGAAAAGTATACAACATGATCTAAGCACTGAGCTAAAATTCAGTACGTCCTATCATCCTCAAACTGATGTCCAATCTGAGAAGACTATTCAGACACTAGAAGACATGTTGAGAGTGTGTTTTATGGACTTAAAAGGAGGATGGTACCAACATCTACCTCTAATCAAGTTTTATTACAAAAATAGTTTCCACTCAAGCATCCAAAAAAATTTATATAAAACCCATTATGGGAAAATATTTAGAACACCAGCATGCTGGATTAAATTTAATGAATGTAAGATACTAGGAACTGAAATGGTCTAAGAAATGGTGGAGAAGGTTAAAACTATTCATCAGCACATCAAGTCAGGCCAAAGTCAACAAAATATATATTTAGGCAATCATAGACGAGACCTTGAGTTTAAGGATGGAGACATGGTATTCTTCTACATATCTCCACAGAATGGGGTCATGATATTTGGTAAGAAAATCTAAGTGCCATGTACATCGGCCCCTTAGAGATTCTTGATCATTTTGGAGTTGTGGCCTATCAACTAACACTTCCTCCAACCATGTATCAAGTACATGATGTATTCAATGTATCCCTCTTAATTAAGTACATACCAGATCCTTCACATATACTGAATTCAGAGGTGGTATATTTGGAAAATGATCTCACATATGAGGAGCATCCAGTGAAGATCTTTGATCATAGAGAAAAAAGTTCTACGCAACAAGACTACTCAACTGGTCAAAGTAATATGGAAAAACAATAAGTATGAAGATTCAATATGGGAACCTAACGAAGCAATGAAGGAGAAGTACCCACACCTTCTTTCAACATAAAATGTAAAATGAAATTTTGAGGGGAAAATTTCATAAGGGGGAAGAGTGCAATGACCAAAAAATTTGATCAATAGAAATTTAATTATTATAATTATTTCATATATTATAAATCACATTAAGAACACAATAAAAATTTATAAATGAATAAAGAATGAAATAAGAGATATTTCTAGAATTTAAGAAACATATACTGAATGAATGATAAATTGACATTTGGAATAGTAATATGACCCTTATGAATAGTAAATTGGCCAATAGAATAGTAACATCATCCATTAAAGTATAAATAAAATTTAGGCAACATGTAAATGAAAGTATGATATAATTATATCATTGTATAAGTAAATAAATTTTTTAAAAATTATTAATTATCTGTTGGTATTTTTGTAAGTTATAAATATTTAATTAAAATTTTATAATTAATATAATGATTTAAAAGAAAAAAATACCATTAAATGTACTCATAAATTAATATTTTGTTATATTATGATTATAATATCATTTTATGTGACCTTATTTATTTATTTTCAAAGTGTCACAAAATTAGTTATAATTTTCAAATGGGTACTTTCCAAGAAAATGATGATTTTAATTAAAAATTAAATTTCTCATATTTAGAAAACTAAATTCATATTATGGAGTTAATTTTTGAATTCAACATGTAGAAAAATGGTTAGGGAGAATTTTAGAGATTTTTCTAAAATAGTTGAATTTTTTTTGAATAGTAAAATACAATAATTTATGGTATATATACATTATAAGATAAATACACTGTTACTTGATTCTTATCTGATGTAAACACAATAATCTCAAACTTTCCTTCATTATTTTATATATTTGATGATAATTCTCTATCTATTCATAGTATTGAGCCAAAATAAAAAACTAATGAATAAAATAATGATAAAACACCCCTCTTCTCCACTATAAATACCACCCCCACCACCTCTTCTCCTCAAACCTCTAAAGTTTTGAGCCTTGTCCAAATTATACTCATATATCTTCCCAAAACTCTCCCCCACATCCAGGAGATCTTTTACTCATTAAAATATCAAAACCTTTTCCCAAAGGAGGTTCTCAAGGAAGATAAATTCAAGAGGTAAATTCCTCATTCCTTTTATTTTATTTTATTTTCAAGTTCTTCTTGTTTCTTATTCTCTACACACCTATCATCATTAAAATAGAATGAATGAACCATTAACTTATGTATACTAGAATTTTATTATACTAATGGAATAATCCATCATCAAGCACATTCTACACTCCCTTTTATTCTTGAAATGAACATTCCATTCATGAGGTCATAATTTATCACCTTTAAGGATGAAAATTTTTTATTTTCCATTTAATCACTCATAGCTGGTCATAAACCCATTTTTATGGTTAAAAAATTAATATATATTTATTATATCCCTTTTAATGTTGTATAATAATTATATACACATGATTTTAAATAACAAAACAAAACAAGTTCATTGTGAATAAAAACCTCCCAAGATAATCTAAATGATTATCACTAACTTATTTATCTAATGATTCATCATCATACAATATAAAAATTGATTTATAAGATCATTTGACCTTTTTAATTTCCATTAATAACTTATAACTTTAATTATGGATTTATATTTCCATTTTACATGAACTTCTGTACTTTTATAAAAGAGAACTGATCATGAAAATTAAAAAAATGAGAACTCTAGAACGATGAAATTGAAAATTATAACTCATAAAAAAGACCATAAATCAACTTAATAAAAATATAATAATTAAATTTTATGATGAAAAGGTTTTTGAATTATTAATTAATGAATCTAATTTTATTATTTGGGACATTAAGATCAAGAGCAGAATCATATCAGACATAAGGTAAGGGATTATACCTAAACCCCCATTTTTCTTTCAGGTTACTCTTTCTCTCTCTTTAATCCAATGTAATACTTCTTTATTTTTTTATTTTTTTTAAGTATAAATATATTTTTCAAAATCAAATATCCAGATCCTATAATCTTTCTTTGATGGGGAAATACATATTTTAAAAATTTCCCCTTCTCAATTCCTCCCAATAAGCAAGCCCGGTTCATGGGAACTTCCCAATTTCATACCTATTTTCAAGTGAAATCCAAAATATTTTTAATCCAAAATTAGTTTTATAAAATCACTCATTTTATCATGAAAAATTATCTTAGTTAATTTCTAGTTTTATGAAAAAAATGTGCCTTTTCTGCTTTAAAATCTCTTTAATGTTTTCCTTAAACCGCACTAAAATGTTTCATTTATAAAGTATCTTAAACACTCATTTTAAATGTTTTCACTTTATTTGGAAATCACTTATCATGATACATTCCTATTTTCCTTATGAATTTCCATGTATGTTTTGAATCTATTCTTTCATGGACACATTTATGATATACTCATTTGTTAAGCCTTGTGACGTGATTATGATGCCTATTTCTTTCCATGGGTAACCCTTATGTTTATTATTCATGGGGAACACATATTCATTAAAATTTTATGATGGGTGTTCCTTGATATCACTATAATGCATTGGGTAATGTTTATTCTCAAGAGACATCATGTTGGGACAAGGAGTGGGCCTGATGCCTTTATGGGAATTTTTCTGCCATGTTATATAGTTTTGGTGGTTAGCCTTGAATTATTTTTATGCCATGTTATATATTTTTTCCACATTACTATGATTCCATGATTATATTTTCCCATTTTATACAAGGTGTACTTCTTTTTTTTATTTTTGTTTCGTGCCTTTTATGTTATCATGCTATATCTTATAACCCATGTGTTATGTTTATACCTATTCTTATTCTCTTATTAGGTTTTCTAGACCACACATTTTTTATATATATTACAAAGGTTATCCTATTAAGATATAGGATCTAAATTGAAGTTAGGAGTTCAATTTGAAGATTAAATAAAATATGTTATCATGATGTTTAATTATTTACCAAATCTTCAAAAGACAATAGACTTTATAATACTTGCCTTGTAATTTGATGTTAAATTTGATTAAAATAATTCCATGATATGTATAAAATGTTAGGGTCACTATAATACCCATCATCATACCCAACTGTGAGATTTGGTAATGGAAACAATTAATTTCATCAGTTTTTGAGGTGGTACTTCGTCGTATACATAAACGATGATTTCATAACCCATTTATTGGAAGTAGAGATGATTGTAGGATATTAACTTAAAATAATAACATATAAGTATATATAATATATTGAGTTTATTATATAATAATGGTTTAATAATAATTTAATTAGTTGGGGGGGAAAATAAAATAAAAACATCTATCGAAGAATGTTGCATATTCTTCGGGTAACCTCCTTAGGTTTTCACTAAAAGCCTTACTAGTTTGTCTTTATTCTAAAAATAAAGATTATATAATGATATTAAGGAATTTTGGAAGTTATTTTAGTATTTCTTTCCCAAAAAAGGCTTTTATTGTGTGAATAGAAGAAGATAGGGGGTGGCCTTTTATAATTGAGGTGAGTGGCCACTTGTAATTTTTGAAAAAAGGTTTACCCACATTTTTGACATTCCAAAAGGGTCCAAAATGAGTTATTATAGATTCTTATACATTATAGGTTCAAAATATTTCCTTAAAATATATTTTAGATAATTTTTTAGTTAATTTTAATCCTTAGATTTTTAGTTTACCCCCCCCCCCCCAGTAAACCCATTTTTACCTAAACTGTGGTAATTAATTTTTACTGTTTTCACTATTCATTTTGGTTAAGAATTAAGTTGAAATTATTATATAATATAAATAATTATGATTCCAAATATGGAATTAATTTTTCCAAAGTCAATTCACATAATTTTCAAATTTTTATTTAAAATTAATCCCTTGGACGCGACAAGAAAAAGGGTTTTCAAAGAGAAAATGTTTAAAATTTTACAATATTTTTATATCCAATTTCAATATGAAATTGAATAAAATGATAAAAATTTTATTAATAGATATATATTCTAACTATTTTTAATTTAAAACCAATTTAAAATATAATTTAACTTTATAAATAATTTAAATGAAAAGACAGTTTACAATTAAAATTCAATATTTTTCACTATTTATCAAAAAATTAACCTTTTCAAAAAAAATAAAAAATTCACCCTAAGATAATTTTTAGATGATTATTTCAAAAATAAATTTTATTTTTTCAAATAAATTTTCTAAAATTTTCAAAAAAAAAATTTAAAATAATCTCACAAAAAAGGTGAGAAAACTGTTTTTTAGAAAAATATAGTTTTAAAGCATAAAATTGGATTTATTCTTATCTATTGTCTAGAAAAAAATAAGATGATTGTTAAAAAATATACTAATTTTATACCATATAAATTTCATTAAAATAATTCAACAAAAGTTGTCTTTTTAATTTATTTTAGGTAACATGTTTGTTTTTATAAAAAAAATTAAAAAAAGATTTCCTTTATTTTCAAATAGTTTTTTTTTAGATTTTTAATTAATTGGTCGGAAAAGAATTAATTTTCTATACATGTTTAAACCATATATTTTCATAATTTATTTCATCTTGTTGACTGGAAATTAATTTTTTGTTATTATCATAAAACCCCTTTTAAGGGTTGAGGGGGAACCCAACCAGACTTCAAGAACATAAGACATCAAACTGTGTCCCAACAGCCCAAAATCCAAAAATACTGAATCAAATGACCATTGGAAAACCCCTCCTTAGCATAAAAACATGAAGTCTAGTTTCCACCTTTCATATGAAGCTTGAAATTCTATCCCGTGCAAAGATGCACAAGCCTGGTACCGATTTCCAAGGCCATACCCTCTCAAACAACCAAGTCTGAATCACCAAGGTCAGGTAAAAATCACAGCTCTAAACCTCATCTGAAGCACCATATGAAGAAAATCTGGAATCAGAGACACTTGAACCAACAACATAGCAAATCACACCATAAAATATTCACACGCTAAATCATTTCATAGCAAGAAGTAGAATTCACCCAAAATCAAACACTAAGTCAAAGATTAGAAGTCATCACCAAAAAACATCCTCCCAAATCATCAAATTCGGTGCTAGATATGCCGAAAACTGAACCAAACCAGAATGCAATTCCACCATCAATCTCACTCGAGGAGACCACAAAACCACCCTAAGCACCCACAGGTGAAACCAAAAATGCGGCTGCAACCACAGACCGCAGCAGACTAGATCTCAACCGCAAACCTTCGGCGCATTGTTATGTACAGTCGATCCCATAGAAGATTGTGACCTTAAATACTGCAGAAGCCTATCGCGACTACTACCCATGATGACTCCAAAACCCATGAACCCTCGAAACAAAGGGACTCGAACCATCGATGCCATTACAGTTTGGATCTCGAATCGCCACAACAAGAGGAGCAAGCCACGATCTCACCAAGAAGAGGCGAGGAGCAGAGCCACATTCGACTGAGAATTTCTTAGATCAAGGACCATTTAAAATCAAACTCCAGGTCAGGACTAAAGGCCATCACACCTATAATTCTTTATATTTCACTATTTCACTATTCATTTTAATAATATGATTAGTTTTTTTCCTCTGTGTTGCATGTAATTCAATTTAAACTATGTTTTTCATGTAACGTGAGATATCTAAATGACTAAATTTAATTAAAACAAATATTTCATAAAATATCAAGAATTATAGGTGTGATGGTTATTAGTCCTCACCTGGAGCTTGATTGGAAATGGCCAATGATCTAATACATTCATTTTAATTATTACCTGATCTTATTGGTGATAATGTTAGAATTAAATCTCAATTCAATATGTGATGATTCATGAGACTTATCTTCTATAATGGAATCGAACTAGGTATGGTTGAGTTCCAGGGTGGCCTTTTTAGCACATGATGGACCGACAGATGAGTTCTTAACTAGCCAAGTTTCTCAGTGGCCTATTTAGCACATTGATACTCAGAAGAAATATTTATTTATGTATTTATTTTCTACATACATACACACATATATGAAAAATATTTATTAGGGGAGCTTGGTGTGACCCTACTGAAATGTATTTCTCACACCCTGCATGGCACTCTATTGAACTTGCAGACCTTATGTCTATTTTCAAGTTGATTATAAAAGGTATGGTGGATCAAGCTAGGGTATCTTGAGTATATTAAAGATAGGGTATATGAGGATCGGGTTTGTAGGTGGTACTCCTTGTATTTTCATTTTCAATTATATGTATATTTAGTTGGCCAAGTGGGTGACCGATTGTATGTTTCTATGACAAGATCATTTTTTATAGCATTTTGTTTAGTGATTTACTCCATACTTTGATGATTATTTTGGATTCTTTTTATTTTTCTTTTTCACTTTTATTTTATGCTTTGATATGAGGAAATAGTCTAACCACTCTTATTCTAGGCTCTTGTTACTACTTTGCAACATATGGAATACGGGGAGTCGTGCTTGAGGTTATGTGGAACATTATTTGGACCCAGTGATTTGGTCAACAGGACATCGAGGGAATGAATAGTCCATCGAATTTGGGATTCGCATATTTTATATAGGTTGTTTTAAATTCCTGAAAATTTCACTTATGACCCTTAGTAACTTAAACCATATAAATAATCCTTAAAAGACACTAAATGTCTTAGTAATTGTATCATAAATTAAATTTATATTTTATTGTATAATTTTAATATAAAATATTTGATACGTGATAAAATAAATCCACTAAGTTGACTAAATTCTCCCATTAAATACTTAATGAACCTCTGTATTAACTTAACTACTCATAAATATAGTTAGTAAGTAAACTCAATGCTTATAATTATAAACTTTTATACTATTGAATTTATTTATTTTTGGGAAATTATTCAAACCCATACATCACCTAAACCTCATGGTGGGACCCACAATGTCTTAAGGTTCTAGTTATTAAAATATTCTAGACTATTATATATGTTTAGTTTGGTACCCTATATATTCTTATCTTTATAGAAGTTAGTACTACTCATAGACCACTAGTGGATTCTAGAAACCCATAAAGATCCCTAAGGAGATAATATATTGTCATAGAAAAAACCACATTTCTAATTAACACTTGTCGTGTAATGAAATATATTTTTTATATGATATATAATAAATCAGGATGCATTACTTTTGTCACCATCCTTATAAATTAATTAATTATATGACCTTACCAAATGGGTTACCCCTCTTCTACCATGGTAATATATTTAATGATGATACCACTATCCTTGTCAAGTGGGATAGAGATATCTCTTCCTATACACAGAAGCTAAAAATAATTTCATAATTATTTAACCAATGTTATACCACCAATGACACACTCAATACAAGCTACCTCTCTACAATATAAATTATATAATTTTTATATTGCGTAAAACTATGTGATCAAATGGTACACATTGATAATGATCTCATGTCAAGGGACTAAGAGACATATTCATAGATAATATTAACCAATGACACGTATAACATGTAATATTCTTATTAGTAGGTTAGTCCTCATGATATCCTCTACTCAATATCACTAAGTGTGAAATTTTTTAGATTAAATCTCAATTATTATGATCCCACAACACCTAGTATTCAAACATCATCTTTTTATTGTCAATATGATGTATCTAGACCATAATACATATATTTGATATTATTATTATAGTATCTCATGGTTTTCATTATAGTTGTGAGTTTCTATAACTTGTTGATATAATAAATAATATAAGGATATTTTTATGTAAATAGTGGATGAATAAGTATCATCTCTATTATGGTAATATAAATTCATGTATAAATATATGTACATGTGATATGGTAATCGATAAGTAATATTCAACTTGGATCTAGGGAACCTACTTTCACAACATCTTCGAGATGTGGAGGTAGGCCTCAAATTAAAAACACTTAGTTGAGAAAGTGATCCTATAGGGTGGGTTACGATGCCCTTTTTTGTGTATTATGTTTTGATTCTATGGAAGGGAGTGAGTATGCCCAGGGTTCCTAATGATGTGATATGTGTTTTTAGGGAAGGGATTGGGTATGTCTCTAGTTTCTTAATGATGTGATATGTATTATTAGGGTGGGTAATGGGCATGATCGTAGCTTCTTGATGATTTAATGTTTGTTCCCAATGTGGTAGTGATTATAACTCCATGCTAATAATGATGTGATATATGTTTCTAGGGGTAATTTATTATACCCTTAGGTTCCTAATAATGTGATATGGGTTTCTAGGTGGGGAGTGGGTATGCCCCTAGGAACCCGATGATATGATATATGATTACAGGCAGGGAGAAGGTATTCCCCCAAATACATGATGATATTATATATGATTTTAGGCAATGATAAGATATTCACATGTGAACATAATTATATAATAAATGATTTCAAGTAAGGAGTGAGTATTCCCTCAGGCACCTAATGTTGTGATGTGTGATTCTAAGGTGGGGAGTACTTTCCCTGAGTTCCCAGCAATACAATATATGATTTCAAGTTTAGGAGAGTTTTCCCCTAGGTTTAAAATAATATATTATGTGATTATAGGTTATAAATAGTCTACCCTTAGGTTCTGGATTACATTTTTATAAATGAATATTATTTAGGGACCCATCCCTCCCATATTTCATTGTGAATTTTGATTCTTAGGTGGGCGAAAAATCCCTTAATGGGTATTGTTATGTTCAGAGACATTCTTCATTAGATGAGGAAGGTATGGTTGATCTTAGGTGTTACATTATAACTTGAGTATTAAAAGTGGTTTATTTATTGTGTTTTCATTCATTTATTTATTATTTTTACAATATAACATATGAATACACTACATTGATTTATTATATTAGGGACACTATTTATGGTGGAATACTTATTTTTTCTTACAACCTGATCAAGAATCCTTGAAAATGAGGTACCCAAGCCTCCCTTATTGATTGTGGGTTGAGTTAGGGTAGAGGCCTAATATGCATGGTCAGTTTGTATTCCTTTGCATGAGTTTGTAGATGGGTCTTAGGGATGGTAATAGAGACTCATTGAATTTTTTTTCCTTTATTTATTTTAGATATGAAATCATCCAAGTGGGAATTAGTGGGATGTATAGCTATGTGCTTGAATTTAATTATTATTTCATTGTTGTTTTTTATTATATTCCACATACTATGATTTTTATTATATATTAGGTTTGTTTATTTACACAATTTTTATTACTCTATATAAGGGTATAGTCTCTCCAATGTATCACCTTAGACCCTCACTACTAGTCGGTAGACTTTGGAATACCTGGATGCATGCTTGAGGTCTTTTAGAATTACTATTGTAAAACAGATGAGTGCTCTTAATATGGGGTGTTATAAAGTGATATAAGAGAATTTTTGTATTTATCTTACTATTTGGGATATAATATAAATGATATAGGACTGGTAAAAATATGGGATGTATGCTATGTCATGTGCTTGGAAATAACCTGCATGAGCTGAAGTCCAAGTTATCAAGGAATTGGGATTTATGTTCTTCCTTTTGATGTTATTATTGAGTTGATTCTTTTTCTAAATAATATTTCGGATTTATTTTTTTATTATTTTTTTATCCTAGTCCAGTGTGGAAATCATGTGTGAGTTTATTCATTATATCAAACATATATGTTCACATGAAATGTGATTGCTTGTATGTGATTGAGGCACTAGTTATAAAAATAGAAATAAGGAAAATGAATGGGTAAAATTAATTAAATTTTACACAAAAACCTATATGGGGTTATATCATATAGCATCTTTTCATAATTTTACTTAACCAAACTTCATGATTTTTTATCGCTGACAATGGGTGGCCATTCTACTAATCATACGATATCTATTAAATAAAATTCCAATAATAACTTATAAATTATTTTTATATATAACTTATAGCTGGTATTTCATTTAAATTAATCATTTTTATGATCTAACTGATATGAATTTTTATAAAGATATGTTGTTATATATGAACATGTATGTGATCTTTATCCTCGGTTGGGTATCCTTGTATATATTCTCAATGAGGACTAATACACTAGAATGGATTATGGGTTGTGTATGAGATTTCATATATATATATATATATATATATATATATATTTGTGTGTGTGTGTGATAGAGGTGGAGAGAGAGATCCCCAAAGAGGTTTTTTTCAGTGAGTTCCTTATAATATTTGAGATGGAGAAGATATGATTCCTATGAGTTGTAACCTATGTGGGATATGGTTAACGAATGGGTAGGAGAACCTAGTGAACTTAAGATAAATCCCATGATATTAGTTATTCAAGTTCTATTATTGAGTAACAATACACTTTACTACTGTTGTTTGAGATGTGTTGTAATATATGAGTGTAACTCAAGGAAGGGGTTATATTAATATTATAATTACCTTTAGGAATGGGAATTATTGGTAGATTATTCATGTTCTAATATTGATGAATTCTAAGAGTTATCGATTATGTGATATAGGAATTCATATACCTTGGGTATTTTTGATGTGAAATAACAGGTAGTACTTGTGTTATGATAATTTTAGCATATATGATAGGTATGTTCAGCTGAGTAAATATGAAGATATTCCTAGTTGTGATGGGATCATAATGCATGTTATGCATGTTTATTTGGAGAGTTAGACTCGTACACCATGAATTTATGTATATGATTCAATATGGGCCGAGTCATATGGTATATCATGGTAGCACCATGGTGTATACCCACTCTGTTATGTTTTATTTTGGTTATGGGAGTGGTTAAGCACCATTGTGAGATTGGTTAGATGATTACTCTCTTACCATGGGTAAATAGAGTGATCTTTTTGTTAACCTACATGGAAGGTGGATTTGGTGCATCCCAAGCTTATCTTGAGAGAGGTAATATTGGTATTGATTAGGTAATATCAACCTTGGATAACATATGAGACATTTTGAGGGAATGGTTTTTGGGAAATATTTGGAATGGGGTAATTGAGTTGGAAAAATTATATTACACTTGAAGTGATATCATGATGATAGCTGGCATGCATGGTTGATGAATTTGATGTATTCTTAGTGTGTACATGAAATGGTTTTACAAGATGATTTCACATGAAATGTATCACAAAAAATATTATTTTGAAATGGTTTAAAATTTTCTAGTGTTAATAAAATAGGTGGAAAAAAGGTGGTTACCCTTGGCATAGTGATGTGTGTCAGTATAAGCGGTGATTTCTCAAGAAAGTGTTCAAGTGTGGATTTGACCAGTGGAACCAGTACTTGGGATATGATCAGTGTGTGGGAGACAAGGCCTCTATAAATTTATAGTGGAGTGATTAAGGGTTCATTAATATTATGATTGAATTTGAATGGACATCTCATATGTGATATAAATTGTGACATTTCTGTGAAGTCTAAAATGTGTAATGATATCTATTTGGTCTTGTGACATATCAAAGGGATTCCTAGCTTAGTGGAATATATGAGGAATCAAAGATTTCCCTCACTATGTTTATTTGGGAATTGAAATAATAGTGAGTTTCTAGTGGGACAAGTTGGGGGCCCTAGTAAGATAGAATGTGAGAGTTGCATGATAATGAAAAGGGTCGTGGATCTTGGGTTAGATCCATCAAGATAGAGTGTAAGATGATAAATTATTGGTGGAATAAGAAAACAGATGTGTGAGGAACTGTGGTATCATTTGATACATGAGTGTGTATCATGATATAGAACCTAGAGAAATACATATTTTTAATTCCCATAGATATGGAAAGATTGACTAGAGGAAGATGAATAGTCCTTTTAAAAATTTAATCAATTAAATATAATTCTCAGGGTAATTAATAATTTTAATTGTGCATTGGGAAATAAAACAAAGAAAACATGATTGTTTTATAGTAGTTTGGATCACTAAGATCCTAGTTGACTATTAAATCTTCTCTACTCAAAAAGAATATTAGTATTCACTAATACCTCGCTTTATATAGGGATTTCTAACCCAATTATAGATATACGTACCATTTTCTCACATGTAAGTATAACCCCAATTGGATTTTATAGGAGTCACAACCCACCAGACTTTTTCCTGGGAGTCACAACCCAACCTTTCTTTTAGATATAATGAATATCCTAGTTAAAAACTTTTGGATGGGAAAATATTAAACTGAATCTAAAATAAAAAACTACAAATTATGGGAAATACAAAATTAAAAATCAGTCATAAATTAAGATTAGTGGTAGAGAAGATGATGTTTGATGTTGATTCATCTCAAGAAATTTGATCACTTTAGTATTGGATGATCAAAATTATGAAGTTATTCATGATCACTGTAAAGGAATAGTAGTCATTATCAGGATTCAATACTTCACATTTCTTATATGAAAGTTTTATTCTCCAATACCTATAATTGTATTGATCATCATCAATATTGTTTAAAAAACATTACCAATTTTATTCTATTTCATTTGTTAATTTGTATTATAATAGTTATTTGACTATCATTAACTCTAAGATCTTGGATCATCTCAGTAGTTAATCACAGAAAGCCACATTATAAAATAATAAACATTAAAAATAAATATATTACCTATAATTCGAATTAACACACTCGTACTTAGAGTATATTTATACTCTTTTATTTATACATGAAAAATCTTAGAAACACTTTGAATATGATCATTAAAATAAATGATAATTATTCAAATGAATAAAAAATTAAAAATTATTTAAAAAATATTGTAGTAATATAATAATTCAAAATATATAAAAAATAAATCATAAAATAATTACCAAGAAAATTATTATTTCTATAATAATTTTCTTGATAATTTATCCATAAAATAATTTTCACATAGTTGTCATAATTTATAACTATTTTACAATGTAATAGAACAGTAAAAGTTAATATAATAAACTTACAGTATATATAAAATAACTCATGCCAAGTAGAATACCTCCATGGTAGGGACATGGTGTGATTAATGGTAAATTGGGTGCCACTTGTGGTCATTTTTGTGAATGCATTGTCATTTAGAAGATGAATTTGTGAATGCTACATTTTTTTGAGATACATTCAAACTACTGTGGACCAGATATGTTGTTTTCACCATAACTATATAACTAACGTGATGTTTTGTGAATTTTTAGAATCCAGTGGCTGGGTGTCGCCAATCTTGGTCGAGCTACTATATATTCAGGGTTGATGAGAAGCAGAACAGAGGTGTTGTCAAGGTCGTGCGGATGAACAGCTACTAGAATGGAGTGTGTTGACTATAGATCATGGCTAAAGGATCTTGTTAGTGTCATGATGTAGAAACACTGCTTGTAGAGTTCACTTTTGATGTTTTTGAGAGAAGGAGATAATGCACTAGGATGTAGTGATGAGGATGGTGCAATAAGAAGATGTAAAATATTTTGAAAAACTTATATATGTATAAAAAATAAATATAACATAAAATATGTATTTAAAATTATAACATTTTAAAACATAATTAAAATAATGGGAGATAATTTTTTAAACAGTTCACATACGTAAATTTAAAAGGTGAAAATATTAATGGTGAATAATGAATTAAAATAATATTTAAAATTAAAGGATTTTAAAATGAGAGGATTTCAATTTAACAAAACAATAAAACAAATAAAAACATAAACACTTAGTGTAAACAATCTCCCCCTTTTGTATATTTTAAAACTAAATCCAAACTTTTCAATTTTAAAAATTCTCAAAATTACTCCCCCTTTTTGTAAATTGAAAAACCAAAAACAAACTTTAAAAAATTTCAAATTCCTCCCACCTTTTTAAATATTTTTAAAAAAACAAACTCCAAAAAAACATTATTAAGAACAATTCTGTTAAAAAAATAAAGTATGGGATAACTCCCCCTGAATTCATGCAATTCGAGCAACAAATGTAAGAACTGTAAAAAAAGATTAACATTATTTAAAAAAGAAATATCTAAACAATTCTCACTTTCAAACGATAAAAAGTTACTAAAAACTCAAAATTTTATTGATTAGGATATTCAATAAACAAAGTAGAATTGATAACAATAATAATGAAATAATATATCTGAAAATATATCCAAATTTAACAATCAATAATCCCAATACTCAAAATAGCATGCTTCTTACATACAAATTTTTTATACTAATTTTTTGGTATCAGATTAAAAAACTTATAAAGAAATAAAATTGAATTCTATATATTCTAGACTTTATTAAACACATGTAGATAGTATAATATTATTATATCCATTTAACAAATTGAGTCATTCAATATGATTTAAAACATGATAAAACGAAACAAAATTTCATAGATAACAAATAAAACATATCTTTTTTACATACACAAAAAATATATATAATATTCTATTTTCAATAGATTTTGAATCATTTTATAAAATAAAATTTTAAATAAAATTAGAACCGATTTTAAAAATTGATTCAATCCATGAAATTTATCTTAATTTCAAGAACAATAAAAATTTTACCTCTTACATAATCAAATTAATTTGAAAATAAATTCAAAATTTGTACCAATTTAGAACATAAATATTTAAAGATTCATCCATAATTTAAACTAGGAAAAAATAAAAACAAAATTGTGATGCATATAAGAAATATAGTAGTTATAGAATAATTCTCTGAATAATGTATTTCAAGGAATCACTATAAGAAGAAAACTATTAATGTAGTAAGTGGTTAAATAATTTAACAATATAAAATCTCCAAAATTGATGTGTAAAAATAAGAAGATTAATCAATTGATTGGTATGGGAAAAAAGACTCAGAGTTACAAACTAATTTAAAAATTATATTTCATTATATTTACTAATTTAAAAAATAAGGGGTAACTCTCCCTAAATTCATTATTTTTCTATATACCACTAAACTAATATTAAAAATATCTTTATATAATTAGAATATATTAAATTCAAATTTCAAACTAAAATTTTTTATCACTTTCTTACTTTAAAAGAAATAAAACAAATAATAATTATGGTATATGCCTAAAAATCTAGAAATTAGAATAACATCATAAACAAAATTATATATTTTTCATATCAGCATACCAGTTTATGAAAAAATATATAACATTCTTGTTGACCAAATATATTTAGGTGGGATTCCTATAAAATAGATTAAGTAGATAATTGTTTTGGCACACATGTTATTTTGAGTATAACTATATTTTTTATAAAACATTTAGGCACCCATGCTAACTTAATACTTTTATTATAGGGTAATACAAAAATAGATTCTTAGAAATAAAAGTCTTAGTGTGGCCTAATGATTGAATAAATCTTAAATAACATTAGTTTTCATAATTCCATTTGAGATTATATCTAAATCATGTAATATTTGAAACATTACCTTTACTTCCTTTAACAAAATTAGTTTTTTACATATTGGGAATTTGATTATTATAAAAAAAGATAGTTTTATGTTTATTTGGTTTACTCATATTCATCATCTTATCAAATTTTTCTTTTCCTTGAAAAAATAGATAGGGCTTCATTTAATCTAGTAATTTTCCTTTTAATATTTTTATTCTCTTTATAAACAACCTTCGGGTCATCACATACTTTCACATTTGAGAATGATCATATATTTTTCATTTTCTTATTTTTTATGTTTGGTCTTCTTTCATTCATTTTTAAATTTATCTAATTCAACAAAACAAACTTAAATCTCATGTCTTGATTTTAATTAGTTTTTTATAAGAAATATTTTATTCTTTAATGTTCATATTTGGGATTTATCAGTTGAGAATATACAACCCTTTTCTCTTCTACATTACTCAAATTGAAAACTTTCATTTTCTCATTTTCTTCTTTAAATTTATTATTTTTCTCTTTTAATTTCTAAATAAAGTACATCCATTCTCAAAATATCACATATAAACATTTCATCTTGTTCAATTAAATCATTAAATTCATATTCAATATAGACACATAACATAAACTATAATATGAATTATTTTTTACCTCATTCATTGTTGTTTCCATCAATCATATATTGGTTTGTTGTTTTTTACTCTCAAAATCATCAATACTTTAGTCTCGATCCTCTGTGAAACTATATCCTGCATGATATGCATGGTTTTACTCCTTGTATTTCTTGTCTCTACCTTATTGTTTAAATTATTGACATGATGACTTGATATGTCTCTTTTTCCTACACTCATATCATATTAATTCTGAAACATTGTATTTACTACCTTAACCTATCTTACTTCTATTTCTATCATCCTTTTGATGATCTCTTCTAGGATGCTACTTAAAACACCTATTTCATTTAATATACTTGTATAATCCTTAGTAAAAAATTTATTTCATCTTTATTACTTTGTTTTTACTCAGAACCAGAGGAATTAGAATAAACAAATATATTAGATTTTAATGTTTTACATTTCCATTTATCATGTTTATCATTATTTTCATTCTTAATTTCCATATCATATTGAAGAAGTGATCTTATCAGTTAATCCATTGATTACTCAATGAAATACTTACTTTATTTAATCATAGTATTCTTTGAGTTTTGTCTTTTAGGTAGAGTATGGAATCCTCTCTTTTTATTACATAAACTTTTCATTACATTATAAAAAATATAGTATCTTTTAAAGTTTATTTTCTTAGAAACAAGGTATGTAATACATGAAAACATAAAACATTATTCCAATACACTTGAAAGGATTATTAAAAGCTTCATCCTAAGTAAATTTATTTCATCTCATAACCATGAGACATACATCAAAGGAAAGGTTGATCATAAGGGCCAGTAAAGGAAAGCAAGGGAAACTGTTTACATGTGATCTTGAAAAATATCAAAAATAACATGATGATTATCATAAAGGCATGAGAGAGAGAAATGTCATAATAATAAGAAAATAAATATTATCATGGAAATGTGTCTATAACATTTAAATGACACATTCATATGAATATCACTAAGTTTTGTCACTGAGGTGTCATAAAAATTACCAATGTTATTCACCAAGGTATCAGAAAACAGGTCATATCTAGAGATTAAATTCTTTACCCAATAAATTGGATTGATGTTAGGGAGAACCATTAATAGGTATTATTTTTCATGTGATCCATATATATCATAATGAAACATTTCATAAATAACCCATTGAGAATAAAATAAACAAGTTTCATATAAAAAACATGGCGTTTTAAAAAGTGATTAAAGACAAGATCTTTATGTCATTTATAAACCATGGGAAGAAAATGAGTATTTTATGTATGTCAATCCCGGAATAAAATAAATAATTTTTAAATCTTGGTGAATACCCCTTGAAATTAATGAGGACTGGGTATTCTCATAAATAAAATTTAAGGAAAATTCTTGGGGTGAAGATAGAAATTTTGAGAAATAAAATTGGCAGCATAACGGGTATAAAACATGGTTATAGAAAAAGGTAAAAAGAAGGAGGATAAATATATATCACTAAAAAACATAACTTGGTAGTATGGGAATGAATAAAAATGAAATAGTATATTTTTACCATAACATTCAGAAGTCATAAATGAAAATATATTCTTAAAATGTAGAGAAAAGAAGGATATTTTCCTTACCTTGAAAAGTTATTCCAAAAACATTAGGATTGGGACCTAGAGAGATAGAGGAAACCTTTGGAGGAATACTTGAGAGGTAAAAATATCATATATTCATGGTTTATGAAATTTTAGTGAATGTAAATGGATAAATGGGTGGGTATTTATAGAAAAAGTGGAGGATTTGTTTATTAATTTCTAAATAAAGGCATTGGACACCTAGGTAGTGGTAAATGAAAAACCATGGGATTAACCATGGTATTGGATACTTGGGAAAAACTTTTTGTGACCATAGTTTTATATTACTTATTTTGGAAAGGAAAATTAATGTTTCTAAAAAATAACATTTTTAAAGTTAAATTTTTCATTTTAGAATTTGGAAGGTAAATTATATATTTGGAAATTGATTAAAATTTATAAAAAAATTGATATTAATAAAATAACATATTTTAAGTCATTTATTATGGTAATTTAGTTATTATATCATTATAAACTAATTATTAAGTCATTAAATATACTGAAAAACTCAAACTTTATTTTTACTATTCATTAAAAAATAAAGTATTTTATAAAATTTTCATAAATTCTACCTAACAAAATTTAGACGTGATGATACAAAAAAATAATACTTATTTTATCATAATAATTCTATAAATATGAGAATTTTTACTTTTAAATAATAAAAACCATATTTATTAAAAAAAATATTAGATTGAAAATGCACAGTAAAATTTCCAACACTTGAAAAAAGTAAAATTATTTTATCATTTATAATTGAATAAGAGTTGTTTATCATACTATTTCATTAAAATAAAATTATTAATAATACCATATTTTATTATATTAATTTATAGATTTCTGAAAAGTACTATCTCTATCCAAAAAATAAATTTATCAAATTTCATCTCAATTTTTTAAGAAAAACTATTCTTAAAACAAAATTGATGGAATAACAATTTTATTTATTCAATTGAATTAAACATTAAGTAACTTGGGCCTTGATACATAACCCTTTATTAAAACCACATACTCCCTAAGAGTAATGTGTGCAATAGTGGTAGTTTCATGGGGTGCCTCGGCTAACATCGACCAAGTGGTAATCTTTGCTAACATGAACTTCTCCCTTAGGTGATTTCGTTCAAGTTTCAATTGTTGTAGCTTGTCTTGGGATTGGTCAAGGGGG
Source organism: Viscum album (assembly GCA_963277665.1). Taxonomy (NCBI): domain Eukaryota; kingdom Viridiplantae; phylum Streptophyta; class Magnoliopsida; order Santalales; family Viscaceae; genus Viscum; species Viscum album. The sequence goes on from OY728153.1 coordinate 499,565,519, forward strand.
AATCTCAGGGATTATACCTCCCTCCCAAGTTATGACTAATGGGATTCAAACAGAATGACTCTACTGGTTGAGACCACCAACTCTTCTTTCTGTAAAAATCTTCCTTTGTCAAAATTTTACTTATAAATAATAATTGTAACATTAAAATTAGTATCAAGATTATAATTACAAATGGTCATATAAAATTTGAATCTAGATGGTCACATTTCCATTTATATTCACTTTATTATAAAAATATGGTTTTTTGGGGAATAAAATAATATAATAGATATTTTCAGGAGACAATTATTATTCAAAAAGTTCAGGTCATTACATTCTTCCCCCTTGAGAAATTTCATCCTCAAAATTTCAACTCGTTATCTCTGTTGAAAAAATTTGTGAGTACTTTTGTCTCATTGTCTCCTCTAGTTCTCACATTAATTATTCATATTTATGGTTCCCTCATAACACTTTGACCAGTTGGGTGGTCTTTTTGCATTGAACCATGTCTCTAGATTCTAAGATCTCCACTGGATTCTCCTCATAATATAGTTCATCTTTCAGTTGTACCACCTTAGGATTTAGTACATGTGAAGGTTTAGGAATATACTTCCTCAAGATACACACGTGGAATACATCCTGAACTTGAGCTATATTTGGTGGAACTTATATCTGATAAGACACTTCTCCTATGTGATCAAGGGTTTTAGAGGGTCCAATATACCTGGGGATAAGCTTCCCTTTCATCTGAAACTGCATGACTCTTTTACAAGGTGATATTTGAAGTAACACTTTGTCACTAACACCAAACTCTAATTCCCTTCGACATTTGTCAACAGAGCTCTTCTTCTGACTCTAAGTATCCTTTATGTGTTGTTAGATGGAATGAACCTGATCTGTTATCACTTGCATAAGATCAAGCCAAAGAAAATTTATCTCACCAACTTCATCCCAACAATTAGGATTTCCACATCACTTCCTATATAGTTCTTAATAGGGTTCCATTTGAATGTTTGAATAGAATATGTGGTTGTATGAGAACTCAAATAATGGGAGATGTTAATCCCATACATCTTTAAATTCCATTGAGCATGTTCACATCATTTCCTCGAGTGTTTGAGTAGTCCTTTTAGATTGTCCATTAGTTTGGGGGTGATAGGACGTACTGAAATCCAATTCAATACTCAGAACATGTTGAAGACTTCTCCATAATTTTTATTTGAACCTTGGATCACAATCAGAAATGATAAAAAGTGGTACCCCATGCAACCTCCCTGCATATATTATGTAAATCTTGGAAAGTTGGTTATGAGATAATTCTTCCCTGATAGAGATAAAATGGCCATTCTTGGTGAGACGGTCCACTATAACTCATATCATGTTGTTTCCATTGGTTGTTCTTGAGAGACTAATGAAAAATTCCATAGTGATATTATCCCACTTCCATGTTGGTATGGGTATTGTTTGTAATACCCCTTCAGGAATTTGTCTCTATGCCTTCACTTTTTGACACACCAGGCACCTTATAGTGTAGTCAACAATCTCCTTTTTCAATTATCCCACTAATAATGATCATGAAGGTCCCTATTCATTTTTGTGCTTGCATTATGTATTGATAATGTAGATATATAATCTTAATTCATTATATCCTTCATTATTTCTAGAATAGATGGAACACATAGCCTTATATGAAATTTCAGTACACCTTGTTGATCAATATTGAACTCATGAGACTTAACATTACTCGTATCCTCTATCTTCTTCTATAAAAATGATTTTCCCTTTTAAATTTCTTAATCTAATATAGTAATGATGGTTGAGAAATCATTTGGGATAGGTTTGATGATGTCCCTCCCCTTATGATTACCATGTAAAGTTTTAATTGGTCTTTGATCAAAGGATCTCATTGAATCCTCATCATTTCTTGAACAGTAGGATCTTTCTTACTTAATGTATTAGTGACTTTGTTTGCTCTTCTGGGATGATAATGAATTTTAAAATCATAGTCTTTAAGAAGTTTCAACTATATCCTCTATCTCATTTTCAATTCCATTTTTGTGAAAATATAATTTAAAATTTGGTGGTCTATGTATATACCACATTTCTCCCCATAAAGATAGTATCTCCATATCTACATAGAAAAAACAACTACAACTAGCTCCATTTCATGAATTGGATAATTCATCTCATGTGCCTTCAACTTTAAAGATACATAATCACTCACCTTGTCATATTTCATGATAATTCACCTAAAACCTTTCATAGATGCATCACTAAAAATAATGAATACTTCTACGATAAAGGGTAGAGTTAACACAGCTTTATTAACCAAACTCTTCTTTAGCTCTTGGAAACTTTCTTCACACTCCTTTGTCCATATAAAATTTTACCCTTTTCGAGTTAACTTTTTTAGTGGATTAGAAATCCATGAAATTTTTTTCAAAAACCTCCTATAATATCCTACTAAACCAAGAAATCTATGAATCTCAGTTACTATTATAGGATGATTCCACTCCTCCATATCCTTTTTCTTGGAAGGATTAACTGATATTCCTTTAATGTTTACAATGTACCCCAAGAAAGCAACTTTTTGTAATCAAATTCACATTTGATGAACTTTCCAAATATCCTCTCCTTCCTCATATTTTTCAATATAACCCTTACATGATCCCCATGACCCTTGTGAAATTTTTAATATACCATAATATCGTCAATAAAAACTACCAAAAAGTTATCAAGGTGGTCTTTAATGACTCCATTCATCCAATCCATAAATATAGAAGGATCATTATTCCAGAAAAAGGGCATAAAAACAAACTCATAATGCCCATATCTTGATCAGAAGGTAGTATTTAGAATATCTTCTTTCTTCATCCTCAATTTATGATAACCAGATAGATGATCAATCTTGGAGAATAATTGATCCCCACAAAGCTAGTCAAATAAATCATCACTCATTTAAAGAGGGTACTTTTTATTCATTGTGATCCTGTTAAGTTCTCTATAATAAATGCATATACACATTGATCCGTACTTATTCTTTACAAGGAGAACTAGTGATCCCTAAGGAGACATGCTTGGTTGGATAAATCCCTTCTTTAAAAGATCTTGGATTTTTTTCTTTAATTTATCCAACTCTACATTTTTTATTTTATATGAGGTATTTGATAACAGCTTGGATCTAGGAATGAGTGCAATGGATAAATCTACCTCTCTTTCTAGGGTAGTTCCAGGTAACTCCTCAATAAATACATCAATGTATTCATAAATTATGGGGTCACTTTCTATTCATGTAATTTCATTTTCTTCTTCATCTTCACTAATCATATCCACAGATAATGCTATGGGAGGAACTTCCATACAAATCTCATGTCATGATATATCTCCTTTGAAAACAACTGTAGGTTTTCCATTCAAGGACACTAATATTTCCTTGTTTCTATAGTTTATCTTAGTATTATACTTTGAGTGCTATTACATCCCTATTATAATATCAAATTCTAACATGATAATGACTACTAGATTTGTGATGATATTAAGCTCGCCAAAGTCAATACTATAGTTTATATACATTATTGATTCTTGGATATTCCCTCCAATAGTCTTGACAGATAACCATACTTCTAGAAGTTTAGGGATTGATTCTATATTCTTTGACAACTTAGAGGAAATAAAGGAATGTGTAGAACCAAAATCAAACAAATTACTTTATAGCTTTGAGAGAACAATGAGGGTACCTTCCACCACATAATTTGGATATTCAGCTTCATCCATCATGATAGAGAAAGCATGACTTTGTTATATTATCCTATGCCGAGTTTGATGGTGATTCCCCTCCACTATCTTCATATTTTGACAGTGATTGCAAATTTTCTCATGTTTTCCACACTTAAAGCATTGGAATTTAGGCTGGTTCTGCACCATCTTCCCTTTTTCTTTAGTGTTGAGAAGTTGAGGCTTCACCTCACTATGATAGTTCCAAACAATGTGGTCATCTATTCAACACTTGTAATATTTTCCACTCCAGAGCAATTAGTTCCCTGAATGCTCCTTCCAACATTTGTTGCATGTGGGAAGTTGCAAATTATTTCCTCCTATTTCATGATAAAAGGTCCTCCCTAAGATATGATCTATTGATCTCTTCTTTTCATTAGATCTATGGGACTATTGTATCTCTTTGAACACCAGTTCAACCTTCATAGTACTCCTCACTATCTTCTTATAGTTTTCATACTCTCAACTGGCTAGATTCTTCAATAGAAGTGGTCTTATTCCACTAAATAATCTATAAAACTTTTCATTAGGATCCATAATAAATATATAAGTGTGACAAGAAATTCTTGTAAAGTTCATCTCATAGGTTCCCACATATTTTTTTCCTTCTGCTTCATATCAATAATTCCTTCCCCATTTTCGTTTGCATCGAATGGGGGAAATAGTTTTTGAAAAAGGTTCCCTTAAACTCTTCCAAATCCACAGATTCAATATCCTTTCATGGATTCATGTTTTTAACCAGTTTCTACCATTATTCAACTTCTCCCTCTAAGTGGTACACATCCATATTGAATTTCTCTTGCTCCAAACAGCGGATTACAGAAAAGATCTTCTCTATATATATTATCCATTGTTCAACAATCAATGGGTTGGTAGATCCATTGAAATAAGGTGGTTGTTAATGAATAAAGGACTCAACAGAATGTTTTTCCCTTCGAGGTGAAGCTAGTATATCAACTTGATTCAAGTTATTATTCATAACTCGAGTCAGTTGATTCATAATTATCATGAAGTTTTTTATTCTGTCTTCCATTATAGGGTCATCGGTGCATGGTCCATTCCACTCACCATTTATGTGGTTCTCATATTTCCCACCATTTTCTAAAAGAATAAAACATAGTGAGAAATTTTTTATTTTATGAATCTTATAATTCAAAATGAACTTTTTTCCTAAAACATTATGCTTAAATATGTTATTCTTTAAAAACAGTTACATTTTCTTAAAATCCTTCATAGTGATTCATAAAAAGATTGTGATTAACCAAAAATACCCCCCCCCCCAAGAGTATCAAAATAGGTGTGTAGTAAGGCTAATTGTTGTGTACTAGGTTACACCAATTCAGTCCCAATGAACCTCATCATAGTTTTTACCCCTGGGTACATCTATTCTAGAACCACACCCACTTGTTCATATCTAGACATAGATTTATTTTCTCAAAAACCACTTATATAATAATTTACTAAAATACCTAGATGTTTTACAATAGTTTAACTTATTCCCTAAGGTACTTACTAAAGTTTTAAAATCCTAATTTCCACAAATATCTAAATTGTACTTTGATAATAATTATGGAATCTTATCTTTCTATTACATAAAATGTTCATTACATTGTACATAATAGATGACCTTTTAAAAGATTATTATCTTGGGAATAAGGTGCATAATACAAGAAATCTTAAAATATTATTCTAATCCAATTGAAAGTATTCTTAATAGGTTAATCCTAAGTACATTTATTGCATCTCATAACCTAGGAACATAAATCAAAGGATAGGGTGAGCATAAGACCAGTAAGGGAAAGAAAAGGAAAAAGTTTACATGTGACCTTGAGAAATATGAATAAGAACATGAGGATTATCCTAAAGTAATGAAAAATAAGCATATAATAATAATAATAACATGAATCATAACATGTAAATGTGGATAAAACATTTAAATGTTACATTCATAAGCATATCGTTGAGGTGTCATAAAAATTACCAAGATTATTCAGCAAGGTATCGTATAACATGTCATCTCTAGAGATTAAATTATTTACCAAGTGAATAGGAGGTATATTTGAAATCACCATTAATATGAATTAATTTTAATGTGATACACATAGATCATTATAAAAAAATTATAAATAAACCATGGAGAATAAAAAAATGGGTTTTATATAAAAATCATGGCATTTTAAAAAAGTGCTTAAAGACAAGATATTTATGCCATTTATAACCAATGGAAAGGGAATTAGGGTGTTATGTATGTCAATACAATAATAAAATAATTTTTTTACATCTTTTTTAATAACCATATAAAATAAATTTTTTTGGGTATTCACATAATGAAAATAAAAGGGAATTTCTTGAAGAGAAGATAGAAATTTTGAGAAGTAAAATCAACAGCATAACGGGTATAAAACATGGTTTTAGAAAAGGGTAAAAACAGACAGACAAAGATTTACCATTTATAAAGAATAATATATAATTAAGTAAAATAATAAAAATCAAATAGGATAGTGTTACCATAACATTTATAAGACATATATAAAAATAGATTCTTAGAACGAAGAGAACAGAAGGATATTTCCCTTACCTTGAAGAGTAGTTCCTAAAACATGAGGATTGGGACCTTGGGGGATTGAGGACACCTTGGTAGGAATCATTGGTAGGTAAAACTATCATAGATTAATATAGGAAGAAATGGGAGTGAAAGGAAACAGATAAATGGGTGGGTATTTATAGAAAAAGTGGAGGATTTGTTTATTAATTTCTAAATAAAGGCATTGGACACCTTGGTAGTGGTAAATGAAAAAACATGGGATTTATCATGGTATTTGATCATGGTATTAAACACATAGGACATATTTTATGTTATTTTAATCCAAAAGAGTCTACCATAATTTTATATTACATATTTTTTCAATTAAAATTAAAGATTCCACAAAATAACATTTTAAAGTTAATGTTTCCATTTTAGAATTTAGAAAGTAAATTTTATATTTGGAAATTGATTATATATATTAAAATAATTTATATTAATAAAATAACATATTTTAAGTCTTGGATTGTGGTTAATTAGTTATTACATTATTATGATAGAATTAGGAATTCATTTAACATATCGAAAAACTCAAAATGTATTTTCACTATTCATAAAAAAATAAAGTATTTTATAAAAGTATCACAAATTCACCCTAACCTAATTTAAAAATTATTATTTTAAAAATTATATTTTTTTATCATAATAATTATCTAAATATGATAATTTTAACTTTTGAACATAAAAATCCTTATTTATTAAAAATAATAGCGGATTGAAAATGCATAGAAAAAATTCTAACACTTGAAAAAAAATATCATTTAAAATTAAAAAATATATTTTTTACCATACTATTTAATTAAAATAAATAGTATTAATAATACCATAGTTTATTATAATAATTTATATCTGTCTAAAAAGTAAAATCTCTATCCGAAAAATGAATTTAACAAATTCTATCTCAATTTTATTAAGAAAAAATATTCTTAAAATGGAATTGATGGACTAAAAATTTTATTTATTCAATGGAATTATAATTTAAGTAACTTGGGCTGTGACACAGAACCTCTTATTACACCCACATACTCCCTAAGAGTAAGGTGTGCAATGGTGGTAGTTTCATGGGGTGTCTCAGCTAACATCAACCAAGTGGTAATATCTACTAACTTGAACATCTCCCTTAGGTGATTTCATTCAAGCTTCACTTATTGAAGCTCAACTTGGTCTGGGTTAAGGGAAACACCCAGTGATGATACTTCCCTCCCAAGTTTTGATAGCTAGGATTCAAATGGAATTACTCTACTGGTTGAGGCCATTGACTCTTCTTTTTATAATAATTTTCCTTTTTCAAAGTTTTACTTATAAACACTAATTATAATGTTAAAATTGTTATCAAGAGTATAATTCCCAATTTTCATATTGACCAACAATCATAATTTACCAATGGTCTTATAATGGTTGAATCCTTATGGTCAAATTTCCTTTTATATTCACTTCATTAAAAAATGGTTTTGTTGTGAATAAAATAATAAAACACACATTTTTAGGAAACAATTATCATTTGAAAAGTTTGGGTCATTACATAGATCTTTAAGTATTCTTTCAATAAGAACATAATTATTCATGTTCTCCCTTATTGAAACCATAATTTTTACAATATTAGTGAATTTTTTTACATATCATTGATTATCTCTTGATCAGTCATTTTGAATTCTTGAAACTCAGACCTATAAAATCATACATTGGTTCTCTGTAACTTATCAGTTCCTTGATGAGTGACTTTTAAAGTCCACTAGATGTTAAAATAAGTAACACATGATGAAATATGGCTATACATATTTATACTTAAATAAAAATATATATAATTCATAACTTTTTAGTTTAGAACCCATTTTGTAGCATCATTTCCCATTAGAGTTTTAAAATCTTCTTCATGTAGTTTATAAGCTTTTAACATGATAACCCAAAATTGAAGACCTATATTTCTTATATTTACCTCGATAAGATCCTTCCAGTAAACATATTTGGTTCCATTGAAGTGTTCTAGTATAATGGGATTAAATATCTCAAAATCCTAACATTCCATAGACATAGTAGTGGATCTTTCCTTAAGACTATTCCTCTAATGGCCCGAAGGCCTTCATTCTTTTATTGATTTTTTGATAATCCACCTTTCAAGGAGTGAGGTGGAACCCTTACAAGGCCCGTAGTCGTAAGTATTACATGGCTCGTAGGCCTTAGAGGAATTCATTTGCCCGTAGGCTTCAAACATTACATACAACCCAGACTAACTACTTGGAACTGCTTCTCCCCAGCATCTTCATCGTGAAATTAGTTCTCCACCTTCGCATGTCTATTCGGCTAGGCATTCCCGTGCATGCATAGGCTTGTCCTGATGGAAGGTTCCATACCCTCTCATTCTTGCAATCTGTTTAGCTTTTGCTATGGTGAAAGCTCCTTGCTCATCCTCCGTGTAGAGCTTGTTCCACGTAGGTAGTCTGGTTTGCATCTACACTTAAGGTGGCCCGAAGGCCTTGAGGTGGCCCGAAGTCTATACTGACCTGAAGGCCTAGATGGCCCAAAGGCCTTAAAGTACTTGGGGACCAAATCAGTGGCCCGAAGGCCCTAACGGGGGCATATTCCCAACTGCTACAGTGCCAAACAGTACCTTCTATAGTTCTCGCTATAGTACCTGCTACAGTACTGCACATTTCCTACTACAATACTGCACAGTACCTACTACAGTACTGTTATAGTACTGCTACAGTACCCCAAAAATAATGTCTTCGCGTGGATTTGATCCTGGGTCTCCCTGATGCACTTACGGATTCCTTACCAACTAGGCTAAGGCTCATGTGCTTTCCTTAAGACTATTAGATCTAAGATAATGGTTAGTTCTAAAAGATAATGAAACAGTGATAACTATTTCCTTAAAAAAGAACCATGCTCTGATACCAATTATTAGGTAACATTAATATGGAAATCCTAACTATAGGGGGGTTAATAGTCCTTTTAAAAATTTCATCAATTAAATATAATTATCCGAGTATTTAACAGTGTTAATTATGTAGTGAAAAATAAAAAAAAGAACATAGGATGTTTTTTATAGTAGTTCGTACCACCAATATCATAGTCTACTTTTCAATATTCTCAACTCAGCAATAAGATCAGAATTTACTGATACCTCACTTTTGATAGGGGTAGATAACCCAATTACAAACATATGTACCTTTTTCTCACCTTGTGGTGTAACCTCAATTGGTTTTTATATGAGTCACAATCCACGTGAATTTTTTCTAGGAGTCCCAATCTGACATTCCTTTTATATTGTAGGAATATCCTAGTTAAACAGATTTTGGATGGGAAAATCATAATCATATTCTAAAAGTATAAAGAATAGATAATAGAAATACAATAATGAAAACTAGATATAAATTAAGAACGGAAATGGTGCAGATGATGTTAAATGTCAATGTAGCTCAATAAAATCAATCACTTCAATAATTTATGGTCAAAACAATGAAGTATTTCATAATCACAATAATAAAATATTAGTCATTGTATAGATTCAATACTCTTCAATGCTTGTATAAAATTTTTATTCTATATTTGATATGATCATATCAATCATAATAAATCTTTTTGAGTAAACTTTGTCAAGTTTATTTTATCACATTCATTGATTAATATTGTAATAGTTAATTGTGTGTCATTAACTCCAAGATCTTGGATCATATCAATATCGAATCATAGAAATCCACATTAGAAAATAATAAACATTGAAAATATATATGTTACCTATAATTTGAAATAACATGCTCATACTTAGAGAATCTTTGTGCTTTTTATTTATGCATGAAAAATATTGGAAACTCTTTGAATATGATTGTTAGGATGAATTATAATTATTCAAACGAATAAATAATTAAATAATATTAAAAAAATATTTTGTGAATTTAATTATTGATAATATATATATAATGATCATAAAATAATTAATTTTAAAATTATTATTTCTATAATAATCTATATGATAATTTATACATCAAATAATTTTCACATAGGTGTTATAATATATAACTATTTTATAAAGTAATATAATTGTTAAAATTAATATAATAAACTTGGAGTAATTAAAAGTGTCAAAATAACATTAAAATAGATTATATTAGAAAAAATAAGTTTTCTTAAAGTAAAGTGGTGTATTGTTTGTGATACATACTGACCATGTGAATTTAGTTATGTTGTAGGTATACTAACCATGTGACTAATTTGGTCATGTGGTCAGTATATTGATCGTGTGACTAATTTGGTTGTGTGATCGGTATACTGACCATGGGACTAATTTGGTCATGTGGTTGTTATACTGATTTTGTGATCAAAATAAATTTATACATGCGGTCACTTTAATATAAGCTTAACTGAGATAAAAATAATAATAATTTATGGTATCTATAATATTGAAAAAAAATACATTAGTGGTGGTTTTTCTTTGAACTAGCAGTGGTTTAAACTACTGCCTAATAATATAGTGGTTATTATCAAATTTTCCATATATTTCATGGCCTATACTCATTTATTAGCAATTATTTAAATTTAATTCCATTTTTATATGTGTCATTTTCTTATTATTTAATAGTGATTTCAGTTTTATTTAACAGCATCTCTTTTAAAAAAAATCCAAAAAAATAGATTAGATGAAACTAATCACCACTAAATATATTATTAGTGGTTATGTTTTGCGACGGTTACCCTTAACTGCCACTAAATATAATTTGAATTGATTTAATTAGCGACGGTTATTAGAATCGCTGCTAAATATTACAATTAAAATTTATATTATTTGTAAAATATTTTATAAAAAAATTAAATATAAAAAAAGATGAAATAAACTAAAACATAAATGTATGATAATCCCATCATACATCCTTCATACGTCCATATTCATATATACAAACATACACAATTGGTATAACCTCAGTCAATAGAAACCTCAATAAACTAATACATTAGTCAACCCATACATCAGTCAACCCATACCTCACTCATCAATATCTGCATATAAAATGTGTCCAACAGCAACCCATTCCCAATATACATCCACACTAAGACCTCCACTACATCTGCCTACCTCAACATCATCTCATCAATTGTAACAAAAAAAAAGAAAACCAAAATTAAAACTAAACATAATGAATCATAATTATATTAGAATAATTGAGAAAATTTGAACATAACATAGAAACTAAAAACCATCATGATTTCCACCTAAAGAAAGTCATGGATCAAAACAAAAAACCGCCTACCTACTGTCAGCATCTTTCACCTACAATGAAAATCAGAACATTTAAGAAAAGAAATGTGAAAGAGAAAAGACATAAAAATATTCAAAGTGTTGCACATAAAATTTGTTATTTTGGTAATAAAATAGAATTCATTTTAACATAAAAAATAATATATCATGAAAAACACTTTTAAAACATAAACTTATTTATTTAAGATATTATTTAACACTTGAATCTAAAATGAGATAAGTAAATATTCTTATTAAATTTTAGATCAATGTGCGGTGTGTATGAAATTTACATAATGAACAAATTTTGAAGACATTGATATCACAACATGTCCTATATTTCAAAAATAACACAACAGTAGTTGTCCCATGATTTTACATCAATATGAGGTTATTTTCTAGGGTCTTGACCGTTGCACAAATGGTTTAGTGTTTTAAAAAACAAAAAACGTTTTTATGGGCATCATTGGAAAACTATAACTCGGAATGGCGTGTCTTAAGTTCCTACATTTCAAAAATAAACCTACAGCCATTATCCTCTGATTTCAAGGAAATTTAATGTTGTTTTCTTGGTTTTTAACCCTGACATTGTTTTTAAAGGCATTGGTACCATTAAAAAGTGTTTACCGAGTCATTCCAACCACACCGCAAGCCGAATTGATGTGTAGTCTATACGTACACATCAAAAATAACTCAATGGTGGTTTTACCCTTATTTCACATAAATTTGAGCTTTTTCTATTGTTTTTACTATTGAACGAATGTTTTATTATTTTAAAACACTAAAAACGCATTTACATCCATCTCAAGAAAACTATAAACCAAAATGATGTTTCTGCAGTTCCTACATTTCAAAAATCAATCTACAGTAATTTTCTTAGATTTTAGGTCAATCTGACATCATTTTCCTAGTTTTGACCCCCTTCCATGTTTTTTAAGTTCCTTCAAAAAGTGTTTACCAAGTCATTCCAACCACACCGCATGTCAGATTGGTGTGAATTCTACGATTACACATCAAAAATATCACAATAGTGGTTTCCCATGATTTCATATCAATCTGATGTCGTTTTCTATGGTTTTGACTGTTACACGAATGTTTTAGTGTTTTTGAAACATAAAAAATTAATTTACGACCATCTTAGGAAAACCATAAAATTAAATGAAATTTCATCAATTACTACATTTCAAAAATAAATCTACGTTCATTTGCCTATGATTTCAGGGTAATTCGACATCATTTTCCTCATTTTGACCCCCTAAAACATGCTTTTAAAGGATTTGATACCTTTAAAAAGAGTTTACCAAGTCATTATAAACACACCATAAATCAGATTGATGTTTTTTATATAAATAAATATAAAAAATTACACAACAATGGTTTTCCCAGGATTTCACATCAATCTAAGGTCGTTTTCTATGGTTTTGACCGTTATACAAACGTTTTAGTGTTTTAGAACACTAAATGTTCATTTACGCTCATATCATGAAAACTATAACTTAGAATGACATTCTATGAGTTCCAACACTTCAAAAATAAATCTAAGGTTGTGTTCCCCTTATTTTTGGTAAATATGACACTGTTTTCTTGGTTTGGACTCCCCTATACATATTTTTAAAGGCTTTTGTGCCTTTAAAAAATATTTTCAAAGTCATTATAACCATATTGCAGTTCAGATAGATGTTTATTCTACACATAGGCATCAAGAATAACATAATGGTGTTTTCCCCATGATTTCACATCAATCTGAGATCTTTTGATATGGTTTTGACCATTACGTGAATGTTTTGGTGTTTTAAAAAACTTAAAACAATTTTATAGCCATCCTGGGAAAAATGTAACTCAAATGATGTTTTGTCTATACCTACATTTTAAAAATCATTCTACATTCATTTTCCAATGATTTTATGGCATTTTTATGTCATTTTTTGGTTTTCACCCCCTTACACATGTTTTTTAAGGATTTAATGCCTTTAAAAAGAGTTTATTGAGTAATTCTGACCACACCGCATGTCAGGTTGAATTTATTTCTATGCGTACATGTCAAAAATAACTCAAAGGAGGTTTTTATATTATTTCATGACAGTTTGAGTTCTTTTTATATGGTTTTGATCATTTTATGAATTTTTTAGTGTTTTAAAACACAGAAATGCATTTACAGCTATACTAGGAAAACCATAACTCAGAATGACATGTCTTTGTTTCCTGAATTTCGGCAATCAATATATGGTAATTTTCCTTTGATTTCAGGTCAATAAAACATTTTTTTACTAGTTTTTAACCCCCCAAAATTCAAAGGATTTGGTACCTTTAAAAAGAGTTTATTGATTCATTCCAACCACACTGCATGTCAAATTGATATGTAGTCTATGTGTACACATAAAATTTAACTCAATAGTGATTATACCATGATTTTACATCAACCTAATATCTGTTTATATATTTTTTACCACTATATATATGTTTTAGTGTTTTAAAACACTAAAAACATATTTATAGAAATATTAAAAAACAGTAACTTGGAATGATGATTCGTCAGTTCCTATATTTCAAAAATTAATATATAGTATTTTTTCTCTATTTTTAGGGGAATTTAATGTCTTTCCCCTAGTTTTTAACCCATGACACGTGTTTTTAATGGATTTGGTACATTTAAAAAGTGTTTACCAAGTCATTATTACCAAACCACGCCTAGGATTGAGTTTTAGTCTATGTGTACACATAAAAAATAACTAAAAATTTGTTTCCCAATTATTTTATGTTAATATGAGGTCGTTTTATATGTTTTCTACTATTACACACATGTTTTAGTGTTTTAAAACACTAATAACACAGTTACATCCATCCCAGGAAAACCATATCTTGGAATGATCTTCCATTAATTCATGTATTTCAAAAATCAATCTACAGTCATTTTTCTCTGATTTTAGGGAAATCCTACAACTTCTTCCTAGTTTTGACCCCAAACACATGTTTTTAAAGGTTTTGGTACCTTTAAAAAGTGTTTACCAAGTCATTCAGACCACACCACATGTCATATTGATGTTTAGTATAAGAGTACACATAAAAAATAACTCAATGGTGCTTTCCCATAATTTCACATTAATATGAGGTTGTTTTCTTTGGTTTTGACCGTTACATGCACATTTTTGTGTTTTAAAACACTAAAAACATGTTTATACCCATATCGGGAAAACTGTGACTCGTAATAATGTTTATTCTATTCCTAAATTCTAAAAAAACTACAGTCATTGTCCTATGATTTTAGGGAAATTAGAAATTATTTTCTTCATTTTAACCCCCCAACACATGTCTTTAAAGGATTTTATACCTTTAAAAAGTGATCACTGGTTCATTATGACCACACTACACCTTGGATTTATGTTTTTTCTAAGTTTACATATCAAAATTAACTCAAATGTGTTTTTACCATGATTTCAAATCAATATGAGGTCTTTTTTTTACTGTTAGACACACATTTTAGTGCTTTAAACACTAAAAACACGTTTATGGCCATCTTGATCAAACCTTCACTCATAATGAAGTGTTTTCAATTAATATATTTTAAAAATAAATATATGGTAATTTTACTCTAATTTCAATTAAATACAATTTCATTTTCCTAGTTTTTACCACCCAACACATGATTTTAGAGGGTATGGTGCCTTTAAAAAATGTTTGTTGAGTCATTCCAACCACATCGAATGCCATATTAACGTGTTGTCTATGAGTACATGTCAAAAATAACTCAACAATATTTTTCACTTATATTCACATCTATATGAAGTCAATTTTTATGTTTTCTACCATTACATACATTTTTTAGTGTTTTAAAACACTAAAACATTTTTATAGCTATCCCAAGAAAATCATAACTCTCGAAATAATGTGTCGTTAGTTACTAAATTTCACAATTTACTATACAGTCATTATCCTATAATTTCAAGGTATTATTACATTATTTCCCTAGTTTTAACCCCCTAGCATGCATTTTTAAACGCTTTTATACTTTTAAAAACTATTTAATGAGTCAAAAATGAGAAAACAAGCTCGAATTGTTTTCAAACTTATGGATAATGATTTATAATTAATTTTTGACTTTTATGAATCAAAAACATGTCAGTATTGAATAATATGTGGTTGGTATGACTCAAAGTGCATGTTTTCTATATAAAAGTGTCATTTTAGTTTTATTTATGGAAGTTGTATGTGTTATTTTAAAATGTGTGAATGAACTATGGAATTTAGAATTTACCATGGTAGTATGAGCTATAAGGATAGAAATATTGGTGAGGATCATCCTGGACATACGCTAAAATACATAAACTAAATCATTTTCCATTTCTGGCCATCAATAATCTTGTGTTTTCCTATAAGAGTCTTGTTCTAGCACTTTTTTTCAATCTTGAAATTTCTTCTTGTGATTCTCGATCAACGGAACTACTTGAACCCCTAATGGGGGCAGTGGTAATAGATGAAGATTCCCTACCAAATACAAATTATGGAGTAGGCCCATAACTCATCCCCCATACATTTCTGGGATGCTTCTTCCCTAAATTAATTACAACTGCAACATTCTAAGAAGTCGATGATGATTATGAAGGGTTCACATCTAAGACTTCTTGAATTTTACCCTATTAATACAAAAATATTAAAAATGATTTTTTAAAATATATAAACTTCATAATATTATCTAATTAATAAATTTTCATTACTATTTATTTTTATTACATCACTATAAATACATAATATTGAAAAATAAATTATAACAACAAAAAAGTCTTAAACCCAATTAATTGGGGCCATGTAGATGTATCAAGACATTCCAAATTTGCATCATTTGATCCATGTTTCCAGCATCATTTAATTGGGTTTAAGGATTGTTAGTTGTTGTAATATATTTTCATTATTATGTTTTTATAGTAATGAAATAATATTAAATGGTATTGAAAATTACTTACTCTAACATCTTTTGTAGAGTCATTTCCAAAACTATCATTTCATTTCCTATGCACTTTAAACCACAAATCTGTTTGGACTACAGAGTGACCTAATTCATTAGACTTTATAAAAAATATAAACAAGTTATAAAAAACCATGACTTATAATAAAATGATATAAATACTAGATAATAAATACAAACAAAAAATTTTCTTCTTCTCGGAAAACTCTAAGACCCAGTGATGTGAGGAATGAATTACATCTCACGATTCATGGTATTCTTTATAATAATTCCTAAAAAATAGCAACATTAATAAAAATTATAATTTTATTGTGTTTATGTTATTAAGATGCTGTAAAATATGTAATTACCTCATGAGACGAATCTCTCTTAATATCAACAAAGAGCTTTCATTACTCACGATAAATTCTTTCAGGAACGTTCTCATGCATCTATCGTGAGCTCAGAGATGTGTCATTAAACTCATGTAATAATATAAATTTAAAATATCTACATTTATTGCCTAAAATTTTCAAATTCTATGGCCGTGAAATTGAACCAGGGGAATTAAAATGAAAAAAACATCTAGAAATAAAAAACATAACACTTTATAAGTATATTAAAAAATATTACTCATGTATTTTAATTAGTTATCAAGGAATATTGAATTAATATTACCTTTAC
Source organism: Viscum album (assembly GCA_963277665.1). NCBI lineage: Eukaryota > Viridiplantae > Streptophyta > Magnoliopsida > Santalales > Viscaceae > Viscum > Viscum album. The sequence goes on from OY728153.1 coordinate 499,582,712, forward strand.
ATTAGTATTGAAGACCTCAATTTTCAATGTTGTAAAAATATACCTCTAATATTTATAATTGATGAGAAATCGCATTGTCTTACAAGCAAGAATCCTAAGAATCTGCTCATAGATTCTGGAAGTTTCACTGGTAGGCACCCCAAACTCATCAAATGGAATGATGATCTTGAAGTCCTTCGGGTCTCATACATTTTTTGTGTTCATATTTGTATCACTTATATGGTTTCCTTTATCTATTTTACAAATGCATTAAACAATTAATAAAATATATGTTTTTTTATATAATGACATACAATCCAGTAGTGGTAACTCGTCAATATCCCTTAGATGGAGTGGTGACCAACTGCTCCATCATTATAAGTCAATCAAGTGGTGGGATACCAATAACATTTGGGGAAATGGATATATTTCTAGTATCCTTGGGTATAATGTAATCAATCGGATCCATAGAAGCTGACGATAGTGGTGGTATACTCTGAGATACTGATCAGCTAAGATCTTGAAATTTTTTTCTTCTCAACATTCCTGTCAATCAAATGGTTCAAGTATATTAAATGAATAATAAATGAAAAACTAGAAGATTTAAGAAAAACTAGAACAATTTATACATGTATGAAACACTTAAAAATGAGAAATTGTAATATATTTTCACTACCAATTTATATATTCAATTGTCTTCACCTTCATTATCTTCACTGTTATCAACCTCCATTTTTAAAAGTCCTTCATTTTCACCCTCTCTTTTAAGTTCTATTTTTTTGATATTGTCTAAAAAAGGTATTCATTTTTTTTGTGGTTAATGTGGTTCACTATCAAAAAGTACCAATTGATCTTCATCACCCATATCATATAAGTCTCTCCACTTTAAGTGTACAATAACACTCCAACCTTCATGTATTTCATCATCTATATAATAAAAAATCTTCTCTTTTGAATCCAAGACAAATAGATCATGCTCTACATGATCACTAGTTTGGATTAAGTGATAGAAGTTGATAGAAGTAAAATGTAATGAATATTTTATTATGCTCTTATCAATTTTGACCCACTTTCATTTTAATAAGACAACTAAAAACTAACCATTACAGTTTAATTTAATTATATAATTCATCTTAAAATAGTATCCCAACTCTATAAGTGTAAATACACCACTATTATGGGTTTTTAATTCTTCTCCATGATATTTTGTATGAAACCTCCCACCATTAATATTTTAGGCATTGAATCACTTAGACTGCCTTAGAGAAACTTAGGACAAAAACATCAAATCATTTGATATTTCATCTCAATTATCAACATTAATTATCAATAAAAAATATATAAGGTTCTAATTTTAATATAGATAAAAATAATTACTTTTCAATAAAATGAATATGATTATATACTTACACAATGGGAAAACCATTCGAAAATATCCTTATTAACATCTTTTGTTAATTCCATCTCATTTAGAGCTCAATCCCTTAGTAACCTATTTGTTTTCAATCGAAACTCTTCAATAAATGGAACTAAAATAAAACTGTTGAGTAGTTCACATCAATGTGCTTGTAGAAACTCCAATTAACTTAGCATAAAATTTGATCCCTTTTTAATTCTTCATGCAATAGTTTCAAATATCTATGACTAGTTTTCAGAATGAGAATTAGTCAACATGTCATCAACACACCCAATACGATTGAATCTGGTATAAATCCCATCCAAATACCTAGAATAAAAGGTAAAAAACTCTTAAACTATGTAACCTTCAGAAATAGTGACTTATGGTTGAGCTTTATTCCTCACATATGATTTCAAATGACATAATTTCCTAATGCAAAAATATAAGAAACATATAAAAAAATTATTCAATGATTTGATATAATTGAATTCACCAATGAAAATGAAAATAATATCAATGTACCACTCAATTAGATACATCCATCGATATTGTACCGGTCCACCAAGTTTAGCTTTATCAACCAAATAAACATTCAAATGAATTGTGATTATGAAGAATGAATGGAGATATAATATCTCCAAATGAAAAAGTGTAAAAATAATTCTTTCTTGAATTTTATCAAGATCAATTGGATTTAGAGTTTTTCTAAAAATATCTCTGAAAAGGTATAAAACTCAACTAGAACTACAATTACTATTTTAGGTAACATATTATGTAATGCCAATGGAAAAAACTGCTCCATAAGAATATATGAGTCAAGATATTTGAATCCATTGAACTTTCAATTTTTTAAGTCAACACACCTTGATATGTTACTTGAATATCCATCTAGTACTTTTACATTCTTTAAAGTTCGAAGGAATATGTCCTTATTATGATTTTTCATTGTAAAAATTGCTGAAGGATAATTTCAATTCTCATTTTCCCACAAATCATGCATTATATTCATTGACTCTAAATCCTTATGAGCATTAAGGTGATCCTTGAATTTACCCTTCCCATTAAGCAATGTAAAAATTACATTATCATAGACATGCTTCTCAATATTCATTATGTCAAGACTATGATGCATCAAATTAAACTCCCAATAGGGAATTTTGGAAAAAATACTCTTTTTCTTCCATTTTGTTTTCAAGCTACTTCAGATATTATACCTTGTACCCTTTTCCCCCTTATTTTAACTGATGACATTTTCTAAATTCTTCAGTGACATTAATTAATTATCCCAAGATATATGAACCAGATAACACCTTCAGTGTATTTCTCAATTCAATATCTCCATTAAATCATGTATTTTTAAACATTAATTAATGAGAAGAATCAAGAAATTGATGGTGACACAAAAAAAATCATTTTCTTCTATAAGGTAATCATTGTGGTTTAAAATAAAAATTACAAATTGCACAATCCAAACCAGTATGAGTGTTTGAACTAGAAAATTTCCTAGTTCAAGAAATTTACTAATTGTTCACATTAAAGAATAATTAATTTGAATAGTTATCTCATTGAATAATCATATGTTTTTACACCATCATCACATGATTCTCATAATTATTTGATTAGGGGTTGAAGGTATGCATCAATGTCATTTCTAGACAATTTCTTTCTAGGAATAATCATCAAAATAATTAATGAATTATTCTTCATACATATCCATAGAGGTAGATTCTAGGGGATCTAAATAAATGGATAAATTTAATAATTAGTACATAAATCACTAAAAGGTTTAAAAGCATCAGAATCCCCTCCCAATCGTACATTTATAGGATCCGAATTAAAATATGGATATAAATAATCAAACATCTTCCATGATGTTGAATCTTTTGGATGTCTCATCAATCCATCATTACTATCCCAAGAATTCCACTTCATTTCATATGTAGTCTTAGACAACATGAATAATCTTTGCAATCATGGTTTCATGGGAAAGTAACAAAATAGATTTGTAGGAGTTTTCTTCTTCTCTTTCTTCCTAGGGTTTCATTAATTTATACTCTCATTATTGTTCATTGACTTTAATATTCTTATATGACATCTTAAGAATTATTCTTTATCATACTTTTCTCCCCAGTAAATCATGAAATCATTAGGGCATGAATGTATATTTTTATAATCATGTCCAGGATTTTTGATGACTTTCATCATCTCATAGAATGATTAAGGGATCTTAGCTTTACTAAATACATCATTAAGACACTCTAAAATCATAAACATTGATTTTTTAGTAACTCTATAGAGACACTTGATAAGATACAACTTAAGTAGAAAAGAAAACTTCAAATACTTAGAACACCCTTCATATAATTCTTTTGTTCCGCAGTCAACTAATTTATAAAACTCATTTTTTAGTCAATAAAGTTCTATAAAATATTAACCTACTCATGATAAAATTAAGGTTCAATTGATTAGTTAAAATCCTGGGAATTTTATTTGGAAAAACCAAATGCATCATTTAACAAATTTCAAACTAAATTCTCCTTTATCAACTCACTTTTTGTTTCATTGATAGTATTATCATTGTTTTAAATTTCCATAACACACTACTGGAAAGTGAATATATCCCAATAGATCTATACCCACAATTTATAGAATCATGGGCATAGATTTTCTAGAAAATTCTATACCTACGGTTTCAAAAAAACCATTGGTATAGGTTGGTCTATACCAATGGTTTTTTAAAAACTATCATCGTAGATATTTATATAGGGAGGCCTACTCAGGATCCCCCTCCCCTCTTCCTCATGCAAACCCTAATCCCTCTTGTGCATCTATGTATCCCCCCTCCCCTAAACTGATTTTGGCCTCCTCCCTCCCCCCATCAAGTAGATTTGGCATCCCCCTTCCCCTCCCCAGGCAGTTTCTGCCTCCCCTCTACCCTTAGGAAAATTTTCCATCCCCCATCTGACATTTCACCCATTAGAAGGTGTTATTCCTCTATTTTTTTCAATTTTTTTATTACAATCATTGAGAAGTAATATTTCCATCCCTCCTATTATTTCTTCTCTTGCATCCCTTCTTTTTCATGGGCATGAGTCACTTTTATAAATCTACTTTGAGTCAACATGTTTCTTTGTACTTATTTTTGGATATTTTAAAAATTAATTTTTATTCCATGGTTTTTTAATATTTTTCAATTGTTTTACATTATTGAGGAATGATTTTCCATTTTAGTTTATTTCTTTTTGTGAGAAACAATAGTCACAATGGTTTATTTGATCACTCAACCCTATTTTTCAACTATTAGAGATTAGGTTAGTGTTCTTTTTCCTATATAAGAACCCAGTTGAAGTCTCAAGACTTTGGTCACAAAAATCATTTATTATAGTCAAGACCATTTTAGATTATGAATGTACCTAATAATGGAGATTTTTAAATTGAAAGATCAAATGAAACTAATATATTTAATATTACTGTATGGAATTTATATAATAAATATCTTATTCTCTACCTTTATTCTATTCCATCTATGTTATATGTTTTTTTCTCTTCTGTTATTAGTTCATTAATAATGGTTTCAACATTGAATAATATTTTTCCCAATGTGTTTTATCAGATTATTTCATTGAGTAGAGAACTACATTTAGTTTATGTATTGACTAAAAGGATCCTGGAAATCTTTTCATTCAGCCTATGGTTAGTCTCCAATGATGTATGGGAATACATTATGTAATAGAATTGTTTTATTTATAAATGTATTTATTTGAATGTGAATTTTGAGTGCACATGATTTATATTTGATTTTTTTGTATTAAATTTATTTCATATAAGAAAATAGTTTCTTTTATGATATGAATTTCAAAATAGAATGCCATATTTTTTTCCTAAAGGTTGTTTTGGATGTTTTATATGATAGTTGGATAAATTTAAAAGGTATATATTATGTTTATATTTGATGTCTTTATGTTTTATAATATATTTTATATTTCATTATGTTATTATTATATTTTTTAATGTTTTTTATTTCAAAAACCTTTATTTCATAGCTATTAATGAAAAATATAGGAAGTATTTATCCTATCTAGGTTCCATGATGGAATTATTTTTTTATTTTTTTTCTTTGGGTGGAATCATTTTCATTGTGTAAGTTGATGTCCTTGGAACTTCTTGATAGCCCCTATTTAGTATGAATGAAATTTAATCCTTGTGGTATACAAGATTGAGTGTAGGGATTGATAGATAAGGTTTTTTTATTAAAACAAAAGTGAGTCTAAGGTAATAATATGGATCTTAATGTCAATGTTATTCAATTTATTCATAATAATAGTGAATTATTAAATTTCAGGGATACCCATCTTGGTTCGTTATTTGTAGTCATCACTTATAGCATATGTTAGTTCTCTTATTCTTTGTTTTTCTAGCTACTAGTATGTTTTGATGACTTTAATATTAAAATTTATTATAATGAATTATTTAATAATAGTTTACATTGTCAGTTTGAAAATAACTTTTTTACCTTATAATAGAATGGATAGAATATGGATGTATCATACTAATCATATTTTAACTGAGTTTTAGAATAATTTGGAAAAAAAATAGATTTTGTATTTAACAATGCTTTATATAGAGGTTGTATATAGTGTCCATGATATAATTTTGTTGTAATTCCATGGTTAAGTTGGGAAGAAGTTATAAACCATATAAATAATGTTAGATTTCAAAAAAAAACTATTATGTTTGGTATCACCATAGAGATATGAGATAGTCTTCTACTATTCATAAAGGAAAAGAACGAAATAGTATGGAGAACTTGATATTTGATCAGTTTCCATTTGTGTATCATCATGAGATAGATAGTATGATAGTGCGAGAAGGAAATAATATCAATACACATAAGTAAAAGACTGAAGATAATGATATTGAGAGAGTGAAAATTTTAATGGATGATGCTAGAACTTCAGTATATCAGGAATGTAAAAAATTCCCAAGTAATAATTTTTAATGTGGTTATATCATGAAAAAACCATGTAAGGAATTTATAATACCACCATTGATTATATTATTACTTTTCTGAAGTACTTTCTTCTTCATCGTGCATATATTTCCTCAAATAATTATAATGCATGGAAGTTAATTAAGCATCTTGTATTTTCTACTAATAAAGTTCATACTTGTCCAAAAGATTGTAGTTTATTTTAGTAGGAAATATCTCACCTTAATTATTGAAAGAATGCAGTGCATATCGATGGAATGAGAATGCATATGGAACACCATCTCGTGTTCCATAGAATGTCATGTGGCACTTTCCATTGATTATCAGGCTTCAAAATATATTCATTTCTATAGAAATATCAGCCAATATATGATAAAATAATATTGATATAATTAAAGGTAATGATGAGATAGTTCATTTTACAAATGGATTAGCATAGTGGGAATTTGATTCAAAACATCCTGATTTTTTAGATGAGGTGAGTAATGTCAGGATGGGTTTATCCTGTGATGGTTTCAATCCTTTTGGTCCGATTCTTACTGCTCACAGCATGTGGTAGGTTTTCATTCACTTTTTTAATATTACTCTACGGATCTGTATGAAAAATTATTTCACTTTCTTGATTATACCAATATCTGGACATTCTGATCCTTGAAAAAATATATAAATCTACTTTCAACCTTTAATAATACAGTTAAACCGGCTTTGAGATATGGGGTTTCCCACATTCAATGCTTCTTTAAAAAACATATTTCAGATGCCTGATGCCCTTCTATAGACTATAAATGATTTCCTTACATATGAAATGATGTATGGTTGGAGCCTAAAGGGAAAACTATCATGTCCTATTTTTATGAGGAATATATGATCAAGAAGGATTAAATATCATCATAGTTTTAGTTTGATGGGGCATTGAAGATTCTTTCCAATGGATCATCAATACAGGAAGAATCTCAAAAGGTTTGATAATACTATTGACACTGAACAACCACCTCAATGTATGTTAAGAACTGATGTGATTAACGAATTGAAAGATTTTAGTTTTTCAGTTGGGAAAGGTCATATTAAATCTAAAAAGAGGAAGAATTTTGACACTGAATCCACTTACAATTGAAAAAAGAGGAAGTATATTCTTTTATTTCCAATATTGTTCTACCAATTTATTACGTCGTTATTTATATATAATGTACATTAAGAAAAATATATGTGAAATGTTGCATTAAATTCTTCTAAATATCAAGGGGAATACCAAATATGACTTTTGATCTCATCAGGACTTGATAGATTGGGGCATTCTACCAGAGCATCATCTTGTGTGTATCAGTGAAAACAAATGGAAAGTTCTTTGTGCTTCTTATGTGATGATATCATTATAGAAAAATAAATTACTTGAAGTACTGGAGAATATCAAGGTTCTTAATGGATATTCTAGCAATATATCCAAACGAGCCAATAGAAGGTATTTAAAACTAAAATCCATAAAAACTCATGATTATCACATCCTTCTCCATGAATTGATTCCAATATCAATTTAGAATTTTCTATCCAATAATGTAAGGGTGATAGTGATTTTCCTATTCCATTTTTTAGAGATCATTATATTAAAAGTATATCCAAGTAATTCTTGATAAAAATATAATAGGAGGTGCCATTAATTTTCTGTGAGTTGGAAAAAAATTCTCCCTCATTTTTCACCTTCATGCTACATTAACGATTCATCTTACAGTTGAAACACTTCTTGGAGGACCTATTTCTTTTTAGTGGATGTATCCTACTAAAAGAAATATGTTTACAATGAAATCTTATGCCAAAAACAAGAATTGTACTGAAGGTTCAATTTTGAGAGGTTATCTGGATCAAGAATGTATGGATTTTTTAATGTATTTGTATGATGTGAGCACAAGACATAACCGACCAATGATAAATGAATATGAGAAATATGAGGAAATTTATCCCTTTTTCCATCTCTTCCCCAAACAAGTGGAATTCCTAGATCATATACATTGGCTACATTGATCCAAGAAGAGAGGCACTACTGGAAATCATGCTTTTCCCAACGCTTGTATGCCAACGGTTCTTTGAAACCATTGGTATAGGTAATCTTTACCAACGGCTTTCATAAACTGTTGGTAAAAATCTGTAAAAATTGTGTTTTCCCAACGGTTTGATGAAACTGTTGGGAAAAATGAGTAAAAAAGAGTTTTCCCAATGGTTTATTGAAACCGTTGGGAAAGATGAAGACTCATATACCAACGGTTCTATAGAACCATTGGTATATATGGTATTAAGAGGTTTTTTCCAACATTTTTTTGAAACTGTTGGGATAAAATAACTTTCCCAGCGGTTTTTTAAAACCGTTGGGAAAGAAAATCCCCAAATATCATTGATCTGCAACTCCAGACATCTCGAAAATTTTTCCCTAACTAAGATCTGGACGCACCCTCTCGAAATTTTTTCCCTAAACCTCAACCGTTTGGAAGGGTTGCCTAATCTCGGCGCAAATTCTACTTCCAAACACAACAGGTCTGGTTTCCAACGATTTTTTCTTCCCATTTAAATTGGTATCTGTGAGTTCATTTATTTTAGATTTGTTCTTCCAGTTTAAATTGGTTCGTGTGTGTTAATTTATTTTAGATTTTGTCATTCTATTTTTGTGCAATCTAGTGTGTATTATGATCCCCTTACAAAAATAAGGCATATATAATTTTTGTTTACGGTTCGAACCCTACTTCACAACCTGCTCTAGAGGGTGCTAATTCTAATTTCCAACGGGAAATCTATCTTTGATTCAAGAAATTTTTGTTCTTCCATTCTAAATCGGTAGGTGTGCCTTCATTTATTTTATATTTTTTCGTTCCATTTTTCTATAATGTATTGTGTATTATGATTCCCTTATGAACACAATCAATGTATCATTTTAGGTTGTGGTTTTTATTTGATTTATCTGTATTGAATAATTTTGGTTGATATTGAAGAGGTCAATATGATCCTGAGTTATTTTATCCTTGATTTATTTTAAATTTAAGGTCTATTGACTCGATTTCGTTGGTTATCCATAAATACAGTTAGGGTTGTCCAAGTGGGGTGGGGGGGTGGGTGGGTTTTCCAAGTGGGGTGTGGGAGGTAGGGGTGTCCAGGTGGGGTGGGGGTGGTTTTTCCAAGTGGGGTGGGGGTAGGGCTGTCCAAGTGGGGTGGGGGGGGTGGGTTGTCCAAGTGGGGTGGGGGTAGATTTGTCCAAGTGGGGTGGGGGGGGTTGGGTTTTCCAAGTGGGGTGGGGTAGGGATGTCCAAGTGGGGTGGGTGTGGGGTGGGGGTAGAGCTGTCCAAGTGGGGTGGGGGTACGGCTGTCCAAGTGGGGTGGGGGAGGGGCTTTCTAGGTAGGTTGGGGGAGGGGGATGGGTTATCCAAATGGGGTAGGGGTAGGGATTTTTGGGGTGGGGGAGGGTGTACAGGTGAGGGTAGGGTTGTGTGGGGTGGGGGTAGGGTTGTCCACTCGAAGTGTCTCTTTATAGTTTAAAATGGACTTCATTTTAATTAAAAACAACAACTGACTCGCTTGATGAAACACATGAAATATCTTTAAATGTAGCCTCACTTGCTGAATCATTGGAACAATTTCCTGTATTGGATGCTCTTAATGTCAGATTTAGCATCCCATCTTGTTCATCAAATGGATTGGTCAACTTCCAATCTATCATGGAGGCTGTCGCACCACCTTTACACGCAACTAATGATCATAGGTAGCTTGATTAGAAAAACAATCCTGAGGGCACTGGACATGAAAGATCATGTGGTGCCATAGTTTCTCAGCAACCTCAATTTACCCCACATGATATAAGGCTATTGCATGATGTCCAAGACATAGCGAGAGGAGAAGAGAAGGTGAAAGTCTCGTAGATGAACAACATCAACAATGAACATCCACCACCCTTTCACTATATACATCAAAACCATATCTTTAAGAACGTCCATGTGAATTTCTATCTTAATTCCATTGAGGATGATGCATGTTGGTCAACTTGTTTTAGAAATTGTTTATCTTCATCCGTGCCTTGTACTTGCACCCATGAATTTGAAGGTGAGTATGCGTACACAATAGTTGACCTTCTTAGAGAAGAGTTTCTGGAAGAGTATAAGATACATGAAGCAATGAAGATCATTAGATTGTTGGATCAAATGTGGTTGCTACAAACAATGTGGCAATTGTATTGTGCAACGCGTCCTAAGTTACAACTTGCAGGTATTGTACATTATTTTTTTCTGGAGGGTTTCAGTGTAAATGGATTTTGGAATGATCATTGTTATTCATTGTCATTTAGGTTTTTTTGACAGCCGAGGGGAAAGGGTGGGGTCTACAGACATTGGAGGATATGTCGAAGGGTGACTTTATGGGAAATTACATCCTATATTTTTGCAACATTTCCATAGTATCTAACATCTAACCAAATGGCCTCTTTGCCCTTCAAGCTCCCCAAACCCCGATGGTGATCGGGGTTTGCGGAGTTTGAAGGGAAAAGAGGCCATTTCTCCAACATATTCACACACAAAATCACCCTTCAACATATCCTCCAATGTCTGCAGACCCCACCCTTTCCCCTCGGCTGTCAAAAAAACCTAAAAGACAATGAATAGCAATGATCATTCCAAAATTCATTTACACTGAAACCCTCTAGAAAAAAATAAAGTACAATACCTGCAAGTTGTAACTTAGGCCGCGTTTCAAAAGCTGATTGCCACATTATTTGTATCAACCACATTTTCTCCAACACTCTAATGATCTTCATTGCTTCATGTCTCTTATACTCTTCCAAAAACTCTTCTCTAAGAAGGTCAACTATCATGTATGCATACTCACCTTCAAATTCATGGGTGCAAGTACAAGGCACAGATGAAGATAAAAAATTTCCAAAACAAGTCGAATAATGTATGTATTTAATGGTACCTTTATGCTTTGAAGTGTCAACCCCGCCTCAATGCGAGTCCTGGTGTGACCACCAACAATTGAAGTGTCTCAGATTTATTTGAAATGGACAACATTTTAATTGAAAACAAATACTGGCATACAGGAAACTGACCAAATGCATTCAGATTCTATTGAAACTTTAGGAAAACGTTCTATTAGTCATTTGTGACATGTACAAGTCAACCCCACCTCAATCCGAGACTAGGTGTGGCTGGAACCACTCAAAGTGTCTCAGGTTTATTTGAAATAGACAACATTATAAATGAAAACAACAACTGACATACGGAAAACCGACTAAACACATTCGGATTCATATGAAACTTTAGGAAAATGATACATGGGTCATATGTGACATGTACGTGTCAACCCAGCCTCAATCTGAGGTGCGGAGTGGCCAACACCACTTGAAGTGTCTCTCTATAGTTTAAAATGGACTTCATTTTAATTGAAAACAACAACTAACATACGATAATCCGACCAAACACATTCGAGTTCTGTTGAAACTTTAGGACAACTATCCATGGGTCATATATGACTTTTTTGATTCAACAGCGCCTCAATCCGAGTCGCAGTGTTTCCGGGATCACTCTAAGTGTCTCACTTTTGTTTAAAATGGACAACATTTTAAGTACATACAGAAAACTAACCAAACGGATTCTGATTGTGTTGATACTTTAGCATAATGATACATGGGTCATATATGACATTCAAGAGTCAACCCGACCTCAATACGAGGTGTGGTGTAGCCGGCACCACTCAAAGTGTCTCTCTTTAGTTTAAAATGGACTTCATTTTAAGTGAAAACAACAACTGACATACGGAAAACTGACCAAATGCATTCATATTCTATTGAACCTTTAGTAAAATGATACATGGGTCATTTTTGACGTGTATGAGTCAACCTCGCCTCAAGCCGAGGCATAGTGTGTCCGGAACCACCAAAATTGTCTCTCTTTCGTTTAAAATAGACTTCATTTTAAGTGAAAACAAAAAATGACATACGGAAAACAAACCAAATGCATTCATATTCCGTTGAAACTTTAGGAAAACAATCCATGGGTCATATGTGACATGTACGAGTCAACCCCGCCTCAATCTGAGGCCTGGTGTGACCAAAACCACTCAAAGTGTCTCACATTTATTTGAAATGGACAACATTTTAATTAAAAACAACCACTGGAATACAGAAAACTGACTAACGCATTCAGATTCAGTTGAAACTTTAAGAAAATGATCCATGGGTCATATGTGACGTGTACATTTCAACCCAACCTCAATCCGAGGTGAGGAGTTGACGACACCACTCGGAGTGTCTCTCTATAGTTTAAAATTGACTTCATTTTAATTGAAAACAACAACTGACATACGGTAATCCGACCAAACGCATTCGGATTATGTTTAAACTTTAGGAAAACAATCCATGGGTCATATGTGACATGTTCGAGTAAACCGAACCTCAATCCAAGTCATAGTGTGGCCGGGATCACTCTAAATGTCTCTCTTTTGTTTAAAATGGACAACATTTTAATGACATACGGAAAACTGATGAAACGCATTCTGAATGTGTTGATTCTTTAGGAAAATGATACATGGGTCATATATGATGTGAAAGAGTTAACCCCACCTCAATCTGAGGTGCGGTGTGGCTGGAACCACTCAAAGTGTCTCTCTTTAGTTTAAAATGTACTTTATTTTAAGTGAAAACAACAACTGACATACGTAAAACTGACTAAACGCATTCGGATTCAGTTGAAACTTTAGGAAAACGATCCATGGGTCATATGTAATGTGTACGTGTCAACCTATCCTCAATCCGAGGGGCGGAGTGGCCAAAACCACTCAAAGTGTCTCTCTATAGTTTAAAATGGACTTCATTTTAATTGAAAACAACAACTGATATACGGTAATCTGACCAAACGCATTCCAATTCTGTTGAAACTTTAGTAAAACGATCCATGGGTCATATGTGACGTGTTCCAGTCAACCGTACCTCAATCCGAGTCGCAGTGTGGCTGGGATCACTCTAAGTGTCTCTCTTTTGTTTAAAATGGACAACATTTTAATGACATACAGAAAACCGACCAAACGCATTATGAATATGTTTATGCTTTGGGAAAATGATACATGGGTCATATATGACGTGCACGAGTCAACCCCGCATCAATTTGAGGTGTCGTGTGGCCCGCACCACTCAAAGTGTCTCTGTTTAGTTTAAAATGGACTTCATTTTAAGTGAAAACAACAACTGACATACGGAAAACCGACCAAACGCATTCATATTTTGTTGAACCTTTAGTGCAATGATCCATGGGTCATTTGTGATGTGTATGAGTCAATATCGCCTCACTCCGAGGCATGGTGTGGTCGTAACCACTCAAATTGTCTCTCTTTCGTTTAAAATAGACTTCATTTTAAGTGAAAACAAAAAATGACATACGGAAAACCGACCAAATGCATTCATATTTCGTTGAAACTTTAGGACAATGATCCATGGGTCATATGTGACGTGTACGAGTCAACCTTCCCTCAATCTGAGGCCTGGTGTGGTCGGCACCAATCGAAGTGTCTCTCTATAGTTTAAAATGGACTTCATTTTAATTGAAAACAACAATTGACACACGGAAAACCAACCAAAAGCATTCAGATCCTGTTGAAAATTTAGTAAAACGTTCCATTAGTAATTTGTAACATGTATGAATCAACCCCGCCTCAATCCGAGGCCAGGTGTGGTAGAAACCACTCAAAGTGTCTCAGGTTTATTTGAAATAGACAACATTTTAAATGAAAACAACAACTAACATAGGGAAAACTGACTAAACGCATTCGGATTTAGTTGAAACTTTAAGACAATAATCCATGGGTTATATGTGATGTGTACGTATCAACCCAGCCTCAATCTAAGGTGTGGAGTGGCCGACACCACTCTAAGTGTCTCTCTATAGTTTAAAATGGACTTCATTTTAATTGAAAACAACAACTGACATACAGTAATCCAACCAAACGCATTCAGATTATATTAAAACTTTAGGACAATGATACATGGGTCAAATTTGATGTGTTCGAGTCAACCGCGTCTCAATCTGAGTCGAAGTGTGGTCGGGATCACTCTAAATGTCTCTCTTTTGTTTAAAATGGACAACATTTTAATGACATATAGAAAACCAACCAAACGAATTCTGAATGTGTTGATGCTTTAGGAAAATGATATATGGGTCATATATGACGTGAAAGAGTCAACCCCGCCTCAATCTGAGGCACGGTGTGGCCGGCACCACTCAAAGTGTCTCTCTTTAGTTTAAAATGGACTTCATTTTAAGTGAAAACAACAACTGACATACGGAAAACTAACCAAACGCATTAGGATTCTATTGAACCTTTAGTGAAATGATCCATGGGTCATTTGTGACGTGTATGAGTAAACCTCACCTCAATCCGAGGCATGGTGTGGCCGTAACCACTCAAATTGTCTCTCTTTCTTTTAAAATAGACTTCATTTTAAGTGAAAACAATAAATGACATACGGAAAAATGACCAAATGCATTCGGATTCCATTGAAACTTTAGGAAAACAATCCATGGGTCATATGAGACATGTACAAGTCAACCCCGCCTCAATCTGAGGCCTGGTGTGGCCGCCACAAATCTAAGTGTCTCTCTATAGTTTAAAATGGACTTCATTTTGATTGAAAACAACAACTGACATACGGAAAACCAACCAAACGCATTCATATTCTATTGAAAATTTAGGAAAACATTCCATGAGTAATTTGTGACATGTAAAATTCAACCCCGCCTCAATCCGAGGCTAGGTGTGGCAGACACCACTCAAAGTGTCTCAGGTTTATTTGAAATAGACAACATTTTAAATGAAAACAACAACTGACATACGGAAAACTGACTAAACGCATTCGGATTCAGTTGAAACTTTAGGACAACAATCCATGGGTCATATGTGACATGTACGTGTTAACCCAGCCTCAATATGAGACATGGAGTGGCTGACACCACTCGAAGTGTCTCTCTATAGTTTAAAATGGACTTCATTTTAATTGAAAACAACAACTAACATACGGTAATCCGACCAAACGCATTCGGATTCTATTAAAAATTTAGGACAACGATCCATGGGTCATATGTGACGTTTTCAAGTCAACCGTGCCTCAATCTGAGTTTCATTGTGGCCGGTATCACTCTTAATGTCTCTCTTTTGTTTAAAATGGACAACATTTTAATGACATACGGAAAACCGACCAAACGAATTCTGAATGTTTTTATGCTTTAGGAAAAGGATATATGGGTCATATATGACGTGAACGAGTCAACCTCGCCTCAATCCAAGGCGCGGTGTGGCCGGCACCACTCAAAGTGTTTCTCTTTAGTTTAAAATGGATTTCATTTTAAGTGAAAACAACAACTAACATACGGAAAACAGACCAAATGCATTCAGATTCTATTGAACCTTTAGTGCAATGATCCATGGGTCATTTTTTACGTTTATGAGTCAACCTTGCCTCATTCCAAGGCATGGTGTGGCCATAACCACTCAAATTGTCTCTCTTTCATTTAAAATAGACTTCATTTTAAGTGAAAACAATAAATGACATATGGAAAACTGACCAAATGCATCCATATTTCATTGAAACTTTAGGACAATGATTCATGGGTCATATGATATGTGTACGAGTCAACCCCGCCTCAATTTGAGTCCTGGTGTGGCTGCCAAAAATCGAAGTGTCTCTCTATAGTTTAAAATGGACTTCATTTTAATTGAAAACAACAACTGACATACAGAAAACCAACCAAACGCATTCAGATTCTGTTGAAAATTTAGGAAAACGTTCCATGAGTAATTTGTGACATGTACGAGTCAACCCCGCCTCAATCCAAGGCCAGGTGTGGAAGACCCCACTCAAAGTGTCTCAGGTTTATTTGAAATAGACAACATTTTAAATGAAAACAACAACTGACATACGAAAAACTGACTAAACGCATTCGGATTAAATTAAAACTTTAGGACAATGATCCATGGGTCATATGTGACGTGTATGTGTCAACCCATCCTCAATCTGAGGCGTGGAGTGTCTGACACCACTCGAAGTGTCTCTCTATAGTTTAAAATGGACTTCATTTTAATTGAAAACAACAACTGACATACGGTAATCCAACCAAACACATTAGGATTCTATTAAAATTTTAGGAAAACGATCCATGGGTCATGTGTGACGTGTTCGAGTCAACCGCGCCTCAATCCGAGTCGCAGTGTGGCCGATATCACTCTAAGTGTCTCTCTTTTGTTTAAAATGGACAACATTTTAAGTACATATGGAAAACTGACCAAACAAATTATGATTGTGTTGATACTTTAGCAAAATGATCCATGGGTCATATATGACTTGTACGAGTTAACCCTGCTTCAATCCAAGGCACGGTGTGGCTAGCACCACTCAAAGTGTCTCTCTTTAGTTTAAAATGGACTTCATTTTAAGTGAAAACAAAAACTGACATAAGGAAAACCGACCAAACGCATTCGGATTCTCTTGAACCTTTAGTAAAACAATCCATGGGTTATTTGTGACATGTACGAGTCAGCCTCGCCTCAATACGAGGCACGGTGTGGCCGTAACCACTCAAATTGTCTCTCTTTCATTTAAAATAGACTTCATTTAAAGAGAAAACAATAAATGACATACGGAAAACCAACCAAATGCATTCAGATTCCATTGAAACTTTAGTAAAACGATCCATGAGTCATATGTGATGCATACGAGTCAACCCCGCCTCAATCCGAGACACATTGTGGCCGATATCACTCCTAGTGTATGTATAATGTTTAAAATGGACATCATTTTTAGTAAAAACCACTTGTATGTATTCTTAATTGTGTATAACGCATATAATTACTTATTCAATTTTTTATGTATTTTATTGATAATTGATAATTAAATTATGTATGTATTCAATTATGAATTGAATTCCAGATTCGACATATAATTGTCATCTAAGTTTTAAATTGAATTCTAAATCAATTATGTATGTTTATAATTACGTTAGAAATTATTATTTAATTCTGGATGTGTATAGTTCTAGGGTGAAATGTTAAATGTGTATGTATTATATGTTGAATAATTGGAAAGGAGAGGGAATGGATAATTACAGCACAATTGACAGGAATGGGATTGCACACCTGTGCAAATTGCAGGCAAATTGCAGGCTGCTGTGCAAATTGTAGGCTGCTGTGCAATTTGCACAGCATAGCCTATGCCAACGGTTTCAAACCATTGGCATACATTTTGTATGATGTTTTTACCAACGGTTCAATGATAACCGTTGGTAAAACCCCTGTCCCAATGGTTTTGTAAACCGTTGGAAAAGGTTCCTCAAAGAGGTTTTTGCCAACGGTTTGGTTGAACCATTGGCAAAACTTATACCAACGGTTCAACCAAACCATTGGGATAGGTTATTGTAACCAACCTATCCCAACAGTTCTACATAAACCATTGGGAAAACTTTTTCCCAACGGCTTACTTACCTATGGTTGGAAGAACCGTTGGTATAAGATATACCAACGGTTCTGCAGCCTATCCCAATAGTTCTGAACTGTTGGGAAATATGTTATTTCCAGTAGTGAGGGGTATTAAACATCGCACAGTCTTGTCTGACTATGGTTTGTTCGATTACTATATCAAGTAAGTAATTTGGATATTTATATGTTATCTCATACTATGTAATTTCAAATATACCTTATACTTTTATTACCATATTATATAGGGAATATAAACAAATTATAAGTATATTTCATGGATCTTTACCTTTGATAGGGAGGAGGGATTTTTATAGACAATAGTTTCTTGCTTGGTTAAAATCAAAGGTGAAACCATTAATTTAATTAAGTTAAAATATAAAAATCCATTTAATTGTATCATTCATATATATTTCAGTTATAGAGTTTACCTGTTGACTCTCTTTCTCAAGAATTAAGGGTTTTGGATTTTGGTCCCAATTCTTTGGTTTGTGGATGCTAATCTTTAAAAATCAATGGGTATAAATTTGTTTCAACTAATTGAGTGGTGAAAATGAGAACACATCATCATGGTGTTTTTTTTAACTACTACAATAGATTATTATGCTAGTGCATCAGTTATTCAACCCCGATATGAAGTTTTTTACTATTATAGACTTGTTGAGAAAATATTATTATTGGACTACTAATCTAAAGGTCGAATCACTATGATGAAATGTAAATGGTTTGACACAATTATGTGAAAGGGTTCATTTATTGATGATTTTGGATTCATATTTATTCACATGAGATGCTTCCTGACTACCAATGAACCATACATTTTGGAATCAATGGACAAATAACTTTTTTATGTGAATGATCATCTAAGACCTGATTTTGGAGCCATTAATATGTTATCCCAATAAATATTTTTCATTATTCTATGGGAAAAATTGACATCATTGACACCCCAATTGGTGATGACCAAAATATTTCATTTGATGACTCAAATTTCCTTTTTGTGAGAGTTAATGTTTAACCTGAAGTAGTGGTGGGTAATATATAAAATCAGCCATATATGTTCACAGTTCATTTAGTTTACCTTGACATGAGTTTCTTGGGTTGGTATTTCTATAATTAATTTAATTTAGTTTAAGTTTGGAATGACATGTGTGTTTAAATATTGTTTATTTTTGTTACATTTAATTAGATTTATTTCAATTAAAAAAACTGGGTATAAAATTGGGTTTTAAAAAATGTATAACTTGGTTTTAAATTATTGTTACTAAAAAATTTTGTCACATTTTTTATAACTTCTTTGACTTCTAAGTTGTAGGAATTAATTTAAAAAATGTTTTTAAAAATTATACATTTCCTTCTTATGCATATTATGGAAGAATTTCAAAGGAAGAAATTATTTGATCCTAATAAATAGGGGCATAAGCGTGGGTTGACTCCTCTGGTTCCCTTAGTGAGTATAATAATTTTAATATTTTTCTTCTACATTACATATAATTTCATGTTCATATTCTTTATCAAATTTGTTTTAGGGAAATTTAGTTTCACCATATTTGACTCCTCCTCATCCTACAAGCATGGGTCTGAGTGGGGATGCTATTAGACCTTGAAGGAGCACCCGTATTACATGTTCCACCATGAACCACCAGTGAACACCCCATCTACAACACCTTTATATCCTCCTCTTGAGCCTCCAGGGATGTTCCAATGCATTCCTCTAACATCATCTCATTTATCCTCTTATTCCCAGACCATTTCTACACCACTTACAGGGATGTTCCTTACCATGCCTTCATCATCATCTCACTTAGCCTCTTCTTCCCATACCATGTCTACATCACCTACAGGGATGTTACAACCCATGCCTACATCATCATCTCATTTAGCCTCTTCTTCTCATACCATTTCTACACTGCTTGCAGGGATGGTTCCACTTAAACCATTTCTATACATGTTGATGTATCCTTAACCCCACTACCCATATACTATCTTGTATATGTTGCCTCTATTTCCTTCTATCCATCTAGGATGTGATTATTATATTTCATATTATCCCACTCAAAGTCATGAAGATCATATAGATAATGCATTAGAACAGACACGTCATTCAAAAGATATTGATCCAGGACATATCATGGATCCCTCTAATCCTATTGAGTAACATATATCAAGTTTTTTTATTATAATCGTGTGAAATTATATCACTTCATTATTTTTCTATTGTACCATGACTTAATTCTTTTTTTTTTCTCCCTTTTAAATTATTCAGTGGGATTTTCTAATAGGCGACATGGGTGCACCCATATGTGGGAATCCTAGAATCACGAAACACAAATAATGGTGGATTAAAATGAAGAAATTAGATGATAAGTAAATATTTCAAGTAGTGTAGATGTTTCATGGACAGTTTATCCAAGTACCACAATATCATTCCAATGGAACTAGTCTCATGGAGACATCTCAGTGAACATATCAAGGATGAATCATGGGTGTAGATATGGGTAAGAAAATTTTATAAATTTGTATCTATATTATTGTTGTATTTATATGAAATAACATGTTAATTTCATGGTCATTTTAACTTTCTTGATGGTGAAGCTGCTAAGGTTTAAATGTTGATGGATCTTAGGGAGTTATGGTGATCATACAAGAATGATTTATATGTTGGTTAGAGGAGTAGAGTTAGTTCTTATTTAGAGGATGTACCCATATTCCATGACTTTCCAAAAACTCAATATCAAAAAATTATCGCATATTAGAAGACTGATTAGTTCAAGGTATTACCAATTTTTAATAGTTTATATATAGAATTTAATTATTATTAATTGTATTGAATTTTTTTTAGGAAGTGTCAGGAAAAAATAGAAATAAAAAAGATTCAATGATGTATCTACACACATTGGGGTGCACTAAAATGCCTGAGCATGAGAAGCATTATGAACTTTAATATGAATAGAAATAATATCTATATTTATATTATTATTTAGTTAGATATGTATATTTTCAGGACTTGTTTTTTTATTCATTATTAGTTTATGATATTGTAAATCTCCGACTTGTTTCATATTATGGTGTTAAATAATAATTATATACCATAAAAATGTTAATTTTAAACATGATACAATGTATCTATGCATCAAGAACTGAATAATAAGATAACTATTTTTTTAAACCATGATATATAATGATGTTTTAACATGATACAATCCCCTTGGAAATGTGATATTGTTTCCATATATTAGATGTCTTAGGAGACACCTTCCTTCATCTATTTAAAATGTTGAAATTAATTAATAGAACCTTTCTCAAAAAAAAATTAGTTCCTATATTCATATTCAAATCTATGAGTTACATATTGTCTTCAATATTAAAAATGATAATTTTAATAATTACATAAAATTATGAACATATTATATTTATTATATTATGATTTATTTTTTTTCAAATCATTGTAATTCCTCTTCCACAAACCTTTCTTGCCTCATGTAATTTATATTCTTGTTGCTTATTTTTCTACTGTGGTAATATTAATT
Source organism: Viscum album (assembly GCA_963277665.1). Taxonomy (NCBI): domain Eukaryota; kingdom Viridiplantae; phylum Streptophyta; class Magnoliopsida; order Santalales; family Viscaceae; genus Viscum; species Viscum album. The sequence goes on from OY728153.1 coordinate 499,604,091, forward strand.
TTTAATGAATTTTGGTAGTGCTCAATTGGATTTTATTTCCATTTTCAAGACTAAATAATAGATTATATTTATAGAATTTTCATAATGAGTACTTAAAATTATACGGTGTTTATTATTAGCTTTTATTTATGAATTTTTCATCAATGTTTATCACATGCTTAAATTTATGAATTTTTCATTAATTTAAAATGTATTCCATTTCATGATTATTAAATATTATAAAATACTATATTCTGAATATATGTATACTAATCAATTTTATTTTTAGTAAGTGGTATTGGGCATCGAATATCATGTGCCTCAAGCAAAATTATTTTTCTCGAGTAGGAAGAAAAGGTATGGAAGTGTCGTAAATTCATAAACACAAGAAAATATTGTAAGTATTTTTATTTATATTTATATTACTTATATGAAATAAATAATTAAATATCTTGTTTATATTTTCAACGGTCTTCTATGGAGGCCCTCAATGCTAAAGAAGATGACAACATCAAGCCAAAAGATCATTTGAGTTAGGTTTTAGGTGAGGAGCATCAGGAGAGAGTCCAATGTAAACCAGGGAACACATCATCCCCTCTAGGTATTGGTCCTCATTAGGCTCCTCCAAAAACTCTTAGATACCCAAGATGAAAATCACTAGTGCAGAAGAAGATTAGGAAAAAAAATAGCTTTACAAGAGAGTGAAATAAGTAAATAGGAGCATGAAATAAGTAAGATGATCATTGAACACTTCCTAAAATATATATCTATTATAAGTCAATCAATTCCATCAGAGGATGATACTACTATTGATTCATATATGGAATCAATGATATCTTTAAATGATTCCCCAAGTGATTCCAATGAGGGTCCTAGTTTCAGTGGAGCTGATGGCGGTGGTGATGATGATGTTGATGATGCTTTTGATGATGTCAGATGATGCAGTTACTACTCCAAATGATGTTATTGGTGATGAGGATGTTTATTATTGTGATGATGATTTTTTTATGGTGATGAGGATGAGTATTTTGGTGATGTGGGAGATATTTATCCCCTCTATTTTTGACTTAGTAGGAAGGGGACTTGTGGAAGTTTTTTCATGGATTTAATTGATTGTTTATATAGATGTATATGCATGTTTTATTATTTTATATGGTATGAAAATTATTACATGTAGTTGGTCAAATGATAAATATACAATATTTGTACTAAATTTAATGTATAATATGTGTTTTATTTGATTTACAGGTTCATGTGGTGGTAGAATAGGTGTATCTATTGTTGCTCCCAAATGCAGGTAGCTACATATCGTTGTGGTTCTCAAAACTGTTCGTATAGTTTCTCTATTGGGTTAATCTATACCCACGGTTTTATTTAATCCATGGGTATGATAGAATATATATAACTGACACCCACTATTTATATATAAACCATGGGTATAGGTCTATACTGATTCCTCCATCATCCGCAGTTCATAAAACCATGGTTATATACTATACCCATAGTTTTAGGGGTTATACCCACGATTTAAAACTATGGGTATACAGTTTTTTTCCTATATTGACATTCGATTCACCCTGAAAAATCTAAAATATATATTGAGCATTAAATTATTTCAATATAAAATTCTCATATACTTCATTTCTATTCAACCATTTGTTGATTTTATAATTAGGACGCAACATTTTATTATATTATCCACTGATCGGTTTGTAATTTTATAATCTAAAAAATCTTCCAAACTCTTGGGATTTTGAAGAGTTTTTCTAGGTAAATTAATCCAACTTTTATCCATAGGTATTAGATTGTATTCTCCCTATACATTCAGATATAAATAAATAGATTTTTAATCAAATAGGTATGTTCAAAATTAAATATCACCCAACTTCATCATTGACCGGGGTAGGGTCTTGATTTGACATAACAAAAATTCAACATCAAAATGAATCAATGCAACATTAAAATAATTTAAAAAACAAATTACACAAAACTTTATATGAATTAATTAAAATATTATAAAAATTCAATCAATAATACATTCAAAAATACTGGGGATCACAATCACTAGAAAAATGGGAAGAGAATCCTTTGGGGTTGTCATCGATGAGCAGGGCGGTTTGGGGTCACAACAGTCATCAGCAGGGGCGGTTGGGGTTACAAATGTCACTGGAAGGGGGATTGGGGTCACAAAAGTAACTGGAAGGGGGTTTAGGGTCACAATAGTCGTTGTTGTTGGAATTGGAGTCACGATACAGAGGTTCGGGGTCATGGCGGTAACCGGTAGGGGTTCAGTGTCATGGAAGTCGCTGGAAAGGGGGTCGGGGTCATAGAAATATATGGCGGGGGTGGGGGGTCTAGTTCATGGAGGTTACTGGTAGAGGTCAGGGTCTGGGAGGTTGTAAGCAAGGGAGTTGTGGTCATGGTGGTCGCCAAGGGGAGCAGGAGGTGGGGGTCAGGGGTCATCGCCAAGGGGAGCGATATGTGAGGGGGTCGGGGACGGGGGTCTTCGCCGAGGGGAGAGGGATGGGGGTCACCATCGAGGGGGGAACGAGGTGGAAGTTTGGGTTGGGGATCACCGCTGAGTAAAGAGGGAGGTGGGGTCATGGTTGGGGTCACCGTAGAGGGGAGCTGGAGGTGGGGGTCATCACTAAGGGGAGAGGGAGGTCGAGGTTGGGGTCACAGAGAGGACAGGTTGGGGGTCGCTCTGGGTGAAGAAGGGATGGGGATGAAAGTAGGTTTTTTTAAAAATATATTGTGGTGGTTTAAATAAAATTTCTATGAATCATAATTTTTTAAATACAATTTATTTCATAGCGGTTATTAAAACTACTACTAATAAGCCATCATTATCACATCAGTGTCTTTATTTTCAGGTATTTTTCTTTTTTATTTTGGTCTATCTTTTTCCCTTAGGTTTCCTTTTGAATTTTGGAGAAAAATAGAGTTTTTTTTGGTGTATAGGCTTTAGCGCATGGTTGTTACATGGTTAGTGTAAACTATGAGCCTTAGCCCAGGTAACCATGTGCTCTGTATAGAGTGTGTGCACAGTTACCACATGGTTTATTAAACCATGCAGCCAAATCATGCGCCCAACCCAGAAAATTAAAAATATTTTTTTTCTAAGTTTTCCCTTTTCGTATTTAACCACTCCTCTGCCCATTTTCTTTCCCACTCATGAATTTCAGCATTATAAGGTCTCCAATATCCATAAATATCCCTTAGTAGCCATTTTTTAAAGGTATTTGGTGGGGAAAACTTAGAAGTTCTTAAAGTAACTGATGCTCCCTCTTCTTTCTGCCTTATCTTTAGGGTTTCTTCCCCCTTTCTTGAAATTCCATTTTTTCAGAAGCTAGGGTTTCATCCCTAGGGTTTAATTTTGTGTTTTTGGGTTTGATCTCTTGGATTAGGGTTCGTTTTTTATTTCTTGTGATGCGGTTGAGGTGCGGTTGAATATTTGCACCGATTTTTGGGGATTTTCACATCAAAGGTAGGTGGTTCCATCTCTAAACATTATTTGGTGAATTTTATTGTTGGTTTAATTCATTTAGCGTGATATTTGATTAATATAAGTGGTGAAAAAAGTATTTTTTTAAAAAGTTTAACATGAATTTGATTTTTAAGTGGCATGTTTATGTTAAATAGGGTGTGTTTTTGTGTGGAACCATTTTGTATCACTTGGTAATGTTTTATTAATTATGCAATGAGTTTATTAAATTATGAAAGGGATGAAAATTGTGTTTTGATATGGTATTTGTGTGTATTTTTTCTTAAAAATGGATTTTGAATGGGTTTTTGTGCGTAAAACCATGAGACACTTCTTGAAATTGTTTTATAAAATTTTTGAATGGTTTATTAAATGGTATAAAGGGTGAGAAACGTGTCTGAAAACTATTTTGGTGTGCGTATGAATTTAAAATGGAATTTCGAAGTGTGAGTGATGTTATGTGATGTGTAGAACTTGTTTGAGCACAAGAGATAAGCCTGAGTATCTAGGTGGGTGGACTAGAACTAGTTATCTAGTGATTCAGTAGTGGTTAAGGCATGGTTTCACTTAGCAGGATTGATAATGAAAACACTAACAATATATGTAAAATGATTTGAGGCCATTATAACTTTGGATATTTATACTCTATAGTGGATCGTGCTTGAGAAAGTTGTTGGTCATGGTTCCTATACCACATTTCACCGAGATATGAGGTACCTAGGGTCCCACTGCTAGCTAGTCCCTAGGGTTAGTTCTTGTGATTGGTGTTCATTGGATATATTGCACCTATAGTCAGCATATGGTAGTGTTTGGTTGTAAATTTTCAGAATCAAGTGTGTTCTCTTTAAAAAAAATCATTAAAATTGTCTTTCATTTGAAGATATTTTTCTTAGAATTTTTATTATCATTTCCTTTGTATAAAATTTTTCATGTTATTTACCTTTATAGTTTTTAGTTCATGGAATCATTTCTTGGGTGGAATCCTACTGGGCTTAGGATCACACCCTAATTACACCTTTGGGTGTAAGTAGACTTGGTATTGTTTGTCATAGGTAAGGGAAAGACTTTTGGTGATGGCGGTTCGGGTTGCTAGCTGTCTTCTTGGAGCGGTGTTATGGAGATGGATAAGGGAAATTCCCACTTGCCTTATGGTGGTTTTTGAGTTAGACTTTTTGTACCTTATTATTGTGTCCTAATTGGATGTTGGTTTAAAACATTTAAATTCAATTCTGAATACTTGTTTAAGGCTTGTTTAGTGGAATTTTCATATTCATTTTATCGAATTTTTCTGGTTTTTTATGCTTATAGATTCAAGTAAATCATTCCCAAGATTGGTTTATAATACCTGAGAACTTATGCCAGTCCCTGGGATCAGGAATTCCCTTCTATCCATGCCATGGACTCGGTCAGGTTCTAGTTCAGATGATGACCTAGCATGGTTCGTGAAAAAATGGAATCAGAGCGGGTTAACTCATTGGTTCATTTTATTTAGGATGAGATAGGTTATATAGGATATAGGACTGTCAGGGCTTAAAGTTCAAGCTATGAGTAGGGTGTCTGGAAAGCACACCTCATGAAGAGCCTCAAGTTTCCATGGGACGTTGGGACTTTTTATTTGACTTCTCTTCCAGGTGGGATGTGTAGGCTACAGACTGCATGTGGACACTGGGTGGGGGTGAAGTGGTTTGGTCATTTTATTATGGTGGAAAGTTTAATTTATTTATATTTGATGATTTTGATGAAATTTTCAGAACTATTGTACTAATTTTTTCTCTTGTGATTGTTTCTTTTGTAGCAACATGCCTCCCCAAAGAACTCCCTTGCACCCATGGGAGGAATCCAGAGAGATTTATCCTACACCGCTTGATCAAAGGTTAGTGGAAGATGTAGTCTGAGATATTCAGGCTTTGGGACAGGGATCATCTCCTACTCCTACCCCAGTTAGAGAGGATGAATCTAGTCTTATGAAGGATAAAGCTTATGAGTTTCTCAAGATTAAGACTCCTACTTTTCAGGGAAATGTTGAGCTACCTGAAGTAGAGGATTGTCTCAAGAAGGTCGAGAGGATTTTTTAGTTTCTTGAAACTCCCAAAAATTTCAGGGTGAAATGTGCTTCATTCTTGCTAGCGTGTCTCAGCCGAAGGTGGTGGGAATTAGTTCTTCAGGCTAGGAAGTATGTGCAGATGAGCTTGAAGGATTTCAAGACCATCTTCAATGAGCAGTATTGTTCTGAGTTCCTAGCTTATTCCAGATCCCATGAGTTCATGGATCTTTTCTAGGAAGATCAGAAGGTGGTGGAATATGATCTCCATTTTGTTGATATATTGTGATACGCACCTGAGATTGTTTCAAAGGAATATATGAAATATTAGAAGTTTGAGAAGGGTCTATGACCTTAAATTTACTCTCAGTTTTTCTTTTTCAAGATGGGAACCTTGATGAGGTAGTTGATATTTCTTGTATGGTTTAGATTGATCAAAAAGGTAAGTCTTGGTTTTCTAGAGTGGTGTCAGCTTTGGGTAGTGGAATCTCCTCATAGAAAAAGAGGAAACAGGACGAGTAAGGGAAGAAGGGAGGTGGTAGTTTATGCCATTCTTCCAGGTAGTTTTCTTCTGTAGCTTCTGATGTGAGATATTTTGTGTTCAATCAATGTGATAGGGCAGGGCACACACGACCAGCTTTCACATTTCCTCCTAGGCCTTATCATCAATGTGGAATTTTGGGGAACTTGCAATGTTTCTAAGGGATACACACCTATACCAGAGCGGGGTAGGATCTATGGATTCCAGGGGAGTGTCTGTTTAGTCAGAGTCAACCCAGACGGTGGGGTCTCAGTTTGGTGGTTGTGGTAGTATGACAGAATCATCTTCTAGGAAGACAAAGTGCAGGGCAGAACCACATGCGAGCGGTCATTATCAAGCAGAGACCGGACATCTTCATGATGTGGATCAGGTGCCAACTAGACAGGATGTAGGGCCCTCAACACTTTTAAATACTATTCTGATTGCATCTAGTATAGAAGATGTTTTATTTGATACTGGTGCATCTATTCCTTTTATCTCTACCAGTATTGTAGATCTATTGAACTTTCCAACCGAGTTAAATTTTTTTCAATGGAGTTTGTAATGTTGTTGGGTAGGAAGAAGGATCGAGGTATCAGGTGTCCATCTTGTGTTTTCTCCTTATCAGGGGTTGATATGGAGTGGTATTTTTTAGTCTTGGATATGGACCTTTTTGATGTGATCCTTAGAATGGATTGGATGGTGCTCTTTCAAGAACATATCGATTGTTACAGGTGATGGGAGAATTTCATGGAACCTGATGGGAATCCTCAGTTATTTCTTGGGGAAATGGGATCCTCAGTCTGGTCATGAAGGACCTCCACTCCTAGATATAGAAAATATTATCTATCAGTTATCATCCCTCATGTTAGAGGACGATGGTGGTGTTCCCAAGGCTACACTACCTCGAATAGTGTATGAGTTCCCCAAGGTATTTCTAGATGACTTTTTGGGCTTACCCCCAGAGCGATATGTGGATTTCTCGATTGATTTGGCATTGAGGACACAACCGATATCTCTTTCCATATATTGTATGGACCCCATTGAGATGAAGGAATTTAAAGATACATTTGGATGATTTGAAATCCAAAGGATTCATTTTCCCGATCATCTCTCATTGGGCTTCCCTAGTTTTTTTGTAAAGAAGTCTAAAAGATACCTCCAGTTATGCATTGATTTCCAAAAGATGAATAAGGTAAATATTAAGAATAAATACCCTTCACCCCGAATTGATGAATTTTTTTATCAACTGAAGGGGTAAAAGTGGTTTTAAAATATATATTTGTGTTCTTGTTATCACCAAGTTAGGGTGAGAGAGGTGGACATCTTGAAGATGGATTTTTGAAGATGGTATGGCCACTTTGAGTATTTGGTCATACCTTTTAGGTTGACCAATGCTCTAAAATTTTTTATGGAACTCATGAAAAGGGTGTTTCACTAGTATCTCGACTCTTTCATTGTTGTATTTGTGGATGACATCCTAGTTTATTCTAGATCTAATGAGGAGAATGAGAATCAATTATGGATTGTTTTGGTCACTCTACAGGATCACCACCCATATGCCAAACTTTCAAATTGAACCTTCTGGATCAGGGAGGTAAAGTTTATGGGTGATGTGGTTTTAGAGTAGGGGGTCTTGATGGACCCCGATAAGATCAACATAGTTATGTCATGGGATAAGTTGAGTAATGTGTTTAAGATCAAGAGTTTTCTCAGCATGGCATGTTATTATATATAGTTTGTTTGGGATTTCTCTCAACTTTCCTCATCCATTACCACACTCACTCAGAAGGGGGTAAAGTTTGAGTGGAGCCCAGAGTGCCAGGTATCCTTTGAGGATCTTAAGTAGTGGTCTACAACTTCATTGGTATTGATCAATCCAAATTCTAGAAAGGGATATGTCATTTATTGCATTGCTTCAGATATGGGTATCAGGTGTGTGATTATGTAATGTGATTACGTAGAGGTGTATGGCTCCGAAAAACTCTAAAAACATGAAAATAATTACCCAAACCATGACTTGAAATTGAAATAAGTTATGCATACCCTGAAGACTTAGCAACATTATATTTTTGGTGATAAATTTTTGGTCTACTCTAACCATAAAAGTTTAGCCTATATTTTCTCCTAGAAATACTTGAACTTGAGGCAGTATCATTGAATCGATTATTTTTAGGGATTCCACTTTGATATTATCTATACCCTCGGAAAGGGAAATATTGTGGCCAAAAACTTGAGCAAAAAAGTGATGGTGAAGGCTTTGAGGAAGTCTAGTGATGAGTGGACTCTAATAGGGCTCTTGGATGAGATGCCCTTGGAAACCAAGGAGCACAATAGAGTTGTGTTCTTGGAGAGAATTTATTTGACTCCTTCTCTTTTGTAGTAAATTCTGCAGGAACAACCAGGCGATGAGTTATGTCAGTAGTCTATATAGATTCTTCATGGTGGGTAGAAATATTCATATTAGTCTTCATCTCCCGAGGGAGTATTGTGCTTTAAGGGATGTTCATCGGTATTGTGGTCTCTAAGGAAGTTGTTGATGCAAGATAGACACCAGTCTCAGTGGGCTATTCATCACGGGACTACCAAAATGTATTATTATGTTCATCGGTAGTTTTGGGGGCCAGTCATGAGGTGTGACATAGCTAATTTTGTATCAAGGTTCTATACATGTCAATATGTAAAGGTAGAGCAACGAAGGCCCTATGGTTTTCTTTAGCCATTATACATTCCTACCTTTAAGTGGGATGAGGTCTTCATGTATTTCATCGTTGTCCTACCTTGCACACTTTGGGGTAATAAATCCATTTGGATGGTGATTGATTGTCTGACCAAATCATCCCACTTTATTCTAATTAGAGATACAACTAAAGTGTATGAACTGTGCGGATTGTATATTCAAGATGTGGTAAGGCTTCATGGGGTACCATCAGTAGTTTTTTCAGATATATACCCTTGTTTTAACTCACAATTTTGGGAAGGACTTAAAAAGGAATTGGGGACACAGATTAAGATGAGCATTTCATACCATCCTCAAATGGATGGTTAGAGAAAGTGGGAAAATCAAATTTTGGAGTACATGATTCGCGCATGAATTTTGGATTTTTGAGGATCATGGGATAACCATTTGGGGTTGGTTGAATTTACTTATAATAATTGTTACCAATATTTGATTCAAATGGATCTTATTGAATCAATTTATGGTTGTCCTTGTCGGTACCCTCAATGTTGGGATGAGGTGGGTGAGACCTCACTTTTGGGACCAAGCCTCATGCAGAAGACATCTGAGAAAGTCATGTTGATTAGGCAGCGGCTTTTGATAGCTCAGATTATTCATAAGTCTTATGCTGATAAGATGCATCAAGACTTTCAGTTTTCTATGAGTGATTGGGTATTCTTGAAGGTGTCCCCTCTCTTGGATCATCGCTATTTGGGGAAGTGGGTAAATCTAATATAAAGGTATGCCGACCCTTTTAAAATCACCGAGCGGATTGGAAAGGTAGAATACAGGTTATCTTTTCCTTCTTAGTTGACATCTATTCATGACGTGTTTCATGTCTCCCAACTAAAGAATTATAACCCGGACCCATTATGTGTGCAGAATTGGGAGGAGTTTAAGATAGAGCCTGATTTATCAGTGTTTGAACGGTCGGTGAAGATAGTGGATTCTCTAGAGAAGGTGATTTGGGGGACGTCTATTCCATTGGTTTGTATCCTTTGGTATAATGAAAATGATGTTCATGAGACATGTAAGTGGAAATAGTCATTTGAGAAAGAGTATTCATCCTTGTTTTTGGATCAAGATTCGAGTTGACTTTTTTAGTGTGGAAATTTTTCATGGTGTGGAGAATTATGACATATGTGTCTTTATTTTCAGGTATTGATCCTTTTTTTTTTGTCTATCTTTTTTCCTTAGGTTTCATTTTGAATTTTGGAGGAAAATAGAGGTTTTTGGGTGGAAAATCCCTAGTGCACAGTTAGTGCACAATTAGTGTAAACCATTCACCTCGAACCATGTAACTGTGTTCTCTGGACAGAGTGTGCATATGGTTACCGCATGGTTTATTAAACTGTGAGGCCAAACCGTGCGCCCAGCCCATAAAATTAAAAACATTTTTATTCCAAGTTTTCCCTTTTCTGATTTAACCCCACCTCCACCCATTTCATTCCCCACTCGGTATTTTCATCCATAAGAGGTCTCCAAGCTCCCTCCAGCTCCCTTGGAACCCTTTTTTGAAGGGGATTTCACGGGGTAAACTCAATGGTTTTTCAAGTAAGTGATTCTCCCCTTCTTTCTTCCTTCTCTTTAGGGTTTCTTCCATCATTCTTGAGGTTCTATTTTCCAATAGCTAAGGTATCTTTCTTTGGGATTAATTTTTATTTTTTGGGATTGATCTACTGGATTAGGGTTTGTTTTTTCTTTCTTGTGGTGCGGTTGAGGTGCAGTTGAAGATTGGAACCAGTTTTTAGCAATTTTGACATCAAAGGTAAAAGTTTCCATCTCTAAACATTATTTGGTGAATCTTCTTACTGGTTTAATTAATTTAGCATGATAATTGGTTAATATAAGTGGTGTGAAAGTAGTTTTTTAAAGATTTTAAAATGCATTTTAATTTTAAGGGGAAATTTTATGTGAAATGGGGTGTGTTTTTCTGTGAACCCATGTTGAATCACTTGGTAATGTTTTATGAATTGTTCAATGAGTTTATTAAATTATTCAAGGGCTAATAATTGTGTTTCCATATTTTATTAGTGTTCATTTGGTCTTAAAATAGGATTTTGAATGGGTTTTTGTGAGTAAACCCATGATACACTTCTTGAAATTATTTTATAAAATTTTTGAATGGTTTATTAAATGATATAATGGGTGTGAAACATGTTTACAAACTTTTTTGGTGTGTGTATGAATTTAAAATGGAATTTTTAAGAGTGAGTGATATTATGTGATATGTGTAACTTCTTTGAGCACAAGAGGGAGGCTTAAGTATCTAGGTGGACAGACTAGGAGTAGTTTTCTAATGATTAGATGGTGGTTGCAGCCCAGTTTCACTTAGAAGGATTAACGATGAAAACATTAAAAATATATGGAAAATTATTTGATACCTATAGAACTTTGGATATTTCTTCTTTGTAGTGGATTGTGCATGATAAATATGTTGGTCGTGGTTCCTATAACATATTTCACTAATATGTGAGGTACATAGGGTCCCAATGCTAGCTAGTTACTTGTGGTAGTTCCCATTATTGGGGATCATTATCTATATTTCACCTACCATCGGAATATGGTAGTTTTTGGTTGTAAATTTTTAGAATCAATTGCATTCTATTTAAAAAAAATCTTTAAAAAAATCTTTCATCTAAAGTTTTTTTTCTTAAAATTGTTACTAGAATTTCCTTTGTATAAAATCTTAAAAGTTATTTACCATTATAATGTTTAGTGCATGGAATATTTTCTTGGGTTGCATCCTACTAGGATTAGTCTCACACCCAACTTACAACTTTGGGTGTAAGTAGACTTGGTAATGTTTGAAACAAGTAAGGGAAAGGCTTTTGTTGACGGTAGTTCGGGTTGTTAGCTATCTTCTTGGAGTGGTGTTGTGGATATGGATTAAGGTTGATGCCCCCTTTCCTTGTGGTGGTTTTTTAGTTAGAATTGATGCAAATTTTTTTGTGACCTATTTGGATGTTGGTTTAAAACCATGTAATTAAATTCTGAAAATTTATTTAGCTCTGGTTTGGATGTATTTTTAGATTCATTTTATCAAATTTTTCTGGTCGTTTTATGCTTATAAATTCAGGTAAATCATTCCCAAGATTTGTTTATAATACTCAGGAACATGTGTCAGCCTATGGGGATCGGGAACACCCTTCGTTCTATACCACATACGAGGTTGGGCACCATTTTGGATGACGACCCGACTTGGTTTGTGAGAGTCTCTAATCACTAGTTTTTTGGTAAACTCACAGTAAATAGAATACCTTCATGGTAGACACCTAATGTGATTCACTATAAGTTGGGTTCCACTTACTAACATTATGGTAACTTGAAGTCTCATCCATGGTAGGAACATACTTATCCTCTGGGTAAGTACTCACGCACACTCATCATTGGTACTCATGCACACTCATGGTTGGTACGTAACTCATGTGGTCACTCTGTAGATCTGGTCATTGTAAGCATTAAAACGCTTCATGTTAAGTATAATGATATCAATCACTGTAGATTTAAAGGCTTCATGGTAGGTTCCTATACACATACTCATAGTAGGTATTACTCATGTGGTAACTTCAAATAGTTTAGCTCACTGTCACTTAAAACAGGACCCATTGTCGATGCATCGTCAAAACAGCCAAGTAAATAGAGGGAACAGTCAAGGCATGATCCATGGTGTTACAAAAATGTTTTCATCCAGACAAGCTATTGTGGTGTCGGTGTCATGATGCACTGCTCATGTAATACCTAAAGCCGGTATAGAAAAATAAACTGTGATTGATGAAGCTGGTGCGTTGTGCATGCATTTTCATTAGAGAGGATGGGGTTGTAGATGATTCATTATTTGAAGATGCTGCATAATTTCTATGGATGAGATATGTTGTTATCTCCTATACTATAGAACTTAAGAGATGCTATGTGAAGTTGTAGAAGCCAGTGGTTGGGTGTCTCCGATCCTAGTTGAGCTGCTACTTAGATGTGGTTGAGGAGAAGTGGAACAGAGGTATTTTCATGGTCATGTATATGATCTGTAGAAATAATGGAATGTGTTCACTATAAATCATGGTTGAGTTTTTTTATGTGTTTTCTAAAAAGATAATTTAAATGTTTAGGTCAAAAAAATAAAAAATGTGTATGAAAGGCAGAAGGCCCTATACCGTCTTTTGACTTAACCGAAATGTGGTAGGGGGACTGCTTCCATTCAGTACAAAAAATATATTTATACATGTTTTTATATTTATAAAAATATTGGTTTTTATATTATGATTTATATGTATATTGTTATAAATCACTTATACACGGTTTTATTCTTCATTTGGTTTAGTTAAATACTATTTTTTCATTATTAGATAACTATAATATTATTATTCATTATAAATATATATATTATGATGAAATATATTCTATTTGTGCCACACTTTATGATGTATTATGTTTACCATGATCTTATGATATTGCAAACTTTACCATGTTTTTAAGTGATGCTTCACAATCATTCCATTTTTGTTTACATTCTTTGATTATTGACTCTCATGATATATTATCCAATTTTATCCTATGAAAACCTTAACATGATTTATGGCTCACCTTTTCTTTTATGTATTCCTCCAAGACATTCCATGTAGTAAGAGTAAGGTTGGGTCTAGGAGAAAGTATGGAGATGGGAATAAAATACTATATTATCGTTTTTATCATGTACCCAATTCCCAAATATGTTGGACCTCTATATTTTTGGGAGTCTTATATATATGTTTATGATAAATATTATGTAATATTATGTATATGAGTTCTAGGTCATTATAAGAAATGTTTGAATATACTTTATCACCACAAAAGATGAAAATGTTTCTTCATAATCAATACCATTAATTTTTTATAACATTTTCCAGTAGGTGTTATTTATAGGTAGACACCCTACTATCCATATTATTTTTCATGTGAAAACCCCACTTAAAACCTATGTGTGTCACCCCTTCATGTACATACACCAAGTTCAAAACATATTTTATGTACATGGAGTCCATTTTAGATTCTATGGATTTTAACCATTTCTTAGAACTATAACTCTCAATTTACTCCCAATAGGTTATAGGTTTATCATATATGAACATTAATTATTCATCAATTTCCATATTAAATTCATATATCTTAGACTCCTGATGAATCCTACTAGATAATTGAGGTTATTTTGTAACTTAAATTAGTTCTTCTTCCACAACTCATTATGGAATTGACTCAACTTTCATATTGGGATAACTTTTTTTATTGGTACTTAACTCCTCCAATATCAACTTTCATTCCAAAATATTCTCAATTAATATATTAATTCTCAAGGAATATAATATTTTCATCCATAAACACTTTGTTTTATATTATATTTTATAAATAATATCCCATAGTTTACTTGAGATAGATAAAAAATAATCATTTCACTAATTTAGGGTAATGTTTATTAGAAACCAATTTTCATATGATGGATTCACAACCCAAAATATTAATAAAATATATTTTGGGAAATTTACCATTTAATATATCATATAGTTTCTTTATAACCAAATTAGATAGAAAATAGTTATGTAGAAATGAAACTATTTCCCTAGTATACCCCCATAATGAAATAATAACATCACACAAACTCGTCATTAATTGAACTATGTCCAATCAGGAATGATTTATTATCTTAGAAACACTATTAAACTATGGTTTTCCAGGAGGAGTGAGTTGTGAAACAATTCCACAATCTCTCGTATGATTAGTGAATTCTTGGCTCATGTATTCAACACCTCGATTTTATTAGTGAATCTTAATACCTTTTCCCAATTGATTATGTAATTCATTCTAAAACTATTTGAGATTTCCATAATTTTAATACTTGTGCCTCATCATAAAAACATAATCATAAAAAATAAAGTAATTAATAAAGGTTATGAACTAGGTAAATCAACACTTAAAAATTCATGAACCAGTATAATCAATGTTTATGGGGAGATTCTATCTCACATAGTGGTCTATGAATGGGACGCTCGTATCGAGATCGGTGAGCACCGTGTTAGGGTGGAGTATAATGACCTGGAGAGGTATGGTCCTTGGGAATTAGAACATTGATCGTCACATGCTACTCCTATGTGTCATTTAGAGGAGGTGTTAACTGGATGTCGTATTGCGCACCCAATCCTTCTCCCACTAGTGTTGTAGAAGGACCTACCATCATCAATTGGGGGAACCATATAGGCTGTGAAGGATCAGGACCCCAAGTTAAATAAAATTGTAGATATACTATCAAAAAATATGGATCCCATGCCTCATGATTCACATCCATAATCGGCTAAGGCTAGACTACTAGAGGACTAACCTCTGTGTAACACCCTAAGATTTTATGAGGTAAATTCTTTATAATTTCTTTGATGTATTGTGTTGTATGCTAAACCAATATTATCTTGCACTATACACAACATTGTATTAGATTGTGGTATACTCAACACTATTCTTGGCTTGTGTTACACACAATTTCTATTTTTATCGATATAGTTCATTTTACACAAGACAAGGTATAAGTGAACAACTAAATATTATAACCTAGTCATTATAATGGCGGGTATGAATATTATTAACTTCTTTCTAAAAAACTATTTAAATGAAAATAAGTGACTATATAAAATGATAAAATCACTATTAATGGATTTAATCTAATGTTCAAAATTCATCTTATATATTTTCTAGACATGATATAAGAACAAATTCAATTTTTCGGATAAAAGAAGTATTTTTTTAAAAATGTCGTATTACCAAATTTTGATGGCGCACCCATTTTAAATATATTTTTTCAAAATTTTATATATTCTATTTAAAAAAATATTCTTCTTTGGAAGTGAGATATAAAAATTTTCTTTGGATGAATTTTTGATATTTTTCTGAAAAGTTTTAAATTTTGATGAATAGTAAAATTATATTAAATTTTAATTGAAAACAACTTTTTTCATCAAAATATTTTATGTAATTAAATTATATTATTGAATGGTTTCAAAGTATAAATATAATATATTTTATCATTAAATATAATCTATGTCACTCGCATTAATTTTACATTGAGTTCAGATGTAAAAACATTTCAATCTTTTGGAATGTTTTAACTTTTAAAAAAATCATTCTCTCTTTCCAATAACAGGGATAATTTTAAATTAGTTACTGAAACTTATGTGTTTTTTATTTTGAAAAATAGATTCCATATTTGGAATTATTATGCCCAAATTATGTAAATAGAATTATTTTATTTTTCTGCATTATGGATAGTAACTTTGTTAATTTTTATTAATACAGTAAAAAGGTAAAACGGGTAATTATAGGTAAAAATAATATTATAAAATTATCATAAAACTTGTATTAATATTATTATATGAGTTTTTTTGACCTAAATCATATTTTTATCTAAATGGTTTCCTTTGGAAGCCACTTGGATGAGATTAGGACATTTAATTTATTTTATTTAAAGAAAAGTTAAATATGTCTCACTCAAATTTTAATAACTAAACCATTTTTTATTTTAGTATATATAGAAAAGAAATTCAAATATAAATAATTATTTTAAGGGAAAATGATTTTATTTATCATCGTAATTTATTTTTAATTTTTAGGAAATATATAATTACCTTAAATGCTTATACTTTTATGGTGTACAAATTAATTAATTGATGAGAAATCAATAAAACAATTATTATTAAAATTCTAATAACCATCAAAAGACCCAAAAACATTCCCATTTCTTATTTTCGATTATATCTCGACCATAATTATCCAAGAGTTGAGTTATCGGCCATTTGGAGTCATATGGAAGAGATTGTGACACTTATAATATTTTATTTAAAGTGACGTTAAAGTTGTCACATTCATAATTTAATAAGTATATAATTTTTAATGTTGAATTTTCAAGAAGATAAATTAGACTACAAGTATTCTTATGAAAAATAATATATTTATATTCATCAGAGTATTTTATTTATATCTTTACCCAAAAATAATTATATTAAATAATTACACAAAATTGATGTGGTAATTATTTTATTAATGGAAATATCAAATTAATGTTATTAAAAATATTAAAATAAATATAATTTTAGATAATTAATATATCCAGTGATTTTTCTAATTGACCTAAACCCAATAGGGATATAATAAAATAATTGGTTCTATGATAACATCTTATCTTAATTTTCGTAAAAATATATGAATTGAATAGTGTTGAAATTGATGTTATTATTGTTTTTTCATAACAATATTTTATTAAATTATTTAAAAATCATAAAAAAATTAAAAAAATATATAATAATTATCATATTGTCTAAAATAATCTAATTTACTTAATTATGGTCTAATTTACATCAAATATTCAAATATTTCGCCCTTTTAATACTGAAATAATTGTTACCCTAGTTAAAATGAAATGGAATAACTAAGTGTAAAATTAAAATGGTAAGGTTTAAATGGATACAAAAACATGTCTAAAATTTATTGGTTGATGATATTAAAACCTTATCTCATATAATATTAAAAAAATATAAAATTGTGGAGGTTTTTGAGTGGTTTTTTATTTTATTATAAATTAATATTTTTGCGGTTTCCAAAAGTGCCACTCAGCTCAATTATAAAAGGTCACCTCCTCCCTCACTTCTTCACATCAATTTGAGCCTTCCAGCTCATCCATCCACTACTATTCTCACTTATAAACTTTCCTAGTTACATTATAGAGGTTCTTTTCTTCTTCAAACACCAACTATAGTGCTCTAACAGGATATTTAGAGGAAGCACATCGAGGAAGAGGAGGTTCAAATACATACAACGGATAGCGGACCTCTAAGGTAACGGATAATTTCACAATCTCATTATTATCTAAGATTGTTTATAAATAATTATTTTTTGGGTATATTTATCATCCACTTCCATGTTTCATAAATATATATTATTATTTATATTCTTCTACTATTGTTTAAAGTTAATTTTACCCACTGGTAAATTTTTATTAAATGGTATGGAAGGAATATTTCTTTCATTTCCCATATGATGTACTTTTTTACTTTTCTGGAAAGAGTACAAGAAGAATATTTTTTTAACTTGTACATCATCAATTTATTTTTACGTCTTTATAATGTCTTATTTCTATGAAGCTTTCTCTACACAATTTTCAGTTTATTTTCAACTACATTTTTTCTTTTAAAATTACACGACATTTTGATAAAAGAAAAATAATTTGAAGAAGAAATGATATTTTCTTCAAGAATTAAGTTTAAGTGTTTTATTAAAATTATTTTCCATGAAATATGACTCTATTTAAATAGGGTTATGTTTATATCCATATTATTACTATGATTTGATTGTGTGAATGATGGAATGATATTTTATATAGATTATGTTATGATGGAATGATGTTTATGAAACCCATTTTATTTCTTGGGTTATTCCATGATGAATTATTTATGTTTTTTTGGAACATGTAAGAATTATTTCATTATGATATTGGTGATAACTATATCTCCCTCCAATTCATTGGGTAAATATTTATATCTCATGAGATAGACATGGCTGAATTGGAAAGTAAATCTAGTTTAGTAATACAGGGCTGAAACAGCAAGTAAATCTAGTTTAGTTATATAGGGATCGAATGAAGAGTGAACTCGGTTCAGTAATGTACTTTTTCCACTATGATGGTCTTTACTATGAGCCTTGGATAATATGGAAATGATTTTTTATGCTTATGTATTTTCCATAAGTTCAAGTTTTATGCTAATTCTATGTTTAATGTTTCTTTATGAGTTATTCCTTACACACTTCCATGCTTTATTTTATATCTCAAGATTTTGATATTCAAAATATATGTTCATGTTTTTACATTATTATCTTTATTTTTTGTTTTATGTTCTCCATGTTTACCATTATTGAGAATTTTAACTCACCCATTTATTTCTTTTCCCCATGATATAAAGAAAGGTTTTAGGTAGGAAAACTAATGGGAAAGACTTTTACAGGAGATGTTGAATATCTTTCACTAAGATAGAAGAATGTGTTCCAAGTTTTCAAAATCACTATACTAATACAGTATTTGGGCATCTATTTATATAATTTATTATTTATTCCACAAAATAAATGTAATTTCCATATATGTCAATCTTGGGTCATTAAACTCTTCCTATAGAATAGGTGAGGCCTCACGTGCAGGACGGTGCGGTCTACATCATCGTCATCGTGGCTCCTCAGCTTCAGTAGCTATTGTAGGAGGTTTCTGAGTAGTAACCTCCACTCTCTGGGTGGACAATATAAGATGATATCATGAATCTCATGATAAGATGGAATCAGCCCCAATGTTTTAGAATGGATTGCTTCCAAGCTAGAAACCCCTTTCTCCTCTCGACCAGACATACAGATAATCTGTCATACTCCATTATGCTCTAAAGATATTCAAAATGAATTAGAAAATAGCATAATAAAAAACTAATAGAAGTTTTTTGACTTACCATATCATGAATCCCTCTTCCATGTTGAGTGATATACAGTATAGACTTCAGTCTATACCATGGATCGTAATCGACCTGCTCTGAAAGATAGAATTACATCAGAGGTACACCCTAGATAAAAATCATTACTCATCTACCCCAGAAGTCGTGATAATATGCATGTCGTCAGCACCAATCCTCGTCCTTCCTCCTTGTTAGTATCAATTAATTAAGCTCTCATGTATTTCTTGAAAAAAATGGAATGGGATGAACATAACCAAAATTGCGGATGAATCTATCAGTTTGATTCAAGTTAATAATATGAAAGTGAATGAGTGGCACTACATACATAGTATCATGAAGTATAGTAGTGAAATATGTTGGCAACTGGTTCAATAAATCCTAGTATAGAATCCACGAAATCTAAAATGACATGTGAGATTTTTCAAAAAAGTTTCTTACTAAAACCCAAAATTTCTTCTATTAATAAAATTGTTAGACAATGATAGATTTTATATACTTACCTCATCAGGTAGGAGGTTGTCCAATATGAGACGATATGCACCCAAATGGTGTGTTGAAATGGTGATGAAGTTTTTTTTCTGATTCCACCTATAAATACAACATATAAAGTGATAAATAATAACAAATTAAATTCAATAACTCCTACTAGAATTAGAAACCAATATAGATGAGTGATCATACCATCGTTCACACAGAGCGTCATGCAGAACCTCTATAGGCGTCGGCTGAAAAGAAAGTTGCGGGAATATTTAGGGGATGAACTCACATGCCCACATATGAAAAAGTAAGATGTGTCCCCCTAGATCCTTGCGGTCTCTATGGAATTCCATGTATAATGCTCTGTAAATGTAAGCCAAGCATGCAGATCCCCAACTATACATCTCAGCCCAATTAAAGTCCTCCAGCAACCCTAGATACATCATGTGCACATGCATACCTAAGTGATCATCACACAGGGCCCCTCTAATGATCCATAATATAAATTCATGGGAATTACGTATGACAGTCTGCTCGTCAGCATCATCGGGTTAATATAGAAAGTGTCTCTCAAACTAGCTCATAGAAATTGACCCACCATCTGTAGCCCTAAGGTTGGACAAAATTTCAACACCTAGAAATCTCTAAACATGGTCAGACCAGTATGCATGGGTAGTTCCAATAATGGCTTCCCCCTAGATAGGAAGACTTATAAGGACTGCCACATCCTTGAGTTTGATGGTCATATCTCCCTCAGGCAGGTGGAATGTGTGTGTCTAGGGTTTCAACATCTCTTGGAGGGCATGTAGGTGATGGTCAAAAAATTTGAAATCAGATACTACAATGTTATAGAATCCATCACGGTGTAGGTATGGTATAATGGTGGGTAGATATAGTGTGTGATAAAAATGGTGTGCTCAATGCACCCTGATCTGTCAAACCTCACCACCCTATAGCATGACCTGGGAAACATGCCTAGCATACTCAGTGAGTATTATAGTATCCTCTATCTATATATAAAAAAATTAAATGAGTTGTAAGTGTAAAATATAAATATAAAGTTATGGTAAGAAGAATTTTATGAATTGTAATGTAAGACATGCCATGTCTATTCACATTATTTTATGAAGTTATTTTTTACTAAAAGAAAAGTTCATGTCTTCATGTTTCTCAATGCATATTTATAAAGTGTTTTTGAAATATTTTTTTACCTAGAAAAGGGTTTTTTGTAAGATATGGTAATATATATATATATACATTTATTTGAAAATGGTGTTCTTTTTAATTTATTTATCATTTCCCACTTGATGGTTTGTTTTATGATTATTTTCCCACATGCTTTCTTTACGGTTTAGCCATGGAAAAATTTGTTATGTGTTAATGTCTCCTCATATTCTCTTTCTTCACTTTCTTTGCTTTCTTCTATTTCTTCACTTTCTTCACTTTCTTCGCTTTCTTCACTTTATTATCTTTCTTCACTTTCTTTTCTTTCTCCAGTTTCTTCCTCTTCTCGATTGTGGGTTGGGTTTACATCATTTTCATCATCATTGTCAATATTCCTCTTGTGTTGTGGTTCAT
Source organism: Viscum album (assembly GCA_963277665.1). NCBI lineage: Eukaryota > Viridiplantae > Streptophyta > Magnoliopsida > Santalales > Viscaceae > Viscum > Viscum album. The sequence goes on from OY728153.1 coordinate 499,625,388, forward strand.
TTCCCATGAATTCTATCTTGAATTTAACTTAGGGTTACATAATCAGTTTTACTAACCACTGTTGTTGGTTTTTTACTATAAGAAGCTCCTTTCTCAGTTTGAATACCTTCCCTATAGTAGTACACATGAGCAAACATTATACTCTATGTCAAAAAATAAATCTAATTATGATTCTGATAGTGTAACTAATATTGACAATGATGGTTGATCATATAATCTTTATTATACTGAAATTTTAGAACATATTTTTATACTCTAAAATATTATACTATTGTTTTGTTATATAAAAGTTTATTAGAATATAATTTATCGAACATGGTTTGGATGAGATGATTATGACTTTTTAAGTGAGGTAAAATACAGCTTATTTTCAAGTGATGGCTTAATGACATCTTCCAAAAATATGTAATTAACTTTTGAATTTTGAAAATATTTTAGAAAATTCATAAAATTATAAAAATGAAGGGTATTAAATTAATACCATATAATTAACAACATGAGAAGATTATAATAGAGACAATAAATCATTGTGACTGAGATTGTGAAATCGGACAAGAAATGTTAGGGCATCATTTCAAATTATTACCTTATTAATGAAATATGGTTCATATCAAACTTTTCCCTTGTTCTTGAGGCTATTCCAACTCATTCCTCATCCTACTGGCCTTTGGTCTCCCTCATTTACATAACCAGTTGATATCATATAACACTATCAGCTTGCCTTTGAGAATTGGGAAATATCGAAACTCCCCAATAGGCGTCCATGGTGTAGCATAATAGTTAGAAAATGTTTCCATCTAGTACACTAGATAAACATATGCTTCCAATGATATGTTCACAGAGGAACATGCTACGATGGCATGTGTGCGTGAAAACTATAAGGCCTGAAAGTTTCTACATTTACATTATCTCACTTTTAGTAATACCACCATTTCTTTACTGATGCTATTTTTGATGGGTTTTGAATGTTATTGAACATAAAATCGAGAGTCATCTTAGTGTAAAAGGTAGACATGGTAACCATAAGCTTATTCAATCCTTTTCAATCTATCATTGAAAGTTACTTCCATACCTTATCCCCTACTGAATCTCGTATGAGAATAGTTTTTTGTCTATCAATGAAGTAACTCACACAATGATATAATTTCTCTTAAAATAGGTCAGTTATAGATAACTTTTGAATCCCCTTGAAGACACCATTTATGCACTCCACAATGTTTGTGGTCATGTGTCAGTACCTCTTCCCCCCGTCATATGCCAATGTACATTTTTCTATTTGAATTTGTATCATATAATCATACATTTATTTATTAGAATTGCATATTTTTTTCATAAAATTATTTAAACCTACATTGATCCAAATCATATTCTACACATAAGTGATCATATTTCATATAAATTGATTTTATATTTTCATTGAAATAGTTAAAAATAACAAATACATTACATACCAAGCCTCGTGATTGCCTTCTTCATAAGTTAAAATTATAAATATTTTCCAAACATTCTAGAAATGTGTCTGATGTAGTACCAATGATGTGCATTTGGGGTCTCCATGTATCAGGTTCCACATTGATTGCCTCATTGATTGCCATATTCCAATCAGATATCAAACAAAAACCCTAGATATCAGTGAAATGGTTGCAGATACATTCTAAAAACCAACTCCATGATTTGTAGTTTTCCTTCCCCCTAATGGAAAAGGAAATTAGAAGTGGTGAATGGTTTTCATCATGGGTTGACACAATCAACAATAAACCCTTGATTTTTCTGTATAAAAATGTTCCATCAATCTATATAAACTGTTTTCTGAAATTAAATACAGAGATATAGGGTAGAAATTCCCATAACAATCGATGAAATTGAACATGAGATGGATCAAGTAGATTATCTCGAGAAACATGTTAGTTTGTATGATGAAATAAAACTTGGTTATTGTGTCTCAGTGTGGCTAGTAATTGTGGAAATTCCTGATATGAGTCATCTGAATCACCATAGACCTTCACAATTGCCTTCTATTTCTCAATTCATGCCTTATTATAAGAAATATTTTAAGTGAAATTATGTTGTATCCTCTCTTGAACAAGAGACATAGAAACATATTGGAATGTCTTAATCATCTTGATGACATGGATGACACAAATTCAGCGTCCAAAGAGGTATGATATTGATTCAAGTTTGGATGAACACGTGTATGAGCTGCCTCGATCTTCTAGATCCCCCGTCCTCCAAATGCAATGTTCAGAATCACCCTCAAGCAGAATCTACAATCATCCCCATACTTGTCACACTATATGAGGTATTTTTTACAGCCTAATTTCTGAATTATATATCTTTAGTGCATCACAATGTGAAATATCTTTAGCATGTTTTTTATGTATATATACTTGGAAAATACCTTCCAAAAAATAAGTTTTTCTACATGTCACTAAACCTATCTGATATAACTCTGGGAAACTCAATTTCAAGTGTGAGAATATTGCAGTCAAATACAGGCATGCATACCATTGCTTCTTACCATGATGCGAAGAGTGGTGGATTATTTATTGTGGGTTTAGTCTACTGTACAACTAATGAATTTCTAGAAACTTCCTCCCAAACTTCTACTACTCCCTAATCATTAACACTATTGTCACCTTCTACCCCATCATTACAAAAATCTTAATCAAATGCCCAATTTACATGTATATTTGGGAGATCATCTAGGTTTTCCTCTTCTGTATAATATGGAATAACAACAATTTCATGGGGGAAGACCTTATTCAATCACTCTTATAAGTCTTTGTATTTATACAATTAGAAGTTGTTGTACTGTAGAAAAATCAACATATAACTCCATCATGGTACCATCAGACTAATGGGAAAAAATTATTTCTTGGAACTACTATGCATCAGCAACTAATGGACAAGCTAGATGCCCTAGTGTATCCAGGAATTGCAAATGTCTATAGCTCATAGACATGATCTCTTGATCGGGTCCTAGATTTAAGGAACCAAAAATTTTGTCTTAAATTTCAAATAGGGTTACACAATCATTTATACTAACCACTGTTGTTGGTTGTGTACTATAAAAATCTCTTTTCTTAGTTTGAATAACCTCCCAGTAGTAGTGTATACAGGAAAATATGACCCTACATCAAAAATGTTTTTTGATCAAGATTTTTAGAGTGTAACTAATATTTAAAATGATGGTTGACCATATAATATTTATTATAATGAAATTTTAGAACATATTTTTATACCCTAAAATATGATACTAATGTTTTGTTATATAAAATTTTATTAGAATATAAGTCACAGAATGTTTTGGAAACTGAGGTAAAAAGAAGATAAAACTCCAAATCGGTTTATTTATAATTGATAAAATGATATTTGTGATCATATGAAGTTAAATGGAGAAAAAAAACACATTAAATAGTATTTTAAATCTTTAAAACATAAAATAAACACATTTATATTTTTCAATAGAACATGGTTTGGATGAGATGATCTTCACTTCATATGTGAGGTAAAATCCAACTTACTTTTAATTAGAAGCTTCTAAGATATGTCATTAGAAGGCCAAAATCTTTTGAAAATTCATAATTTTAATCCTTGTTTAATTATTCTTAATAAAATTTTAATCATATGGTATTCATTAGTTAATTATAATTAGATAATCATTACATGTAATCATTTTTTAATCCTAAGTTGTTCATTAGTTAATCTATACTCAATGATTACTAATAATAACTATTATTTCTAAACTACATATAAATAACTAAATTACTTAATAAATAACATATTTAGAACTAACTAAAAATAATTCAATAAACTAAATAAATAAATTTAAATTAAATAATAAAAAATTCCTCTAAATGATGCTTCGAAAAAAAACCAGTACTTCTTTTAAACCACCGGATCCACCACGCAGGAAGAAGACATCTTCTAGAGAAATAGGTTGTGTAATGTGAAGAGATGGGTGAAAATTAAAGTGAGAGGAACGGGGTGAGTTCCATTTTATATTAATTTAAAGTAAAGGTGATATGGGGTACACACCTTTCGCTTTTATGTTAGGTGAAACGCGTGCACCCTCTGCTGCCTTTTGATTTTTCTTTAGGCGGAAGCCGGCCAGCCCCCACATTCTTATTCCATGTCATCAATACGGGGCAAAGGAAGAAGGGGCTTGAAAGGTGGTAGGCCCCCTACTGCCTTTTATACATAGTTTAAAAAAATTGACCTATACATTTTAAAAAAATTAGAAAACATATAAAAAAATTCATCATGGCCAAAGGGGTGTCACAATACACAAATGATGCTTGTAGATTACAATGTTAATGTGGTAGAGAAAAGGAGATAATGTGTTGGGATGTAGTAATGAGGATAGGGCAGGAAGAAGATATACAATGTTTCACATACATTATATATATAAATGTACGTATATATATATATTAATTGATATATATATATATAACAAACAAAATAAAATAAGATATTTAAATTTGATATAAAATATTGATACTTTGATCAATAAAATATGCATTGATATATATTTATATATGTGTGTGTGTATTGAAATACTTATATATATATATAACAAATAAACATATCATAAAATATGTATTATAAAATTTAAAAACTTAATTTTAAAAAATTGAAAACATTTTTTGAATAATTCACATACATCAATTAAAAATGTGAAAATATAAATAATTAATAATTAATTAAAATAATATTTAAAATTAGAGGATTTCAAAATTAGGGGTTTGGAATGTAATAAAAAAATAAAACAAATTAAAACATAAACTCTCAATGCAAACACAAGTGAGGTGCATGAGTGTTAATACTTGGATAATGGGGGATATTGGGTAAGATCATGCTCATGGATCGATAAAAAAGAAAAGACCCATGGTGAGGAACATTCCATGGATAAGCTAAGTATATCAGACTCATTTTTAGTAATTTTTTGTGAACATAAAGAATGATGTGTTCATAAACCCATCCTTGAGATAGGTTGTAGTTTTTTAATGGTTATCAAATAGAAGTAATAATTATTACAGTTATTCCCTTTAAAAGAATGAAAATGGATTTTAACAGGACTATAAAAGCATTATTAACCTCAACACTGATAAAGGCCCCACCTACTGAAGTGTGTTATTTGTATAACAGCACACTACAATAAACCCAACTTGTAACTTGTACACAAAATATATAATTTAATTAAAATAAATTTTACATCACCAATAAAAAAACACAACTATATACATTTCAAACAATGTTTTGTATAATTAAATTTACAATTACTACCCAAACACTTTTAAAAACATTACATTTTTATAGTCTTTGGAACCCATAACTACTACACATATGCCCTTTAACAATGCACAGAATGGATTTTAATAGTGCTAAAATGGCACTGTTGATAGTAGTGCTGATAAAGGGGGTATTTTATCCATGCTAAAAAATAATTGATAAAATACAACCTTTATCAGTGCTCAAAATAGCATTGATAAAGGCCTAGTTGGATGCAATGTGCTGTTAATATAACTTCACACATAGGAAAAATCAGTAATTTCAAACAATGCTATATACATTTAATGTGACACCATGAATACAAAAAATTTCACCCATGGTATATACAAAAGAACCACTATTATATACAATTCAAACAATTTTTTATATAATTAAACTTATAATTATCCAAAAAAAAATTAAAAACATTAGTGTTTCATCTTCTGACACCTGTGATCCCCTCTCAAAAATTTCCACTCATGGTATCAATTTCCGAACAAATAATTTTAAACCAAGAAAAAGATTCTTCCTATATAAGAAAATAAATATTATATTAGTAATACTATGAAGAAATAAATTAAACACTAATATGAAAGAATACATTAATAAAATGTCAATATTTAATAAAAAAGACTCATTTGAAGTTATTTCGGACACACTATGCATCATATTGAGGTGTGGTTGATTCCAACATGTCAAAAATGACTCTTAGATCTTTTTCCTAAAGTATAAAAACAATCCAAATTCTTTTTATTGGTTTTCAGCATGTTACTTGTTCCTTTTACTAAAATTACTATAAATTTTAAATAAAAAGATACACTTGGAGTTATACCAATCACATAGTGTGTCGTATTGAGGTGAGTTTTACTCATAAACATCAAAAATCACTACTGGAAATTGGGCCTATACCCACGGTTTTTCACAAAACCGTGGGTATAGGTATAGTATGGGAACCTATACCCACGGTTTTGGAAAACCGTGGGTATAGGTACCCAATACCCACGGTTTTGGACAAAACCGTGGGTATAGTTTTTTTGTGAAGACCTATACCCACGGTTTTGCCAAAACCGTGGGTATAGGGATTTCTTCGGGAACCTATACCCACGGTTTTTGAAAACCGTGGGTATAGGGGGTATTTTTTTCAAAGACCTATACCCACGGTTTTCAAAACCGTGGGTATAGGTCTCCCACCTTATTGCGGGTGGCGGGAATGGGAAAAAAATTGCGCGGGACGAAATAAATTTTATATGGGAACAATGTTTTAAATAATTTAATAAGAAAGATACCAACATAAATTAACAGAATTTCGGTAGGTGTGTTGGTTTACTTCATCGCTCTATTCAGAGAAGTCCGGTGTTCGAAACTCGGCACGTCATAATTTTAAATTTATCAATAATATTGCTATAAGTATAGCAGCGTATAATCTAATAGGCAAAGTCCGCGTAGCTAAGTTGGTTCGCTGCTGTGTTTATTCTGCTTTATTCACGGGTTCGAGTCCCGCCAGCAACATTTTTTTTAATAACTGCATCCGTATTAATATATTACATTTAAATAATCATTAGTTACACAAAAATATGGTAGTCTAGTTGGTTGTTCTCCCGGCGCGATGGTTACTCCTGCGGGAAGCGCGGGTTCGAAACCCAGCTCCATCTATTTTTGAATATGCAAGATAATCTATATTAATATATATAACAAAATATATATATATATTGCAGATTGAAATGGTGGCTCGGTTGGTTAGTTGCGGTGCGCTGTTGCGTTGTAGCGCGGGAGGGGCGAGTTCAAACCCTGGCAGACGCGATTTTTTTGAAAATAAGTGAAATCCCCACGGTTTGAAAACCATGGGGTATGTGCCTGCCACGCTGTACAGCGTGGTGCTGGTGTGTGACACACTTATACCCACGGTTTGGTAGAACCGTGGGTATAGGTCGAGACCCCTATACCGACGCCATTCCAGCCCACGGTTCCCAAAACCGTGGGTATAGCCTATACCCACGGTTTTGGGGGCTATACCCACGGTTTTGAACCCTGGGTATAGCCCGTTTTTTCAGTAGTGAATGACTTATAGAACTCTTTACTAAAGTATCAGAACAATCTGAATGTGTTTGCTCCGTTTTTAGTATACCAGTTGTGTTTTTTTTTACTAAAATTTTGTTTCAAACTGGAGACCGGCATTTTGAGTCACACTGGTCACATTATTCGTCAATTTGACATGAAACTACTTCATTAAAGTCACAAATGACTTATGAATCACTATACTAAATTATTAATACAATTGTATCTTGTTTTCTAGGTTTCTAGTGAGTGAGACGTTTGAATTAAAATGTCAATTTTAAACTGATAACAACCACTTTTAGTCATACCGGTCACACTGTGTGTTGGATTGAAGTGTAATTGATTAATAAATGTCACAAATGACTCATTGATCATTTTCCTAAAGTATCCAAATAATCAGAATGATTTTTCTCAATTTTCAGTATGTCACTATTTCTTTTTACTAAAATTAATGTCAACTTTAATAAAAAGGCACACTTTGAGTCATATCGGTCACACCGTGCATCGTATTAAGGTGAGGTTAACTTCTACACATCAAAAATGACTTATAGATCATTTTCATAAATTATCAAAACAATCCAAATTCATTTTCTCAGTTTTCAGTATGCCAGTTGTGTTTTTTTACTAAAATGAACTTTCAAACTGTAAACATGCATTTTGAGTCATATAGGTTGTATCATGCATCAGTTTGATGTAATACTACTTCATACCCATCACAACTAACTTAATAATCAATTTCTTAAATTATCAATACTATTGGAGTGTTTTTCCTAGTTTTTAGTGAGTGACACGTTTTCAACTAAAATATTAATTTTAAACTGATAGCAAACACTTTTAGTCATATCGATCACACCATGCGTTGGATTGAGGTGGTATTTATTCCTACACATCAAAAAAGACTCATGGATTTTTTTACTAAATTATAAAATAATCCAAATGTTTTTTATTGGTTGTTAGTATGTCACTTATTTTTTTTACTTAAATTAATGTCAATTTTAAATAAAATGACACACTTGGAGTCATACCAGTTACTTTGTGCATTGTATTGAGGTTAAGTTGACTCTTACACATCACGATGGACTCATGGATAGTTTTTTTAAAGTATTAAAACAATTTTAATGTGTTTTCTCAATTTTTAGTATGTCAGTTTTGTTTTTTAACTAAAATGTCATTCCAAACTGGAAACACGCATTTTGAGTCATACTAGTTGCATCGTGCATTGGTTTGACATGAGACTACTTCATACATGTCACAAATGACTTATGAATCCCTACTCTAAATTATCAAGACAATCAGAGAATTGTTTCTTAGTTTTTAGTGAGTGACACATTTTGAACAAAAATGTCAATTTTAAACAGATAACAGACACTTTTAGTCATACTGCTCACACTATGTGCCAGATTGAGGTGGGGTTGATTCTTACATGTCACAAATGAATCATGTATCATTGTCCTAAATTATTAGAACATTCTGAATGTTTTTTCTTGGTTTTCGATATGAATGTTGTTCTTTTTACTTATATTAATGTCTATTTTAAATAAAAAGACACACTTGTAGTCATATCTGTCACAAAGTGCATCCTATTAAGGTAAAGTTGACTCATAAATTTTATAAATTACATATAGATCATTTTTCTAAAGTATCAAAACAATCATATTATGTTTTCTTGGTTTTCAGTATGCCAGTTTTGTTTTTTACTAAAATGTCATTTCAAACTGGAAACACACATTTTGAGTGATACCAATCGTATCGTGTTTCATTTTTATGTGAGACTACTTCATACATGTCAAAAATTACTTATGAATTGATGTCTTAAATTACCAATATAATAATATTTTTTTCTTGTTTTTCAGTGAGTGACATTTTTTGAACTAAAGTGTCAATTTTAAACTAATAACAGATACTTTCAGTCATCCCAGTCACACCATGTGTTAGATTGAGGCGATTTTGATTCATACACATCACAAATGACTCATGTATCATTTTACCAAAGTATAAAAATAATCCAAAATCATTTTCTTGTCTTTTAGTATGTCACTTGTTATTTTTACTTAAACTAATGTCAAATTTAACTAAAAAGACACACTTTGAGTCATACCTATCACACCATGCATTTTATTGAGGTTTAGTTGACTCCTATACATCCAAAACATCTCATGGGATGTTTTCCTAAATTATCAAAACGATATTTATGCATTTTATTGGTTTTTGGTATGTCACTTATTCTTTTTACTTAAATTAATGTCAATTTCAAATAAAAATAGACACTTTGAGTCTTACTGGCCACACTGTGCATCATATTGAGGTTTTTCTAATTATTACACATAAAAAATTCTTTATAGATCATTTTCCTAAAGTACCAAAATAATTGGAATGTGTTTTCTCATTTTTGAGTATGTTAGTTGTCTTTTTTACAAAAAATAATGTCAATTTTAAATAAAAATAAGCACTTAGATTATGTTAATGTAGTAGAGAACAAATAATATTATGAGAAAAAAAATATTATATTAAAAAAACATTACCTTCTCATTGAATTATTAGTTGCATACTCGAAGTCCTATCTCTCATGAGTATGAGCATCTTCGAACAAACCACCCCAACTCAAAAAAATAATTCCACCTATATAAGAAAAAAAATTCTTATATGAGTAATACTAAAAATATTAAATTAAACATAAATATTAAATAATCCACCACTTATATGGAAGTCACGTCTTAATGTTATTTGTGTACATTCATCCATCAGGTATGATACCCATTCATTTCTAAGAAAATATATATCGTCTTGTGAATATGAGTCTTTTAGAAAATCATATTAGTATTGTAAAATTATAAATACACAAAGGATTAATAAATATTTTAAATAAAACAGTGATTATCCTCTAAAATACCACTTTAGAGATGTTAGTTTGTTCATGTAATATAACCTCTCTCAAAAATTTACAAACATAATAACCATAATCTTTTCCATTTGTTTGTTCCAGAAACTACAGAAAATTGAGTAGAATAAGTAATTTGTTTTGATATGTGTTTTGATAGTGAAATATTATTATATATCCCCTGATACTTGCCCAGTTTTAGAAATTTTCAGGGTCCCCATGCTTTTCCCCTGGAATCATTCCTTGTTTTGCATGATATTGATGCACTGCCCTATCATAACATAATCCTTATTAAAAGATAATATAAATTATATAACTTTAGTTTTAGTTCAAAAAATATTATTTATTGTATTAAAAACTGAAAAATTCCATCATCCATGCATTGAATCTAGGAAATAAATCTTTGGAGTATCCAAATTGACCACAATGAACATCCAATTTTTCCTAAAACACAAAAATAAATAAGTAATGAAAGAAATGAAAACATATTTGATATGATTAAATTTTATAGTTTTGCACCTATATAATTGGTATTAAGATGATTTTTTTCATTCATAAGTTTTCTTTCAAATGTTTTGACTAGGCATGCCACTATTTCATCCTTTTTTGGATTTTATTCTTGGTTGTTCTGTAGAGGTGGTGTGAGAACTAGAAAGTCCAAAAAAATCATGGGGAAATCCCTTCAATTGTTTTTGATATATACACCTTCCAAAAATATGAAATTTATTTATTCACAACTAACATAGTATATCAGTTTTTGGAAAATCAAATTATAAAAACATACCTCATGTATACATTTATAACTGAGGTGCCTAGCCAATCATAGTCGAGGATTTCACATACATTCTCAACACTAATGAAGTATTGAACTTACTCTTTGAAAATATTTTCTTCAAAATAAAATATGTGACTACAACCATTTTTTAACTTTTTATACACATGAATCTTCAGTGATAGTAAATGCGGATATAGAACATGTGACACCCTAAGATTTTGTGAAATATTTTTTTTTAAATTAATTTAATATTTTGATATTTTTTCATTTTATGCAACACTAAAAATAGTATTTCACTAAGTAAAACATGACTTTCACGTGGAATGGGATTATTGAATGTTACAATCAACACTGACTTATAATATGTTACACATAACAACAAGGTTAGCATACATTACATGAAATATTGATCTTCCTCGATGGATTTCATAACACGCAAGACTGAGAATTACCTAACTATAATATAATATTAAAAATATTATTATAATAAGATGTAACCAAGATGTTAAGTCAATAGATATGAATTTTATTAACTAAAATATGAAAATATATTGTTTACACAAATATAAGATGAATTTATAGGTTATTAATTAATTATAAATGAATTTGAAAACTGATTGAATATAAAAGAAAATATTATTATGGTCATAAAGATATTTTAACCTAATAAATTAAATTAACTAAAATTAGTGAGTAATAAATATGATAAAGATCCAATAAAATATTTTTTATATTCTTCCAATATATTTTATAGACATAACATAAGAACAAACCAAATTTTATGCTTAAAACCCAATATTTTTATTAAGAATTTTTTACCGCCGTTAATGAAGAACCCATTTCAAATAAAATTTTTATAACTATTATAGATTTAATTTGTAAAAATAAACTATATCTTTGTACGAGAAACATAAAATAATTAGGATAAACTTTTTGGTATTTTTATGTAAGGTTTCATCTTTTAATAAATTGTTAAAAATACTGGATTTTAATACAAAACTACTTTTTCATATAATTTGATTATAAGATTAAATTATATTTTTAATTTGTTTAATATTTTAGTTATATAATATTTCTACAAATTAATCTAATTTAGTTAATTATAACTAATTTCACATTGAAATTAGATATAAAAACTGAGCAAACTTTTAGATGTTTTTACGTTAAAAACTCACAGTGTCGTTCTGTCATCAGGATTAATTTTAAATTAATTTATGCCACTTATGTGATTAGAATTTAAAAAAATTGATTCCATATTTTTAATTATAATAATTTATAATATCTAATAAGTTCAACTTCGTTTTTTACCAAAAATATTAGTGAAAGTGATTAAAATTAATTACATCGGTTAAGAGAAAAATAAGGTTCATAAAGTACTAAACCATAAATATAAGACCTAAAATGAGCTAGAAACATGTCCAACACCCATTATATGTCCATTATTCATACATTAACCTTCCAGTATTCAATTTTTTTTGTTTGTTATGAATTTTTTGGTAAAAACATGGGTACACCTAACTTGTTTTCAAAAATGTCAAGTGAGTCCTTTCCCTTCCCTATAAAAGGCTGCCACCTCTACTAACTTCCTCACACCTATAAATCCCCTTGTCTCACCCAAAATCTGATAAAATAATCTTCTAAATTCCCTAATTTCCTCATAGACTACTTACCTTGGGAATAAGGTAACTCGGGGAAGCCTTTTGGCACAAACCAAAATGAGTTACCCGATTAAGAGGTAACGTCTTCTCTTAAGCTCATTTCCTTTATTTTCCATCTCCACCCAATCCACTCTCTTTATTAAATTATTTTATGAAAAAAATAGTATCCTAAATATACTATTATGTTTTAATTATAAGTTTTATTCCTAAAATTACACACACCACCATCTAATGGATAACGAACATATTGTTTCTGTATATGGAGAACTAGTGCCTCACAAAATGATGATTGTTCATTTTTATTTTACCACCAATAATGGTGCCCATTATGATGAAAAATATATTTATATATGTTGTATATAATATTTATTATTTATTTAATCTTCTTTTTTACTTTTTACAACTCATTCCTTTTTACTTTCTATTTGGTGTTAATATAATAATATCGTTTGAGGAAGTGTGGAATATTGCCCCCTCAAAGCGATGTGATTTGTTCACACACCACATGGAATGTATTAAGAATGGGTTTAGTAAACTTATATGATATAATAACGATACTAGAATAATGATATGTATATATATATACATGTAATTTACATACTTTCTTTCAATATGAAAATAAAAACAAAAATAGTGTTCATGCGTACGTACGACTTACTATCTCTATGAACAGTGTATTTCATTTTGTAATTAATTATGATGTATATTATTATAATATAAATATAATGGATATAAAATATATTTATATCATTATTTAAATTCTGTAATCATGATATAAGTATAAGTACCAAAGATATAACAAATATTGACACATGCGAAGAACAAAGCGAATATTACCCAAAGTGAAACCTTAACATAGGATCCTTAACAAGCGGGTAATATAAGGTCATAATCATACCATATTTGTTATTATGTATAAGAATATTATTTTTTAAAAATTTATAATAAAATTATATTTATTATACATGAATCTTTTATGATTACAAAAAAAAGTCAAGACATAGGGTAAGGGGATTTCATCTCACTTTTAATTTTTGTGAGATATATGCTATGTTCGCCACCCTTTACTTTTGTGTGTTGTAAATACTACCCATGATTTTATCCAATGATTATTATAATTAAATTTATTGTTATTTAAATATCCATTTTATGATCCTTCTTTTGTGGGGTTTAAGTTTCAAACATTACTAATTCGATAAATAGTTTTCTCACAATTTAACTTCTTTGAGACTCATGTTTTGTTATGAGCCTAAATTATTTTTTTAGTTGTATATAATTAAATTTTACATGTTATATCATGAACCTAATTATTTTCATGATATTTTAATCTTCATTTAATTTAATTTTCTTACATGTATAATATGATCCCAAGATACAAAATGATTAGAGTTTGTTGAAATAATCCCATCGCTTTTCAATATTGTTTATGTTTATGCCTCCTTTGATGAATTATTATGTTCCATTTCTCAATAAATTAATATAATTTATTCTCCTATGTTTAATCATTATATATTCATGTATTAGTAAAAAAATTACTCTTTGGTACATACAATAGTTAAGAAATTTTTTTTAAGAAAGCCTGAATTTACCCTCTCTTTGGTCGGAAATTTGTGTTCCTTCAAAACTGTGTTTTCTAAAAATGGTTTCCAAGAATATTCGAATAATCTCATACAATAATTAAAATAAACATTTCCCCTTTTTTTACCAATGTTTTCAAGGGAATATTCATGTCACTTTCTGAATGATTCAATTTTCTATCCTTTTTACTATGAAAAAGGAATGTTCTTTTTACCTCGTACGACATGTATGGATTTATCCAATGTAAATCCTTTAAAGATTTATTTTCATGTTTAAAGGTTATTTTTTTAGAATTTTTTTTAAAATATATTTTCAAAGTAAATGGTCTCCAAAATGTTTTCAATATTATTTTATAATTTTTCAAGGATTATGGGTTTCAAAATGTTTTTAAGCTTCTTTTATTAGTTTTCAAGAAAATTGGTTTTCATAATGTTTTCAAGATTATTTTATAGGTTTTCAAAAAAAATGGTTTTCAAAACATGTTCAGCCTTATTTTATAATATTTCAAGAAAAATGGTTTTCAAAACGCTTTCAAACTTCTTTTATAAGTTTTCAAGGAAAATGGTTTTCAAAATGTTTTCAAGCTTCTTTTATAAGTTTTAAAGTAAAATGGTTTTCAAAAAAATTTTAAGATTTATTTATTATTTTTCAAATTAAATTTCAAGGAAAATGGTTTTCAAATCGTTTTCAAGCTTTCTTTATAATTTTTCAAAGTTTTTTTGAAGATTTTTTTTTTAAATGTTTCAATTCTTATTTTATATGTTTTCAAGGAAAATGTTTTTCAAATGATTTTAAGAATTTTTTATAGGTTTTAAATGTATTTTCTATTAAAATGATTATCAAATGGTTTTATGTATAAAAAGTCCATTTTAAATGAATAAATTATATTTTCCTCAAAAAATGTTTCCAAAATATATTTCAAAATTATTTTTCATCTAAGATGGAATCTGTTGATGTTACTCATTCCCTTTTAAGAAATGATCTAAATGTTCCATTCATATTATTTCTATGAATGGGTTACACTTAATATCATGGTCTTTATGAAACCTGTTTCTTTTTCATGGGTTTTGTGTTTAATAAATCCATTTATCTATCATGGTTTATAATTTTGATGAAATGATTATAAAACCTGTATATTTTTCCATAGGTTATGGTGTGTTTATATATTTATGATACCCATTCCATTTCATGGGTTTAGATATTATTATTTATGATCTTGTGTCCCATGTGTGTATTATTTCATTATGAGAAGGGTGAGACCTATATATCCCTCGAATGCATTGGGTAAATATTTATATATCATGAGATAAACTAATATTGTCTTGGGAATAAACCTTGACTACTAATATGGTCATGGTAGTGAACCATGACTACCAAGATGGTATGAGGAGTGAACTCATGCTACTAATATGGCCATGGGAGTGAACCATGACTACAAAGATGGTATGAGGAGTGAAATCGTGCTACTAAAATGGCTATGGGAGTGAACCATGAATACCAAGATGGAATAGGGAGTGAACCCATACTACCAATATGGTCTTGTAATTAATGCCTTGGATACTGTGTGAATCATATTATATTCTTATGTGTCTACCACAATTCCATGTTTTATTCCTATGTTATGATTTTATGGATTATGTTATTTATTTCCTTATGATTCATATATTATGAATTGACATTATTTATTCCATGATTTGTGTATATGATCTTTGATATTCTGGTTATGATATTCTATTTTCATGATCATGTTCTCATACCCTCATGCTCGTGATTATGCTTACATATCTCCCTTGTTTACCCTTACTGATTATTTAAGGTCACACCTATATTATGTTTCCTATCCCTGGGTTATAAAGAAAGGTTTTAGGTAGAATTACAAAATGTAGAGATATTTATAGAAGATGTTGAATATCTTTCACTAGGATAGAAGATTTTGTTTCCAAGTTTCCAAGGACACTAAACTATTATGGTCCTCAGGCATGTATTATTGTAATGTACTGAATATTCATCCAAAATGATGTAATATCCATGTATGTCAATCCTAGGTCACTATAGTTGGTATTAAAAGAATTTGTTTTTAAAACTTTGTAAAATATGATGAAAGAACTTTAGTGAGATACCTAGGTATATTTCTAAGGATATGTCTAGGTAACACTCTAAGGATAAGCATAAGGATGTTTCAATGTTTAGGAAAATTTCCTGGAATTTTGGTAAAGGGTAGATTTATTGGTTTCCTATAAACACATCCATGTATAGATACTACAAGTGGATATGGCTCTTGAATAGATGTAATTAGGGGTAACAACTCCAATAAGATTTTATGGGCCTGACTCGGGTAATATGGTATATGACAACGGGCCTTGCTTCACACCTAGTTTGACACTCCTGAGGGATATTCTATGGAAATTAAAAAACTCTTCATGAACCATCATGAATTATTTAAATATAAGTTGGCTATGAATAACCTAGGATGAACCTAGGGTGTAATAGATTAAGGAAGGTTTCATGATTTATAAATCTCATAATTAAATATTTTCATGACTATGTGGTTTTCTACTATGATAAGTAATTCTCACACTATGCTCCTGGTTTTAGTTAATGGTGGGAACCAGAAGGAACTAGATTGATGTTGAATGTGATGGATGATTTTATGATTAAAAGTCCAGTGGGATGATCACTAGAGTGAAATATGTTTTGATCATGCCCAATAAGTTTTCAATGAACGTGATTAAAAACTTGTACCTTAACCAATTCTCAGACTCACCAAGGAAGAGAAAGAAGGAGTTTGTTGAGAGTTCAGTATTGGAGGCAATGGAGAAAAGAATATTTGGTTTCCTTTATGTCAATAATGTGGAAATAATCACATAAGTTAATGTATTAAAGGAATAAGAATATGTTTTGACTATGGAAAAGAATGACACAAAGCAAGTGAGTGCAAGGGAAAAATTAATACTTTGGTTAACAAAATGGATGAGAATACTGGCCTCCCTAAGACATCATCAAAGGTTAAGTGTTTTAAGTGTGGATTAAATGGTAATTATGCAACTTAATGTCCCAAGAGGAAAGTTACTAAAGATAATCAGCATGGTGGTGCAAGTAATGGTTATATTGTTAATGGTGATGAGAATATAGATGAAATATAAAAGGAAATAGGTATTGTGTAATAGGATGAGGTTTCCTTCTTAGTGGCATAAAGATGAAATGTAATAATAAAAGTTTATATGTATTTGGATTCAAAAATTAAGTTATATAAATGATGAAATATACAAGGTTTGTTCTTATTATGTTATTCTCTTGGTATTTACAAGTCTATGTTGAATGTTCCTAATAGACTGGTGGAATGATTCAATGAAAAGGTGATATTTTGACTAGGGGAAGGTAACCCTTAATATGTTCTTTATGTTAAGATAATGATGTTATGAATAAGTAAATTTGATGGTACAAATTATTTTTGAACTAAGTAAGGACTTGTTGAGAGGTGTTTTATGCTATCATTGATGAAGTTCATAGCATTTTTGGATTTAAGGAATTGATTCAATTTACATTGTAATAAGTATGCATGCATGTTTTCCAAAAGAATTTATGTTAATTCACATGTTTGGAATGTGAAAACCAAGAGAAACATTATTATATATGGGGGAATCAATGTTAAGTTGATTTCATGACTCTCTTTCTAATGTTTTGGATTTTTATCTTTGAGAAGGGTTATAAGGTAAACCATTTATGAAAAGTTTAAGTTAAACTTTGAAGGAAGTATTTATGAATTGTGTTTGTATTGAAAATCTTGCTTAAAATACTATTTAGTGATTAACCTTATTTCAAGTATTCCCATCTTATATATTTTGAAAATTATATTAGCATTTTTTTGAAAAAGACATCATGTATGTTGGTTGATAACCAATCAAGTTTAGAAAGGTCGCAGTTCTTGAACCCATGACCGGAGGATGATAAGGGTTTCATGCCTACCACTATCCTATGTGATGTCCTGGTTAATGTATAATTATTTTTTATGAATAAATATTAATGATGAATTAGTAGTGTTAATTTTTAAATATTAATTTATATTTATTTTGAAGAGACAAATAGTTATACTTTTCATTCTTTTATGGAAATTAAGATCCATTAAAAGTGTATTTTAGTTCTTTATGCATCAAAGTTGATTTTTGGACATTAATTCCTTCAGGTAATGGATGTATTAATAATTTTTCAAATCACAACAAAAGAATGAAATTTATTTATATAAATATATCAATAATTAATAAACATTTTTAAAGAGATTAGAAAAATAATTTTGTCCTAATACCTTAAATTTTTTTAAAACGATGGCTTTTGAAATAATCATAGATTTATGAATTTGAGGTCCTAAACTTTTATTTGATCATTCACTTGTTTTTGATTGATGACCTCAATAACCCCCTATAAATATTTTTACTTTTCCTCTACATCCAATCTTCACTCCCAACCTATTTTATCTTATGTGTAAACCTTGTTATATGTTACATTGGGTTACCGTTACGGTTCCAACATTCCTTTTTTAAGGGAAGTTTTAGTATCCATTTTTACGATGTGGTTTTCTATGAATGAAACTATCAAGTATTAAACCTTTTATAACCTAGATTAATTTTGAGGGTAAATTCATTTTAAGTGGGTTAGAATGTAAAACCCCGATATTTTGTGAAATATTTTTTTTCAAATTAATTTAATCTTTTGATATTTTTTCATTTCACACAACACTGAAAATAGTCTTTCACTAAGTCAAAAATTCATTTCATACGGAACCATATTGTCATATGTTACACGCAACACTGACATGGTTTTAATTACATTGAATAACAAGGTCATTGTACATTACACGCAATATTAACCTTCCTTGATGGCTTGTGTAACACACAAGACTGAGTATTACCTAACAATAATATATTATTAAAAATATTATTATAATGAGATATAACCTATAAATTAAGTTGATGGATATGAATATTATAAACTATATTTTTAAAATATGTGGTTTACACAAATTTAAGATGAATTCATAGGTTACCAATTAATTATAAATGAATATGAAAACTGATTGAATATAAAGGAAAATATTATTGTGGCCACAAAGCTGTTTTAAACTTATAGAATAAATTAATTAAAATTAGTGAGTATTATTAATTTAATAAATATGATATATATCCAATAAAATATTTTTTATATTCATATAATAGATTTGATAGACATAAGATAAGAACAAACTAAATTTTATACTTAAAAACCTATATTTTTATTAAGGCATTTTTATCACCTTTAATGGAAAACCCATTTAAAATAAAATTTTAATTAATTTTATAAGGTTAATGGGTAAAAATAAACTTTATATTTGTAATAGAAACATAAAAAATATTTTAGGATAAATTTTTGGTATTTTTAAGTAAGGTTTCATCTTTTAATAAATTTTTAAAAATACTGAATTTTAATTCAAAATTATTTTTTATCTAATTTTTTTATAATATTAAATTGTATTTTTAATTAGTTTAATAGGATAGTTATATTATGTTTTTATAAATTAATCTAATTTATTTCATTGGAACCAATTTCACAATGAAATTGGATATAAAAACTAAGAAAACTTTTGGATGTTTTTACGTTAAAAACCCACAGTGTTGTTCAGTCAATGGGATTAATTTTAAATTAATTTCTACCACTTATGTTATTAGAATTTAAAAAAATGGATTAAATATTTTTAATCATAATAATTTATAATTTATAATAAGGTTAACATTGTTTTTTACAAAAAAAATATTAGTGAAAGTGATTGAAATTAATTACATCATTTAAGAGAAAAATAAGGTTAATAAAGTACTAAACCATAAGTATAAGACCCAAAAAGACCATGAAACTTGTTTGAAAAAAAATTTATGGAAATTAGTTGTCCATTAACCATCAATTATTGAGTTTGGTTAGTTTTTTATGAATTTTTTTAGGTAAAAATGTGGGTACACCTTACTTGTTTTCAAAAATTCCAAGTGTGCCCTTTTTCTTCCCTATAAAAGGCCACCACCTCTACCCACTTTCTCACACTTCTAAAACCCCTTCAATCACCCAAAATATAATAAAATAAGCTAATAACTTACCACAATTCCTCATATAATCCTTACCTTTTTCATAAGGCAACTCAAGTAAGCCTTTTGGCACAAACCAAAAGGAGTTACCCGATTAAGAGGTAACGTCTTCTCTCAAGATCATTTCCTTTATTTTCCTTCTCCACCCCCTATGATCTCTTTATTCCATTATTGTATGAAAATAAAAGTATCCTAAATATATTAGGATTTTTTTATTCTAATTTTTCTACCTAAAATTACACACACCTCCATCCAATGGATAACAAATATACTTTTTCTGTGTACAGCGAACTACTGCCACATGAAACAATGATTATTCATTTTTCCTTTACCACCAATCATGGTGACCATTATAATGGAAAATATATTTATATATGTTATATATAATATTTATTATGCATTTAATCTTCTGTATTACTTTTTACAACTCATTCCTTTTTACTTTCTAGTTGGTGATAATACAAAAATCTCGTTTGACGAAGTGTGGACTACCGCCCCCTCAAAGCGATGTGATTTGTTCACAAACCACATAGAATGTATTAAGTATGGGATAAGTAGAATTATATGATATAATAATTCTATTGGAATAATTATATATATATACACAAATATATATACACATGTAATTTACATACTTTCTTTCAATACGACAATAAAAATGGAAAGAGCATTCATGCGTACGTGCGGATTTCCATATCCATGAATGGTGTATTCCATTTCATATATGTTTAGGATATAGATTATTATTGTATACATATAATGGATATAAATGATATTTATATAATTATTTATATTAAAGAATAATGGTATAAGTATAATGATCAACGATATAACAAATTAAGACAAATGCGAAGAACAAAGCGAATATTACCTGAAGTGAAACCATAACATAGGATCAGTAACAATCAGGTAATGTGAGATCATAATATAAAAATATATGTAATTATGTAAAATATTTATAATAAACTTATATTTATAATATAGTAATCTTGTACATGTATGAAGAGACTCAAGACACAAGGTAAGGGGATTTCATCTCACTTTTAATTTTTGTGAGATATATGTTGTATTCACCCCCCTTTACTTTTGTGTGGTGTATATACTACCCATGATTGTATCCAAGGATTATTATACTTAAATTTATGAGTATTTACTTATCCATTTTATGATCCTTATTTTTTGGGTTTTAAGTTTCAAATGTTACTAAATCGGTAAAATAGTTTTGTCTCAATTTTCCTTCTTTGAGACTCATGTTTTGTTATACACATATATTCTTTTTTAGGTGTATATAATTCCATTTTAAATGTTATATCATGAACCTCATTATTTTAATGATATTTTAGGCTTCATGTAATTTTATTTTCTTAAATTTATGGTATGATCCCAAGTTACAAAATGATAAGAGTTTATTGAAACAATATCATCTCTTTTCGAGATTGTTTGTGTTGATGCCTCCTTTGATGAATTATTATGTTACATATCTCAATAAATTCATAAAATTTATTCTTAAATATTTATTCGTGATATATTCATGTATTGGTACCATTTTATACTCTTTGGTACATAAAAATTTTAAGAAAGTGTTTAAGAAAGCCGGAATTTTCCCTCTCTTTGGCCAGAAATCTATGTTCCTTCAAAACCATATCTTCTAAAAAGGGTTTACAAGAATATTATTCTAATATCTTATGATCATTAAAATAAATTTTTACCCTTTTTTATTTTACCAATGTTTTCAAAACAATATTCTTATCTCTTTTTGAATGAGGCAATTTTATATCCTTTTAACCATGCAAAAGTAATGTTCTTTTTACCTCATATGACATGTATGGATTTATCCACCATAAATACTTTAAATAATTATTTTCAGGTTTAAAAGTAATTTTTTTAGAATTTTTTTTTAAAATATATTTTCAAATAAAATGGTATTCAATTTTTTTTTTAATATTATTTTATATTTTTTCAAGTAAAATGGTTTTAAAAACATTTTAAATCTTCTTTTATATGTTTTCAAGAAAAATGGTTGTCAAAATATGTTCATAATTATTTTATAAGTTTTCAAGAATAATAGTTTTCAAAAAAAAATCAAAATTCTTTTATAAGTTTTCAAGTAAAATGGTTTTCAATACATTTTCAAGTTTATTTTATAAGTTTTCAATGAAAATGTTTTTCAAAACATTTTCATGATTTCATTATAAGTTTTCAAAGTTTTTTCGGAGAAAAAGGTTTTTAAAGTGATTTGAAGATTATTTTGTAAATTTTCAAGGAAAAAGGTTTTAAAATGATTTCAAGTCTTATTTATTAGTTTTAAATGTATTTTCTATTAAAAATATTATCAAATGGTTTTATAAATTAAAAATCTTTTTTAAATGAAGAAATTATATTTTCCTCAAGAATTGTTTTTTAAAGATATTTCAAAATAATTTTCCAACTAAGATGACATCCATTGATGTTACTCATTCCATTTTAGAAAATGATCCAAAGGTTCCATTCATATTCTTTCTATGACCGGGTTACTCTTAATGTCATGGTATCTATGAAACGAGTTTCTCTTTCATAGGTTATATGTTTATGAAATCCATTTCTCTATCACGAGTTATGATTTGGTGAAATGATTATGAAACCTGTATCTTTTTCCATAGGTTATGGTATGGTTACATTTTTATGATACCCATTTAATTTCATGGGTTAAGATCTGATTATTTATGATCTTTTGTAACATGTATGTATGATTTCATTATGAGATGGGTGAGACCTGTATCTCCTTCCAATGCATTGGGTAAAGATTTATATCTAATTAGATAGACTAAGATGGTCTTGGGAATGAACCTTGAATATTAAGATGGTCATGGTAGTGAACCATGAATACCAAGATGGTATGAGGAGCGAAATCATGCTACTAAGATAGCCATGGGAGTCAACCATGACTACCAATATGGTATGAGGAGTGAACTCATGCTACTAAGATGGCCATGAGAGAGAACCATGACTAAAAGATGGTATGGGGAGTGAACCCATACTGTCATTATGGTCTTAGAAGTAATACCTTGGATACTATAAGAATCATATTATATTCTTATGTGTCTACAACAATTACAAGTTTTATTCCAATTTTATTATTTTATGGATTATGTTATTTATTTATTTATGATTCATGTCTTATAAACTACCATTATTTATTCCACGATTCATGTATATGATCTTTGATATATAGGGTATGATATTCTATTTTCATGATCATTTTCTCATACCCTTATGCTCATGGTTATGATTACATATATCCCTTTTTAACCTTTACCAAGCATTTGATCTCACTTATTTCTTATGTTTCCTTTCCCCAGGTTACAAAGAAATGTTTTAGGTATATGTACTAAAGGTGGAGATCTTTATGGGATATGTTGAAGATCCTTCACCATGATAGAAGATTTTGTTTCCAAGTTTCTAAATACACTAAACTATTATGGTCCTCAAGCATGTATTATTGTGATTTACTAAATATTTATCCAAAATGATATAATATCCATGTATGTCAATCCTGGGTCACTATATAATGGTTAAGGTAAAGGTGATTTTAGTAGATCTTTTTGATTTTTTGGTCAATCCTTTAGATGGTTTTGATTGGGTCTTTCATTTCACCTTCTTCCCTTTGTCCATATATAATAACATTCATATATTCAAACCTCTTTTCATTAATTATTAAAGGTTTATATTGAAAAATAAGTTGGAAATGAATACCTCCTTGTTGACATTTTTTTTTACAAGTTGTGATGGCTATGTGATGAATGTTCCAATAGGTTGTTCGACCTTATGAATATATTCCTCATAAATTATAATAAGTAGCTCATTGCTCGGCTCATGGGATATGATAATCAACACTCTCACATGACTTGTTAGAATTGTTATGTTGTGTAGCATTTCATTTTTGATATTGAACATCGTAGACCTCGCAACAAGGCGATGGGTGGGTGTTGATAGATATAAATCACAGTAATTATCACCGTGTAGAATATCAGTATAGGAAAGGTATCAGTTTCTATCTGATTCAAATTTCATAGAAAAAATTATTAGAACATTGATTACCTTGGTTATGATAGTTTTTTTAGGGTAATGACTCACCTCAAAGATGGTGGGGTGAGGTATAATATTCACGTGATGATTATTCTTGAGTTTTTTCTTCTCCTTGCTCCCCCCTATAAAAGTTACTAGTAACTCTCTCTACCATTGAAATTTTTCTTTCAAGGGTATCTATTCTTTATATAATCTATTTCATTTCTTTAATTTTATCCTCCACTTGTTTTTTTCCTCAAAATATGTTTGGGGTGTCCCCCCAAAACCCACACCTCTAATGTGGCCATAATGTTCTGGCCACTTCAAGTCCACCAATAATAGATGTTTATTTGGTACAGGTGTTGTTGATTCCTATGACTATGTCAGATAGAAAATATAGTAAACTAATTCATCATTGTTTTGTAATAGCTATTTAAAGAAAAAAATTATTATGTCATACTTACACATGTTTCTCACACTTTTGTGTGTTTTCATCTATTATTATCTCATCTTTATTTACACATGCCTCCTTCCATAGCACATGGAGTGGGATGGAAGTGACTTTGGATTTGGATTCGTCAATTTTAATAAAAACATGGGAACATTATTATTCTATTGTTTCATGTCACATAAAATTATTATGATAGATTTAAAATATGTACCAATTTTTTTTCAAATGAAGCGTACCTCATCCTTACTTTGCAGTAGGGGTACGCTAGTTTTTATTCCTATTCCTTATTTCCAGCACTCATTCATTATTTCATAAATAAAAAATATTTAATAAATGTGATGAATCCACGTATTTTTAAACAACATAATAGTAGCCATAATGTACTTGAAAATACATATCCACACAACGTCCAGTAAATGCATCCAATGCTTCTTAGGTTATCAGGTGTGCATAAATAAGAAGTTGGTGTGGGTTTATTTTCTCTTTAGAATCTTTAATATAATGTCTCTTTAGAATTGTGTTGAAGCCTCTATGAATACTTCTAGAAATTATTAATACATATTTCTTATGTGAGTCATCTACTATGAAATAACTCTATAAGGGATGATTAAGAGTAAGTCAATTTTTCATTATTTTATTTTTTACTAAAATAAATAAATGATATCATAATGTTACCATAATCTCTTCCCAAATAAGGGTCTTAAGCCTGGCCACAACATGGTTCCATGAATCTACATCAATCAACATGCATTTCTGAGTGATGATTCCAATGTAACTACTGAACATGAACTTGTTGGGGTTAACATGTTGGCCCCACACATTCCATCAGACCTTATATTGTATGCCTTTGGTTTTCGCCTTAATGATTTTTTCTAACACCATCAAATTATAGTGCTCTTGTTTTTTATGCATCATAGGTCCTTCATCATATATTATTTCCTCATATTTAACATCGTAAATATTTTCCTCTAGAGTGGAAGCATCGTCATGTGCATATGGTCGTTGTACCTCTGTATTGGGAGCATCAACAGGTTAAAAAACCTATTGCTCCTCAGGATTGGGAGCACTAGTATGCGCAGAAGGTCATTATTCCTCTACACTATGAGCATCAGTAGGTTCAGAGAACTATTGTTTCTTAGGATTGGGTTCACCATCACATGTATAATTCATTACCTTTATAAGTAGTGTAACATTTAATTTATAGTACATAAATTCATCAGTGAATGGATAATAACATGAGGTAACATGATGTATATTATGAAAAATATATAACCTAATTAATAAACACTCTTTTTTGAAAATGATGAAGGGATTTTACCCCTCTATATATTATCCAAATCACTTAATTGTGGTCTCCTATGACATAAAAACACCATCTATATTGGGAACACTACGAAATGGTTGTGAATTACCAATAAAAGTGTTATTCTAAGGTGAATTTTCATATAACCCTTTAGTGGTTTTGGTCGATAACAAAAAAATTGACCACTTTTAGTTTGTGGGATCAGGAATATAAAATACTTGTACTGCCTATGATTACATTATAAATGGTTTGTATTTGTACCATTCCTTACTAAAATTAACTTTCATGAATCCCAATTCATCTATTTAAATAGAACTCCTTTTATCAACCCCCTTGCATTGAAAATTTGGCACTTGAAATGTTGTATAATCTAACTCCCATATTCATTTGATGATGCCAAATTATGAAGTATTCTCCAAAATTTTATTTTTTTCCTGAGTACCAAAAACATACATCGCTTCAGCCACAAGTGTAACTCCACTATTTTTCACGCTACTTTTTTAATCATATTCATCTATATAGAAAGTATTACCATTAATTACATAACCATTGTAAGATAATACATACACACTTATTCATCTGGATAGCCATCAAATTTATTCTAAAATTTAATCTATATTTTCATCTGACTCCTTAAAAATATGGTCTTGAATCCAGCCTATAAACTATTGATTATGTGTATTTGATATCCATATTTCAACCCTTGATATATTTGAATACCTAATAATTTATTTGTGGGTTTCAATATATGTGGAAACTCTAAACTGTTATACAAAACTTAAAGTTGTTTCTGATCCCAATCTGTAATATTTATTCTGACAACATCTCTTCTAGAAATTCCTTCACCCGAAAGCCACCCGGTTAGATGAGATTTTGGTAGACCATTGATTTCCACACCAGACAGGTATTCGGTACAGATTCCAATGGCTTCCTCAACAATATATCACTCCACAATACAACCCTTTGGCCCACTTATATATTTGACATACCCTATCAAAATATTTATATATCATTCAATGGGGTGCATCCATCTATAGTGTACAAGACTGCATATTCAAATCTCTCTCACCAAATCAACCATCAAATGAACCATCATATCAAATAATGTTTGTAGGAAGAATATTTCCAATTCACATAATATGATGTAAATTTATCTTTCTATAGTTGGAAATTTTTTTGGTTCTACAGCTTTGATACATATAGATTTGAAGAAAAAACAGAGATTGGTTAATGTATGACGGGAATTCTTGGAAAAAATGCAATTTAAATATATAGAAATTATATATTTCATCAAAACATGGAAGTCATGTGATTTCAGAACATTTAACATTAAATTTTCCATTGACACGATGTTCTTGATATTCAATAAATACCCCTCTAGAACATTTACATCATTCAATAAGTTTCAAAACTGATATCTCTACTTGTTGGAAAGAGTGTAAGAAGCTGGAGGAAGAAAAGTTCATTTTTCACCCTTTAATGGAGCCAACTCTTCTTGTATTCCCATGTCAACCATGCCCAAACTAGCCTTAATTCCATACTTTGTTTTTTCAAGTTCATTTTTAACGATATGTCGATGAAACTATCACATAAAATTTTTACAACATGCATAACATTAGGAAAATGTCAAACATGGAGAAAATTCCAGTATCATAACTCAAAAAAACTAATATCTTTTTCCAACCAGTTTTTGTAAGGTTTTTCAAAAATAGTTTACCAAAATAAATGCTCATATATTTTACTTTCTCAAATATTTGATCAACTATTTGTGGAGATAGGGATGTACATTATTTTGAACTTCCATAAAATGATGTCATCCAAGATCAGTACTTATGTCGTTGAGGTAGAAATCTGCAATGTCCTGGAAACATGGTTTTAAATGAATGTTTCCACCAAATTGACTTTTTTACCTTATTTTCAAATAGGACACCCTTGAGTTCCTTTAATTAAATATCCTGATAAATTTCCATAAGTAGTAAATTCATTTATTTTCCCATACAACATGGATCTCAATATAAAATCTTCATTTCTGTAAGCATCATACAACCTAACACCTGAATCCCAGAATAATTTCAAATCCTCTATCAATAGATCAAAACAAATATCAATATCATTACACAGTTGTTTTGGTCTTGATATAAGTATAAATAACAAGATGTATTTTTGTTTCATACATAACCATGGTGTAAAGTTATAATTTACCAACATAACCATCCATGTATTGTGAGTGCTTATTTGAAAACCAAAAGGATTCACACCATCTATATATAACATGAGATTAAGGTTTCTCGGATCACTTCCAAATTCAGGATACCCATGATCAATTTTCTTCCACTAAGGAGATTCTTCTTGGTGGTTTAGTTTCCCATGTTTATTTCTTGTATTTGTGTGCCACTTCAATTATCCTATAGTCTCCTCACTTCCATATAGGTTTCTAAACCTTAGAATGATTGGAAAGTACCATTCAACTTTCGTAGGACCGAATTCATCTTTCTTGTATCGAGAAGAACCATACTTTGGGCATTCTATATGTGATTTTTGGTCCATTCAAAATAGTATACAGTCATTTGGGAAGGTGTGTATTCTTTTAGAGATCATAACAATCAAGCATAGTATTCGTTTTATGTCATATTTTTGGCTCGCAATCTCGTTATCTTCTAGGAAAATGTCATTCAAGAGAGAGAGTTGTTCCGTAAAACTAGAATCAATCCATCAGCTACCTGATTTCAAATTATAATGCTTCAGTATGGCTAAAAATGATGTATATTTAGTGAAACCGTATACAATGGAATCTTTCCACAACTCTTTAACTTCTCAAATAATTTTGGGCAATCACAAAGTTCATTTTTAACTAGCCTTGTCATTTCCTCAATGAAATCTTTATCATCATTCACATCTATAATCACATCCTCAATACGGTCATCTTTATTTTCCACACTTGTAATCATATCAGATAATCCGTAAAATGCATTGTTATCCCAACCACTAGCTACATTAACTTTTTCCCCATGTTTATTCCAAAATTTATAACTTCTATCTATTGTGTGATAGATGAAGTGCTCTTCTAACTCCTCTAGACTAAATAGTCTTGAATAAAAACAATGTAAACTTAGACAAAGGATTTGAGAAGGGTCATATGCATGATCTTTTGCAAACTTGACGAACTCTTTCACTCTATCTTAATAATCTTTTGTTAGATTATTGGTATCCATCCATTATTTATTCATATCTATCCTATTCAATTCGGTAATATTAATATTTACCAAAATAAAAAACACAAAACATTGATATAAAAATTTACCGAGGCTAAAAAAAGTGGTTTTAAATATAGATCACAAGGGTTAACTCATCACTTAAAAAATAAAACAACATCTTCCAAAAAATTCAACACTTTCAAATAACCGAAACTCTTTGTTTGAAATAAAATTAGCATAAGAATAATTTTTAAAATATCAAATCGGTGATTACCATTGATTCATCTTGGTCAGTAGTGCTCTACAGTTAGTTTATATCATATGAAGTTAAAATCCAAAAAACCCTTTAATAGATCATCCATTTTGAAATAAATTTATAGATCCACTAAACCTTTGAGATATTAAAGAAACTAATTAACAACCTTCCTATGCTCCTTCCCTATATTCACCATTAATCTTTTAACTAAAACAACCTCATAATTGATATCAGGTTTTATACACACCATGATGTACATCTGATATGCTAAAACTAATGCATATAGAACATTTTCTATTAACTTGAACCCACCATCTATTTTAGGTGACTCCTCCTTTAAATAATTTAAATATCCAGCTAAATTATTTCTCATAGGTTTTAACTCGCTCATTAGGAATATTTTCAACACCTTATGGATATACTTCAACTAAGTTGGGAAAAAAGTTATAGACTTCAAGTCTTGTTCAATATTTATCTCCAATATCCACTTTCCATAACAAAGGTCCTTCATTTAGGATCTTCTAGATAAATCAATATTCATCTCTTCCATCCTTTCCTTCATTGGTCTAACTAAGAGAAATTAATCCACATAAATAAGTAAAATGAAAAAACTCCTATCATAGTACACCTTCACATAGTAGCAATTTTTTACATTACATTGAATGAACATTAATTATACCAATAAAGCATTAAAATTCTAGTTACACTATTCTGGTGCCTACTTAGTCCTACAAAAACTCCATTTGAGACTGGAACTGAACCTTCTATACCATTTAGCATGAAACCTTCTAGTTGATCTATGTACATATATTCCTCCAAATCTCCATGAAGGAATATAATCATGACATCCATTTGTTCTATAAATAAACCTTCAATGGAACCTAATCCAAGAACTAAATGAATTATTATATTCTTTACAGTATAAGAGAAAATCTAACTGAAATATAATCCTTCTAATTATTTAAATACATTTATAACTAGATACACCTTACACTATTTCTTATCATTCACTTTATTCTTTAGATGATAAATCTAATTGTTCTATATATCTCTCATTCCTAGTAACAATAATATAATCTACAATGTATCAAAATCATATATGTAATTCAATTATTCTCTCGTTTTTTACTCACACTATAATGAGGCCAATAGTCATCCTATGTTGAATCCAAAAAACTAGAAAAACCACCTGACTTACCCACACATGCCTCATTAGGGACAATCTTATAGACTAAGAAAACCATACAACTAGGGGAAACTAGCTAGTGTATGAGCTAACTAGAGTAGTATACATATCGGACTATTTATTAATTCATATGGTTCTCATGCATAAAATAAAGTGGAAGTGAGAAACAATAAGCCAATGATTATCACATGAATAAGTATAATATAAGTAGTAAATCATATCTAAACTCTGACACCCTCACAATAAAGAGACCATTTTTACATCCATGAATAAGCATCAAGCATTTCATATTAAAAATAAATTTCATCCCTCTGAGGGAAAAGGCCTAAATATACATACCAAACGAGGGGCCCAATTTTGAGGGTTTGAAAATCATCAATTTAAATTTCCTTTTGAAAGTAAAAAATGATCATTAGAAATATATCTTGGGACACCAAGTTATAAAATTGAGATTTAAATATATATTTCTTCAAAATGTACTTTAAAAATTTAGAAAATAAAACCTCCCATGGAAACCATTTAAAACACAAAATCCACTTTGAAATAAAGAATATTTCCCATTGAAGGGTCATTCAAAAACCAAACCTCTCTTTAATTTTTTAAAATGAATTATTAAGAAGATCATAATGATTTCAAAAAACCCTTTAAAATTATACATTCATTTTAAAATGACCCCTAGGGAATTTATATATTTACTTGGAATTCTAAAACAAACAATATTAAGATTTAAAACATAAAACCATTGAGAACCATATGTTCCAAGTGATAAATTCCCTGAAAAACATTTGAAACTCATCAAGGCCATAATATATAGTTATAATTTGAAAATAAATAGTTTTAAAGAAACTCAAACATCCAATACATGTCAATAAAATAGATTACATAGAAACACATATCTTATAATTAAGAGGAACTAATCTCATATAAATGAGTATCCCAAAAAATGGTGAGGAAGATGTCTATAAGCCCTAAACATCAAAATACACAAGAAAGGGAAGGGGAGGATTCCTTATCTTGAAGGGGGTTCAATGGAAGTGGTAGGGTTCGATGGTAGTAGAGCAGTTAGCAGCGGCTGTAGCGGTGGTGATGGTGGCAGAGGAAGGGTTTGGCGATAGAGGATGGGTTCACGGCGGCAGAGGAGAGGTTCAACAGCGAAGGTGGAGTTCGATGGCGGAGGTGGGGTTCACGGAGGAGATAGGGTTGGCAGTGGTGGAGGTGAGATTCAGCAAAAAAGGTGGGGTTCACAACGGAGGTGGGGTTCATAGTAGTGGAGGAGGGGTATAACATGAATGAATCATATACCTAGTAAATTATAGATAATAAAAAACGAGTCATCACATATGGACAACATGTAAGGGTGTAATGTATAAATGAATATTCATGATGAATACATAACATATGAATGCTAATTATACTCATGAATCAATATATTTATTGACCAAATTCATTGGAAACATATATTTATTTAAATATATATATATATAACTATAAATATATATTTATATTTAAAAGGTATTTATATATAATTATAAATATAATAAATATATTTATTATTTAATGAAATTTATTATAATCTTATAATTATTTAAATATATATTTATTTAAATATAATCTTATAAATAATTTTTATAAACATTATATATATTTAAATTATTAAAAAATATATATTAATTATAAACATGTGTTTTTCATTTAATGTTTATAAATAAAAATTATTTTTTAATATAAATATAATAATTTTATATAAATTAATAATATTTTTTATTAAAAACTTTTATCAGAGCTAATAATAATGCTGATAAAGGATAGATTTATCATCAATTTTACCTAGCACTAATAGAGGCCCCTTTTTATTAGTGTGCTTTTCTTAGCACAGATAAAATTTTGTGTTAACCTTGACCTGATCTATGGTAGTGCATGATACCCTCTCAAAAAGGTTTGCCCATGGTATCCATTTCTAAACGAATCACCTCATACTAAGAAAAATAATCCACCTATATATGAAAACAAATATTATGTTAGTAATATTATAAAAAAATAAATTAAACATTAATATAAAAAAATACATTAAAAATGTAGACTTTAAATAAAAAAACACTTTAAGTTATACCGGTCACACCATGCATTGTATTGAGGTGTGATTGATTCAAAAACGTCAAAAATGAGGTATGGATTGTTGTCCTAAAGTATTAAAATAATTCTAATGTTTTTTCTTAGTTTTGAGTATGTCAATTTTCTTTTTAATGAAATTAATGTCAATTTTTAATAAAGACACACTTAGAGTTATACCATTCACACCATGCATGTGATTGAGGTGAGGATTCTTACAATATGACACAAATTACTTATGGATTTTTTTCATTATGTATCAAAATAATTTTAATGTGTTTTCTCACTTTTCAATATTTCACTTGTGTTTTTTACTGAACTATCATTTCAAACTGGAAACATGCACATTAATTCATACTGGTCACATCATGTATCAGTTTGACATCAGACTGCTTCCTATATTATATAAATAACTTATAAATTTATTTCCTCAATTATCCAGAAAATTGAGTTCATTTTCTTGGTTTTTAGTGAGTGGCACACGTTTTGAACTAAAATATCAATTTTAAACTGATAGTGGGAAATTTGAGTCATACCAATAACACCGTGCATCATATTGAGGTGTGGTTGATTCTTACACATCAAAAATAACTTATGTATCATTATCCTAAAATATGAAAACAATTAGAATGTATTTTCTCAGTTGTAAGTAGGCAAATTTTCCTTTTTACTAAAATTGATGTCAATTTTAAATAAAAAGATGAACTTGGAGTCATACCGGTCACACTATGTATCGGATTGAGGTAGGAATGAATTCTACACATCTAAAATGGAATATGAATAATTTACCTAAATTATTAAAACAATTCTAATGCATTATCTTGGTTTTGAGTTGGTTAGTTTTCCTTTTTACTAAAATTGATGTCAATTTTTTAAATTAAAAGTACCATTTACAGTCATTCCGGTTATACCGTGAATCATATTTAGGTGTGACTAATTCTTACACATATAAAATGACTTATAGATTATTTCCCTAAAGTATAAAAACAATATAAAGGCATTTTATTGGTTTTGAGTAGGTCAGTTGTCCTTTTTACTAAAATCGATAACAATTTTTAATAAAAAGACGCATTTGGAGTCATACCAGTCACATCGTGCATTGGATTGAGGTGTATCTGATTCATACATAGGAAAAATGACTTATGGATCATTTTACTAAAGTATCAAAACAATATAAATGTGTTTTCCCAATTTTTAGTATGTCACTTTTTCCTTTCACTAAAATTAATGTCAATTTAAAATAAAAAGACACACTTGGAGTCATATCGGTCACATCGCGTGTCGTATTGAGGTGTGTTTGATTGCTACACATAAAAAATGAATTATGGATCATTATCCAAAAGTATAAAAACAATATGAATTCATTTTCTTGGTCTTGAGTAGGTTAGTTTTCCTTTTTATTAAAATTCATGCCAATTTTAAATAAAAAACACACTCGGAGTCATACCGGTCTTATTATGTGTCGAATTGTGGTGTGGATGATTCCTACACATCTCAAATGAATAATTGATTATTTCACTAATGTATAAAAATAATACAAATGTGTTTGTTCATTTTTGAGTAGGTCAGTTGCCCTTTTTACTAAAATTGATATCAATTTTAAATAAAAAGACACACTTCGAGACATATCGGTCACACCATGTATCAGATTATGGAACGAATGATTCATAAATGTCAAAAATAACTCATGCATCATTTTCCTAATGTATAAAAAACAAAAAAATTGTGTTTTATCAGTTTTCATCTTGTCACTTCTTCCTTTTTCTAAAATTAATGTCAATTTAAAATAAAAATACACACATGAGGTCATATCGGTCACACCGTGTGTCAGATTAAGGTGAGACTAATTCCTACATGTCGAAAATGATTTTTGGATCATTTATCTAATGTATCTAAAAAATAAGAATTTGTTTTATTGTTTTTTATTAGGTCATTTATCCTTTTTAATAAAATTGATGCCAATTTAAAATAAAAGACACACTTGGAGTTATAGCAGATACATCATGTGCTAGATTGAGGTGCGGTTGATTTCTACCCATCCTAAATAACTCATCAATCATTTTATAGAAGTATCAAAACAATATGAATTCATTTTTCTTCGTTTTAAGTATGTAACTTGTTCCTTTTTATAAAATTAATGGTAATTTTAAATAAAAAGACACAATTTGAGTCATATTGGTCACATCATGCATCAGATTAAGGTTATGTTTATTTCTACACCGAAAAAAATGACTTATGGATCATTTTCTTAAAGTATAAAAATAATCCAGATTCATTTTCTAGGTTTTGAGTAGGTTAGCTTTCCTTTTTTCTAAAATTGATGTTAATTTTAAATAAAAAGAAGCACTTGGAGTCATATCGATCACATCGTGCATCAGATTAAGGTGAGGCTGATTCCTATAACTCCCAAATAACTCATGTATTTTTTTTTATTGAATTATAAAAACAATATGAATGAATTTAATTGGTTTTTAGTATGTCACTTTTTCTTTTTGCTAAAATTAATATCAATTTAAAATAAAAAGACACACTTTGAGTCATATCGGTCACACCGTGCATTGGATTGAAGCGTATTTAATTCATGCACATCCCAAATGACTTATAAATTGTTTTTATAAAATATAAAAACAATTTGAATTCATCTTATTGGTTTTGAGTAGGTCAACTGTCTTTTTTACTAAAATTGATGACAATTTTAAAGAGCATGACAGACTTGTATTCATACTGGTCACACCATGAATCAGATTAAGGTGAGGCTTATTTTTACACATTGAAAATGATTTATAGATCATATCCCTAAAGTATCAAAACAATATAAATATATTTTCTCAATTTTGAGTAGGTCAATTTTACTTTTTATTAAAATTGATGTCAATTTTAAATAAAATGACGCACTTTGAGTCATACCGGTCGCACCATGCATCAGATTGAGGTGTGAGGGATTCTTACATGTCCCAAATGAATTGAGGATAATTTTAATATAGTATAAAAAAATATGAATGTGTTTTATCTATTTTCATTATTCACTTTTCATTTTTACTAAAATGTCATTTTAAACTAGAAACATGCACTTTGACTCATATCGATCACATCATGTATCGATTTGATATGAGACTGATTATTACATGTCAAAAATGATTTATGAATGAATGTAATAAATTATCAATATAATCCGATCATATTTGATCAATTTTCAATGAGTAACACATTTTGAAAAAAAATGTTGATTTTAAACAGATAACAGACATTCTGAGTCATACCAGTCACACCATGTGTTGAGTTGAGGTTAGACTGATTCCTACACATCCTAAATGACTTATGGATTGTTTTCCTAAAGTATAAGAAAAACTTGAATACATTTGTTCAGTTTTGATCATCTCAGTTGTCTATTTTACTAAAATTAATTTCAATTTTAAATAAAAAGATGCACCTGGAGTCATACCGGTCACACCATCTATTGTATTTATGTATAGCTGATTCCTACACTTCCCAATGTCTCAAAAAAATCCTAAATTCTGATTTTTACTATTATTACCATTGTATTTCTTTGTTGAACTTCCATCACTGCATATTTATTCAATGTTCTTATCTGAAAAACCTTTCTCATTGTTGAAAACCATAAGAATAGAGGAATATATTTTTCTAATTATATCACAATAAGTCACTATAATGGGCATAAGAGATTCATCCACTCCTCTGGTTTTCAACAATGAGAAAGGTTTTCTGGATATTAACATCAACTCAATATGTAGTGTCAACAGGTGAAAAAAGAAAAGAAATGGTAATCGTGGTAACTTTGGTAGAAAAAAACATGTTATCACTTTTGTGGCTTATTGTAGATAGTTAAAAGAAAAATATGACATCTTGAAAGATTTATTAAAATAATTAACTAATTATTAGATAAAAATATAGGGAAAAGACACATATTTTCAAACAATGTATTACCAGCCACAATGTACCTAAAAAGACACAACTACATGATGGTTAGTAAATGCATCCCATGCTTATTGGGTTATCAGGTGTGCAAACATTATTGGTGGGAATGGGTTTATTTTTTCTTCAATATATTTAAGATGAAATATTGTTATAATTTTGTGAAATCCTATATGAATCCTTCTAGAAATTATTAATAAATATTTCTTGTGGGATTCATCAACTAAAAATGATATTTTCAAGGGATTATGAAGAGTAAGTCAATGTTTTGTAATTATATTTTTTATTAAAATAAATAAATAATATCATAATGTTACCATAATCTCTTCCCACATCAGTGTCTTAAGCGTGGGCACAACATGGTTCCATGAATCTACATCAATCAGCATGTGTTTCTGAGTGATGGGTCTAATGTAACTGTTGAACATGGACATGATGGGGTTAACATGATTTCACTACGCATTCCATCAAACCTTGAATCGATGCCTTTTCTTTTCAACTTAATGATTTTTTCTAACACCATCAAACTATAGTGCTCTTGTTTTTTTTCATCACTGGTCCTTCTTTACCTACCATTTCCTTGGATTTAACATTGTCATTATGTTATTCCTCTGGAGCGGTAGCATCAGCATGTGCATAAGGTCATTATACCTCTACACTGGGAGCAGTAATAGGTTTAGAAACCTATTGTTTCTCTAGAGAAGCATCATTGTCATGTGTAAAAATTTGTTGTTCCTCTGCACTAGGAGCACCAACAGCTTGAGAGACCTATTGTTCCTCAGTATTGGGAACACCAAAATGTAAAAAATTCATTATCTCCAAAAGTGATTTAAAAATTAATTTATATTACATAAATGAAACATATAATAGATAATAACATGAGGTAACTCAATGTATATTACAAAAAAATATAACCTGATTATTGAACTCTTTTATTTTTAAGAATGAAGGGATTTGACCCATATTTCAAGTATCCAGATCCCTTTATTGTGGTCTCCTATGACATAAAAACCCCATATACATTGGTACTATTGGGAAAATGATTGTGATGTCCCAGTGAAAGGGTAATTTTTAGTTTAATTTTCATCTGACCCTTCAGTGGTTTTGGTCGAAAACAGAACAATTGACCACTTTCAGTTTGTGGGATCTGGAACATAAAATACTTGTACTGCCTGTGATTCAATTATAAATGATTTTTCTTTATACCCTTACTTATTGAAATTCAATTTCATGAATCCCAATTCATCTATTTTAATATCACTCATTTTATCAACCCACTTGCATTGAAAAATAGGGACTGATAATCCCACTCCCATATTTATTTTGATAATTCCAAAGTATAACATATTCACATAAATTGGATTTCTGTCTTTAGTACCAGAAACATGCATCGCTTCATCCACAAGTATAACTCCACTATTTTTCATGGTATTTTCTTCATCATGTTCATTTTTATAGAATTTATAACCATTAATTACATAAACATTGTAAGATAATACATACACACTTGGCCCTATGGTTATCTATCAAAGTCTTTCTAAAATTGAATCTAAATTTTCCTCTGACTCCTTAAAAATATAGTCCTAAAACATTCCTATAAATTTTTTATTATGTTTATTTGATATCCATATTTTATCATTTGATGTATTTAAATACCTAATAATTTCTTTGTGGGTTTCAATATATAGAAAAATCTCTAAACTGTTATGCAAAATGTAATGGTGGGACTTCTCTTGATCTGTAATATTTATTGTGAAAATATATCTTCTTGAAATTCCTTCACCTTCAAGCCACCCTATGTGATGAGATTTTGGTAGTCTAATAATTTCCACACCATATAGGTAGTCAGTATAGAATTAAACGGCTTCTCCAATAGTATATCACTCTATAATACAACCCTCTTGATGTCTTCAATTTTTGACATACCATTTCAAAATATTGTTCAATGGGGTATATCCATCTATAGTGTACATGACTAAATATTCAAATATCTCTCACCAAGTGAACCATTGTATCAAATAATTCTTATAGAAAGAACATTTCCAATTCATATAGTATGATGACAATTTATTTTTCCATAGTCAACATTTTCACCAAGTATATAACTTTTCTATACATAGATTTTAAAAAGAAAAAAATCTTGGTTAATTTATAACAGACATTCTTGGAAAAAATTCCAAGTAAAGCTACATGAATTAGATCTTGCATCAAAACATTGCAGTCATATTATTTCAGACACTTCGACATTAAATAAATCATTGAAATTATATTCTTTATATTTGATGAATACCAATCTAAAAAATTTAAGTCATTCAAGAAGTTTCAAAACTAATATATCTCCTTCCTAGAAAGAGTGTAAGCAGTTGGAGAAAGAAAAGTTCATTTTTCACCCTTCACTGGAACCAACTCTTCTCATATTACCATTTCAACCATGTCTAACCTATTCTTAATTCCATCCTTTTTTGGTGCATTTAGCAATATTCAAATGAAATTATCACAAACATTTTTTTCAACATGCATAACATCAAAAAAATGTATGATATACAAACAATTCCAATATGGTGATTCAAAAAAACTGATCTCTTTTTCCAACCGATTTTTGTATGATTTTTGAAAATACTAAAAGTAGTGTCCACATATTTTACTTTCTCAAATATTTGATCGCATGTTAGTAGAGACGATGTTGTGCGTTCTTATAAACTTCCATCGAATTATGTCATCAAAAATTGGTGTTTATGCTGTCAGGGTAGAAATCTATGATGTCCTAAAAACACAATCATTGATAAATGTTTCAACCTAATTGAATGTGTACCTTGTTCGCAAATAGGACACTCTTGAGTTCCTTTAATGTTATATCCTAAAAAAATTCATAAGCAGGAAAATCATTTAACATCCCTTATAACATGTCACTCGATGTGAAGTCTTTATTTTTGTAAGCATCATACAACATAACACTCGAATCCCACAATAATTTTAAATACTTGATCAATGGATCCAAATAAACATCAATATCATTACCTAGTTTTTATAGGTCTGATATAAGCATAGATAACAATGTATTTTCATTTCATGAAAAACCATGGTGGCAAGTTATAATTTACCAACATAACAGTCCATGTACTGTGAGTGATTATTTAAAAAACAAAATGATTCACTACATCTGTAGATAATGTAGGATGAAGGTTTCTTGGCTCATTTCCAAATTTAGTATACTCATGATCAATTCTCTTTCACTAAGGAGAGTCTTATAAATGAAAAAGTTTCCCATCATTATTTCTTGTATCTTAATTTTATATCAATTACCCTGAAGTATCCTCACTTCCATATAGGTTCCTAAACCTTTGAATGATTAGAATGTACCATAAAACTTTAATATGACCAGATTCATATTTCTTGTATTAATAAGTGCCACAATTTGGGAATTCTTTAAGTGATTTTTGGTCCTTGAAAAATATTATACACTCATTCGGGAAAATGTATATCATTTTATAGATCATACCCATCGATCATAGCATTCGTTTAGCATCATATGTTCAGATAGGGAGCTCTTTATCTTCTGGGAGTATACCATTCAAGAGAGAAAGTAGTTTAGAAAAACTGGCATCACTCCATCTGTTTCCTACTTTCAAATTATATAGTTTTAGTAAGATTGAAAATGTTGTATACTTAATGCAACCAGTATACAATGGAATCTTTTCACAAATATTTAACTTCTCAAACAATTTTGGGAAATCATGATGTTCATATTCATATTTCCTTATCATTTCCTCAATACGATCTTTATCATTATTCACATCTATAATCACATCCTCAATATGGTCTTCTTCATTTTCCACAATTTTAATTATATCAGACGATCTATAAAACATAGTTTTATCCCAACCACTACCTATATTCTCTTTTTACCCATGTTTGTTCCAACATTTTTAACTTCGATCTATTCCATGGAAGATCAAGTTTTCTTCCAGCTCCTCTAGACTAATTAGTTTTGACTAACAATAGTGTAAACATGGAAAACAGATTTGAGAAGGGTCATATGCTTGATCTTTTACAAATGTGATGATATCGTTCACTCTATCTTCATACTCATTTTTCATATGATCATAATCCATCCATTCTTTATTCATATCCATTTTATATGATTTGGTAATATTAATATTTAAAAAAAAAAATACTCAAAATATGTTCAATTGAAGATGTATCTCATGGATTTCTTAAAATAAAATGTAAATATTAAAAAATGGTTTATCATCCCACATGATCAAAAATAAAATATTATTTAAGGAAATTTATAAATACTACTATTGAATGTAAAAATTAAAATAAAAAAATAAAAGCTATATTAAGTGAAAAAAAATCATAATAGAAAATACATATATTGAGTATAATAATGGTTTCACAAATAAATAAAGAAATTATTATATTTTTTAAAACAATAATTCATACCTTTGAGAAAATATGGGTTCTTACATGAGACCCAAGTAATTTAATACAATGATGTGATTAAATGTTTTTTTAAATAGAAAAGGTGACTAGATTTAAAATGATGTGTGTAAACAAAAATTTTAAATTTAAGAAGGTGTTTTGAAGTGGAATTTTAAATGGATAGAAATACTTCTCTAACTCTTTTATAAAGTTAAATTTGAATTTTATGGTTTTGAAAAAATATTGGAAAATATTTTATTTTTGAAATTTTGGGATATAAATAGTGAATTTTAAATGGGTGTACTTTATTAAAATCACAAGAGAATTTTTATGAGAAACCTTAGGATACAAAGGTATTTCTCAAAAACCCCTTGGATCATTCCTAGCTTAAAATAAAAATATTCAATTCATATTTTTGGAACTATACCAACTAAATTTTTATATCCAAATTCAACTAGGGTACCCTAACTCACAATTTCTCATGCATTTATAAAGCCTTAAAAACCAATTATTAAAAAAATTGATAAATTTCAATGATTTAATATAGGAATATATAATATATTACCAAATCATTGAAACATAAACTATTATCGAAACACTTTCCCAAAAATTCTAGTGATTTCTCATCCTCACATATATCTCTTCAATGAAACCAAATACTATAGGGGTTCGACTTATTAGGGGATTCGTAATGACCCTAAATTATATCAATGGAAATTACCGTCTTATAATTATTTCATATGGTATAATCATATAAAATCACATAATAGAACACAATACAAGATTCATAAATGATGAATTAATGAAATAAGAAGCGTTTTTAGAAGTTAAGGAACCTATACTGGTGAAATAGTAACTTGACCTTTGGAATAGTAATGTGACCCTTATGAATAGTTAACCATCCAATTGAATACTAACCTCACCAATGAATGTATGAATAAAATTTATCTATCTTATAAGTTAAAATATGATATAATTATAAGATAATTTTATGAGGCCTTAGTTACTTTTTCAAAGTGATATAAAATCAGTTATAATTTTAAAATATGTATTTTTCAAGTAAATTATGATTTAAATTAAAAATAAATTTCTTATATTTAGAATATTATTTTAATAAAATGTATTTCATTTTTTAATTCTATACATAAAAAAATTATTAGGGTGAATTTTTGGTATTTTTCTAAAATACTTGATTTTTTATGAATAGTAAAGTAAGGTAAATTACAGTATATATACATTATAAGTTAAATGTACTATTTATTGAGTCATGGTTGATGTAAACAAAATTGTTTTGACCTAACATGATCTAATTACTTTATTTAGTCTCAATAATCAACACTATTTCTTGTCTTGAGAAAAATAATAAACTAATGAATTAAATAATGAGAAAACACCCCTCTCTTCTACTATAAATACCTCCTCTCACCACATCTTCTCATCACACCTCTCAAGCCTTGATACTTGTCCAAATTCTACCCAATACTATTCAAAATCCCCTCCCCCACATCAAGGAGATTTTTTTCTTAACAAAAAACCAAAACCAATCCCCTAATGAGGTTCTCAAGAAGAAGGAATCAAGAGGTAAAACTCTCTTCCTTTTCTTTTAATTTCTTTTCAAGGTCCTTTCTTTTCTTTTTGTCTCCCAAAATTTCCATTTTAAAAGTGGCATGAAAACTCTAGTATCATAAATATAGTATAATTTTATCATGTTTATGGAATAATTTTTCATCAAATCTCTTCTCCTCTCTCTTTTAATTTAAGAATGAAAACATCATTCGTGAGGTGCTAATCTACCACCTTCGTGGATGAGGTGATTTCATATTTCAATTCCACATTAAATGCTGGTAATGAAACAATTTTTATGTTTGAACCAGAATATAATATATGTATTATATCTTATTTAATTTTTGGGAATCATTTTGTACATGTGATATTAATTTATAAAACAAGATGAGTTCATTGTGATAAAAATGCTAAATTAATCTAAACAATTATCATTAATAATTTATCTATAATTAATCGTCCTAAATTATGGGGAAATGGTATTATAATATTATATAAGTTAATTAATAACATATAAGTTCATTTCTAGATAACTACCCTCATTATACATGATTTTCTATACACATATACAAGTAAACAGATCATGAAAACCAAGGAAACTAATGCTCCTAAATGATGAAATTGAACCTCTTAACCCATAAAAAACCCTATAAATGAACTTAATATGCTTATGATAAATCAAATACATGTATAAAGGGTTATTTAATTATTAATTAATGAATCTAATTTGATTATCCTGGACATTAATATCAAGTGAAGAACACCTTTGGACTTAAGGTAAGGGATTCTACCCAAACCTCCATTATTCCTTTGGGTTACTCTTTCTCTCTTTTTACCCAAATAAAATTCTTTTTTATTATTATTTAAATATTTTAAATGATGTTTATATGTTTAAAACTCATGTATCATGATCCATTCATCCTTTTTTCTAGTGATATAAATTTTTTTAAAAGGTTCCCTACTCAATTATCTCTAATAAGCAAGCTCAGTTTAAGGGAACTTCATGAATTCTTACCCATTTTCAAGTGTTCTCCATAATGTATTTTAAGCCACCATTGTTTTTTAAAATAATTCATTTTATAATGAAAAACTACCTTCTTTCAATTGTATTTTAATACTAAAAATTATGCCCTTTCCATTTTAAAGAAACTTTAAATTTTTCCCTTAAACCGTACTAAAATGTTTTATTTCTAAAGTTTCTTAAACACTCTTTTCACATAAATTTTACATAAATTATCATGATATATGACTATATTACCTTATTAATTTACATGTATAATTTAAATCCATCCTTTCATGGACATGACTATGATATTCCCTTTTTATATGACTTTGGACATAATTATGATACACAATTCTTTCCATGGGTAGCCCTTAAGCTTATGTTTGATTGCTTATGTATGATTATTTATATGGAAAACATATTCATGAACATGTTATGATGGGTGCGCCCAGATATCACTCTAATTCATAAGGTAATGTTTAGTCTTGTGAGACTTTATATGCAATGGTCTTGGTGGTTAGCCTTGACTGATGCTCTATGTACAACGGTCTTGGTGGTTTGTCTTGACTCATGCTCCTCTATGTGTAATGAGAATTGACTTGTGCTCCCCTATGTGAAATAATACATGACTCATGATAAAGTCATTTTTTATTTTTCTTCCACATTACTATGAATCCATTATTATATGATCCCATGATATGATTCCTTATGTTTAATGCATTTTTATATCATTATATTATGCCTTTTAACCCATGTGTTGTGCTTTATTTTAATTTTTATTCCCTTATAGAGATTTTTATCTCATAACTTTTTTCATGTTATCTTAAGGTTATCTTATGAAGATATAATGGC
The DNA here is from genome assembly GCA_963277665.1 of Viscum album. NCBI lineage: Eukaryota > Viridiplantae > Streptophyta > Magnoliopsida > Santalales > Viscaceae > Viscum > Viscum album. Next base: position 499,670,026 of record OY728153.1, read on the forward strand.
TCAAAGGATTTTAGGATATCATAATGAATTATAAATAAAGAAATGTTTTATTTAGTTCCATGTGTTCAATTTTATGTACCAAATCTTCCAAGACATTGGACTTTACAATCCTTGGCTTGTAATTTGTGTGTTTAGTTATGCTTAAAATCATGTAATAATATGTGTAAAATACTAGGGTTTCTATAGTTGGTATTAGAGTAAAATTTTAGTTATATTTTGAGATTAGGAATAGATCACTTTATTAAGAACCATAAGGATAAGACTAAGTCTAAGAAAACATCCCTAAATTTTGGTAAGTATAGAGTAATTGGTTTATCAAGAAAATACATACATATCTAGATAATACAAGTGGATGTGGTTCTGGAACAGATGTACCTAGGAGTAACAACTCTGATAAGGTGTTTTGGGCCTGACTCGGGGTAACCTGGTACACGAAAATGGGCCTTACTGCACACCTAGTTTGACACTTCTGGGGGATATACTTTGGTAAATTAATATTTTCATTACAAAACATTATTAAGGGAATAAATAAAATTCCCATAATAATAAATTTTTGGAAACAAATAATGGATAACCTGGATTAAAACCAAGGGAATCGCAATTTAGGATATACTTTTCCTTTAAGAGTTTACCCTTTTATGTTTAAAATTTCCTTTTTTTATTCTCAGAAGCTAAGTACTCAAGTCCCCTAATTATACTTTATTTTTCTTAGATAATGGTAGGAAATATAATAATACATGCCAATAATAAATATGATAGGGAATGTGATGATTTCCCTAATTAAATGATAAATATGATGGTAATGGGTGCTCAAAACTTCATGCTAGTACTTTCTCAACGGGATCAAGTTATGAATAATAACTTGAATCGTATAAAAATATCTCCTTCTCCTAAGAGATAGTAAGTTTTTGTCGAATCCTTCATATGGAAATTCCTCCCATGTTTAGTGGATCTTATTATCCCCTCATGGAATAGTGGGTTAACTCTATTGAAAATATGTTATTTGTCCTCCAGTGATCATAATAAGAGAAAGTTGTGCTGGTGGTCTATCGTTTTGATGGTGAAGATGATCAGTAGTGGAAACTAATAAAAAATAAAAATTCCAAGGAGGAAATTGATTCCATGTATTGGGAGGAATTCAATAAATTTTTTCAATAAATATTTCCCTCAAACTCTCTATCTCAAGATGGAAAGAGGGTTCCTTGGAATTAAGCAGAGGGAAGATGATTTTATCAGAGCGCATGAAGAAAACTTTACAAGGCTTGCAAGATACACCTCCAACTTTTTCATGAACATTGAAACCAAGGTGGATCGCTTCTTTAGCAGACTAAAGCTGGGTCTATGAAAATCATTGTTGATTCTATACTTCGACATTTATGAGAAGATTGTACATTGTTTCATCAAGGTTGAAATGGATATCGGGTACACTCAAAGGTCTTGTGGGCCCTGTGAAAAAAAAAACAGAAAATAGAGTCTAATATGGGTGGATTAGAAAATAATTCCCATGATGGAAAAAAGACTGAATATCCCACGTGTTAAAATTTTAGGAATAAAAATCCTGGGAACTATCTAAAGGAAACCAGGAAATGCTTCAAATGTGGAAGAATGGGTCATCTATAAAATAACTTCCGAAGGGATATAAAGAATCCCACTAACATGGAAGAAGAAAAGAAGGTTTGTATCAATGCTCATCTAGTAGTACAGTGTTTCAACTATAATGAACATGGGCATTTTTAGAACCAATACCCTAAGTCGAGGGTTGACGGAGAAAATCAACAACAACCACCAAGGCAACAAGTAAGGTCTTATGCTATCAATACTACTGATGTGGAGCCGGACAAAGATATAGTGATAGGTAAACTAGTTATCCATTCAAGAATAGAGAACATAGTATTTGATTATGTTTCTATTCATTCTTTCATATCTTGTAAGGTTTAGTAATACTATTCAAACACCACCTCAAGATTTGTAGGTTGAGTTATCTTTGTGAAAAACTAATGGGGAAATTATTGCATCCAAAGTATATAACTCATCCCTAGTTAATGTTTGTGGACTGAACCTCCCAGAAAATATTTTCTTACTTCCTTTGGTGGAGTTTGATTCTATTTTGGGCATGAATTGGTTATCTTTATACAACTCCAACATCAAATTTCGAGAAAGGGAGATCACTCTTCACATCCCAAAGCATCCTTTGATTCTTTGAAAGTGTAAGGAGGAAGATGAATCTCTTTCAGAATCATCATCTCAAGTTTGGATATTACTACCTTATGAGCAAGCATATCTCGCAAAAATTATTGAGACAAAGGAGATGATTATTCTCAAATACATTCCCATTGTGAGGGATTACACTAATGTATTCCCTGAAGAATTTTCTGGTCTTCCCCATGACTGAGAAGTTGAGTTATCAATTGAACTTATTCATGGATCTCTAGCTATATCAAATACACCTTGTAAAATGACCATTGTTGAGCTAGAAGAGTTAAAGAATCGGTTATAGTAGAATTCGAAAAAGGGTTTTATACACCTGAGTGCTCCACCATGGGGTGTGCCAATCCTCTTCATCAAGAATAAGGAAGGTTGAATGCGCCTCTACATCGATTATCATGATCTCAATAAAATCATGATAAAGAAAAAGTATCTCCCACCATGGATAGAGGACTTGTTCGATCAGCTACATGGTTCCAGTTATTTCTCTAAGGTGAAACTTTGGTCAGTATATCACCAATTAAATCTGATGAAGGAAGATATTCCCAAGACTTCCTTTTGAATGAGGTATGGAAACTATGAGTTCATTTTTATGCTCTTTGGACTCAATAATGCTCTAACAATTTTCATGGATTTAATTAATAGATTCTTTATATATTACCTCAAAAAAAATTGGTAGTATTTATTGATGATATTATAATATACTCCAAGAGAAAGGAGGAACATGAGGAGCATTTTAATACTATTCTAAAAAACATTGTAAATGGGGAAACTATATGAAAAGTACATTAAATGTGATTTTTCAATATAGGAATTATCATTATTGGGGAATTTTATCACCACAAAATGAATATTTGTGGACCCTTATAAGACAAAGGCAATCGAAGAGTGGCCCAGGACAACATTTATTACAAATATCCATAGCTTTCTGGGTCTAGCTAGGTATTATCAATGATTTGTGAAGAACGTCTCGTGATTTTCAAACCCAATAACCATGCTGACCCAGAAGGGAGTAAATTTTTTCTAGACACGATAATGTGAGGAAAGATTTAAGGATCTCAAAACGAGGCTTATCATTGCACCATTACTCACACTCCAAACAAGTGGATAAGACTTTGTGGTGTATATCAATGCATCAAATAAATGATTAGGTTTCATACTAATAAAAAATTATAAAGTGATATTATATTCCTCAAGGGAGTTGAAAATCCATGAGAAAAACTTTCCCATGCATGATCTAGAGTTGGTGGTTGTGATCTTTGCATTGAAAATCTGGGGCATTATCTCTTTAGGAAGAAGTGTAAAATATATACAAATCACAAGAGTCTCAAATATATATTCACATAGATGGTTCTTAATATGTGTCAGTGAAGATGGTTGTATCTCATCAAGTATTACAACTACTCAATCCACTACCATCCTTATAAGGAAAATAAGGTAACAAATTCTCTAAGTAGAAATGATCCTACATCTTTATCAATGATGAGAATTGAGAAGGATGAAAACTTCTTAGACTTACAAGGGATGGATATGGGAATCATTAAGAGAGGTAAATCATCTATCCTTTCTCAAATGATTACTCAATTTTCCCGTGTGGATAAAATAAAGGATGCTCAAATAAATGATGTGGAAATTCATAAAAGAGTAGAAGCTATCTGAAATGGGAAATCCTCTAAGTTCATGATTGGTGGGATGGAGTCATAAGATTTGGGTCACGACTATGTGTACCATCCAATCCATAGATACTGAAATATATTTTGAATGACACACATAACTCAACCTTATCTATTCATCTAGGGAGCACAAAGATATATCGAGATATATGGGAGAACTTTTGGTTGGAAAATATGAAAAAATAGATCGCTGAATATACATCAAAGTACCTAGTATGTTAGCAAGTGAAGGATGAAAGGAAAAAATATAAAGGGATGATTCAACCATTACCCAAAACAGTATGGAAATTGGAAAATATTACTATAGATTTTGTCATTGTACTTCCAAATACATCAAGAGGAAACAATACTATATGGGTTATTCTAGATTTTCTTACAAATATAGGTCACTTTATCTTAATTTTAGAGGACTTCTCATTGGATCAACTTGCACATATATACATCAAATAATTGGTAATGATGCATGGAGTACAACTATCAATTGTATCTGACCGAGATCTAAGATTCACTTCTAAGTTCTGGAAAAGTCTTTAAAATGCTCTAAGCACTAAGATGAACTTCAGTGTGGCCTATTATCCTTAAACTAGTGTCCAATCTGAGCAGAATATTCAAACACTAGAAGACATATTGGGAGTTTGTTCTATAGACTTAAAAGGAGTATGGGACCATCATCTGTCTCTGGTTTAGTTCTCTTACAACAATAGTTTCCACTCCAACATCCAACTAGATCCATATGAAGCCCTTTATGGAAAAATGTGAAAAAACTGACATGTCAGGATGAAGTCGGTGAACGTAAGCTGCTAGGACCTAAAATGGTCAAAAAATGGTGGAGAAGGTGAAGACCATTCATCACCACATCAAGGAAGACCAAAGTCAACAAAATAGATATGTATATAATCATCAATGGGACTTGGAGTTTAAGGTTGTATACATGGTATTCCTCCACATATCTCCATGGAATAGGATCATGATGATTCGAGAATAAAGGAAATCTAAGTCATGGGTACATCGGCCCCTTCGAGGTCCTTGATCATGTCAGAGCTATGGACAATCAACTAGAACTTACACCAACCATGTCTCAAGTACATTATGTATTTCACATATACCTATTAATTAAGTACATATCAGATCATTCACATGTACTAAATTCAGAGGTCGTGCAGTTGGAGAATGATCTTTCTTATGAGGATTATTCAATGAAGATATTGGATCATAGAGATAAATTTATACGCAACAATACTACTCACCTAAGTACTTTGGAAGAACCATAAGTACGAAGAAAAAATAAGGGAATTGGAGAAAATGATAAAGTAAAAGTACCCACACCTATTTACACCTTAGAATTTAACATGAAATTTCAAGGGAGAAGGTTCATAAGGGGGAAGAATTTGACAACCCTAAATTCTATCAATGGAAATTACCTTTTTATAATTATTTCATATGGTATAATCACATAAAATCATATAATATAAGACAATACAAGATTCATAAATGATGAATAAATTTAATATGAATCGATTCAAGACATTAAGGAACTTATACCGATTAAATAATAAATTAACCTTTGCAATAGTAATATGACCCTTATGAATAGTAAATCAGCCAACTGAATAGTAACCTCACCAATGAAAGTATGAATAAAATTTATCCATATTATAAGTGATAATATGATATAATTATATCATAGTATAAGTGAATAAATATTTCAAAAATTATTAATTAAGTGTTGGTATTTTTGTGTCGTAAATATTTAATTACCATTTTATGAGTAATTTAATAATTTAAAAGAAAATATATTTTCATAAAATGTATTCATAAATAATTAATTTTATGAATTATAATTATAAGATAATTTTATGATACGTTAGTTAATTTTTTAAAGTGATATAAAATCAGTTATAATTTTAAAATCTGTATTTTTCGAGTAAATTATGATTTTAATTAAAAATTAAAATTATCATATTTAAAAAAATTAATTTCATAAAATGGAGTTAATTTTTGAATTCTACACATTGAAAAATGGTTAGTGTAAATTTTTGGGATTTTTCTAAAATACATGAATTTTTTATGAATAGTAAAATACGGTAATTTATAGTATATATACATTATAAGTTAAATACAATATTTATTGAGTCATGGATGATGTAAGGAAAAAAAATTGAACTCACGTGATCTAATTACTATATTTAGTCTCAAGAATCAACAATATTTCTTATCTTGAGAAAAATGATAAACTAATGAATTAAATAATGAGAAAACACCCCTCTCCCCCACCATAAATACCACATCTTCTCCTCACACCTCTCAAGCCTTGAGAATTATCAAAATTCTACACAATACTATTCCCAAGACCCTTCCTTTTCTTTTAATTTCTTTTCAAGTTCCTTTATTTAATATTTCTCTACTAACCTTCCCATTTTAAAAGTGGCATGAAAAATACAATATATTACATATACTATAATTTTATCATGTTTATGGAATAATTATTCATTAATTCTCTTCTCCTCTCTCTTTTACTTTAAGAATGAAAACATCATTTGTGAGGTGTCGATCATATTTCAATTCCACCTTCAAGGCTGGTCATGAAACCATTTTTATGGTTGAACCAGATTATAATATATGTATTATATCTTATGTAATGTCTTTGAAACATTTTTTACACATGATATTAATTTATAAAAAATATGAGTTCATTGTGATCAAAAAACGCTAAATTAATCTAAATTGTTATCATTAATGATTTATCTAATGAATCATCCTATACTAAGGGAAAAAATGGTATTTTAATATTATTTAAGTTAAATAATAACATATATTTTTAGTTATATACAACTAACCTCATTCTACATTATTTTACATACACAAATAAAAGTAAAACAATCATGAAAACCAAGAAAACTAACCCTCTTAAACTATGAAATTGAACCTCTTACCCCATAAAAAATGCCATAAATGAACTTAATAAGTTTATAAAAAATAAAATACATGTAAAAATGGTTATTTACTTATTAATTAATGAATATAATTTTATTATCTAGTACATTGAGATCAATTGAAGAACACCTTCAGACTTAAGGTAAGGGATTCTACCCGAACCTCCATTATTCCTTCGGGTTATTCTTTCTCTCTTTTTACCCAAATTAAATTCCATTTTCTTGTTATTTAAATCTTAAAAATGATTTTTATATGTTCTAAAATAATTTATAAATATCCATTCATCCTTATTTCCTGAGGATATACATGTTTTTAAAAGGTTCCCTACTCAATTCTCTCTGATAAGAAAGCCAGATTTAAGGGAACTTCCCGAATTCTTACCCATTTTCAAGTGTGCTCCAGAATCTGTTTGAATCAACCATTATATTTATAAAATATATAATTTTATCATTAAAAACAAACTTGGTTCAATTCTTGTTTAATACAAACAATTACTCCTTTTCCATTTTAAATAATCCTGAAAGTTTTCCCTTAAACCGTACTAAAATGTTTTATTTATAAAGTTTCTTAAACACTATTTTCACTTCAGTTTAATATAAATTATCATTATATATGCCTATATTCCCTTATTAATGTCCATATATGATTTAAATCCATCCTTTCATGGAAAAAAACTCTGATATTTCCTTTTGATATGACTTTTGATAAAATTATGATACTCAATTATTTCCATGGGTAACCCTTATGTTTATGTTTGATTGCTTATGTATGATTATTTATGTGGAAAACATATTCATGAACATGTTATGATGGGTTAAACTAGATATATATCCAATAAATTGGGTAATGTTTAGTCTCATGAGATGTTATGTGCAACGATCTTGGTGGTTATCCTTGACTTGTCCGCAATGTACAACAGTCTTGGTGGTTAGCCTTGACTCGTGATCCTCTATGTGTAGCGAGTCTTAACTCATTCTCCCCTATGTGAAATGATCCTTGACTTGTGATAAATTCATTTTATGTTGCTAAAACATTACTATTAATCCGTGATTATATGATCCCATGTTATGATTCATTATGTTTAATGCCTTTTTAAATCATTATGTTATTCCTTCTAACCCATGTGAAAAGCTTTATTTTAATGTTTATTCCCTTATAGGGAATTTTAGATCATCCCTTTTTTCATGTTATCCTTAGGTTATCCTATTCAGGTGTAAGGTCTCAAAGGAAGTTAGTAGATCATAATATATTATAAATAAAGAAATGGTTTATTTAGTTTCATGTTTTCAGTTTTATGTACATAATCTTCCAATACATCATACTTTACGATCCTTGGCTTGTAATTTTTTGTTTAATTATGCTTAAAATCGTGTAATGATATTTTTATAAGACTATGGTCTCTATAGGATTGTATTTCATGTGTTTAGGATATGATGTTCACAACATATATGCATGGGAGTCCATGAAAGAGTCAATGATGCCAGGAAGCATCGCTCTATAGTAGTGTATGAAGTAAGGGTTTGCACTAAGAGATTGAAGAGGTAATTATAGTGATGAAAATGTGGTTAGGTCATGGGGAATCATTAATTACTACATTTTAAATCGTTTATAATTTATAATGCATCATACACACAACCTAAAACTATTACGTAGTATAGGAAATATGATTCATGATGTTAAACCCACAAGGATAAGGTAGAAAACTCTAATTTAATAATTATGACACTAAAATGTGATGAATGAAACTAAATATACTTCAATTATAAAAATTTATGAATGGTTATAGTGTTGGAAGAAATATGAAAAGGGTGTTGGAAGTTATAAATCAAACATGTTCATGATGTAGACAAACATAAAATAATTGATTTAGAGAACATGATGTTGTCGGAATCAGGTCTAATTCCCTTAGTCCTAGTAATTACTCTCTATCGTCAAAAATTCAAGTTTCTCATGGAAAATAATCTAGGTTATTAAGAAAATTGGTTACCCAAATCCATGTTTAAATATAGAGTTAAACTAATCCAATGGTCATGGTGTGAGTCTACACCCTAGTACTCACACTAAAATATCTATCTCAAAATAAGAACAATGGCCCTACTTAATATAAAGAAAGAAAATAAATCACTCTCACTTGCACAAAATTACAATGTTCATGAAAAAGGAAATAAGTAAGGGGTTACATTCAATGAACAATTGTAAGAAACCAACAAGAATTGAAATTAAAATTATAAATACTTTACTACATCCAATTACACTTCACCACCCTGAATGGCCCAAAGGCCTTCATTTTTATTGATTTTTGATAACCCCCCTTTCAAGGGTTGAGGGGAAACCCCTTACAAGGCCCATAGGCTTAGTGATTACATGGCCCATAGTCTTAAGAGATATTACATGACTCGAAGGTCTTAGGGAATTCAACCAGACTATAACTACAAGTAACTGCCCCTCCCCAGCATCTGTATCGTGATGGTAGCTCTCCACCTTCACATGGTCATCTGCCTAAGATTCTTGTGCAAGCACAGGATGGTCTTGATGTCATAGTCATGCCCTCTAATTCTTCCAAATCCATTGGTTCTGCTCTGGTGAGTGGGCCTGCTCTGAATCCTCCTCTAGGGCTGCTTCTTTTTATAGAGTCTGTCTAGGGAAACTGCATGTGGCCCGAAGGCCTTGAGGTGGACCGAAGGCCTTAAAGGTGGCCTGAAAGCCCTGCTAACCCAAAGGCGTGGGTGGTCCTAAGGTCTTAAGGACTCCAAGACCAAACTAGTGACCTAAGGTGAATAGTTTCGGCTACTACAGTACCGAATAGTACCTGCTATAGTGACTATTACAGTGCCCACACAGTGCCTGCTATAGTACCCGCACAGTACCAGCTACAGTATTGCTACAGTGACCCAGAAATATGCCTCCACCTAGTTTCAAACCTGGGTATTGTGGATTCACTTAAAGATACCTCACTAACTAGACTAAGGATCATGTACAATTACACTTCGACACGCTTTCTATAGAATAAAAAAATCACCCTCTCATGCTAGTCATGAGAGGGTGATGAATAGAAGAAAGTAAAAACCCTTGGTGGTGTGTGTAAGCCATTTAATTTTGAGTGGAAAAGAGCTATAAGAATGGGAAAATTTTGTAGGGAATGTCAGCATTCAAGTCTGAGGGTGTGAGTGTGGTATTTATCTTCATTATAAGGTAAGTGTTCTTTATTTTTTATACATGATTTCAGTTTTAAATAACATGGTGATCTTGGGAATGAGGTTTCTATTACATTATAATACATTGAAAAACTATTTCTTGATACTTAGAATCCCTTCAAACACACCCTCCTCATTATCCCACCTTCTAACTCATCTATGGACACCCTGCAAGCATGTTTTCTATGCCCTCCAACTGCAGCCTACAAGCTGTCACCAAATTCATGAAACTGCACCCTCTTTCTCCTCCCACCCTACAACTACACCTTCAAAACCCTTTATCCATGTTTTTAATACCCTTCAAGCCACATCATCCTCCTCCTCCTTCACCATAGACCACTAAAGTTGATATTGGAAAAGCTTTATGAGAGAAACATGGCACCAAATAAGGATGAGACAGTGTAGAACATTACTTTGTTTTTTATTCATTATTTTAATTATATCAACTCCCTCAACTTTTCTAAACTATACCAAACAAAATTTGGAAACCAAATTCTATTTATATGTTCTATTTCATTTATTTTTTCATTTCCATCAAAAATTATTCCATCACACCAAAAATATCCTAAAAATATAATAAATATTTTGACAATAAATAGATGCCAAAATTCTATCAAGATGTTAAAAAATAATGGTTTCTAAAATGAAACCCTGAAACCATGTAAAAGGGCACCCAACATATCTGAGATTAGACAATCCTATTCCCATAACAACATCTTTAAAATCATATAGATGGTGAGAAACCCTGACACCCTAATTTTTCTCATATTTTCAATGATTTCATTAAAGTATCCCCCAACAAGGAGTGATAGTATTGGAGAAACTGTCGAGATAAATTTTACATCTAATATTTCTTAGCAGTACTAAGCCAACCATACATGCCAAAAAATGACAACTCCCTACTACTATATTCTTGAACAATTACCCTGATATATTTTGGAGAATACTATTTCATCCCAACTTTCACTCATGAATCCCAAAACATAGTAATACCACATGATCATATAATCCTATCAATTGAAAATAAATTTGAAAACCAAGTCATGTTTTTTAAAACTAATGTGTCTTTGTTTATTTAAATAGTCTCTGACACAAAACTATATAAAGGAGATACTTCAGTCTCTAATTTTGGAGAATCTAGACTATCTGAGGGTTACCAAGTCCCTAGTTTTCATTTATGATGGTTAGTTTTTATACAACCTTATGGTTTCATCCTATGTTAAATCCAATCCATGAATCCACTCAAGAAAAAATTCAAACCACCAAAAGCAATCAGTCGCCCGTGCAAGGGAGTGTTGAAGATGAGGATGCAAGAAATAGATAAAGAAAGGGGAGGAGAGGATTCCTTATATTGGAGGGGGGTAAGTGGTAATGGTAGGGTTCAGTGTGGCAGCAAATATAGAAGTCAACAGCGGCGGTGGCGACAGAGGTGGGGTTCGGCAGCGGTAGAGGTGGGATTCCGTGAAAGCTTAAAGGCATTAGAGAATGAGACTATATTAGGGTTATTTTATATTATCAGGGAATAATTGTATCAGTGTTTTTCAAAAAGAACTGATAGTGGGTGGTTTTATCAGTGCAAACATATAAAGCACTGATAAAACTGATATTTATCAGTGCTTTTTTAGTGCTGATAAAGATACCCCCTTTATCAGTGCTAAAAAGCACTGATAAAATGAGTCTTTATCATCGCTAAAATTATAGTACTGATAAACAATAGTATTATCAGCACTTTTTAGCATTGATAAAGGGCTAAAGCGTTAATTATAAATAAATAAAAATTTATTTATAGTTATAATTATAAATAAAAATATATTGATTTAAATAATTATAATATTATATAAATATATTTATTATATTTATAATTTTATATAATAAATATATTAATTATATATATTTATAAAATTATAAATATAATAAATATATTTATTATCATTTTATAATTATTTAAATCAATATATATTTGTTTAAATAATTATAAATATAATAAATATATTTATTATAATTTTATAATTATTTAAGTCAATATATATTTATTTATGATTATAACTATAAATAAATTTATATTTAATTAAATAATTGTACGTATATATTTATTTATAGATATAATTATAAATATATTTTTTTTAAATAAATATAAAATTATAATAACTATGTTTCTTATATTTATAATTTTATAAAATTATTAAAATAAATATATATATATTTTTAATTATAACTATAAATAAATATATATTCAATTAAATAATTATAAATATATGTTTATTTATAGTTATATTATAGATAAATATATATTTATTTAAATAATTATAAAATTATAATAACTATATTTCTTATATTTATAATTTTATAAATTTATATAATTAATATATTTATGATATATAATTATAAAATTATGAACATAACAAATATATTTATTATAATTATATAATTATTTAAATATATATATATAATTATAAAATTATATTTATTTATAGTAATAATTATAAATAACTATACATTTAATTAAATAATTATAAAATTATAATAAATATATTTATTATATTTATAATTTTATAAATATATATAATTAATATATTTATTATAATTTTATAATTATTTAAATATATCTATATTTATTTATAATTATAGTTATAAATATTTGTATATATTTATAAATATATTTATAAAGTTTTATATATTTATAAAATTAAAAATATAATAAATATATTTATTATAATTTTATAATTATTTAAATATATATATATATATATATATATATATATATATTTACAATTTTAATTGTAAATAAATATTTTTATAAATATTTTTATATAATTATAAATATATAATAAATGTATTTATTGTAATTTTATAATTATTTAAATATATATATAGTTATAATTATATTTAAAAAGTATTTATATATATTTAAAATTTTATAATTGTAAAATATATTTATTAGTTAAATATATTTATTATAACTTTATAAGTATTGATGAGAACATAATATGTTCATGGGTATAACATGAATTAATCATTTAGGGTTAAGCTGGATTCTCTGGCACCCCACCATAATTTTTTATATTGTTTCAGCAATCAGTGTCCCCATTAAGTTTGATAAGGCAATGGATGAGGCTAAATTTGGGTACTATGCCAAGTTCCTCGTAGAAATTGATTCTGAAACAACTATGATTGAAAAAAATTTCCTTTCAATTGATGAAGATGATTTTAACCAGAAAATTTTTTATGAACACCTACCCCTTTTTTGCTCGAAATTTCTGGTCATAGGATATTCTGTTGACAAATGTTATAAGGATTCTATTTTCTCTACATGCTCTCAAAAGGGGCATCTTATAGAGAAGTGTAGGTGGAGGACGCCTAGTCCTGTTCTTGAAAATGATGGGAAGGACTCTGTATATGGACCTCCCATGAATGAGGGATCTACTCCTACTCATGTTTCTAGCACTACCATTCAGGTGGTTGATCCCCCACAAAAAGCTGATGGGAAAAATGCCTATGAACTGAATCCCCTTGGTGAGTTCATTTCAATAGAGAAATCATCAGTTCTTGAGTAGAAATCTAGGGATGACAAGGAGAGGTAGGCTGTATGCAAGAAAAAAATCATGGGTGGAGATTACAACTGAAGAACCAGTGCCTGATATTGCTGAACTTGGTCAAACTAATTTTGAAAGGGCTATGCAGAAAGAAGTGGATGATGAACTGGTATAGTGTTCCTTATCCATTAAAGGAAATAGAAATATGGAGACAAATATCTTCCCAGTAATGAAGAATGTTTCACATAGGGAATCTCTTCATTTGACTAACCCTAAGGGGAAGCCTCTCGTGGAGAATGTTTCTCACTCAGAGAGTGAAGAACCGAAAGGGGATTGGTAACAAACTAAGACATGGAAACTCGTTTGTCATCTGAAAAACCTTGGCCAAGGACGAGCAGATATGATTGGGTTGTTGCACATGGGTGTGGCTGGTCTACGAGGTCTTCTTCTAAGGAGCTCACTCTGGAGCAGGTTAAACTTAAGGAAATGTACTTTGTACTCTTCAATCATAAGAATTCGCTGTCAGAATGGGAACCTTCTGATGATATCTAATATCATGATAATGGGGATTATCCTAATTCTCCTCATTTGTAGATTTTTATTTTGGATGAGGGATTTCTTTTTGTTTGACCTTGTTCATTCTCTTTTTCATGTTTTTTCTTTTATTTTTCAATAAATTTTGGTATGAGAAAGTTCACCTATCTCATGGATACTTTTGGTATAAATACTTCTTTAAAAACAATATATCTATATATATATATATTTGAATTATTAAATAATATATATTAATATGTCATATTTATATTAATTATGGTCATGGTTTTTTTAATTAATGTATATAAATAAACATTATTTTTGAATATAAATATAATATTTTTATATATATTAATAATATTTTTTTAAACTTTTATCAGCGCTAAAAAAATCATTGATAAAGGTGTAACCTTTATCAGTGCTTTTTTTAGCCCTGATAAAAGTTGCCTTTATCAGCACTTTTTTCTCAACACTGATAAAAGTCGGAACATCCCTTGCCCGAATTTGTGGTAGTGTGTCAGTTTATGTATGGTAAATGTAAAATAACTAGTTACGGGTATTAATCAATGAGAATCTAGTTGAGTTAATGCATTATATAACTGATAAATACTAGATATGGGGTGGTGGTTGGGTGGTATAACTAGGTGTAAATATTTAAAAAATCTGGTTGGGTAACCGGGTCAATGAGATATCAGTGCTCATCATGATGGCATGCTAACATGAAAAACGAGGTTATTCTTTTTTTTATTAGTATAGTTTTATGAGTTAGACTGTATATTCTGATAAGAATTATCGAGTGATGTTTGGAGGGAATTTCAGGTGAGAAATGAACTGATAAAGGACAATGATTACAATCAATGTTGTGATGTTAGTTAATTTTGAATTCATGAATTCCACTGAAAGTAGGGAATCATCATGGAGTTAGTGTTAATTATTGATGTTTCAATGCATGGGTTGTTGGGGATTTGAAAAATGGATCTATTTTAGGGGCATTCTTAACACAACCATAACTGGTGAGATACATGGAATTTGGACCATGCATCAAGATTCAGTGAGAATGATGGTTCATGGTGGATGCATGGGGATACTTCTTGGGGGAAGAGAATTATTATTGGGGGGGTTGTAACACCCCAGATTGGGTTGAGGTGTGAATCAGTTTAAATTTTCATTAAAATCATTTTCCAAAAAATGGAATATTTAAGTATTTTAGGCTATGGGCTACAAGTCATTGCATGGGCAATGAGTTTTGAAGTGTGGTGTGTCTTGGGATTGGAATTTAAAAAACTATGTTTTTTGAGGTCTTGGAATTTTTTATAAATTATCTAATGTTGTTTTGAATGAATTAGAGTGGCAGATGGATTCTTTTAAAAGAATTTAGATGGTAAGAAATGATATTCGAGGGTTGTTGCTATGTTTTTTAAGGAGTATGTAATTTTTTGGGGGATGTAGATATTTTGGCTAGGGAATGCATATAAATTTCTCTTGTAATTAGAAAAAATTACTAAGTCAAAAACCTTCTTTGTATGTATTAAGTTTTTTCTTAAAGTCTTCAGAATTTTAGCTAAGGTAAAAAACATAAGCATATGCGTAAGATGTTTCATCGAAGAAGAAAGTTCACTAAGTGTTGTGGACCCCTATATATATATAATATTTGGTTAAGGGTATTTGGAAATATGAAAAAGGAAATATCTTATGATTTTTCATAATATATTACAGAGTATTAAATATAATACATATTTATTTTTCTTAAAGGGATATCGCATATCATAAAGAGGAAAAAATATCCATTATATATCATTTCCCTAGCTATGGGAAAACCCATTCATATTAGGTAAAATATTTTATGTATGGATTCACTACCACAAAAAACAGTTTTACATAACTCCACCCTTTAACAGTGCTAAAAAAAGCACTGATAAAGGTACCCCATTTATCAGTACTTTTCTACCACTGTTAAAGGGACCCCTTTATTAGTGCTTTTTTATTAGTGCTGATAAAGGGAGGGTCTTTATCAGTGATTTTTTACTAGTGATGAAAAAGGGTATATTTAAAAAATAAATGCATTAAAAATAATTTATTAATATATAAATCTATAAATCTATTTATATTGATATAAATATAATATATTTTATAAAATATGATTTATATAAGGCTAAATACTCATTTACACCTAATATATAAGATATTTAGCAGAAAATGGATTATAAAATAATTTAAAAAATAATTTTCATTAATAATTTTCTAATTATTATTGATTAATAGTCATTTAATAACAATTTGAAGATAGATAAAATCAAAAAATTAATAAAAATCTTAAATAAGTTGAAAATATGACCCGAACCTCAAACGAACATAACTTTTGATCCGAGATTTTTTTTAGATTATATCACATATCAAATCGATTCCTATGATGATATCTATGTACTAGTGGCATGGGTAACCCCCTATCATGTTTTTTTAGGCCAAAAAATAACTATAAGGCCTCTAAAATTGAGTTTTTAGTCTGGGTGTCCCAATTTTTTAACATTCAAAGGACTTTCAGCCTCATATAATGGGGTATTTTTTTCTCATTTTTAGTGAGGACTGAATTTATTACCAAGGATTAAATTCATATTGATATTATGATTTTGAAATTTTATCTTTTTTTATAATTTATTTTTTATTAATAATCAAATATATAAAAATATATACATATTTTTTATATATTCACACATAAAAATTTAATTATATAAATATATATGTAAAAATATTTACATGTAAAGTATCTTTCTAAACATATAAACCTTATATAAATAAAAAATAATATCAATTTTACTTAAAAAAAATTTATGAATATTTATATACATATACAATTAATGTATATATAATTTTTATATATAGATATAAATATATTTGTGTGTGTATTAACAAAAAGGTATATATTTATATATATATTCTAATATATGCAAATAAATTTTAATATATAATATATATAAATAAATATAAATATGTATAATTACATTTACAGATGAACGCATATATATAAACATATGTATGTATGTATTTATAAACACACACATACACACACACAAAACATATTTTATATATGTATTTATATATATATGTGTGTGTGTGTGTGGATAAAAAATGTAAAAAATATATATATAAATATATAAATATATCATAAAATTAAAAGTAAAACAATCTAGGTGAGTGGAAGAGGCATAGGTGTATGAGGGGGAGGTCTCAGGTTTAAAACTCACCAATGGCAGAGGCACGCGCATGGCTGAGCAGATTCCTAGCACTATAAAAGGTGGGGAGAGGCTAGCACTATTAAAGGTGGTGGGGTGGATATACAAGTTAGTGGTATTATAAGGAGGGGTTGAGCGCTGATAAAAGGTTGGTGCCCCCCCCCCCCAATTTTTATAAAAAAAATTAATTTTTTTGACCTTTATCAATGCTTTTTTTAGCACTGATAAAAGCAGTTTTTATCAGTACTTTTTTAGCACTAATAAAAGGGACCCCATTTTAATAGCACTAAGGATAACAATTCCTTTTTATCACTTTTAAAACCCTTTTTGTGTGCTATTAAAGGTCTTATTTGTAGTAGTGAGTAATTTATTACATATGAAAATTTAACTAAGAATAAAATTTTAGGAATTAAGAAAAATATTCCATATGAATCTTGTCTATAAATATATATTATGTTTGTAATGAAAGTGTTACGCATGGGTTTTTAGATAAAGAAAAAACATACTCATTATATAAAAATATCATAAATGCGTAAAATATATTATATATTGGTTTTTCAGTGGAGTAAATAACCTTATATATGACCTAAAATATTATGTTGGGGGGTTCAAAAAATTCAAAAACACTTGTGATATGTAATATTTTTACAAAAATATGACATATGGGATCCCCTATGATGATGCGTTAGATATATTTTACTAGGGTCTATAATTTTTCAAAAAAATTGAAAATTTTTTTTATGGATTTTCAAAAAAGTTAATAAAGTGAGAAAAAAATCTATTAATGAGAAATTAGGTTATTTTTTAAAAGTATACCATGAATTCATCCAGAATGGTCCTTTTATTCTCCTCCTCTACTAAGAGTGTCATCTTCATCAATTCTTTATAGATTCAAGTTTTGTTTGATTAGGGGTACAACTTAAGGTAAATCTACCACTTTACTTCAATTCATTCTCATTTTCTTCTCCTTTTTCTTATTATAGACTTGTTGTAACCTAATATAGGGTTTTAATAATGATTCCACCTGATCATAGTATAATAGTATTGATATAATAGGTCTTTTTTTGACTTAGCTAGAGGGGATCCTAAAAGTATGATCATAATATATTTTGTAAAAATTCTAATAGGTATGAAACTACCTTGATTTATTTATCATTTCCTTTGATTTGGGAGAAATATATGATTAAATTAAAAGGGAGAACTAGGGATTTTGTATGCTAAAATTCTAAAGAGATTTCAGGGGTTGTGTGCACCCATTTGATTATAGATTTGGCAATGAGTAATTTGGTGAGTAATTTCTTTATTATGAATTAGAAATTAAATAAATAATTTACTATGGAATTATTTTGGTTAATTGTGTAAATTAATTATAAATGATATATAATTAATTACAGGTGTATTTTATGGAGTTAAGGATTCATGTTTATGGGATTCATAAAAGTGGGTTCCCTAGACCCAATTTTATCAGTACTTTTAGATTATTATATCATGCTTATAGTGAGTTATTCCCTATGCACACTTACCATTATAGTGTTGATATTTATATATCCACTATTTAAATTGTAATGTCTATAGATTATTTGTCATTTCAAAATGTTATAAAAGTTTCCAGGCTATAATGAGAACCTCAAGATACAATGACATTAATATTAAACATATGTCATATGGTCTAGATACATCATGCTTATTGGACATAGTTTATGTCTAACTATTAGGTGTTGGGGGCCTATAATCATTGAGAGTTATTCTCATGAATTTTTCACTTGTTGATCTATAGTAGGTGAGATAATGAGGACAGATCCTCCAATAGAAACACCACATGTTTTGGGTGTCATTGGTGATGTAAAATTGGGTTCCCTAGACCTAACTTTATCAATACTTTGGATTACCATTACATGTGTACAATGAGATATGCATGATGGAAAATTACCATTATAGTGTAGAAATTTCTACATCCACTATTTAAATGGTAATGTCCATAGATAAATTATTCTATAAAAATGTTGTATAATATCTCAAGAAATAATTAAAACCTTGAGATACTAGGAAATTAATCTTAAATATATGTTTTATGGTATAGATACATCATACTAACTAGAAATAGTTGATGTCTAGCTATCATCAGGTTCTAGGTGCTCATATGAATTGAGTCTTATTTTCATGAAGTTCGCACTTAGTAATCTCTGGTAGCTGAGATCATGAGGACAAAACCACCAATAGTAACACCACATGTTTTGGGTGTCATTGGTTTTTCTTGTCTATGAACATGTGTATTGGTCTCCTGACTTGATATCCTTATTAATGTGTTCCATTTGATCATGTACTTTGATGTAAGGGGAAAATAATGACAATGAAGTCATGGGGAGGTAGTTTGTGTTGGGTGTGTCATTTGTGGTATGACATTAGTTCAATGATCGAGATAGAATTTTTCACTTCCGATTTGAGGAAGTGATTTCTCAAAACTAGTTAATTAGGATGGTAGTACCTTCATTAAATCCATGGTTGTGGTAGTTAAAGGTAATTCTATCCAGTTAGATCAAAAAATAATAATGAAATAAATGGATGATGCCACAAGTTTGTGTCCTTCTTTATGAGATATCGTATGACAAAGTGATTATATCACACAGTACATTTAGATAAAGCGGTTTTCATTATTATGACTACTCATTAACTCTTTAGAGGCTATGATGGGTTGATTTATTCCACTCTTGATCTATAAATATTATTCAATGATATCGATATAAGGTCCTAGAGGGTCACACACAATATCGCATTCAAGATTCTGTCATATTCTGTGGAATAGGTATATGGGACAAGGTGGGCCCCACCATGGGGTTTGAGAGTTGTCCAAGATTTATCGATCACAAAAATGTTAAATAAATTCATTATTGTTTGAGTATAGGATAATTGGAATGAATTTATTTAATAAAATTATTTACATGTGTTTAAGTAAATACTTGGAATAATATTATATGAATGAGTATTATATTTAATATTCAAGGTCCATTTAATATTAGCAGGAATTAAGAGTCAAGTTAATAACTCAGGTTTATCATGTAATATATATATATATATTTAATATATTTTACAAGAATTTGATAATACATAAATAATATTTATGAAACGGTTAGTTCTTCATAATTATTTATTTATTACTTATTTAGTGGATGTCAGATATACGGGGATCGGGTACCCTAACCGGGTATTTTTCTCATGCACAATATAAGTAGATGAGGAGATCATTTCCATGTGAAAGGGAATTCATTTTACAATGGATTGAGAGATCCTCTATCCTCCTTCAACATCCTTGAGAGAGAAAGACACCATTCAATCAGTCGATCTAAGGACATCTTCATAGATTGTAGGAATGCAGTCGAGTTAATCGTTTCAACGTCAAAGGAATCATTGAAGCTCCATGCTAGAACTTGGAATTCAACAATTGATGTTTGTACAGATTCTTGAAGTGTGTTCAGATGATCTAGAGGGGTTTGACTTTTAATCCTTCGAGCAATGATTGTCGACGATGATCTGAAATCAAACGCGTCACCATAATAAAAAAGGTACATGTTTTTTTAATTTAATTATGTGATTATTTAATTCACATGAGATCCTTGGACCACTAACAAGGCTTATATTTCTAGAGATGATGAAGTTACAATTCTCTTATGATGAAATTTTTGAAATCCCCAGCCCACTGGATTCCACTATGCACCCTGATACCTTCATTTGGTATTAAATAGATCATGTGAATTTTCTAAGCCAAATAAAAATTAATTTTCACTAAATTAAGTAGAGGCCTTTAAATCGGTCCTAATGGAGAATATCACGCGTCAATATAATTCTGGATGGCCAAGTTATGGCTATCCAAAAATTTTGATATGGATCAAAAAGTGAATGTTTCGGTTTAAAATTAAAGAATGATATTTTTATATATTTATTTGTTGTAAAAAATTTATTTTCTTTTAAAAAAATCATTTTCATATTTTTTATCTTAAGCGTTTTTTTATTGATGTAGCACCCACCAATTTCATCTAATCCATCCACCTATTATGGAATTTCATGGGTCTTATAGGTTATGTTGTTCAACTACTCCTTTATGGTAGCATTCCTTTCCTCAATCTGTTATTCCATTTTAGGATTTTTTTTTTGTTGGTCCTTCCCTTACAGCGATTGTTCAATAATAAAAAAAGATCTGAAAACTACCTCACCTCGGGATCTTATCACTGGAAGTTTTTTTGGTTGCCTCTTAATATCACTGCTGCATGGGTTTCAATCATTGCTGGATATTTTCTCTCACCACTAGAGCCTCTCATTTGAACTACTATAGGTTCTCATTTGAACCTCAGGATATTTCCTCTTCTATACACTACTTCAGATCAGTGTTTTCAGACATGATACTCTTGATCCGTTGTTCTCTGACTATGCATCTCCAGATCAAGTGTCTTCCAGTCCTGACAGCTCCGGATTTGTGGTTTCTAGTCACAGTGGCTTAAGATTGGTAGTTTACGACCATGGTGAATCTAGATCCGGTGGTTTCTGGCTCCATTATATCTAGATATGGTGCTCACTGAAGAGATATTGTGCAACATGGATATAATATAGATCCACTACTTGAAGAGATCTAGATATCCATACCTCAATAGGTCTGACGTTGTGATTATCTCCTCCATTCTTGGTTCTTGGTCTTGATTCAGGAAGTATTATCAATTTTTTGTTTTATGTTAGCTATATTACTTGCATCTTATAATCCAATTGTTTTTTGTACATAATAAAACATGTGATTCGGGTGGTGTTATTACCATTCACATAGGACCAAAATTAGTTTGAAGTATGTTAAATCCCTGTTTCATTTACTTATTTCCTTTTCGCATTTTATTTGACTTGTAAATGATGAATGTTATCTACTTCTGGTATTTATTCAAGGATGTATTGAATTTAATCTATTGATTAAAGGAGCTATTTGATTCTTTCTTTATCTTAGTTTGTCATTGGTGTTGGTGCCTTATAATTCTCGAAATTAATTCTCATTGTTTCTGGTTTTATTAAATCCGCATTGTACAAATTATGTTTTTGTTGTTAATGAGAATAGATTGAAAGTTTGAATTATTATTATATTTCCACTTCCAATGGAATATTCACTACTATTGAATTATTCTGAATATATTCATTTGATGTTATGGAATTTCAATTCGAACATTATTTGTTTACAATTTTTCATGTATTAAACTATAAATAAACATTGATTTTATATTTCAGATTTTGATGAAATAAAACACCTAATAGATCCTAAGCTATTGCATGAGGACTCCTCTCGCATAGGGGAATCCCCTATAGGTTTTTTGAATAGTGGAAGTGTGTGGATGGGTGTACACAACTTTAATTTTATGATTAAAAATGATCAATCTAAGATCTGTTATGATGATAAAACATCGGATCTTCGGAATAGAATGAAGAACATAAAGGAAAGAGGGAAGTACCAAAACCATAGATAGGATCATCATATGTTGGTTATAATCAATTTAATTAAAAGAAAATAATTACTTTGATTAAATTCTCTCTCCATTGATGTTTCAGGTCATGATCCAATGTGATCTGCCATTGCATCACAGAAGCCAAGTGTAGGCTTCCTCTAGAGGTGATCCACACGTGCTCCACGTATCTTTGGACTTCACTGAAGGAATCTCTAGGTGATATCATGGAAGGGCCTTCTCTTGTGATATATTCCTTTGATCTCCTTGAGAGAAGCTTCCAAAGTGCTCTCCTTGATCCGATGGAGAAGGATATCTCTCGTAACTTGAGAGAGTTCTTGGAGGAAAGTAATTCTATCTTGGATTGAGAGCTTTCTCTATATCTGTTATCAACAACCACAAATAATGGATAGCCTTAATGAGAATAATGTAATTGGGATTTATAATACTTAGAATAATAAAATAAAATAATTACCCATAGGTATTTATTTATTTCATTTTATTCTTAGAAAGACCCCGTGTATAATAATATTGTTTGACTATTATTATTATCACTTGACATGTGCCCAATGAATTACACCTAATATTATTTAATTAAATAAATAATATTATTTCTCATAAATTCCCTAAAAAACTACATAGTGTGTATTTTTGTTTTTCTATTTTCTTTATTTCCTCCACCACATTTATTAGACCTTGAATAATGACTATTTATTTCTTAAATAAATATCACTACATTGTTCACTAATAAATATATTACTTCCCCCACAATATATTCTCTCGAATAACTAGTGTCAAAATAAATGAGATCAATAATCATTGAATAATTATTAAACCACAATCAGTAATAATATTTCTTTAACTTGTTAAATGAATATTTAACCGAGATACTTGGATACACTTAGTGTGTGACCCTCTAAGCCTATTTCTCATTGGCATTAGGTGGATCCTACCTAAATTCCAAGGTTAGCATCTAGAAACACACCAATTCACCCATAAAGAAAGAAGTTAATGCTTTAATGATGTGTCACATCCTACGAATGCTTACCGTGTAGTGTAATATCTTTGTCACCATATCTCCAATCAAGCGGGTTGCATGCTAGTGCCATCAACCCATGTGCTTGATTATTCTTTTTTGACTTCATAGAATTGAACTTGCACATTCCCTGCCATGGCCATGAATTTATTTAGTCTATATCAATTCTATCAAAGGTCCTAAGTTATCATCTTCTATTATAGAATAGAAGGGACAAATCCTTTCTCGCATTATCTATTAATGCAGTATTACTCATGACGCACCCAAAAAATCTGACCTCACTACGAACAATGTGTCATCAAAGTTTTCGTCAATACATCTAAGTGCGTGAGTTATAATACCCATTAATAATAATATTAAAGTCTAAGGACCAATATACACATCTTCAGATAGGAACATCCAATGACACTATGAAATGTGGATTTCCTACTCGCGGGCCTCGTTCTCATAATATACTCCTAGATATTACCATGGGCACACACCATGAGAAGGTGCCTCAAAGTTTTATGAGTCCTCACCCCTAATAGAATGTATTAATTTTTTCCCTAAAATAACATCATTCGTCCATAGAACATATATTTAAAAATAGTTTTATGGAACTTCCGGGTTCTCATCACAGTAGGGATCCGTTATGACCCTTTATTTGAACGACTGTCTTTAGGACATTATCACATACATTATCATGCAGAAGAATAATCAATATGTGATAAGGTATTTATTAATATTCAAATCCATGAATATAAGTTTATCATAAAGTAAAAAGTAGTTGGTTCTAGGACACAAACTTCAACAGACTCTCACTTGGACTAGATCCAACTGCTAACAATCTTTAATCTTATAGCTCTCATATGATATTCATGCTTCTACTGAGATAGGACTTTATTCATGGGGTCCACCACTTTCTCTTCTGTGGACACTCTTCTCACTATAACTTCACCCATTTGATAGAAATCCCTCAAGAGTTGATACTTTCATAGAATGTTCTTTGTCCGTTGATGTGACCTTGGTTCTTTTTCAAGAGCCACCGCTGCAATATTATCACAATAAAATGTGATAGGATCTTTAATTATAGGAACTACATCAAGATCTTAGACAAATTTCCAAATCCAAACGGCTTCCTTGGCTGCATCAGAAGCCGTTATATATTCGGACTCCATTGTAGAATCGGCAACAACTGGATGCCTTGAACTCTTCCAGCTCATATCTCCTCTATTGAGATAGAAAACATATCATAATAGTGACTTCAGATCATTTTGATCTATTTAAAAACCAACATCATAATACCCTCTGATGACAAGCTCCTCATCTCATCCATACACTAGGAGCATGTCCTTAGTTCTTCTCAGATACTTAAGGATAGTCTTAATAGTAGTCCAATGTTTTTCTTATAGATCTTATGGATATCTTCCTACAATGATCAATGTATAGGAAACATAAATCCTGGTACATGACATGACATACATAATGTATCCTATAGCTAAAGCGTATGGTATCTTACTCATGTTATCTTTCTCCTATTGTTTCTGAGGACACATTCTCTTAGAAAGATATAGGTCATGTGACACTAGAACCAATACCCTCTTGGATTGTTCCATACTAAATATCTTTAGTATTTGGTCAATGTATGTACCATTTCTTAGTCTAAGAAGCCTCTTCGATCTATCATGAATGATCTTTATCCCTATAATGTAGTCTACTTCACCTAAGTCCTTTATGGAGAAACACTTGTTCATCCAATCCTTAATTGACTCTAAGACCGGTATATCATTTCCAATAAGTAATATGTCATTAACATATACTACTAGGATAATGACCGCATTCCCATTAAACCACTTATAAACACATGGATCACATTTGTTCTTAATAAAACCAAATTCCTTTATGGATTCATCAAATAGAATGTCCCATGACCTGGATGCTTTATTTAATCCATAAATGGATTTCTGCAACTTGAAAACCCATTTGGCTTCACCTGGTGTCACAAACCCTTCTATTTGTGTCATATTTACATCTTCCTAAAGTTTCCCATTAAGGAATGTTGTTTTGAAATCCATTTTCCAAATCTCATAGTCATGGTAAGCTGCTATGGAAAGTATGATTCTAATAGATTTAAACATGGAAACTGGTGAGAAGGTTTCATTTTTGTAAATTCATTAACTCTATCTAAATCCTTTAGCCACTAGCCTTGATTTATAGGTGATAACTTGAAATTCCATGTCTAGGTTTCTCTTAAATACCCATTTGCATCCAACAGGCTTTACATCAACTGGCTCGTCAACCATAACCCAATCTTGGTTCTGATACATAGAATTCATCTCAGAATTCATAGCGTATATCCATCTTGCATCTTCTAAGCTCTCTATTACTTCCATGTAGGATAGAGGTTCATCATTTTCCAACAATAATGATTCACCATCCCCGATGACTGGTAAAAAAAATCTCTCTGGTTCCCTTACCACTCTTGAGCTCCTATGCAGTACTTGTGTTTTTAGAACTTCTACCACAAGTTCCTGTGGAACTTGTTCCTGTACCAACTCTTGTGTATCTTGAGCATCAACTTCATTGAATTCAATCTTGATCCCACTATCCTTTTTGAGGATGTTATCCCGCTCAAGAAAGATGGATTGTCTGGTGAAAATCACTTTATTGTCTAAAGGGTTATATAGGTAATATCCTTTTGTCTCCCTGGGATATCCTATAAAGATACACCTTGTGCCCCAGTGTGCTAGTTTTTTTCCTGATAAGGCCTTAAGAAACTCCTCTCATCCCCATACATGTGTGTGTGAAAAAATGGGTTTATTTCCATTCCTTAAGTCGGAGGGAATTCCATTTTCTGCTTTAGATGGTACTTGGTTTAATGTGTATGTTGCAGTTTGTAATGCATGTCCCTAAAAGGATAATATAAGATCTTCATGACTCATCATTGACCTCACCATGTCCAACAAGGTGCGGTTCCTCATTTCACTAACATCATTCCACTGTGGTGTATAAGGAGAAGTGAGTTGAGATAGAATCCCAGACTCCTATAAAAGGTTGATGAACTCTCGATTTAGATATTCTCCACCTCTATCCGATCGAAGCTTCTTTATCCTCTTACCAATATGATTCTCTACTTCATTCTTGAATTACTTAAATTTATCCAAGGACTCTAACTTATACCTCATTAAGTAAATATAGTAATATCTACTAAAATCATCAGTAAAAGTAATGAAGTAAGAATATCCACCTATAGGTTCTACTAGAAATGGTTCACACACATCTGTATTCACCAATCCTAGAAGTTATGTGTCCCTTTAACCCTATCCATCAAAAGGAAGATTGGTCATTTTACCTTGTAAACAAGTGTGAAATCTATCAATTGGTTTTAGCTCAGTAGAGTCTAAATAACCATATTGGTAGATCTTGGTCAAGTACTTCTTGTTTACATGACCAAGATGGTGATTCCGCAACTGGGTGTTGTATGAGTCATGTGAGTTTATTTCGTTATCAATTGCCAACACTTGTTTTTCACAATTTAATAAATACAAACCATTATTTAAATGCGCCATACCATAACATATGTTGTTATTTTAAAAGAAACAACCCTTATTTCAAAAAATTAAAATAAATCCATCCATATCCAAACATGATACAAAAATTATGTTCTTTGTAACAATAGACACAAAATAACAGTTATGTAAAACCAAAATCATCCCAGTTGGAAATGAGAGATGGTAATCGGCAATGGCCAACACAACCAGCCTCATGCCATTGGTAGCTCAAAGATCTACCTCTCCTCTGGAAATCTTTCTAAATCTACTCAGTTCCTGCATTTGAATACATATGTGAGCCCCACAAGCTGTATCTAATACCCAATGTATAGAAATTGAAAGATTATACTCGATAACAAATGCACCTTTAGCATCCCCACGCTTCTGGGTGTAGTTCCTCTTCCAGTGGTCTGACTTTCCACATGAAAAACACACCACCTCCCATTCCTTACCATGCCTCTATATCTTTCCCTTATTATAGGGATGGTTCTTAGGGGATTCAGACCGTTTATAAATCCTTGGCCCCTTTTCCTTTTCCTTCCTCTTCTTATTCACCATAAGAACTACAGGTTTGTCACGCCCAATGTCCTTATCTACCTGGTGAATTAAGGTTAGAAGTTTTGATAGACTCTTCTCATTATTACTAATGTTTTATTTGACAATAAAACTAGAGAAGTTCTTGGGTAGTGATGATAGTATGAGATCTGTATGCAACTGATCCGGGAACTTAATCCCTAAGATGTCCACCAGGCATTCAATGTAGCCAATAATCTTGACTATATAAGGCCCAGCTGGTGCAGACTCTCTAAGCTTAGTTGTGAACAAAGTTTTGGATATCTCATATCTCTCTTGTCTCTCATTATCTTGATGGAGATCCTTAAGGTGAGACATCATTCTATACACATCCATGTTTTCATGTTGCTTCAAGAGCTCATTAGACATGGCCGATAGCATGAAACATTGAAAATTTGTGGAATCATCCAAATGTTTCATATAGAGAGATATTTCTTCATCACTGGACTCATTTTTAGTATAAACTAGAATAGGTTCCTTCAGCACATACAATTTCCTCTCGTGGTGTAGGATGATGCGTAAACGCCTCTTCCACTCCTAGAAATTGGTGTCGATGAGAAGGTTTTCCTTCTCGAGTATGGTTCACAATGATATGTTTGAAGTAATTTTTCTTTCTATTTATAAAAATTAATATAATCAAAGATATTGTACTTTATCAAAATCCAATATCCCTCACCATTAACTTTAGAATATTTTGTTTCCTGAATATTCTAGTGGAAATGATCCATATTTATCTTCACATTACCCCAACTAGGGTTGTTTAAGAAACTTGAAAGGTTTTAGCTAGGCATTCTAAATTCCAATTGCATTAACTCGCATATCCTTGATCTGCTGAGTGGACTCCCCAATCCTAAAATCCTTTTATTTTGGATTTCCTCAACCTTTGCCTCTTGGTCACACTAAGTCCTGATGTGGTTGTCAACCCTTGATTTGAACCAAGTCAATTCAACCCAAAACCTTGAATTATAATTCCCTAATAATTGAAATAACCCCAACTAGGATTGGTCAAGCACTTTGAACTATTGTTCGATTCTAACCAAGATTATGGAAGGCTATACCGACTTAATATTTCTTTGAGGGATTTTATCCTTATATTAAAATTTCCATTTTATTATCTTTCATTACATGATTTTTAATACTAAGTTGGATATACTTAAGTGATTAACCATGTATAAGATAATATTTACACATAATCCAATCTTATTTTAGTTCTATCTTGCATGCTTGTTTAATTAATTAATTTTGTGATTGCGACAACACAACTACAATAAATAAACCATGAAACTGAAATAAATAAAATAAATGGAATGATCATGAGCTTATTCTATTGGTTAGTTTATCTATCAGTTGATAAACTAACCCAAGACTTAGGGGAGAAACACCTTAAACCTTTTGGGTTTGTGTTTACAGTTTTCCACCTATCCACCTTTGTATCTCCTTGGATTTATTTCACCTTGTCTCATAACTTGAGCTACCTCCACTAGCTTGGGAGCTTTATCCATTACAAATTCATTTATCTCACTCACAAGTGAGGAGTAAAATGGGGTTTTACATGAAAGAAACCTTGGACATGCATTCCCAGCATATTAATGAGGAGAAGGCTCTTAGGCCAACAAAATTAATTTAAATAAATTAATTAAAAGAAACCATCCACATACAAAGGTCCTGATCTATCTCATGATCATCCATACATGTAATGATATTTACACATAAATAAAACTAGAATTAGATTCTTTAATTGTTCTTTTCTAAGATAAATCAAGCTTGAATCAATTAATTATCTTTAATTAATCAATAATTTTATCTTAAACTCTTTTCTGAATTTCATTAAGATTCTCATCTATTGGAATCCTCCTGTTTGATCATGTTTTAATGCTCAAAAATCATGCAAATCATTATAATCTTATTTGATCATGTTTTAATGCTCACAAATCATGAAAATCATGAAAATCATGTTTAAATCATGTTGGTCTTCTTATGATTCCATGCTTACTGGTTTAAATTCAAAATCTCACAAGTTATGCTTAATCTTTGTCTATTATGTTTTACCAAAAATTAAGTATAATTCATTCTGTGAAGGTTACTGCTTAAGACTATTTATAAATATTTGTCTAAGTCCGAGAAATCATAAGTCCGAAACTGATCTTGGATATTGGAAAAGTCCCAAATACCATGACCCTAACACCGTAACCCTGATACCGTGACCCTGACACCATAACCCTGATATTGTGACCCAGACACTGTGACATGACACCGTAACCCTAATACCATGACCATACACAGTGACCCAGACATCGTGACCTGACACCTTAACCCCGATATTGTGACCAGACACAGTGACCCAAACACTGTGACCTGATACCATGACTTGATATTATTCTCCTAATGTTGTGAATCAAGCACCGGTCAAAGTTTTAACAAAGGAATAGACACCACTACCAGAGACACCATGATCCTAACATCGCATCTGTGATACCAGTTCCATATGTCAACATAGTTTTGGTACCATGACTGTCTCATCGCTCAAAGGAAAAGGAGAAGACATCGTTTCCCAGTGACACTGTTTTCAAGTGACACCATTTCAAGACAAGTTGTGACACCGTCCTTTAATATTTTTTTATCATTTTAAATTTAATTTCTAAAGTTCATATTATATTTATTAAATGGAACTAACATCGTTAATGTTTCTTTGTAGACATTTCACCTAAAAGTACGAGGTACAAGGTGCAGAATACATGCATCTTGTCGGCTCCAACATGTGCACCCTCAATTAAAAGGAAGATAAGCCACTGCTGAAACACAAGACAGAGAGACGTGCGATCATTTTTGAAAAATCAAACTCATGCATGAAACATACTACTAAAGAACACACAAATCACTATCGATTCTTGAAGTCTGAACTGCCATAGATTAGAGATTCAAACATCTTCGTAGTACCAACTAGAAGAAGATGAGCTACATAACTCACATCTTCGAACTGGAAACCAGAGAACCGGACTTGCGATACTATATTTTCTATAAGAGGACTCAATAATTGAATCTACTTCATACTACAAGCCCAGAGACGTATAGAATAACACTCATAGAACTTCTAATCCTTTCTAATTATTTTTGCTCGGTTATGTACTATTTTTAGCTTTCGAGCAGTGTATGTGTGTGTGTCTATATTAAAAACACATAGTGTCTTCTATATTAAACTAAAGGATACAAGGTATCCTTCCTCTCATATATTTTTACATATGTTTACTCCCATGAATAAGTGTGGAAGAGGTCCTTGTGTGGCTTGGTATCTTATTTCCATGAAGAATAGTGGAAGAGGTCATGTGACCTGGACAATCCTATGTACTATTGTTTTACCCCAATCCAGGGTGTGGATCAATTTCTTATCTATATAGACTGCTTGGTGGCAAGTGATCAACAAGTGGAGTGTATTGAGTCTCGTCTTGAGACTAAACCACTTATTTTATCCACTGTGTCTTTTAATTTTGTTTTTCTCTGCTTTACTGTATATTTCAAAAAAAATAGATTTTACATTGATAGTTAGTCTTGGATAGAAGTTATAACTATTTTTCCTTATTATAATAGATTCAAAAGTTGTATCAATAACTCACATTGATATCACTGAGAATTAATCAATATTCTAAGAAGTTATCTGAACAGTCAAACCTTTATAACTATGTTACCTTGATTAACTGGCTTGTGTACTTTCTTATTGGGGAATCTTTTTAAGTACATTTTTTAACTCAAATTTTTATACATACTCAATTCACCCCACTCTTGAGTACTCTATTCTAACCAACATTTGGAATTAGAGGATTTCATTATTATTAAGGCTCTGTTTTATAAATATTTTCAACTGTGATTTTAGTTGTAATTTAAATATCTGTAAATTTCTGTTAGTTCTCAATTTCTATCTCTTTAAAAGTATTTCTTTACTATGGATAATAGACAAGACAATGTTGCAACAAAAATATCTCCATTAGTTAATGGAACTAATTATTCCCAATGTAAAATTAATATGAAAATTCATTTAGAAAGTATGGGTTTTGAAATTTGGTCTTCAATTGTAGATGAGTATAATATTCTTGATACTGATAGAACTACTTGGGTTGACCCAACTAAGACTGCTTATAACAATAACTACAAATCCATGAATGCCTTATACTTCTCTTTAGTAGATGAGGAATTTAACAGAATATCTTCATGTAAAACATCCCGTGAAATTTGGGATACCTTGTCTATATTACATGAGGGAACCACTAATGTGAAGGAAATGAGAATTAATATTTATAATATTAAATGTGATAACTTTAAAATGAATCCTGATGAACCTATTTCTGACATGTATCTTAGGTTCAATGAAATTTTCAACATAATGATCTCTCTGGGAAGAGAAGTTACAGCCAAAGAACAAATCATGAGGATTCTCAGATGTTTACCTGACAGATAGAGAGAAACTTCTGTCTCTATTATAGAATCATGTGACATCATCAAATTACATGTCAAAGAACTCATTGGGAAACTAATGATATATAAAGAAGATATAAAAGTCAACAAGGAAGAGGAGGATGAACCCAAAATAAAATCTGTGTCATTTAAGACCACTACCTCTAAACGCAAAGAAAAGGAGAAACTTCAAGTCTATGTAGAAAGTTCCAGTAGTGAATAGTCTTCACCTAACAGTGATGGGGAGATGGATCAATTAGCCAAAAGTTTTAAGAAATTTTAAAAAAGTAAGAAATTCTTCAAAATCCTAACTTCAAAGGAAGATATGATCAAAAAGGAAGGTAGAAGAAGGATTGGAAAAAAATGAAAAGTCTAATGAGATAGTATGTTATGAATTTAAGCAAAGGGTACATGTAAAGGTTGACTTTCCCAAGCTCAAGTATAAAAGTAAATATGAGGACAAATATAAAAAGTATAAAAAGGTAATGAAAGAAACATGAAGTGCTTCTGAGGATAGTTCAAGTGACTCAGAGTCTTCACATGATGAACAAGCTAACAAATCCAAAATGTGTTTCCTGAAGAACACATTTGAGGTAACCCTAAACTCTCATATACAGAATTCCTATTATTCTGAAGATGAAAGTGATTCTGAAAATATGTATAAAGAAGAAATGTTTGAGTATTGCAATATGCTTAAGGAAACATGTAATTAACTAAAAGAAAAATACAAGTCTTTAAATAGATAGTATGCTCTTTCCTCAGCTGTTAAATCTGAACTTGCTGTAAAAAGATTGAAAAATGTTCAATTACTCAAAGAAAATAATGAATTAAAGCTATATAATGAGAAATTAAAAAAGGTACCTTGAAAGGTTTACTAATGGTAAAGATTTTTTGGTACAAATTCTAGGTAAAAAAAATTACCCCTAAATACACTACTGGTATTGGTTATCGACTTGGAAAAAGAAATTTTGGAAAAACCAATTTTGTTTCTAAATCATGAACATACAGCTTTATTCCCAATTCGGGAAAACATTCTGCTAGTTCAAGCTATGATACATCCTCTACTGTTTTGATTTTTTCTGGACCGAATAAAGTTATTTCTCAAATACATTATATAATTCTTATAGGAAACCAATGAGGCATATGTGGGTTCCTAAATCACTAGTTACTAATATCACTGGACCCAAACAAATAGTGGTACCAAAGTCTGTCTTTATTTGACTATTTTTTAAGAAAATTGTTTAAAGAGCTCTTGTAAAAGATTATGGTACTTGGACAGTGGGTGTTCAAGACACATGACAGGAGACTATTCATGCTTCAAGAACCTAATAAAGATTGATGGTGGTAATGTCACTTTTTGGTGACAATGCTAAAGAAAAAATCATTGGCCTGGGCAAAATAGGTAACTCTAACTCAGTTTTAATTTCTAAAGTACTTTTTGTTGATGGACTAAAATATAATCTGCTTAGTATTTCACAACTATGTGATGATGGATTTTATGTTAAATTTGAAAATAATGCTTGTAATTTTTTTAATTATAAAAATAAATTAGCATTTTTTTCAATAAGAAATGAAAATGTATATTCGGTTAACATGGATTCTTTAGTTTCTCAAAATGATTCATGTTTAAGTGTATTTCACAAAGAGTATTGGATTTAGCATAGAAGATTAGGACAATGTAATTTTCACTCCCTTAGAAAGCTAAATAGAAAAAATTTAATCGAATATCTACCTAAACTAGAGTTTCCAAATGATAAAGTGTGTAATCCTTATCAAAAGGGAAAACAACACAAAATTTCCTTCAAAACAAAGAAAGAAGTTTCAACTTCTCAACCTCTTGAGTTGGTTCACATAGATTTGTTTGGACTATCTAGAGTTTCTAGTTTAAATGGTAAGCACTGTGTTTATGTTCTTGTATATGACTTTTCTAGGCATACTTGGACCTTCTTCTTGGCTTACAAAAGTTAAGTATGCTCTCACTCCACCAAGTATTCTAAAACTATAGAAAACATTAATGGATTTAAAATTAAATATCTAAGAAGTGACCATGGCTGTGAGTTTGAAAATCAAGAGTTTGAATCCTTTTGTTCAAAAAATGGTTATAATCATAATTTCTATTCTCCTAGAACACCTCAACAAAATGGAGTTGTAGAAAGAAGAAATAGGACCTTTCAAGAAATTTCTAGAACCATGCTTAGTGAATATGACTTACCTATTTATTTTTGGGTTGAAGCTGTAAATATAGCATTATATATTATTAATAGAGTGTTAATTAGACCTATGATTAAAAAAACTCTATATGAATAGTGGAACAATAGAAAACACAAATTGAACTACTTAAAAGTCTTTGTTTGAAAATTTCATATCCTTAATACCAAGGAAAACCTTGACAAATTTGCATCCAAGAGTGATGAAGGAATTTTTCTAGGATATTCAATATCTAGTAAAGCCTATAGAGTTTTTAACAAAAGAAATAAATTTTATATCCTTAATACCAAGGAAAACCTTGACAAATTTTCATCCAAGAGTGATGAAGGAATTTTTCTAAGATATTCAATATCTAGTAAAGCATATAGAGTTTTTAACAAAAGAAATAGATGTGTGGAATAATCTGTCCATGAAAATTTTGATGAGACAGATCTGAAGGTTCTGGGCACAGCGGAAGCACGTGGATGGATGTTCCCACTTGAATTTTTTTCATTAGTAATGATCAATCCAGGATCAATACAACGATAAACGCCAGTCTCCATGGATCGATTCACATAAATAGACAAAGAAGAAGAAAGGTCCTAGAACCACAAAAGTGGATCATCACAGGTTGATTATAATTGATTTAAATAATTGAAAATAAGTTCCTTTTGGGTGTTTTTACTTCATTGATATTCCTGATCAATTTCCGATGTGATTCGTCATTGCGTTGCAGAATCCAAGGGTATACTTCCTCTAGAAGTGATCCACACATGCACCACGTATCTCTGGATGTCTCCAAAGGTGTCTCTAAGTGCTAGCGTGGAGAAACCTTTGCTTGCGTTGTCCTCCTTAGATCATCTTGATTCGATGGAAGAGGATCTTTCTCGGTCATGAGAGTGTTCTTGGAGGAAGAGGTTCTTTCGGCCTTGAAATAATTATCCAGAATTGTTGTGCACAACAATTCTCTTGTAGGAAAAGAGTTGGGGTTGTGAGGATATTTATAATCGGGTTTGAGGTTGTAGAGTTATGACAATAAATAAACACGTTACGCGTTTTATTTATTTCATTGACTCTTATTGAAAACCCCCATGTCGAATAATTAATTCTTTGACATGCGTCCATGCTAGTTATAATAAATATCATTTAATAAAACAATATTATATCCTCAAAATCCTGACTGGAAAACTACATGGCGTGTAATCATTATTACACGGTGTGTACTTGTTTTACATAAAAATACACGGCGTGTAATCATTAAAACACGGTGTGTACTTGTTTTTCATTTCCTTTCAAAAATGAAAACTACACAGCATATAATCATTAATACACGACATGTACTTGTTTTCCATGAAAAAATACACGGCATGTAATCATTAATACATGGTGTGTATATATTGTTTTTCATTTCCTTCTTCCTCCATCATTAAAACGATTTAGGCTTCCTTGAATAATTATTAAACCACGTATGGGAATAATCTTTATTCTACTTGAGATACTCGGATACACTTAGTGTGTGACCCTCTAGGCCTCTTTATCATTAGCATTAGACGGGCTTGCCTAAAGTCTAACATTACTATCTAAAAATAGGTCAAGGCACCCAAGAGAAAGAAGTTGACGCTACATTGATGTGTCATCTCATACGAATGCTTACTGTGTAATTTAATCCATTTGTCTCAATATCTCATCAAGCAGGTTTCATGGAAGTGTCATAAACCTATATGCTTGATCTGTCGTTCTTTGACTACCTGAAATAAACTCGTCATTTCACCATGTCCATGGAATTTCATGCGATAGTTCGATTTCAATCAAAGGTCCAAGATATCAACTTCCATAAATGGAAGGGACAAATCCTTCCTTTACTTTTCCATTAACAACATATCATTCGTGACGCACCCAACGTACCCTACTTCCTGCCAACTATCTATGTGACGGTTTTCATCGGAAAATCTAAGTGTGCGAGTCATGACATGAGTTAATGATAATCTTCCAGTCTAAGTACCATTACACATGCTCATAGATAGAAATATTCGATGACACCAAGACATGCGGAATTACTACTGGTGGGTTTGTTCTCATAATCTCCCATCTTGGAGATTACCAACTGTGAACTCCATGAGAGCGAGTCTCATCTTATTACGAGTACTCATATGTGACAATTTGTATACTATGTGTCTTATCATAGTATGTCATCCAACCGTAGAACTTTATTTAAGAATATTTTTATAGCATTTCAAGGTTCTCATCATAGCGGGGATCTTCCATTACCTCACATGATGATCATGTTTCTGCTGAGTCAAGGCTTTAGTCAAGGGGTCTGACACATTGTCTTTTGTGGAAATATTGCTCACTACAACTTCACCTCTCTGAGAAAAATCCCTCAAGAGATGATACTTCCGAAGTATGTGCTTTGTCCGCTGATGTGACCTTGTCTCTTTTGCAAGTGTCACCGCTGCATTATTATCACAATAGAGTGTGATAGGATCTTTACTACTAGGTACTACATATAGCTCTTGGATGAAGATTTGCATCCATATTGCTTCTTTAGTTGCCTCAAAAGCTTCAATATACTCAGACTCTACTGTAGAATATGCCACCACGCTTTTCTTTGAGCTCTTCCAGCTCACTGCACCTCCATTCAAACTGAAGATGTATCCAGTCTGTGACTTCATGTCATCTTGATCAGTCTGGAAACTAGCATCTACATATCCTCTGATGATTAGTTCCTCGTCTCCTCCATAAACTAAGAACATATCCTTAGTACACCTCAGATACTTAAGGATAGTCTTGACTTCCATCCAATGGCGGTCTCCTGGATCAGTTTGATATCTTCCTACCACACTTAATGCGTAAGCAACATCTAGCCTTGTACATAGCATAGCATATATGATTGGCCCAATCGCAGATGTGTAAGGGATCCTTGCCATTTTCATTCTTTCCTCATGTGTCTGAGGACACATTTTATTGGAAAGATGAATACCATGTGACACTGGCAACAATCCCCTCTTGGATTGTTCCATACGAAATCTCTTCAGTATCTTGTCAATGTATGTACTTTGACTCAGGCCCAACATTCTTTTGGATCTATCACAATGGATCTTGATCCCAAGAATATATGCTGCCTCGCCCAAGTATTTCATAGAGAATCATTTATCCAACCATTCCTTAACTGACTGTAAGACAGGTACTTCATTTCCAATTAGTAATATGTCATCAACATATACTATTAGGAAAACTACTACACTTCTACTAAACCTTTTGTAGACACAAGGCTCACATTCTTTCTTAAAAAATCCAAATTCTGTTATGGCTTCATAAAAATGAATGTTTCATGACCTTGATGCTTGCTTTAATCCATAAATGGATTTTTGTAACTTGCATACCTTTTTGGAATCCTTTGGAGTCACAAACCCATTCAGGTTGTGTCATGTAGACATCCTCCTAGAGGTTTCCATTAAGGAATGTTGTTTTGACATCCATTTTCCAAATTTCATAGTCATGGTAAGCGGAAATGGCCAATAGGATTCTGATGTATTTTAGCATTGCAACCAGTGAAAAGGTTTCATCATAGTCAATTCCTTGACGCTGTCTAAAACCTTTTGCAACCAGTTGTTCCTTATAGGTGCTTACTTGCCCCTCCATGTCCAGTTTCTTCTTGAATACCCATTTATTACCAACAGGCTTTACATCAACTTGAGGATCTACCAAAATCCAGACTTGGTTTTGGTACATGGAATCCATTTCAGAATTCATGGCTTATTGCCACTTGGTAGCATATGTGCCTTCAACTGCTTCCTTGTAGGTAAGAGGATCATTATTTTCAACCAATAATGATTCACCATCCTCAGTGATAAGAAAACCATATCGTTCTGGTTCTCTCACCTCTCTCATGCTCCTACACAGTTCTTGTGTCTCTGGAATAGATTTTTTTTTCACGGGGATTTGTGGAATCTGTTCTTGTACCAACTCCTGTGTATCTTGAGCCTCGACTTCATCGAAGTTTATCTCGCTCCCACTATCTCTTTTGGAGATGTGATCCCTCTCAAGGAATATGTCGTGTCTTTCCATTGTAACCTTTTTTTCTGAGGGGTTGTATAGGTAATATCCCCTTGTTTCCTTGTGATATCCTATAAAGATACACTTTGTGCCTCGGGGTGAAAGTTTGTTACCTGAAGAGGCCTTAACAAATGCTTCGCTACCCCACACATGTAAATTCAATAACATGGATTTGTGTACACTCCATAACTCGTATGGAATACCATTTATTGATTTAGTTGGTACTTAGTTTAGTATGTGTGCTGCTGTTTGTAATGCATATCCCCAAAAGGATAATGGAAGACTCAAATGACTCATCATTGATCTCACCATGTCCAACAGGGTGTGGTTCCTCCTTTCACTTACACCATTCCACTGAGGTGTGTAAGGAGAATTGATTTAAGATAGAATCCCAAACTCCCGTAAAAAATCAATGAAGTCCTGATTATGATATTCTCCTCCTCTGTCTGAGCGGAGTTTCTTAATATTCTTACCAAGCTGGTTCTCAACTTCATTATTATATTCTTTGAACCGATCAAAAGAATCCAACTTATACCTCATTAAGTAAATATATCCATATCTACTAAAATAATCACTAAAAGTTATGAAGTACGAGAACCCACCCCTTGCTTCAACTGGAAATGGTCCACACACATCTGTGTGAACTAATTCTAGAAGATCTTTAGCCCTTTTACCTTTCCCACTAAATGGGGCTTTGGTCATTTTGCCTTGTAGACACGCATGACATACACCAAGTGGTTTTAGTTCAAAGGAATCTAAATACCCATCTTGATGTAATTTTGTCAAACATTTCTCATTGACATGACCTAGCCGGTGATGCCAAAATTGGGTGTGGTATGAGTCATGTGAATTAACTTTGTCATCGATTTCCATTACTTGGTTTGTGTAGTCTAACACATAAAGGCCGTTATATAAATGTGCCCTACCAAAACAAATGTTATCTTTATAAAAGTAGCAACATCCACTTCCAAACTTGAAGATGAATCCATCAGTATCTAATCTGGATACTGAAATAATGTTTTTGGTTATAGAGTGTATATAATAACATCCTTTCAAAACCAAGACCATCCCAATAGGCAATGTGAGGTGGTAGTCTCCGACAGCTACAGCAGCAAGTCTGGTTCCATTGGCTACTCATAGATCCACCTCACCTCGGTCAATCTTTCTGAATCTACTTGGTCCCTGTATTTGGATACAGATGTGAGCACCACAAGCAGTATCTAATACCCAATTGGTAGAAATAGATAGATTTCATTCGATAACAAATGCACCTGAAGCTTCCCCTTGCTTCCTTGGCTGGGTTCAGCTTTTCTTCCAGTGGCCCTTCTTTCCACATGTGAAACAAACAACCTCCTATTCTCTTGCCTCCCCTTTGATCTTATTTTTCTTGGAAGGCCTTGAAGAATCTTTGGGCTTAAATCTCTTTGCCTTACCTTTCCTTTTATTCACCATGAGGACAGAAGGCTTTTCACACTTCATATCATTGTCCACTTGGTGAATGAGGATAAGGAGATCAGATAGAGACTTCTCAATGTTGTTCATGTTGAAATTTACAAAAAAGTTAGAGAAGCTCTAGGGGAGTGATATGAGAATGAGATCGTTACCCAGTTCCTCAGGGATTTTAAACCCTAGAACTTCCAAGCACTCAATGTATCCAATGAGCTTGACTACATGAGGCCCAGCTAGGGAACCCTCTCCAAGCTTACTCTGAAATAGAGCCTTGGAGATCTCAAACCTTTCTTGTCTTTCTCTCTGCTAGTATAGGCCACAGAGGTGCTCAAGCATGCTATATGAATCCATGTCCTCATGAGACTTCATGAGCTCACTTGACATTGATGATAGCATCAAACATTTAACGTCGATTACATCGCTCAAATGTTGATCATAGACCAGGAAATCTTCACCACTCGCCCCTTGGGTAGGAGAATCAGGAAGTGAGGACCCCAGTACGTAATACTTTCGTTCATAGCGTAGGATAACCCGAAGGTGCCTAAACTATTCCTGAAAGTTACTGCCATTGAGGATATTGTCTTTTTCCAGAATTGATCACAGAGAAAATGTGTTTGAAGAGCTTGTCATATTTGATTCTACAATTTAAAACAGCATATTTATCAGTACTTTCTTGATTACATTTTATGAGAAATAATAAATTTTATTAATTCTCTCACTATTTTATCAAGTCACAATATCCCTCACCATTGAACCTGGAATGTCTAGTTACTTTGACATTCTAGTGGCAAGGATCCATATTTCCCTTCACATAACCCCAACAAAGGTTGGTCAAGCCATTTGAAGGTATTTAGGTAGGCAGGTCTTTGCCAACTATGAGCTTACAGTTCCTTGATCTGTTGAGTGGAATCCCCAATCCTGAAATCCTTACTTGGATTTCCTCAAAACTTGCCTCCATTTTACAACAAGTCTATCAAGGGATACTCATCTTGATGTAAAATGTTTAAGTCAACCCGAAACTTTCATAAGATCTTACTTTATAAAAGTAAGTTTCCCAACAAGGGTTGTTCAAACACATAGTTTTATTGAGTCTTTCCCTTAATCAAGTAACGGAAGGCTTGCTCTGACTTAATATGGTATTTGAGGGATTTTATTCTTTATGCATAGTTTTTCATTATCACATGATTGTTAATATTAAGTGATGCTTGCTTAAGTGATTAACCATGTTCTGATAATGTTTACGCATAGTCTGGTTTTTATTTTATTCCATCTTTGCATGCTTGTTTATTTAATTAATTATGTGATCACGACAACACATACATAATAAATAAACCATGAAATCAAACGAAAATAAAATAATATGGCATGATCATGAGCTTCTATTGGTTAACTTATCTAGCAGTTTGATAAGATAACCCTGACCTAGGGAAAAACACCTTGAACCGATTGTTCGTGTTTTGCAGCTCCCACCTATCCACCTTTGTATCTTCTTAGGTTGGTTTCGCCTCAGCTTCGGGTTTTGAATCGTCTCCTCTAGCTTGGGAGATCCTCCATTACATGGGGTTTACATTAAAGAAACCATGGGCATGCAGGCCCTACATTTTATTGAAAGAAGGATCATAGGCCAACGAATTTAAATTAAAGAAATTTAAATGAAACCAAAAACACATACAAAGGGTCTTTGGTCTAGCTCATGATCATCCACAACATGCAATGATATTTACGCATATTTAGAATTCAAATTATTTTAATCGTTCTATTATTTAATATAAGTCGCGCTTGAAATTAATTAATTATGATCTTATAGTTAATCAATTATTTATCTTAAATTCCTTTTTGAATTTCCTTGAGATTCTTCTCATCCATATCCCTTGTACATGTCTTTGTACTTTTGGAGGAAACCTGGTAAAATTCCATTTCTAGAAATTACATGGCGTGTAGTTAATATTTACACGGCGTTTATTTCTTTTCACCCTTTATCCAAAGTACACGCCAGGGGTTTTGGTGTGTTTTCTCTACTTTGGAAATTTTGGAGTACACGGCGTGTACTTCCTTGTTATGTGGTTACCGGCCTGGAAATCCCATTTACGCAGAACACAGCTTCTCTTTGTACACAGTTTCACTTGGTCCAGATCGGACTACATGGCGTGTTGATTTAACATACACGTTGTGTATTCCGGTTCCACGTGATGTTCATTTCTGGTCAACACAGTGTAATAAAACTTAGGTATAATCAATTCACACGGTGTGGTTTGGAGAACCAGTACCGGTTTGTTGAACCTAAGTACACGGCGTGTAGTTTTCATTACACACTGTGTATTCCCGTGTTGTACATACATAAAGAGCAGCTCCTCCGGATGAGTTCCTCATTTTATTTTAATCAAAATTAAAATTAAAAGGTCGTTTCTGTGATGTAAATCAAGAAACGAAGGAGGAAGAACAGATCTCGTTCATTTAGATTTATAGAATTATTTATCTTGAATTGAATCAAATATAAATGCGTAAGTTATCAACGAAAATTAAATAACTATAATCAACATTGTAACCTCCCTCTGATACCAATTGAAGGTTCCAGGCATAGCAGAATCATCTAGGTGGATGTACCCACTTGGCTTTTTGTCATTTGCAATGATCAATCCGAGATCAATACAACGAT
Organism: Viscum album; assembly: GCA_963277665.1. Taxonomy (NCBI): domain Eukaryota; kingdom Viridiplantae; phylum Streptophyta; class Magnoliopsida; order Santalales; family Viscaceae; genus Viscum; species Viscum album. Next base: position 499,712,730 of record OY728153.1, read on the forward strand.
AAATGCCAGTCTCCACAGATCGATTCACAGAAATAGACAAATAAGAATAAAGGTCCCGGAACCACAAAAGTGGATCGTCATAGGTTGATTATAATTAATTTAATTAATTTAAAAGAATTACCTTTTGGGTGTTCTTTCTTCGTTGATATTCTTGATCATGTTCTGATGTGATTTGTCGTTGCATCGTAGAAGCCAAGGGTAGACTTCCTCTAGCGGTGATCCACACATGTACCACGTATCTCTAGACGTCGCCAAAGGTGTATCCGGGTGCTAGCATGGAGAAAACTTTGCTTGCGTTGTCTGCCTTAGATCGTCTTGATCCGATGGAAGAGGATCTCTCTCGTTCTTGAGAGCATTCTTGGAGGAATAGGTTCTTTCAGCCTTGAAATAATTCTCCAGAATTGTTGTGCACAATGATTCTCTTGTGGGAAAAGAGTTGGGGTTGTGAGGATATTTATAATTGGGTTTGAGGTTGTAGAGTTATGAAAATAAATAAACACGTTACGCGTTTTGTTTATTTCATTGACTCTTATTGAAAACCCCCATGTCGAATAATTAATTCCTTGACATGATCCCACACTGATTATAATAAATATCATTTAATAAAACAATATTATATCCTCAAAATCCCGACTGGAAAACTACACAGCGTGTAATCATTATTACACTGTGTGTACTTGTTTTCCATAAAACTACACGGTGTGTAATCATTAATACACGGCGTGTACTTGTTTTTCATTTCCTTTCCAAAATGAAAACTACACGGCATGTAAACATTAATACATGGCGTGTACTTGTTTTCTATGAAAAACTACACGATGTGTAATCATTAATACACGGCGTGTATATCTTTTTTTTCATTTCCTTATTCCTCCATCATTAAAATGATTTAAGCTTCCTTGAATAATTATTAAACCACGTACGGGAATAATATTTATTCTCCTTGAGATACTTGGATACACTTAGTGTGTGACCCTCTAGGCCTCTTTCTCGTTGGCATTAGGCGAGCTTTCCTAAAGTCCAAGATTACTGTCTAGCAACAGTTCAAGGCACCCAAGAAAAAGAAGTTGATGCCGCATTGACGTGTCACCTCATACGAATGATTACTATGTAATTTAATCCATTTTTCTCAATATCTCATCAAGAAGGTTTCATGGAAGTTTCATAAACCTATATACTTGATCTGTCGTTCTTTGACTACCTGAAATAAACTCGTCATTTCACCATGGCCATGGAATTTCATGCGATAGTTCTATTTCAATCAAAGGGTCGAGATATCAACTTTCATAAATGGAAGGGACAAATCCTTCCTCGACTTATCCATTAACAACATGTCATTCATGACGCACCCAACGTACCCTACTTCCCGCCAACTGTCTATGTGAGGGTTTTCATCAACAAATATAAGTGCGTGAGTCATGACATGAGTTAATGATAATCTTCCAGTCTAAGGACCATTACACACACTCGCGAATAGAAATATCCGATGACACAAAGACATGCGGAATTACTACTGGTGAGTCTGTTCTCATAATCTCCCATCTTGGAGATTACCAAGTGTGAACTCCATGAGAGAGAGTCTCGTCTTCTTATGAGTACTCACACATGATGGTCTGTATACTATGTGTCCTATCATAGTATGTCATCCAACCATAGAACTTTATTTAATAATATTGTTATAGCATTTCAATGTTCTCATCATAGCGGGGATCTTCCATGACCTTATTAATGCAACAAATATTCTAGGACATTATTATATTATATTCATGCAGAACAATGAACAATATATAATAAGAGTACATTCATGTAATCAAAGTACAAGATAGTTGGTTCTCAGGACACCAACCCTTACTAGATCTACATGTGCCTAAGATCTATCTAGATAATCTTGAGGATGATATTTCAAATCTATACATTAATGTTAAATCCTCTAACTATCCCATAAAGGAATCTGTGAAAACTTCTAGTTCTGGAAACTCTCCAGATTCAAGCCATAATGAACCAGAACCAATTGATGAACCTGAAATAACTAGATCTACCTTTTCTAGACCAACTAGAACCCTTAAGAACCATCCCTTAGATTTTTTAGTTGGAGATCTAGATAGAGGAACACAAACTAGAGATTCTCTTAGAAATTAGGTTGAACATCAAGCTTTCTTGTCACAAATTGAACCTAAAAACATCAATGATGTTATCAATGATGAATTTTGGGTGATGTCTATGTAAGATGAACTTAATCAGTTTGAAAGGAATGAATTTTGGAAATTTGTTGATAGACCCAAATACATTTTTACCATAGGCACTAAGTGGGTGTTTAGAAATAAAGTAGATGAAGCTGGTAACATAGTTATAAACAAAGCTATATTGGTTGCACAAGGCTATAGTCAAGAAGAAGGAATTGACTATGATGATACCTTTGCACTAGTATCTAGACTTAAAGCCATTAGAAACTTGCTTTAAAATTCAACACATCTTAATTTTAAACTATATCAAATGGATGTCAAAAGTGCATTCATAAATGGGTATATAGCTGAGGATGTTTTTGTTGAACAACCCCCTGGTTTCACAAATCCTCAATTTCCAAATCACTTTTTTAAATTATCAAAAGCTTTGTATGGTTTAAAGAAAGCTCCAAGATCTTGGCATGATAGATTAAGCACTTTTCTTATTTATAAAGGTTTTACAAAAGGTATAGCTGATCCTACTCCTTTTATAAAAATAATTTCCAATGATGTTATAGTAGTTCAAATTTATGTAAATGATATTATTTTTGGATATTCAAAAAATTATTTATGTATTGAGTTTTCTAAAATTATGCAAAATGAATTTGAAATGAGTTTAATGGGTGAAATAAAATTCTTTCTTGGATTTAAAATCTTTCAAAATAAATATGGTATTATTTTAAATCAAAGAAAATATAATAAGGATATTCTAAAATGTTTTAGATTGGATAGCACTAAAAGTAGTGATACTCCAATGAGTACTACTTATATGTTGGATCTTGATGAAGATGGAAAATATGTTGATCAAACCACTTACAGAGGAATCATTGGAAGCTTACTCTTCTTAACTACTAGCTGACTTGATATTATATTTAGTGTATGTATGTGTGCTCTCTTTCAAGAAAAACGTAATGAATCTCATTTAAATGTTGTTAAAAAATTCCAATACCTCAAACATACACCCAATCTAAGACTGTTCTATCCTAGAGGATAATCATTTGAGTTAGTTAGTTATTCTGATGTTGATTTTGGTGGTTGTAAGTTAGATAGAAAAATAACCTCTAGAACATGTCACATTTTAGGAAAGTCTCTGGTGTCATGGTGTAGTAAGAAACAAAACTTTGTTTCATTATCTACTATCGAAGCTGAATGCATAGTTTTTGGTAGTTGTTGTGAACAAATTTTGTGGATGAAACACACATTACTAGAATATGGATATTAATTCAGACATGTACCTATAAATTGTGATTATAAAAGTGCTATTAACATTTCAAAGAATCCTATTTCACACTCCAGGACAAAACATATTGATGTAAGAATTCACTTTTTGAGATACCATTGTCAAAAAGGTGATATCACTTTGGAATTCATTGGAATTGAATATCATCTTGCTGATATATTCACTAAACCATTAAATTCTAAAAGGATAAATTACATCATACATGAATTAGGGATGATAAGTTTTAAGTGAAAGTCTTACGGTCTTGAACTTACTGTTTCACAGTTTATAGTTACATGCTTCACAGTTTCACAAGATTATTGTCTTAAAGTTACTGTTTCGTGTTTACGGTCTCACAATTACTGTCTCTCAGTTGTTGTCCTGCACTTACTATCTCAAATGATACAAACGCACCATTTGGAGTCACACCGTAAGAATGACATAGTGACAACCTGTTTCGGTTTCACTGTAAAGACTTATTTTTCTATTTTTTTTTTCTTTAATTGTATTTCCCGTATCACTGTTGATTATTTTATTATTCTTTTTCCACATCTTTTTTTTATGATGTGTGGACTTCCTAAATGATAAAAACCCGATATTTTTCACTTCTCTCTTCACTCGATATTTCATCTCTCGAAACCGAAGCCCTTGACTTCCAAATCTCTTTCTCTCCTTCAAATATTTCTCCTTCTTGAACTTGACGTTTTATTCCCATAATGAAGTGACCCTCTTCATCGACTCCTGAGAAGCGAAGGTCTCGCAAGAAAGAAATAAAGGTATCGTGAATAGCACTAGAAGGACCACTGAATCATGGTCTTGTAAATAGAATAGTCATGCCTGAAAAGGAAGTATGTATGAAGTGGATACTGTCAAGTAAGTCACTTCTCTTGAAATTTATGAATGAACAAGGCTGGTTGGACTGGTTTACTAAGGAAAAATGACCCATTTATCCAAAACTTGTTTCTTAGTTTTATTAGTATGTCCAGTTTTCATTCAATACTAAAGATGAATTTTTTGTAAGAAGATGGATTAATGGTCAAATGTGTACTTTTTCCTCAAGGTTATGGGATTCCTGCCTAGGTATACCTCATCAAGGAATATGTGAAGATAATCAGTGAGAACCTCCTACTCCTAGTGATATTTTCATCTTAGAAGAATATATGAAAAGTCTAACTGGAAATAAGAAGAAAAAAAGAGCAGTTTTTGGTGAGTTGGATGGTGAGACAAGGTTGTTGTTTATGTTTTTTCAGAATCTTATTAGTCCAAGAAAAGGGTATTTTGCTACTCTTAAGTATCAAGATGTATTCTTGATACATCTTATGAAGAATGGGCGCAAGATTAATCTATGTAAGTATATTGTAATTCACATGTATGAATTGATCAAGACTACTTCAAAGTCTATCTCTTTGTTCTATTCAAGATTAATCTCTACAATGTTGTCTACTAAAGGAGTAATTATCCCAAATAAAGAAGTAATTGAATTTTATGAGTTCTGTATCTCAAAGGATACACTCATAAGGATTAAGATAAGCTAGAATCCATGGAAAAAGTCATGGGTAGAGTATAATGAAAGGATATATGAAAAGTTTAATCCCATTGAAAATCCATAAAGGCCTAAGGAAAAGTTTGACCCAGACCTAGAATCTGATGAGTTGGGGAATTGATCAATTCAAGAAGTAGAGGATTATGAAGCTACATCTGTGGACATAAATGTCTTAGAAGAAGACAGTGGCTTACCTAAACAACAATTTGATGACCAATATATTTCTGAAGAAATATTTGATGAAGTATTTGTTGATAAATAAGGACCTGCTGTTGTTTTGGAAGATAAATATGTTCCTGAAAAACATCTAGAAGAAACTGTTATTGAGGAAGGTCCTACAGATGTGGAAAGGTCTGAAGAACAAGATAATATAGAGTTAATCCTGTTAGCTAAAGAAATAATGGACAAACTTTTTCAGTAAGCTAGAATAGAGATGGGTGAGCCTTACATTGTTACATATTTGGAAATAGAGCAAGAGACTGGGTCTCTCACTCTTAGATCTAATGCACAAATTGAGGGGGATAAAAAACCCATTCTAGAAACTACTTAAGCACAAAGCTCTTTTGAGACAAGACCTATGAACAATGTGTATAAATTTCCTAGTTATTTTGAAATCTCAGACTCTCAAGTGGAATCAATGAGAATAATTGATCTTAAAACATCATTTCAATTGAAATATTTTTCTCTACCAGGAGTAATATCTGCTAAGGAGACCGAAGCTATTAAGGTCTCTGAACCCAAGAGTGCTAAAGAATCCCTAATCTCTGTAATCCATGAGTATTTAAATGTGTTTGGAGAAAATATGTTGGTTGGATTTGAGAAGCTTTTGAAATCTCAAACTCTTATTGCAACTCGTCTAAGTGAACATGATGTTATTATGCTTTTGGAGAAACTTATATGGAAAACTCAACCTCAGATATTTCATGAAATTCAAGAAGCAAGAATTGAAAATTAGCAGCTAAGAGAAGAAGTAAGATCTTTAATGTATTTGGTTGAGTAACTGAAGAAAGAGTTTGAAACTGTTGAACCTCCTGTTGCTCGATTCAGCACCGAAGATGCTAACAAGATAGCTGGAAAGGTTACAACGCTGATCCAACCAAATCTAGTAGCTATTGTTGAGAAAACAGCAGCAAACAATGACAAGCTGGTAGAAGAAGTTTGAAAATTAGCATCTTCAATTGATGCCTTGCCTAGTATTTTCAAGGATACTATTGAAACTATTTTCAAGAGCCTTCCTGAACCATCTGTAGCCATCTCAGCTCCTTCCTCCTCAGCTAAGCTTGCTCAATCATCTTAGTTAGATAGTGCGGTTCTGAGAAATATTATTCAAGAAGAACTTAAATCGTTGAAAAGTATATATGTTCAATAAATCCTCTCAAAAATTGTTCAAAACAGTGAACATGTCTATGACATGGTTCGACTGTACTCTAAAGAGGATTCTACAACCTATGATGATATTACAAAGAAGGTGTATTTCTACTTCAAAATGAGTTATTCAAAGTATCAATTGACAAGTCATTTCAAGTACCTTGTGGAAAATTTGAAAATGCCTCCTGTGACTCGAGTGTTTAAGGACCAAGTGAAGAAAATAAAAGAGTTCGCACGTACCTTGGAGAATTTTATTGAGAATAAAGATGAATTTGAAAAATAAATGCAGTATGGTGGTGAGATCATCACTGATTTCATCAATTTTCTAAAGCCCTATCTCAAAGTACAAAGCACTGCTATAGTGGATCCTACAGCTGCTCCCTTGAGACCCGGTTCCACCCATTCTTTATTTCTTGTCCTTGCTCCTGCTACCATGTTTGTCTCTCATGCTTTGATCTAGATTCAGTCTATTATTATTGAATAATCTAAGCCTCAGTCTCATACCAAATCCACTCTTTCCCCTTCTATTTTTGAAGGTGTGCCTCTTTCTTCTATCAACATTGGATCACTCTTAGCTACCACCTCCTCTTCTGCTCTTGTGGATCCTCCTGCTGATTCTTACAAGTTCAAAGAGAAGTATACTACCTCTAAAGAGAATTGAATAATGTATACTTTATGGTAATGTTCTTTATTTTGTTTCTTTTTCGTATTTATGAATTCTATCTTATTTTGTTTTCAATGAAATGTACCTTATTTATGTTTAAATTTAGTCTTTACATTTATTCTCTTCTTATTTTGTGCTTCTTATTTTCTTTTTAATAATACCAAAAGGGGGATAAATAAGAATGATCTTATTAATTTTTATATAGTTCATACATGCCATGATTTGTGATTATCAAAAGGGGGAGATTGTTGGACTCCTCTCGTTTGATCATGTTTTAATGCTCATAAATCATGAAAATCGTGCTAATCTTGTTTGATCATATTTTAATTCTCACAAATCATGAAAATCATGCTAATCATGTTTAAATCATGTTGGTCTTATTATGATTCCATGCTTACTAGTTTAAATTTAGAATCTCACAATTTATGCTTAATCTTTGTCTATTATGTTTTACCAAAAATTAAGTTTAATTCACCCTATGAAGGTTACTGCTTAAGACTGTTTACATATATTTGGCTAAGTCTGAGAAACCATAAGTCCGACATCGGTCTTGGATTTTGGTAAAGTCTCAGATACCGTGACCCTGACACCATAACCCTTGTACCGTGACCCTAACAATGTAACCCTGATACCATGACCTAGACACCGTGACCTAACACCATAACCCTGATACCGTGACAAGACACAGTGACCCAGACACCATGACCTGACACCGTAACCTTGATATTGTGACCATACACAGTGACCCAAACACGGTGACCTGATATCGTGACCTGATATCGTGCTCCTGACATCTTGACTCAAGCACTGGTCAAAGTTTTAAGAAAGGACTAGACACCGCTACCAAAGACACTATGATCCTAACACTAAATTTGTGCTACCGGTTCCAGATGTAAACACAGTTGTGGCACCGTGACTATCTCATCGGTCAAAGGAAAAGGAGAAGACACTGTTTCACTATGACACAGTTTTCAAGTGACACTGTTTCAAGACAAAATGTGACAACGTCCTTTAATCTTTTTTTTTTGTTTTCAATTTAATTTCTAACAGTCATATTCAAGTTATTAAATGGAACTGACATCATTAATGTTTCTTTATAAACATGTCACTTAACAGTACGAGGTATGAGGTGAAGAATACATGTATCATGTTGACTCCAACATGTGCACCCTCAAATATAAGGAAGATAAGTCGCTGCTAAAACATAAGATAGAGATATGTGAGAGCATTTTTGAAAAATTGAACTCATGCATGAAATATACTATTGAATAACACATGAAGCATTATCAATTCCTAAAGGTTGAACTACCATAGACCAGAGCTTCAAAAATCTGTGCAGTACCAACTCGAATAACACGAGCTACATAGCTCACATCTTCGAACTAGAAACCAGAGCATCAGAATTGTGATACTTTGTTTTTTACAAGAGGACTCAATACTTACATATGCTTCATCCTACAAGTTCATAGCTACATAGAATAACACTCAGATCACTTCGAATCCTTTCTCATCATCTTTTCTCTATTGTGTACTATTTTTAGCTTTCGAGCAGTGTGTGTGTGTCTATATTAAAAACACACACTATCTCTTGTATTAAACTGAAGGATACAAGATATCCTTTTTCTAATATCTTCTGACATATGTTTACTCCCACAGATAAGTGTGGAAGAGGTCCTTGTGTGACCTGGTAGCTTATTCCCACAAAGAATAATGGAAGTGATTGTGTGACCTGGAAAGTCCTGTGTACTGTTGTTTTACCCCGATCCAGGGTGTGGATCAATTTATTATCTATATAGACTGCTTGGTGGTAGGTTATCACCAAGTGGAGTAAATTAAGTCTCAACTTGATACTGAACCACTTGTTTTATCTGTTGTGTCTTTTAATTTTTTTTCTCTGATTTACTGTATATTTTAGAAAAAATAGATTTTACTTTGATAGTTAGTCTTGTATAGAAGTTATAACTATTTTGCCTTATTAGAATAGCTTCAAAATTTGTATCAATAAATCACATTGATATCACTAAGAATTAATCAATCTTTTGAGAAGTTATTTGAACAGTCAATCCTTTATAACTGTATTACCTTGATTAACTGGATTGTATACTTTATTATTGGGGAATCTTTTTAAGTACTCTTTTAACATAAATTTTTATAGATACTCAATTCACCCCATATTGAGTACTCTACTCTGACCAACATCATCCATCATAATTTTAAACAAATAATTCATTTAAAATTATCTTTGTACGTAACTTGTATATTGGAGGTGACCTAGTAAATTCTCATTCATAAATACCCAATGAGTAGAAATGGACATTACGTAGATGTTAAATTAAAAACACATATATAAAACACCTTTTACGTGTTGTGTCTCAGCTTTATGCCCAAACCATGGTACACGTCTCAAGGTTTTGTATAATATAATAATAAATTTTAATAAATCTGCGTAATTTGGATGAGTACATGGAGTGTAGTTCCAACTACACAGCGTGTACTATCATTCACCATCTATCCTAAGTACATGCCTGGGGATACAACATGTAGATGTAATTTATAAATATTCAGAGTACACGGAATTTCCAATGGGCTACACACCGTGTAGTGTCCATGTTACACGATCTCCAGCCAGGCAAGCTGTGTACAGGGTACATGGTCCAACCCTAACCCGAAGAAACTACACATCGTGTCCTTTGGGACACACGACATGTAATCTAGAAACAGTGTGCCACCTATTCCTGGTCAACACACGGAGTCACTAAGACTTAGACAAACTCCAATGGCATATCTTGGTTTGGCGGACCAGTACCGATGCATTGTACCTTGACTACACAACGTGTACTGCCGAATACATACCATGTGTTCTAATGTTGTACGGCCAAGAACCTTCAGCACATCTGGATCAGATCCTCTATTTTATTTTAATCAACATTAAAAAAAAATATCATTTCTGTAAGGTGAAAGAAAAAGAAAGAGGAGTAAAAGATCTCAATATTCAGAGACAACTAAATTATTAAATTCGTAAGGTGAACGATTAAATTGAATTGAAGCAACTAAATTATTAAATTCTTAAATAATCAAGGAAAAACTAAATAATTATAATCAATGATACGACTCTTCTGATACCACTTGTAGGTTCTGGGTACAGCGGAAGCATGTGGATGGGTGTACCCAACTTTAATTTTACCGATAACAAAGATCAATATGAGATCCTTTATGATGATAAAACACCGGATCTTCGGAATATAATGAAGAATGGAAAGGAAAGAGGGAAGTCTCAGAACCATAGATAGGATCGTCATATGTTGTTTATAATTAATTTAATTAAAATAAAAGAATTACCTTGATAGAATTCTATCTTCGTTGATGTTTCTAGTCATGATCTGATGTGATCTGTCATTTCATCGTAGAATCCAAGTGTAGGATTCCTCTAGCGGTGATCCACACATGCTCCACATATCTCTGGACATCATTGTAGGAATCTCTAGGTGCTAGCACAGAAGGGCCTTTGCTTTCGATGTCCTCCTTAGATCGCCTTGAGAGCATCTTCCAAAGCACTCTCTTTGATCTGGTGGAGGAGGATCTCTCTCATAACTTGAGAGAATTCTTAGAGGAAAGGAATTCTCTCTTGGATTGAGATCTTTCTCCAGATCCATTGTGCACAACCACAAAAAATGTCTAGCCTTAATGACAATAATGTAATTGGGATTTATAATACTTGGAATAATAAAATAAAATAATTACCCATAAGTATTTATTTAATTCATTTAATTCTTATAAAGACCCCATGTCTAATAATAGCATTTGACTATTATTATTATCACTTGACATGTGCCCAGCGAATTGTACCTAATATTATTTAATTAAATAAATATTATTATTTATCAAAAATCCCCATAAAAACTACATGGCGTGTAGTTTTGTGTTTCCATTTTCTTTATTTCCTACACCACACTTATTAGACCTTGAATAATGACTATTTATTTCTTAAATAAACATCACTTCATTATTCACTAATAAATATATTAATTCACCCACAATATATTCTCTCAAATAACCAGTGTTGAAATAAATATGATCAGTTATTCTTGAATAATTATTAAACCACAATTGGGAATAATCTTTATTCAACTTGTTAAATGAAAATTTAACCGAGATACTTGGATACACTTAGTGTGTGACCCTATAGGCCTCTTTCTTAGTGGAATTAGGTGGATTCTACCTAAAGTCCAAGGTTAGTGTCTAACAACACACCAAGGCACCCATAGAGAAAGAAGTTAACGCCGCAATGACATGTCGCCTCCTATGAACGCTTACCGTGTAATGTAATCCCTTTGTCACAATATCTTCAATCAAGCGGGTTGCATGCTAGTGCCATCAACCCATGTGCTCAATTATTATTTCTTTGACTTCTCGGAATTGAAGTTTCACATTCCCTAACATGGTCATGGATTTATTTAGGCTATATCAATTCCATCAAAGGGCCTGAGATATCATCTTCTGTTATGGAACAGAAGGGACAAATCCTTTCTCTCATTATCTATTAATGCGGTATTACTCATGACGGACCCAACATATCATACCTTGCTACAAATAGTGTTTCATAACAGTTTTCATCAATACATATAAGTGCACAAGTTATAATTCTCGTTAATAATAATATTAAATTCTAAGGACCGATACACATGTTCATAGATAGGAACATCCAATGACACTATGAAATATGGATTTCCTACTGGGTCACATTCTCATAATATCCTCCTGAATATTACCAAGGGCGCACACCATGAGAAGGTGACTCAAAGTTTTATGTGTCCTCACCCCTAATGGATTGTATTATTTATGTCCCTCAAATAACATCATCTATCCATAGAACATATATTCAAGAATAGTGTTATGGTACTTTTGGGTTCTCATCACAGTAGGGATCCACTATGACCCTTTAGTGCAACAACTATCTTTAGGACATTATCACATGCATCGTCATGGAGAATAATAATCAATATGTGATAAGGTATTTATTAATATTTAAATCCATGAATATAAGTTTATCATAAAGTACAAAGTAGTTGGTTCTAGGCCACCAACTCCAACAGCCCCTGTGACAAAGTGGTATCAAAGCCTAATTGGGTTTAAGATTTTCTTTGTTAAAATTTGAAATCGCTTGTTCATTTCTTTCAAATGATTTTTCTAGTGTATTTTACTTTTTAGCATGATTTGATTGTTTTGTTCAGCTATGTCATTATCTATCTTGGGTTTTAATTTTATTTTTCTGCTGGTAGTTTATTTCCTCATAGTTTACCTTCCTTTTTTGATTTACCTATTTGAGCCTCAAAGATTCATTGTGGTAGTTTCTACATATGTGTGTCTATGGTTTTGGGGTAGGAATGGGTTATGTGAGAGGTTATCCTATGTTTGAGATCTGGTTAGCAGTAAGATTTACATAGTATCTTGTGTCTCTGGTGTCTGACTTTTTCCTAATATATGAGTTTATGTTAGCTCTATTGTGTTCCTCTATATCCTTTAGGGATTTTTAAGCTGAGTATGGTCCTATAGTGAGTTCAGTGTTTAGGTTTAGGTAGTTTGTGGGTGCAGTGCCACTTGTCTATTCACCAAGATTCATTTTTTATTATTCAGCCTTATTTAACGAATTTGTGTTGGTCTCCTGGTGTTAGGAACCTTGTTTTATTAGTAAGTCTAGACTATTTTTCCCCTAGTTTCTATCCAACTCTCATCCTTTTTTCTCATGTCTTAAAGTTTTCATAGAGTGTTGGGACTACTTGAATATATCCTTGCAGTTTCTCTTTTTTTTTGAGGATATCTATTTTTGGATTTGGTTTAAGCGGCCATCTCCTTGGGTGGAGATTCTAAGTCCATGTTTTAAGGATCTTCTAGTGCCATGCATCAAGAGTCTTCCTATTAGAGTTTTCAGATGGTGTATCTCGGCTTAAAGTTGATGTTGCTTAGTGCTTAGGTTCTTTTGTGTTTTTATAGGTTTAGGTTGTTAATTTTCTCTTATGATTACCCTCTCGAAATTACTTCTTTTGATGATTATTTTCTCTAAACTATTTTATTTTGAAGTTTCATTCTTTGTGAATTTCTGGTATGTTTTCTTTCTTTCCATGTTTTCTATGAGGATAGATATTTCTCTATTTATTTGTGTTCTGTAGGCACAGATGATTTGTTTCAGGGACCTCTTATAGCATGTGATTTTCTGGTCTATGGTTTCCTCATTAGCATCGTCTCAGAGGGAAACTCTGGTAAGTACAGGTATGGGCTCTATTTTTATTTAGAGCAGTTTATTCTGAGCATTTTTAGCAGTTGTTTAGATATCCTTCATTTTGGGTGCCATGTATCATTGTGATACATATTGGGAGAAATTTTGTTGTCCTTCCTTATTGTAGTTTCTTACTTAGGATGTGATGCCCGGATTGATGGTAGTAGGTGCAAGAATATCACTAATTTTATATGAAAATGGTAGAGTTTTTTGAAATTTTATTTTCATTTAAAAATTACATTTTCATTATTATTTTTCTTATGTGTTTTTTTCCATTGATCTAGAAGCCACCCATTTCATCTAATCCATCCACATGTGTTGTTATTTCATGGGTCTTCTAGAGCAAGCAATTCAGATACTCCTTCATGGCAGTGCTCCCTTACCCGAGCCATTATGCCATTTTAGTGTTTTATTTTTTATGTCATTCTTTCTTCATTTTCACTAATTGTTTAATAATACAAACATATCTAAAAATTGCCTCACCCCAGGATATTGGAACTGGAAGTTGTTTTTCTTGCCACTTGACCTCGCCATTATAGGGGATTCAATTGCCATTGGATATTTTCTCTCACCATTAGAGGCTCTCGTTCGAATTACTAGAGGTTCTCATTTGAACTACTAGATATTTCCTCTTCTGTGTGCTGCTTCAGACTTATGTTTTCAGATGCATAACTCTTGATATAGGGTTCTTCATCTATGAGACTCTATATCTGATGTCTTCTAGTCTTGATGGCTTCAGATCAATGGTTTCTGGACATAGTGGCCCAATATTGGTGGTTTCCAACTATAGTGATTCTAGATTTGGTGCTTTTCGATAGAGGTGAGTCTATATATGTGGTTTTTGCCCATGATAGCTCAAGATCGATGGTCTTTAACCCTAGAATATCCAGATCAAGTGCTCAAAAAAAAGATTTTGTGTAGCATGGACCTATTGAAGATCCACTGCTTGAAGATATTTGGACAGCCAAACCTTAATAGGTCCATCATTGTGAGTATTTCCTTACTTCCTGCTTCTTGGTCTTCATTCAGGTAGTATTATCAATTTTCTATTTTCTATTAGCCAATTTACTTTCATCTTGTAATCCGATTGTTTTTAACATAATAAAACGTGTTAGACAGGTGGTGTTCTTGTTAGAACCAAGGATGTTATTTGCTGTAAATGGAGTATGGTTTATATTTGTTTTCAATCCACTTTGGGTTGATCAAGGGGTTTGAAAGTCAAGTGATCTTACAGTATATTCCAAAGCTGGTGTTTAAGGTGGCGTAGTTTCTCAGTGTTTGCCAAAAATTTTGAGCCTCAAAATCAAAAGTTTGTTTTTGGAAAAGGAAGGTTTTCTGCAAAGGTAGTATGCGGAATGGGTTTTCCAATAACAGTTTGCATATCAGAAATTATGGTATGCGGAATGGAGAACTATAAACCACGTAGCGGGAATGGTTCATAGAATGGGAAAATGTATGTGTACTGAGTAGGAGGAATGGTTCACGAAGTGAAGGAGGTTCACGGGAAGGCCTGTGGTTTATGGAAAGCAAACAGTTAGTGGGATGGAATGTCATTTATGCAAATGAGGTGGAGTTTTGAGAAGCTGCGAAGGGTTTCTTTTGAGGAAATTAGGTTGTGATTTATGTCGCTATGTAGGTAGAACAACGATATGTGGACCGTGTAGGGAAATGGTTTGTGGGAGATGCATGGTACGCAGTAAAGGTGGTGTCGTATTAAAGATTTGGTAAATCTAGGATTAGATTATTATACAGATCTATTTTCCTATGTAAGAATCACTAATCCCATTTTCATGTCGGGCAAAGAGAATTTCATTAGAGTAATTGATTGCTTTAAAAATTCAGCTAAGAGAGAAAGAGGTTCACGTAAAAGAAATTTTTATAAAGGGTTTTCAGTAGTCCGTAAAGCGAAGAAAATATCACATAGGAGAGTCTGTATATAGAGGAAGAACTCGGTCCATGGTTCTTTTGAAGTATACGAAGAAATTGAGGTGGTACATGGAGTAAGGTAGTATGAAAAGGAAGGTGGTACATGAAAGACGGTTTGTGGAGGATAAGTTGGTCCATGGTGAAGAAGTGGTATGCAAGAGAATAAGTGAAGGCAGTATATGAACATAGTTTGCGAAGGAGGTATATGGTCACATTTTTAGAGGTATTATGCAGAGGGGTATGCAGAGCACTACAGTACATAGAGGAAGAAGGCTAGTTCTAGGAGGACAATTTCGCGAACAAACAGTATGCGGAAAAGTAGATTACATCTATAGGGGAAAACATGACTTCAACGGAGCATCTATCTATAGTTAATGATGAATGATTTAATGAAAACCTATTAAAGCGACCATAAAGTTGATAAATTGAGTTTAGATTATTCCCAATGCAGTGAGAAAGGGGTGTTCAATGGAAGTAATCCAAGGGACATAGTGTGCTATCCCTAAAACCTTTTAAAGAAAGTTTGCATGGCACTGAGTGACTATTATAAACTTTTGTACTCCATAACTAGTGAAGATTAGTGGACTTTGGTACTACTGAAAACCTATCAGTGTATGCTCCTTGGATGTAGCCCTTAGTGAAGAACCAAGTAAAATTGGTGTGTCTTCTCTTTTCATGTGATTTTTTTCTTTCTATACTTTCTCATTAGACAGGTTTAATAGGTTTCTACCAACATGGGAACAAGATCGATCAGTTTAAAAGAAAATGTTGACACCCTGATTCACCCCTCCCCTCTCAAAGTGTTCATGGGTCCTTAAAGTGGTATCATAGGGTAAAGGTTGCTGGTATTAAATATTATCTTCTTTTCTACAATGGATAATATGGTGAATGCCAGGGGAGTCCCCCTATTTAATGGAAGAAACATTCAGATATGTAAGAATAGGATGATATATCAACTAATATCTCTTGGAATGGAAGTCTTGTTTTCCACTGCATAAGGAATACAATTAATTGATCCAATTGGGATGTCTATGACTGATACGTACAATAAAATGCTTGGTGTATATGCCAAATCATATAATACCCTCATTGCATTTCTTTTTGATTCGATATATCTAAAGGTGATGAGTTGTACGTTAGCAAAGTTTATTTGGAAAAAAATGGAGAATATTTATGAAGGTGACAACAAATTAAAGGAGGAAAAACTACATTTTTTCACAATAGGTTTGATGATATGAAGATGCATCCTCACAAAAATGAAGATACTTTTTTCAATCAAATTATTGAAGTTTTTGGAGTAATACGAGAACATAGTGAAGAAATCAAAGACATTAATATTGTGAATAAAATCTTGAGAAGACTTCCACCTCTTTATAATGCAAAGGTGTCATCCCTCGAGGAAAGGTATATTTCCAAACTTTCTCTGGATGATCTGTTGATCAACCTAGTGGTATATGAGATAAAAGTCAAACCAGAACTTAAAACAATTCAAGTAAGAAAAAAATGGAATTCAAAGCCATAGAAAAACATGAAATTTCAAGAGATAGTATTTATGAATATAATGAGGAAAAAGAAATTATTTCCCTCATTACTAAGAAATTTAAGAAGGGAAAAGGGAAATTTGAAGGCCAGTTACCTCTGGATTGTTTTCATTGTGGAATAGTTGGGAACATTGCCTCTCAATGCACAATAAAGTTCAATGATAAATAAAGTGAAGATGGAGACATACATAAACCTCAGAAAAGGTTTTTCAAAAATGGAGATTTCAAGTCTGGTAAGAAACTATAGAGAAAGGTTATTTTTGTGAAGAAGAAGCTAATTATAGTGAATTCTTTATGAAAGAAGAATCATAATTTAAATTTGGAATCTATGCGTCAATGATGGCTACTTTTGAAAAATTAGAACCATCAGGAGATGAATCTAGCGATAATTTGTTGACCACTGATGTCGATCTCAATTTTCAACTTAAAGATGCTTTTGGTAATCTTTATAATCAATGAAAGAGATGAAAAAAGTGGAAAGAAATTATGGAAGAGTCCTTAAAATATGTTGATATACTGAAATATGAAATTGATCAACTTGAGGAATTAGTAAAGGAACATTCAACAACTTTTGAAATCTCAGAAGATATAGTTGAACTAAAGAACATAATTGAATAACATGAAAAAGGAAATTAATGACCTTACATCTAGATTAGAGGAGAAGCCCAAAACTATTGAGGGACTTGATGAATAATTTTTTACTCTTAGGATTAAACTTGAAAGTGAATCAAGTCAAAAATAAACAAAGAATAAAATTCAGTTTGGAAAATTATCAGATGTTGAGTTGCTAGAGAGATTTAAGCATGGTTCTGATGGAGTTGAAATGGTTCTGAATGATCAAAGACCCTCATGAATGGAAAACATAGGAATTGGTTGTGATGATGAAACATAGAATTATGTAAGTAAAATGGGATAAAATAAAGGCAAAATGAATGTCATACATATCACAAAGACACATGAAGTCCAAAAAAATAAAGTCTGAAATCAGACTGAAAGGAGGACTGAGATTTATCCTCGATTTTCCTGAGATTATAGATAGTCAAACTATACTTCTAATGTAGTTTACATGAGGAGTAATAGAATTTAAAATACATTTCCACTTATGAAATGTCAATTCTATGGCTATTTGGGTCATACCATGTCATATTGTGAAAAGGCAAGGAGCTATTTGAATGGGGAAGAGCTAGGAAGTTAAAAAAGGACAAGGAATTCATATCCTAATTATTTTAGAAGAAACATCTTTTATGGATATTGTTTTCATTTTTCTAGATTTGTCTATAAATTTATTGATTATAGGCAAAGGAATGGAAGAAAAAATTCATACAAAACTCAGAGATAGGTCAATACTCGCTAACCAAATGGTGTTTTTCTTACAAACTTGTTCTCTTTTCTAGAAGAAGAGTGCGGGTATGATGAAACTATGTGCATGGAAAACAGATTTGAAAATACATATTTATCCTTCACTCAAACTAATATTTCATGGGAGGAAAAGAAGAAAATTGAAACATCCAACCTTACAGAAGTAGCTCCCAAAGCTACCAAGAATAGCAGCACTTGGATTCTTGATAGTGGATGCTCATCCTATATGATGGGAAATGAAGACCTATTAATGAATTTAAAGAAAAAGGTTGATGAAAAAGTGATATTAGGTAATGATGGTTCTTTGAAGATCAAGGTTAGAGGAAGTACGAAACTGGCCAATGGTGAGCTGAAAAAAACCTAATTTCTTTATGTGGATGGGTTGCATCACAATCTCCTGAGTGTGAGTCAACTCTGTGACTTAGGAATTATAGTTACATTCAATCAAAATGGGTTCACTATAAAATTAAGAACATGGGATTATCTCATGAAAGGTTGTAGAACAGATGGAAACCTATATCAAGTTGATAGTAAAGAGAACATTTGATACATAACTGTTGAAGAAGAAAACAACTTGTGACACTGGAGGTTGGGTCACATCAATCAACAAGAAATGGAAAAGATATCTAAGCTAATGATAGTCATGGATATACTCAATCTGAAGCATGAATAGGAAAATACTTATGATGCTTGAATTTTAGGGAAGTTGGTCTGCAGTTCATATTAGCCAAAGAAGAAAAGGGCATCAAATCTTCTTGATCTCATTCATTCAGACATATGTGGTCTAATAAATGTTGCTAGAGCTCATGGAGGAAGGTACTTAATTATTTTTAGTGATTATTATAGTAGAATGGATTTTGTGATGGTTATATGCAGGAAACAACAAGTACTTGATTGCATAAAAACTTATAGCCGAATTACTAAGAATGATACTGGATGGACAATCAAAGTTCTGCGGTCTGAAAATGTTGGATAATATACATCCATTGAGTTTGAAAACTACCTGGAGAAACATGGGATAAAACATGAGGTGGTTTCTATGAGAACTATACAGAAAATTAGAGTTGTTGAGCACTGAAATCGGCTGGTGAATAGTATGGCCAAAACTATGCTGATTGAGAGTCATATCTCTCACCATTATTGGAAAGAGACTCTTCAATCTATAGTTAATATTCAAAACTGAAAAAGGATTTATATGGGGGAAACCAAGACACCCTATGAGTTATGTCATGAAAGGAAGACCTCTTTGAAGTATTTTCATATTTTCAAAAGTAAATGTTTTATCTAAAACAAAGAAGGAAATCAAGGAAAGTATGGTGATGTTGCAGATGAAGGAATATTCCTTGGATATTCAATGAATAGAAAATCTGAATTTTTTTTAATAAATATCTTGTAATTTTTTTTGAAAGAAGTGATGTGAAGATCATTGAAGATAAAATCACAAATGGCTCAAGAAATTCTTCTGTTGATGTGATAGAAAATGAGAAAGAATGTGGACATGGAAGATCCAAATATAGAAGAAGAGGAAGGCATAAACAACATCCAGTAATAACATCATGATGTTGAAATAGAAGAATAATCATAAGAAGAAACCATTGCTGAAGAAAATTCTTCTAAACCTCATAGGAGAAATTGAAGAGCAGAAATTGATCAATCCAACATCATTGGGGATTGGACAACACCCACATAGACAAGGAGAATGAGGAATAGTGTACAATCTACATTCCTTTAAATTTTGGAACCATCCTCATTTAAAGAAGATACAATGGATGAATCATGGGTTAATTCCATGAATGAATAATTGGATCTGTTCGATAAGAACCAAACATGGGATCTAGTTAAGAGACCTGAAACCCACAATGTGATTGGTACAAAGTGGATTTTCAAAAATAAATTTGATAAACATGGAAATGTGATCATAAATAAGGCACGATTGGTGTGTAAAGTCTATTCATAGATTGAAGGTGTTGATGTTGAATAAACATTTGCTCTGGTGGCTAGACTAGAGTCAATCAGACTATTTCTTGCCATGGAAATTCAAAGAGGATACAAAGTGTATCAAATGGATGTCAAGACAACTTTCTTAAATGGTGTTCTTAAATAATAAGTCTATATTGAACAACCAGTGTCCTTTCTTCTTGGTAATGATGAATTTAAGGTTTTCAAATTAAATAAGGCACTATATGTTCTGAAAGAGGCACCACAAGCATAGTACTCTCAACTAGATTCT